>JAKSZU010000020.1:10020238-10620238 GCA_026018925.1 Tupaia tana
CTGGGTTTCAGCGTCCTTCCTTCCTTCCCTCTAAAATGTTACAGGACTTGGGACTCCTCTGTTGTAAAGCCCATACTGATGATGTACCTGTATTTGATACTTTATAGGTCACTATCATATGACAAAGGCTTTGCCGCAGTTCGTCTTCCTCACTGTGTACTTTCCATTTGCCTTCCAAGGTAAGTATGCAAACTCTTCATATAGGGAAGCTAGCTGGTGATGAGTAATGGCTTAGGGTCCTTATTATTATTCTTGTAGGAAGGTGCTTTATTGGGGTTACAATTCTCCAGAAAGCTTGTCTCACTGAGCTTCCCGCAACAAAAGCTAATTTAAGGTTCTCAGTATTTATAATTCTACTTCAGATTACTAGTATTATAAGAGAGTTTAAGTGTTTGTTTCACATTTATCTGCAAGGAAGACGTCTAAAAACTTATTTTCAAATAGGCATTTTAATTGGTGATGAAATTTTACACACTTGAAGCCTAGAAAATGTAATGTTAGACAATATTATAGAAAGATTGTAGTGGAGAGAATGATTAAAAACGCAAGGAAGCATTGTGCAGAAGGCCTCTAATTATGACCAACATTTGCTTACTTTCTCCCATGTTCTCTTTCTTAAGTAACCTGTGTTTGTGACAGTTACTTTTGGGTTGGAGATGGGTGGATTGGCAGGGTAGTAAATCCAGCATTAAGTGCACTCGCTTGATTTAACATTGATTATACTTTTCTTCAGAATTTATATATTTGGAGAGATTTGGAGCATTTTAGTAGTATGTGTATACAATAAACAGCAACATAGAAATCTGCTAAGTACCTTTTTTAGATACATGCCTCACAAGTGGAAAAATGTGTGGAACACGTGCAGGACAGAATGGGTGTGGAAAGTGCATTTGTGACAGGTAATGGTGTAAGCGAAAATTTAGGGTTCACAGAACATTGGAAAGCAGGATGCTGAGCCCAAACTGTGGAAAACTGACTTGGAAGTTTGCCCCTCCACTGTAAAGAAACATCCCAGGTACTCTGGAGTTGCCAGCATGTTAAAGAAAACCTAGTTATACTAAATTGTGTAAGTCAGCGGTGGCACTTTGCAGTGTTACCATAATGATTTGGAGATTATGTTTTGTGAATGACAATGGATTTCAACTCAGTTTTCCATGAAAGAAAGTTCACGGACCTTGTCTGGTTTTCTATCTTGCTGGATTATTGTGTACATTAACAGAATGTTGTCTTGGTAATAAGAGGAATTGAGTCTGAAGACCAGGCCTTTCTGGTGGTCTCCATCCAGTAACAAAATATATTTGAGTATACTAAGGACTTTAGATGCACTGTATAATACAAGAGATTTTCAGAAAGTTCATAGAAAATTTATATTATGAAGAAGCCATGCATGGATTTCAATTTTATTTTTTGTACCGAAGCTCATACTTTAATTCTACTTTCCATGTCCAGCATTTTTTTAAGGAATGTAAATATTGTATAATTAAGGCGTTCATCCATTTGGAGATCTCAGAATATGTTACACCTATTACAGGCCAATCAGAGTGGTGGCAGTGAGGTAGTTGTGTAAAATAAATTTAGTACACACCAAAATATGAGGATTTCAGTGTCTGATATTTAAACAATTTGTTCGGAAGAGGTTTTTTTATTTTTGAGCATAGCAAGAACATCCAAAATGCATTCTTGATTACTAAAAAACATTGCATTTATGTGTGTGCATCACATCATTTTGTTCACTATAGGAAACTTTAATGTTACTTCTTTCCACACAGAAATATATTTGACCAATTCAAAAATTAATATGGGAATCAGTAATTTCCAGAGTAAAAGTAATCTGATAAGAGCTTAACATTTTTTTGAGATATCAGGTGACTGCCTCATTTAAACAATCTTTTCAAGAAGTGTTGGTCTTTGAAGTCAGTGCAATAGTTTTCATAGTGTAAGACTTGTAACAGTGATATAAAAAAGTCACTTTGACAATGGATTAACAGTTACTTGCAACTAAACTATATCTATTAGATGTGAAGCTTACTTATCAAAATAAGAATTTGAAGAAGTTTTTGCTTCACCACTCCCAAAAGTTTACAAACTTCCCATTTTATTGTTCTGCATATCTCTATTAAGTTCTGAAACTGAAGCCTTAATTTGCATGTCACATCTATGCTAGCCATTGAAAAGGTGGCTCATCTGTGCTGTTTCTTAGTATGATATTCTCAGAGGTACCATGGTGGTTTTAAGAAGAGCCTCTCACTGCTGACCTAGACATATAAAAAAATTTGCAGTTTTGAGACTTTTTTAAAAAAAATAAAATCCATCTTCATCTTTGTATCCAAATTTAAAGATAATAAAATAAATAAAAAACTTCCAGGTTTGCGTTTGTGAGATAGGCCTGCTTTTAACAGAGTTTGAGAAGTTTTTATATGGTACTTTTGACCTTCAGTAACTGAATCTGATTTATACTTAATCCATTGAAACAGATTTGTTTAAACATCGAATTTAAAATACAGCTTTGAATGAAAGCTACGATGTACATATAATTATGGTTGGTCAGTGCTGTAAGTAGTTGTAATTAATAAGATTTTCTATACATAGTAAAAAAAAAAGAAGAAACAAAGGTGTGAAAATAATGTGGCACAACTCAAGAAAATCTAACTTAGAGGCTACAGTATTTATAAAGTCATATTTCAGTAAGTTACAATCTCTTATTATTAGTCATTATCTAGCATACTTAGAGTGTACATTTTCCTATCTTATAAAGAGTGTTGGTAAAAGCTGGGGCCAGTTTTTGACTGGGTTTTGCCATAATATCAAGTACTTTGTATATATTAGAAGTCTTTAGTAGAAATAATAAAGGTTTCATAGCTCAATCCTATTGCAAAAAAGAAAAACTTTGAAAATAGTCTCATTACAGATGGGCCTATTTTATTGTACTCAAGGAAATCCCTTAAAATATTATTAGTGTCTTATACAAGTATAGATAATGTTTAAAGTTGTGATATTTAAGTGCTCTGAAAATTACTAAATTCAGGCAGTTAATTCGATGGTGATGCTGCTTCACCATCAGTGTAGCAGACCTGTATTCAAGATTTAAACTTAAGCAGGTAGTTAACTCGAAGAAGGTAACTTTTTCTTGAACCTGTGCTTTGAAGAAGTTCACTTTACTTTTTAACATTTCACCACTGAGGGCACCTTTTAAAATAGGTCTGAGTGGTATCTCTCCTGTATTTTTAGTTAGATTCCTTCTTCTCACTGTGAAATGAAAACAAAGCCCAACTTCAGCGAAAACATTGTAATGTTACTGCTCCTTTTTTTATCATGTGCCCCAGGTAAATCTGAAGCAGGCAGTCCTCAGGCTACACTTTGAGAAACACTGCTCCAAAGGTAGTAAGGACCAGAACTTAAGTCTGAATGCAGGTTCTTCCATTTTGAAGATTCTGTGACTGTAATTCAATCAGTGGGTTTGTACTACCTCAAGGGCAGTCACATACTGTGTCCAATTGTAGATATTTCTGTATTTTAAGTCATACCTGAGGAAAGCACTTTCTGATTACAACTTCACTCAACATTCATATGAGCTCATATCATCCTTTCGAATGCAATTACGGTTTCTTGAAATGCCAGTACATCATTTTAAAACTGTAGAGTTATGCCCAGAAAAAATCCTCATGTACTAAAGGGGATTGTTTTCATTTTTTTTCTTTCAAAGAAAGAAACATTTACCAACATTCTTACCTTTAAGAATGGAAATAAGTACCAATTACATGAGGGAATGCAAAAGAAGGCAAACCAATAAAGAATTCTATCTAAAAAAAATAAATAAAGACGAGACAATGAAGGAATGAATGAGTTAAAGGATTAAATAAAGACCACAAAGCATTGGCACACCTACCAAAATATAAATCTAGTAAGTTAAAATATGTGAGTCAGTTTAAGAATCTAGGTAGTGAAATAATTTAAAATAGTGAGAGGATTTTATAAAATATGAAGTGAAAATTAGTAAGTGTGAGTTGGATTTTATGAAATCTTAGAAAAATAAAAATATTATAAAATGACAAATAATTACACCAATAGTTAAACATGGCCCTTGGATGAAAACATGAGTAAAACAGAAACTCCTGGAATGGAATGAACCAAAACCCTAAAAAAGATGTGCAAGGATGTTTTTTGTAAAAAGAACAATTACATAAAACACGGATAACTTAATTCCTAGAGAAATAAGAATGAGAATAAAAATGGTTTAAAACACTTGTATTTGTCAAATAGTTTACACTGAGATGTATGGTTAAAGAAAGAAACTAACAATCCTAGCTCATAGAAAAGAACTGAAACAAAAGTTTCCTGAAACAAATAAAGTGTAGTCCTTTCTGATATTTTCTATCCTTACCTAATCTTTATAAATCTTATCTTTTCCGGGACCAGCAGATGGTGCAATGGTTGTGTTGCTGGGTTCCCATGTTGTCGACTATGATTTGAGTTTTGGACCCTGTGGTTTAAGACTCACAGTGGGCGCATGTTTGCCCAAGGTCCTGAGAGGAGAATGGAGGAGAAGGAATTGTGACATGGCCATCCTCCCTGGGGGGATGATTTCTCACTTTCTGTCTCTGTGTCTCCAGTGAGCATATGCACCCTATAGCACAAATCTCTCAAAACAAAACAAAAAAATCTTATCTCTTCCAAGTTACTTTATAAGACAGAAAATACTGAGTGTTGCCCAACAAGTTGATTTTGTGACTTTCAGTTTGAAAAAACACCAACCTAGAGTGCTTGCTAAAAATGGCAGTCTCTAGGCTCCATCCCAGATATTCTGATTCAGTGTGTCTCTGGTGGGGCCCAGGCATCTAGATTTTAGCTAATACCATAGGTGAATCTGAGGCAGATATGAGGTCTCTTCGCATACTCTGAGAAATTCTGACAGTAGGTACAGAGGGCTAAAAATCAAATAGTCGTCATGATCTGAATGTGGGGTTAGAGGCAATTGACTGCTAAGATCTCTTCTGCTTTATTTTGTGGCTGTATATAAGTCAGTATGCTTGCAGTCCTGAGAGAACTGTCTTCATCCTCTGTAGATATTCCTTTACTAGCAGGTGCAGTATAAGGAACAAAGGCTTTGCAGCCAAAGGACCGTGGGTTCCACTCCTGCTGCCTCTGTTGTTCACTGGTTGAGGGACACTATGTCTCTTACACTTCCATTGATGTATGTGTGAAATGGGCATATCGATATTTACCATGCAGTAGTGTGGGAATTACTCATTAGCGTATGTAATGGCTTGTTCCCATAGTGATCACTCAATATCTACTGTTTTTACAGTTATTTCTCACATCACTCCAACCCCTACTGTTTGAAATGTCTCAAAGCCATGCCTTTTAAATTTTGCTTTTCTCCAAAGTGATTCTCAACTCTGGCATCTTGAAAACACTGGTGCATTTTTAATTAGAAGTGGGGTGTTGGACAAGTAATTTGTTAAGGAAGGGAACTTAGACTCCCCAGGAAAAAAGAAAAGGAAGAACTGAGGCATACCCTAGGAAAGTACAGTGCCCATTATGTTTAGGAATGGTTTTCTCCCTCTTTAGAAAGGCACAGTGCAGGACAGAGGAACAGTTGTCTTCAGATTTCAAGGTGGTAAGTCTCAAAGTCTGGTGACTTGGAGACATATCTAGAATGTCTTAGAGCATCAGTTTGCAGACTTTCTTCCATTGAGACACATGTGACTGATCTTTACACATGAGACATTATGAGTTCCCTGGTTAACAGACATAAATTACATTGTGGATTTCATAGGCTGTTCACAGTGTGATAAAGCCACACCTTTTTCTATCAAGAAAGCATATCAGAATGCAAGCGGGAATGGCATCATAGTGAAAATCTTCAGTAGTCTCATTGGCACATGTGTAAAATGTTGCAGACTGTGGCATTTTAACTGTTCTGATGAATTACCTGGACTAGTCCTCATAGCCAATTAAAACTTGCCTGGTCTAGGCATGGAGTTTGGAAGTGTGATGGATGTAATGCTTACGAACCTCCATTGTACAAAATGGGCACTTCAATAAAAAAAGCAGGGGCAGGATGGGTCAGCTGGTGGCCTACTGGTTAAGATGGCCAGATCCCACAAGGCCGACTGCACAGTCCCAAACCCTGAAGCTTGGAAAGCCTACCAGGCACGTATGCGAGCATGCCCCAAATCCCCAGAGTGAAATGGAGAAGAAGGGATTTCAGGGGGGAGGGGTGCTTTTTCACTTTCTCTTTTTCTTTCCTTTTGGTTGTGTCTCTGATGGGCACAAGTGCTCTATAGCAAATTAAAAAAAAATTTTTTTTTTATTAAAAAATAAAGGGAAGGTTGAGGGAGTTAAAAAGATGAATGGGAAATACACCACATCTCTGAAATGTCAAAGCAATGTGAAAGCCAAAAGCTAGAGAAAATGCAACATGAGGTCAATGCAAAGAAAGTACTGAAGGCTCCACATATCATGGTTCTCAAACAGTACTGTATTACTCAGATACGCATTGCCTCTAACACAAAAGTTTATTTTTAAAGAGTCTCAATCATCATTTAATTTATTTGAATCAATTAAAATTTGTAACTTCTGCATTTCCTAATTTTCAAGGGTATACTTGCAAGAACATCTTCCCTTTTTGCTATATTTTAATTTTCCATGTATTTCTGATATCCAAAATTAATAAGCTCTATGTATTTTGAAAATGCCTTTGTATTTTGATGTGTAGTGGTATTGGAAATAGACTCACAATCCTTATCAGTAAATTTTTTTTCTCCCCCAAATTTTGTCATTAAACTCATTTGGTAGTGAAACCTAACTTAAACTGTCATGGGATTGTTTAAAGTGGTTTTTAAGCCCATTTAGAAAGAATATTTATGTACTCTGCTAGGAACAGTAATTGGGATGGACCAATTGGTTGATTATGAGGTGTTATCCTAAATCTAGCTATGGATATTATACAAGTTGTGCTGTATGTACTATCTACTTTTTAAAAACCCTCAGAAATCTGGATCTTAAATCCTTTGAATTGAACATTTTAAACAAGGGATTGCGATCCTGTTACATTAACTTCCTTCATCTACAGAGTGAAATTATACCATTCCTACCTATTTAACCAAAATCCTTTGGCTAATTTTGATCCCTAATCATCCGAACATTTTGAGTTCATTGCACACTGGATAATCATAGAAGACGTTTTAACATTATGTTTTCACTCAGACTGTCTGTTGAAAGCTTATGGCTCCAAATATCAGGGACAAGGTATAAGAGGGTGTACAGACAGGTGAGCAAAATGGTAGTAGTTAACATCTGTACCATCTGAGATGCACAGAACAAAGGGCTCCTGCCTGGATAAGGAAAGCTTAAACATGCATCCATGCAGAGGCTGGTTACTTCACATTTCAGTAAACCTCATATATGTCAACCCACTTTGACATTGCGGTGTTGCTTATAATTTTAGTGTTATTAAATGAATCTACACTAGAATCTATAGTATTTGAAACCTTCATGGTGTTCAGTGTTTCCTATGTAACGTTGAACAAAATTCAAGCCCCTTTCCTTGTGGCTCACTGTTCGAGGTTTGTGAAGGGGCTGTATTTCCCTCATTACATTGCCACTTGTGCATGTGTGTTTCTGTTGGAAACATATAGAAAGTGTTTTCTTCAGATTTTGTCTGTTCTCAGGTATGGACATTTTCAGGTATTGCATTATAGAGGTCCTATATTTTATATTTCAAAATAATTATGAAATATTAAGATCTTGCCTTTTAATTTACTATACATCCACCACAGACAAATGAAAAATATACTGGGGTGAAGAATCTATCCGCCAACCTGAGAATAGAGTAAGTAAGAGGTAAGAGTGTATCTTGATATATCGCCTGGGTAAGACTTAACTTAGTCTTCATTTGGTTTAGAGTGAAACTGTTAATGCTGAGAAATTGTTTATTGATACGGCTTTCATTGTTTATTGACATGAGTACACTTCCCTTGTGCAGGAAAGCCACAGATTGAGTAATTCAGAAAGAGCCCTCTTAGCAGTGCTAATTCTTTTAATATTAAAAATGCTGAGTTGTTTTCAGCTTTTGGTACACCTCTCAAAACTCATCCAAGTGTAGAGTTCTCACTGACTGCAAAGGGGATGTGGTAGAGCATAGAACAAAATGAGAAAATGATTTTCTACTTCCAGCTGTCAAACTTTCGCTTCTGAGTTACGGAAATTATTTTCTTTCTCTCTTTCCTCCCTTTTTCCTTTCCTTGCCTTTCTCCTCCCCCTCTCTTCATGACTTTTATTTGATTTTAAAGATTCTTTTGTAGTTTTTGAATCCTTTTAGTAGTTCTCACCACTCATATAATGAAATTGTTGATAAATGAGTTCGGGACTTACACACTTCCCACATATAAGTGTTAGTTAGGGATTATGAAGAACCTTTAGCAGGGCTATGTGAAATGGAGGCATCTGTTACTTTTATGAAGTAAATGAAGTAAATCTCTTACTGAATATTTTTGTTTTTTAGAGTGGTAGAATGACTTCACAGTTTCGTTTATATTCCAAGTTTTTGGAAGAGTTTTAGAATGCGGTTGTTAAGAGTTTCCCAGAGAGTATTTTTCACTGGGTGGAAGGGAGAAAACACAGTTTGAATGAGAGCCTCCTTAGGAGGCATGCATTTTATATTTTTAGTACTTTGTTTATTTTTTTACAACACCTTTCTGATAAGAAGTACTCAATTCTAATGACAAGGAAACGAAGTCTCAGGTTAAATGCCATGTCACACAGGTAGTAAGTGGTCATGCCAGGCTTAGACTTGTCCGTGTGCTTTTTCTATATTTACCTGACATTAGGGCCACCGTCCAAAAAAGAAAGATATGGGACAACTATCAGCCAAGAATTGCCGCCCAGTTTTTCGCTCTCCTAAAAGAGGAGTCTTCATTGGGAGTGATATAGTTAGAACTCTGTTGGTTTTTTTTTACTTAGTTTGCCGTAGGGCGCATGCGCTCCTGAGAGCGAGGGCGGGCGGTGGGAGGGGAAGACATGGCCTCTCTGTGTTCCCGGCTCCATTTTTATTTTCTTCAGGTTTTTGCTACCCAGTGTATGTGCTCGCTGGAAAGAGTCAGAGAGAGAGGGAGAGCAAGAGGTCACCCCAGGATGGCCGCCCAGGCGTCCTTTCCCTTTTCTTCTCGGGGTTTTGGGCGTTCACTTACAAGTCCAGGTGTGCGATTCAGGTCCGCCCGCCGGGACTTCTGACCGTGCGCTCTGCCACGTGGCGTCCAGCTTGACCTCTGCGCCAGTGGCTGTCCTTCCTGGTTCCTTTAAAGGGAGAAAAAGCCACTTTTTAGGTGAAAAAGTCCATGACCTGGGCTCACTGTCATTTTTCATCTGTGGGATTACTGTCAAAAACTACATCATCTGAAAACTTAGTTTATAAATTTACATTTAGTCAACTCTCAGTAGTTGGCTTCTCTTTCTAGTATAGAAATATCTATAGGAGCTCCTTTTTTTTTTGTTTGTTTTTAATCAATTTCTCTGATACATCAGTGAAATCGTTTGTCTCTCATGAAGAGTGGAGTTTTCCTAGTTAAGTATTCTATGACGTTTGTGCTTTGGTACTTCTTAATACTTATTCCGTGAATATATTTTACTAGAGGAATTTAACAATATAATGTGAATGGTGTTATAAAATAGTTTTCTGACATTTGCTTTGAAAGGAAATTCAGTGTTAGTGGGAAAACTAGTAAGCAGATTCATGGCCTTCACTCCAGAGTGTCTGATCAAATGTGAATTAGCTATGGGGTCAGTCCAAATTAATTAATTCATCATCTTTGCAAGTAGTTTTAGGGTTCTTTTGATTTATTTTACCTAGGAAACTTATTTCTGCTATAACTAGAAGAGATTTTATAAATTACACATTTGTATATAAGTAGCGAACCATTTAGAAAATACAAAGTAACATGTTACTTTTTTTGTACTAAAAGCCCTATTCATCCGAAATTAAATTCTTTTATCTTTGCAAATTTAGCAGTCAGAGCCTAATTTAGATACAGAAGATTAAAAGTTTGTCATTCTTTGTTGTTTTGTTTAAAGTGCCTTTTCTTTTCCCTTGATCTATGAAACATGTAAATAGGGTATTTATCGTGTTGGAGTAGCTATTGTGGATGATGATCTGATTGAGTGTGCTCTCTGGCACTATCTAGTCATATGATAAAGGTACTGGGCGTCCATTGGTTGTGTTTCATTGTCCCTACAAGAGACTGCTTTTATTCTGTTCTCATACAAGTAGGTTGCTAAATTGAGCTAGTATAAGTTTTATGGCATTTATGCCTTTTTTCCTATTTGTTTTTCCAGGTAATGCTCAAAGAACATTTTCTAAATTTAATAATTTAGTGACTTGGTGATGAGGCTTGGGTCAGAAAAACAGTTATCAGTTTAATTTACCATTCATAGATTGAGTGCTTACGGCATGTTGATGACTGACTTAGATTTTGGGGCTATAGGACGACACTGGACCTCAAGACAAACATGTTCTACTGTCTGGATAAGGCCAGTAGATGTAAATATCTACCATGTAAGTTAATCTGTGCTAATTATTCTAATAGATATAGTGTACCATGTAAATACCATGAAAAACCAGCTAGTTCTAGCATAGGAGCTGGACATTAAATATGGAGTATTAAAAAAAAAAATGGGAGTTTCATGCAGTGGCACTATTTGTCCTAATTACCATTTATTGGATTGTTGGGAGAGTCATGACGTGTTTTTACATAGAAAAACAGAAAAATACTTCATGACTTTCTCAAGAACCTAATAGATTGTAAAACTAATTTGGCCCAAGACCTGTACCAAATTTTAAAAACCAGGCTTTTCTCACTAAATTTGTTCTTTTAAGTGTTGGTGTATCCTTTTGGCTTCTAGTGTATTTAAAAGACCATTGGCACTTTTTGGATTAATGCATTCACTTTGTTTGCATATTTTATTATTTAGCTAGAGGGCACACACACCTGGGAAAGAGGTGGAGGAGAAAGCACCCAGTATAGGGAGTGGTCATGCCCCAATCCCTTTTCCTCTATCTCTCCCTTCCTTCAGGATTTTGGGCACATGCGCACATGCCCAGCTCGTTCCTTAAGTTGCTGGTTCTGGTACTCCAAGTATGGGGTCAGCGATACGGCCTCTGGCTGCCTTCACCACCAGGCCCTGGAGTTAGCCTAAAGCTTTCCATTTACATTAAAGTTATGTCTTAGGCAAATGTCTCGTATTTCTTTTTATATATCACAATTAATGTCACAATCTATAAAACGTGATTGAACTGCGAGGAAGTGTTTGATTATATAGTATCTCAAAGAGTATTCTACAAATAATGTTAAAAGCATACTCAGTGGTATGTTTGAACTAGACTCAAAGGAATCCAAACACATGCCAATGAAAATATTATAAACTATTAGCTCATACTTTTACTTAAATAAATTACACTAATTAAGAATGTATTACTAAGATATCTACCCCAGGTATTAGTACAACATGGAAGTCTACAGGAGTGAAATGTGGTTTTCCAGATTATAAATTTTGGTCAACGCTTTTTTAGGTTTCCCAGGATGTTTTCAGCCTACTCATGTATTTGCAGTTTTTATGGTGGTTTGATAACCATGGGTTAGAGGGCACCTGTGAGTTTGGTCCTTCTTTTCTTTTATACACACTTCTTTTCTTTGATCTGGGCCTGGTCTTGTTCTCAGGAGTTTTGTGTATATTATACTTCGAAATTGATGTACTTTTACCCAGTTTTACTTGTGGCTCTTTTTGCTTGGTAACTTCTGGACATTAGCTTGTCTAGATTAAGACTTTGTTGGTGGGACCTGCAGATGGCTTAATGGTTACACTGGACCCCTACATGGCCAACTGCAGTTCAAGTCCTGAACCCAGTGTTTTGCAATTCATGCCTGGGGCATGTACGTGCATGCCCAAAATCCTGAGAGGAGAATAGAGGAAAAGGGGTTGTGACCATCCACCCTGGAGTGTAATTTCTGCTTTCTCTCTGTCTGTCCAGTGAGAGTACACACCCTGTAGCAAAAAAAAGTCTCTTATAAAAAACCAAAAAACCCCACAACTTTGTAAAATTTTGTGCTCAGTTTTCCAGATGCCAGTCCTGGTGCTTTAATAACAAATATATTCATAAGTACAGTCATAAAGAAGAAGCTGATCTGGGAAAATATTTCCTCATAAGCTTACAACACAGTTAATGACCCTAATGTTTACATTAAAGTAGCAAAGAGGAACAGAGACACAGGGAATAATAACTTGTGAATCTTTCTTCCATTCTTTGTTTGGGGCTATGTGGTGTCATGGAAGTATTACCATTTGATTCTCAGTATTTGCCCGTCTTCATGGTAAAAACGATGATAAGTTTTATGTGTGGACATACATTCTCATCTCACTTGGTTTTGTATGTACTTAGTCCTAGCAACATGTTCACATGTAAGGCCAGGGTTTTGTTTCACATTAATAATTTTCTACATAGAATTTCTGCATAAATAATGCAAATCTGTACCAGTTTGCTATAGCTTGAAAGTCTTAAGGAACGGGTTTTTACGTGAACACAGTTACGTATGTGAGGACCTGGTCTCTTCCATACAGTGATGAGTGAGTTGACTGTGAAAGGGAGTGTGATCGTGAATCAGTTGTTTACTTTTCTTTATTTAATCTTAAAAAATGGAACATCATTATTCATTATATATTAGTGGGTTCACAGGAAAGTCATGATACATTTTTGTTAGAAAAACAGAAAAATATGTCATGACTTTCCTGAAGACTTAATATTTTAAATATGTTAGATGGCTTTTAAGTCAAATATGTAGGTCTTAAGAATTACAATGGTCAGTACTTTTTTCAGTGAAGAGATGTTTTCCTGAAAAGTTTTGATTTAGTTTTTCAAAATGGCACTATATATTTTTATTGACATTATTTAAAAATGCTTCATATTTATTTCCAATTGATCTTCAGTTAGCAGTGGCTACTTATTTTACAGGTCGGTGTTTTACTATTCCCAGGTCTGTGTATTAAGTAATCAATGATCTGTTAAGTACACATAGAAGAGCTACATAAAGGGACATGGTACTGATCATTTTGTGAGGGGAGATAATCTGTAGTTAAACAAGTAATTGTCCCCTGTCATAATTATTTGGCAGATAATTCTGGCTTCCATATATTGAATTATCTTTATTTTATAAAACATGTATTTTTTGAGTACCCATAATGTGTAAAACTGAGTTAGAAATTCTGGGGCTTGCAGATAGAAAATGCAGTGGCCTTGATCTCAAGATGTTTCTAGTGTAGTAACGACACACATGTACGAGATGTGAAATAGGAAGTAAAGATACCACAGTGTTCATGGGATACAGCAATGGTAAGCATAGGACTTAGGATATGATTAGGGAGGGGAAATTGGGAAAGACTTGAGCTTTGACTTTTGATTGTATAGCTAAATGTCTAGACATCCTTGCAAAATGCTCATGTAGTCTATCAGACATAAAATGGACCCGTTGGAGGGCTCAGTCTAATCCCACCCGAGCCAAACACCTCATCCCAAATGTGTGATCATCCAAGCCAGTGACTTCTGAACTTTTAAAATGTTATTCCCCTCAGCATTAGAATTTGGCATTTCCTCAACATATGTATATTTATCTACACATGATATAAACTGGATTATTAATACATTATGTACACACAGTATACATAGCTTGTAAGTTTAAAAAGTTAGCATGAGGGAACCAGCAGTTAGCGTAATGGCTATGTCGCTGGACTCCCACATAGTCGACTGCGGTTCGTGTCCCGGACCCGGCGGCTTAAAAAACTCACACTGGGTGCATGTGCGTGCGTGCCCAAGATCCCGAGAGGAGAATGGAGGAGAAGGGATTGCGGCGTGACCATCCCCCCTGGGGGGTGATTTCTCGCTTTCTGTCTCTATGTCTCTGTCTGTCTGTCTGCGCGAGCGCATGCGCCCTATAGCAAAAAAAAAAAAAAAAAAAAAAGAAAGTTAACATGAGTTGAATATAAAGAAAAATTGTAGTGTTTTCCCCTCACTCCAAATACAGTACCTCATTCCTGTTTTGGGATTCAAGAACCTGACTTCAGAGACCACGGTTAAAATGATTGGACCTTGCCATACCGAGTTTGGGTGAGTTCCGTGAGATCAGGAGCTTTTTTATTCACAGCTATGCCCCTATCACCTAGAGCATGACTGGAGCTCAGTAGATACTATTAATGAATATTCAGAGTGAAGTTGGGAGGGATGAGGACATAGTTTACTTCAGTATGAAGGATCTGGTAAGAACAGAACAATTTTGTTTATTGCTATTTTTCCAGTGCCTATAAAAGTGCTTGCCACCTAGCTGGGACTCGGCAAATAGTAGGTGGCTGTGTAGGGGTGTGGGTAGTGGATAGCTCAGCATGATGGATGTGGCAAAGGCCATGGATCATGGGCATGGACAGCTAAGTTCCAGGAATTCCCCTAAAGCAGGAGAGTGTATAGAGATATATTAGCTCTAAGTAGGCAGGAAGACATAGCCCACAGGACTCAGAGCGTTAGCAAGAATATCTCTGAGGAATGGCTTTGGTGACCTCAGATCTTAAAACATCTGTGACCATCTTAAGCAACAACATATGGGTCTCATTCACCTTTGTACCCCTATTCCTAGGATATAGTATAGTAGGTGTCTGATTAATTTGTTGTTGAATCAAATTGCTCTGCTTCCTCCTATGTACCGGGCATGGGAGGCCTTGAACCTACAGAAATGGATCAGCATCAAGATCGGAGGCCTGTAAGTGAATCTTGCCCCTGTGAAGCAAAGCCAGCTATTCCAAGATGATATCATATACGAGGTTTTTGCTATAGGGCTTGTGCACTCCCCAGAAAGACAGAGAGATGGAGACAGAAAGCGAGAAATCACACCCCCAGGGGAATGGCCACGCCACAATCCCTTCTCCTCTCAGGATCTTGGGCACGCAGGCACATGCGCCCCTTGTGAGTTTAAGCCACCAGGTCTGGGACTCGAACTGTGGTTAATTACATGGGAATCCAGCAATGTAGCCATTAAGCCATCTACTGGTCCCAGTATACTACATTTTTAAGTCCTGGCAGTGTTATCTCTATAAGGGTGGTCTAGTGACCCAAACTGCCATATCACATCATTTGTTTATTTAAAGGTCATTATTAGCATACTTTTATTGACACTGATCAAGAATATGGAGTTTGTGATTGAATTATTTCATGTGTGCTGTTATCTTGTTCCTCTTCTCACATCTCTGAAGGTGGGGTATGTTGTGGGCGGGTCACTTGAACCTGTACTATTGCAACTGGGACCAAATACATTTATAAATAAATAAATAAATTGACATTTTCTCTCTTCTTTCTATGATTTTCTTATTCAGATTTCCTTTTAATTTTTAAAGTTAAATTTTAATTTCTTATTGCCAGAGAGCACTTGTGCTTGCCAGAGAGAAACAGTGAGCCAGAGAAAGAGAAAGAGTGGGAGAGGGAGAAAGCACCCCCAGTGGAGCATAGTCATGCCTCAGTGCCTTCTCCATTTCTCCATCTTGTCAGGATTTGGGGCATGTATACATACATACCCAGTGTGTTTTTCAAGCCATTGGAGTTGGGATTCAAACTGCAGTTGGCCATGTGGGATCTGGATTCCCTTAACTACTAGGCTCTGGGGCTGGCCCCAGATTTTCTTTTAGAAAGGTAAGGGGGCCAGCAAGGTGTGTGGTAGTTAAGGCACTGGCCTCCCACGTGACTGACCGTGGTTTGAATCCAGGACCTAATGACTTGAAAATCATGCCAGGCATGTGTGCATGAGTGCCCAAAATCTCAAGAGGAGAATGGAGAAGAAGGGATTGTGGCATGGCCATCTCCCTAGGGGGTGATTATCACTTTCTCTCTCTCACTCTCTCTCTTTCTCTCCAGGGAGTTCATGCACCCTATGGTAAAAACCTTAGAAATAAAATAAAATAAAAGGTGGTAAAAATCCTAGTTTGTTGTCATAAAATTAACATGCATTTAATTGAGCATCCTCAGAACTGGGGAGAACAAACGTTTCCTCCCTGAGAGGAAGTTGTGGTTTTAGGTCTTTTAGAAGCTGGCGACACTAAGGCATCTTTCTTTGGCTCTGCCACACTGGGCAAGACAGGGCCTCCCTTTCCCTTTTATATTTCACTCCCCTTTAGGACATATTTATTTAAAGCAGTTTCATATCTACACAACCAATAAGTTACTATACTCTAATCTGCATTTCTGATGTAGTAAATGTAGAAGTTCCCCCTTTGCCCTTAGAAAAAGACCATCTATTCTGCCCAAGTGTTCCAGAGATGGGGAAAAAAAATGTCTTTAAAGAGCCCTCTTACATTTTTGCATTTTTACCATGGTCTCCAAATAAAGGTTTGAATAGTTAGCACTTTGCTCTTATTCCACTAGTTACTCAGTTAACAGATCTTTATTGCAAGGCTGTCACCCTTAAAGGGGCCATACTAATAATATCTTACAGTTGATATTGAAACTTAAGAGTTTACATTGTGGTTCACTGATACTATCTTATTTACTTTTTTATGACAGCTCTGTGAAGTAGATAGTAGGGTGTCATTAGTCCCATTTTACAGATGAATAAAAGAGCTCAAAGTTAAGTGGCTTGGTCCACGTTGCTGAGTTTGCACCTGTTCCCCTGAAAGTAGAACCCAGGTATTCTGGGCACTCCTCTAGAGAGCTGCCCCACTGTGCAGTGTAGAATTTATCCTTTTGAGTTAAGACTTCTCTTATTCTCAACCTGATAAGTTGTACATAACAATAGCAGTAATGTCATAGAAAATACAATTGTTTAATTACTAATGCCTTATGAGCTACAAACTGTGAGTGAAATGGGCCTTACATTTCTAGTGTACTTAAATCTACTTGTGCATTTGAGTACGTGTTCTAAGGTCATGTGGAAAGACTGACTTAACTTTTTCTTCCATTTATGATGGAAAATTAAATATGTAGGGACCACACATTGACCAAGAATGAGCTTTGAAGTAAATGTATGTTGGGATTCTTGCGGGAGATTTAGATTATGTTTTGGGGGACATTGTTTTTCTGTAAGCCAAATTTCTGAAATTAACAATGAAAATTAATTGGTAAATATGATGTGATACCTAGATAACTGAGCAACTCCCATTTCCAGCACACATTCACATTGATTTGATATCAACTGATGTTTTCAAACAAGTGAAGGCAAGTGCTTTTTTTTTTTTAATTAAAAATGCATTTTAATTTGACATTCTGAAGAAGGGGGATTTTCCTGGCCAATTAGAGAATCCAATATAGTACTTCTGCCACTATAAAAGAGAAGATATTTCTATTCAAAAATTATTTTTGGGATCAATCATTCAGTTGATATTTTATGTAAGTGAGAGGTTTTATTTGGTAGAATCTTATCTTAAAGGTCCCTGATAGTAAAGAAGTCTAGTATTTATTTTACTGTGGGGAAATGATGGAAGATTGATTACATTAGAACTCCAGAACCTTTTTTTTTTTTAATTAAAAGATTTAAGGTTTTGAGGGGATTGGCAGATGGTGTAATGGTTACGTTGCTGGATTCCCACTTAGTTGACAGCGATTTGAGTCCTGGACTGGCGGCTTAAACTCACGCCAGGCACGTGTGTGTGTGCCCAATATCTCGAGAGGAGAGTGGAGGAGAAGGGATTGAGGCATGGTCATCACCTTGGGGAGGGGGAGTAATTTCTCGCTTTGTGTGTGTCTGTCTTTCTGGTGAGTGCATGTGCCATATAGCAAAAGCCTCTAAAAAAAAATAGATACAAGGTTTTACACAAAAACTTATTTAGGTTATTTCTTTCTTTCTTTCTTTTTTTTTTTTTTTTGGAGAGGTGTTTTGCTATAGGGTGTGTGCGCTCGCCAGACAGAGAGAGACAGAGAGATAAAAAGCGAGAAATCACCCCCTGCAGGGGGGGGGGGGGGGGCTTGCCGCAATCCCTTCTCCTCTGTTCTCCTCTTGGGATCTTGGGCACACACGCACATGTGCCTGGCATGAGTTTTAAGCCACTGGGTCCGGGACATGAACCGTGGTCAACTATATGGGAGTCCAGCGACATAGCCATTATGCTAACTGCTGGTCCCTAGGTCATTTATTTCTATAGATTCCCTTTGTTTCAACTTATTTTTTATAATGTGTACTTGAGTACTTATACCAATTTGGGACATGATGTGTTTAGTATTAATGGCTAAAGAAGAGGCTTGTTTAAGAATTGCAATTTGAGGGGCCGGAAGGTGGCATGGTGGTTAAGGGCACTGGACTCCCACATGGCTGACAGTGGTTCAAATCCCGGACCTAGTGACATGCTTTCTTTCTCTCTCTTTCTCTCTATCACTCTGTCCCTCTCTGATCAAATTAAAATAAGTAAATAAATAAAAAGTTAAATAAAATAATTCTTAGGTAAAAAAAGAGTTGCAGTTTGAAAAAACCAGAGCATCTGTTTTTTGAAAAGAGCATTTAAGATGGAAATGGTTAGAATTTATGATATTTGCTTCTTCCATTTTTTTTTTTTTTATTTAGAGTATGAAAATAAAAGTCATAAGGATGATTAGGTAGAGTTCCTTTCTACCCTCAGTTTTTAAGCAGTAACAAACTACAGATCCAGTGTTCTCTCTTTCCACCTCACCACGACCTGTGAAGTAAGAATTATTGTCTCCATTTTAGATAAGGGAACTGAGTCTCAGCCTAGGCACCTTGCCCAAGGTTGTTCTTCTAGTCAGTTGTGGAGCTAGCATTCCATCCCAGCTCATTCTGTTCTCCTGAGGCCACACTTAGATAAAGACTCCCTCATCCTGTTTCTTGGGCTTCCCACATGGTATTTGTAACATTCTAGTGTATGGAACTCTCTGGATTCCTCCTGGATTATAATGCCTGGGGTTTAAAGCATGGTCTTCCAACCCTGTTAAAATGGCCTTTTGTTTGTGTTCTGACATTGTCAGGCAGATTTCCATGTATACAACTGATATTTAGTAACTTATTTTTTGAATCATTCTAAACATGGTAAACTTCTAAAGTTAAAATAGTATTTATGTAGAGATAACATATCTGTGATTTCAAAAAGTAACACAATTGTGCTTTCAAAAAGTAACACAGTGGGGCCAGCAGATGGCTTGGTAGCACTCAGGACTCCCACATGGCCAACCACTGTTCAAGTCCTGGACCTGGTGGCTTGCTTTGTCACTTGTCACTTTCCCTCTCTCCCTCTCTCCCTCTCTGATAAGTACATGTGCCCTATAATAAATTAAATAATAATAATAATAAATTAAATAAAAAGGTTTTAAAAAAGCTAACAATAACATTGTACTTTAATATAAAACAAATAATTTCGGATTCAGATCCAAACATACTAATAGGATTTTAACTCTTAAAAGGGATATTGCAGATGATCTTGGGAAAATATAATCCATTATTTAAAATTTGGATAAACAATGCCAAGATTAAGGAACCAGGGCTCAGGTCATTTGAGTGGCAGAGCTGGAACCTAGATGTAAAAGACATCTGGTTTGATACTTTACTGTGGAAATCTGCTTTGCTCAAAAATGATGCAGAAAACCTCTTCACAGCAGGAATGTGTGACTCGGTTATCATTTATAAATGGTTAAAAAGATGAAAGAACTAAAATGTTACGTATTGTTAGAATAAAGCCATATATAATACCACATAATACACATTGACATTGTAATTATTTTATCATTTTTCTAGTTTCTAATTTGTTTAGTTGTATAATGTGATTTTTTGGTAGCTAACAGATAAACTGAAACATGCCTTTGGTGTAGCTCCCTGTGTCCTGTGAAAACAGAGGAAGAATTTGCAAAACAATAACACATTGTTAAATAGCAGGCCAGTTTATCAAATGTTCTAAGTTTATTACAGTCAGATTTTAGGAAAAACTATTTCAGCCCCACAGCAGCTCATCCTAATCTTTAACAGAAGAGCTCTTAGAAGTTTTTCTAGGGCTGTTAGACTTTGTTCTATCCATGAAAGTATAAACTGTTCATAGTTGTTGATCAGGGGAGAAGTTTATAAAACCAGAACAGATTTAGTTGAGGAGTGGGGTTTAACTGATTTGTGTACTGTGACACCTCATGGTGGCCTTTTTAAGAAACTACTATGGTGAAATACAGTGACCACATACTTTGCCACTCTGACTGAATCCACTCAAATGTGTATGACTGAACAGTAGTGAGTTAAGACCCCAGATGATATTTTTAAGGTTGTTATTTTTATGAGTTTCATGTGGAAGAAAATAGTCTCTGCTCTGCAGTTCAGGGAGGAAGCCTGGCATGCCATAGCAGAGTTCTTTCTCTGGGAGTTCACCTGGAGAATGGCTATTGTCTAGGTCAGAACTGCTGGAGAAGAGGACAGGTAGGCCAGGTGACTGCTACCCAGTTCTGTCCCTTTGTATACATTAGAACAAAGGCATTCATTTCTTAAGATACATTTGTTTCTAAATGTTGGAAGTTGTCATAATAAATTGATTTCCTGAGAGCAAGACACTTTACTGCCTTCTGGCAGGAAATTGTCATCATAAATATACAGATCTGTGCTTTCTGACATGAATGGCGCCCCCTAGGGTTGTGTCTAGCATGACTTGCACAGATGTACACAGAGACACTGCAGGCACTTCATCCTAGGAAATCATGTCTGTAGACATTAGATATTAAAACATATTTAGAAATCTATAAATACAGTTTTTGATTATAGAATGTTATTTATATAATCATTATTTTTAAAATTATGAGTTTAATAGAAATTAAAAGAATAGATAATGGAGGAGCCAGCAAGTGGAATAAGGTGCTAGACCCCTACATGGCTGAGCATGGTTCAAGTCCTGGACTTGGCGGCTAGAAACTCACACTGGGGGCATGTGCGTGTGTGTCCAAAATCCCAGGAGGAGAGGGACCAGCAGTTAGCGTAATGGCTATGTCGCTGGACTCCCACGTAGTTGACCGCGGTTTGCGTCCCGGACCCGGTGGCTTGAAACTCACGCCGGGCGCATGTGCATGTGTGCCCAAGATCCCGAGAGGAGAATGGAGGAGGAGGGATTGCAGCGTGGCCATCCCCCCTGGGGGGGTGATTTCTTGCTTTCTGTCTCTCTGTCTCTCTCTGTCTGTCTGGTGAGCGCACGTGCCCTATAGTGAAAACTTCTCCAAATAAATAAATAAATAAATAAATAAATAAATAAATAAATAAAAAATCCCAGGAGGAGAATGGAGAAGAGATTGCTGTATGGCCATCCTCTGTGGGGTGATTTCTCACTTTTCCTCTCACTGTGTCTCTTCAGTGAATGCATCCACTCTATGGCAAAAACATTAAAAAAAAAAAAAAAAGAATAGCTCATGATGGAGACTGCTTTTTACTTCTATGATGTACTGACAAAAGGTTCTACATCCTGTTAAATCTAATATATTTTCAAAGTTAGTCTGTCTTTTAGAATCTGATTAAAGAAGAGAAGTTTCTGACCTTTAAAAACCTTTATGAGATGGGTGCAGTAATAGAATGCAAAATGACTTTAAGCATCTACCTTTTATCCGTCATTAAAAGTTAATTGTCACATCATACAAATGCAGCTTGTTGGGATTTTTAACATACCAAAAATTGGCAACCTGTGATGAGAAAAGTATACTCTTCAAAGACTTAAGAGAATCCAAGGGGAAAAATTAAACTTTTAAATCATAAATGGTAGCCAAACAGAAATAAACGCTTTTAATTTTTCTGGGAGAATGGTGATAGCAGGTCAGTACCTTACGTTGAACTGAAAGCAGGTTTCAGAATGTCGCTTGTCTTACTGAAGGGAGAGTGTTGGAGTCACTGAGAGCTGCTTGAGTTTCGTTTCTTACATACTTGAAAAGATACTAATGCCTTCTTTATCTTTGTGCTAACCCGTGGAATTATTTTCTTAACAAGAGCAATAATTATCTTTCTTACTGTTCTTTAAGGAATAGCAATTGGTGGGCCATCCAGCAGGGAATCCATTACCCTGTCTGTGGCTTTGATAGTCTGTGGTGCTCCCCTGGTTGAGTTTGGGTCTTGCCCAGTAGGTAGTGACAATGCATTAAGTAGTTAAAACCACAGTTATTGTGCTGTGGCTTTCATTAGGCTCAGTGACATGGTTGTAAAACACAGGACTCCAAAGATTTTGAAATGGTGCTCACTTACTAATCCTCCTAACAGTTTGGTAGAAAGGGCAGTAAACTGCCTCTGGTTTGTAAAATGGAGAGTGCTTGTTTACAGTAGCTCAAAGGTGCTAATTGTTTTTGGTAGGAATAGTACACTGGAAACTCCAAGATAATCCGTAACCCTTTACTTTTATTTAGGTTCTCCTGTCTAATGAGCAGTTTCCCTGCAGTCATACCTAACCTTTCCAGGCTTTCCTGCCACTGTCCTAGCTCACAGAAGACCGATGAGATAATATTAGTTTGAATCAGCACACATTTTTGTGTCTTCTTAAAATCAGCTTTCTTTAAGACCTGGGAGCCACTGACCATTCATATTTTGATATCTGAACTAGACTTTGCTGAAATGTCTTTTTTTTAATTTTATTTTTATTTTTAAACTAGTGTCATGATTTAGGAAATTTTAGTATGGCTAATCAGGATCACAATTTTTAAAACCCTTTGGCAGAATACTAGTTATTTGTTTACTGTTAATGAAAGTCCAGATTATCATTATTTTTTTTAACTTGCTATAGGGTGTGTGTTCACTGGAGAGACAGAGAAAGGGAAAGTGAGAAAACACCCACTGGCATGATGTCCACTCAGCAATCCCATTTCCATTCTTCTTCGGGACTTACACACACACACACACACACACACACACCTGGTGTGTTTTTCAAGCCACGGGGGCTCTGGGATTCTAACCTTGCAATTGTTTCTGTGGGTCTAGCTGCCTTAACCACTATGCTACCGGCTGGCTCTGAAATCTAGAGTTTTTAGATTCCATAATAAACAGGACAACATGATTAAATAAATAATTATCAACTGATTTTAGTGACAGATCTTTTTAGGGTTGTATCATTTTATTTCATATGAGTCACAGATAATTTCTGTAAAAAACTTAAGTCAGAAACTTGTATTTACTCTTAAATTTTTACTACCTTAGTTTATGGAAAGAGTCGAGACTTTTTCGTTAAATCACTAAATGCACATATTTGACATTTATAAAAAATCCATAGTAATCATAATGTTAATCCAGGAAAAAAATTTAATAGGTCCTACTAATTTAAAATGTATGAATTAGATATTTTACCATGATATTTGGGACCTGAAAAATGATTTTATTTCATTATAAATGTGCTAACATTATTGTACTTTAAAGTATTATGTGGTTCCTTTATCTCCCCAATGATTGCTATATTTTCAGAAGGAAAAGTAATTATATTGATTTTCTGAGTAACTTTTTACCTAACCAGATTCTGTTATTGTCTGTTAACATATCTGCTAGTTTGTTTTTTCTGACTTTTGAGTAATAAGTATTTTAGGTAAACTTCATAATATTCAAGATAGTTTGAAAGATTAGTCAATGCTTATTTCCTGACTTTAAAAATGTATAAGAGCTATTCAAGTAACAAGTGAATTGAATAGACAACTCTCCAAGGGAGACTAGCAAATGGCCAAAAGGCATACAAAAATATGTTCAAAGTCTCTTGTCATAAGGGAAATGCAAATTAAAACCACAGTGAGATACCATTTAGCCCCAGTTTGAATGACTAGGATCAAAAAAATAAAGACTGACAAGTGCTGGTGAGGCTTTGGTGAAAAGGGAACCCTCTTACACTGTTGGTGGGAATGTAAATTAGTACAACCTCTGTGGAAAACAGTGTGGAGGTTCCTCAAAACCTTCCAAATAAAATGACCATATGACTCAGTAATACCACTTTTTGGTATTTACCCAAAGGATAGGAAAATATTTAGTTGTAAAGACACTTGCACACCCATGTTTATTGCAGCATTATTCACAATTGCTAAATCATGAAACCAACCTAAGTGTCCAAAAACTGATGATTAGTTGAAAAATTGACACATATGTTCTATGGAATATTACTCAGCCACAGGAAATAGAGATCCTATCATTTGATTCAGAGTGGGTGCATATAGAAGACTTAATGTTGAGCAAAGTGAGCCACACTTTGAAAGACACACACTGCATATCTTCACTCAGTTTGTACCGAGTATCTTCACTTTGTAGCAGAAATGGAAAGATCTGAAAACGTGATGGTAAAGAGGATGAGTGTTGATAGCAGAGACTGAGGAAAAGGAGTGGATGATAGAGAGTGTGTGTGAGGGGCAGAGGGAATAAACATTTAACAGACAAAAAAGTGTAAAGTTCTCTGTTGAAAAAATATATTGCATATATCGGGACCAGCAGGTTAGCGTAATGGCTATGTCGCTGGACTCCCACGTAGTCGACCGCGGTTCGAGTCCCGGACCCGGTGGCTTAAACTCACGCCAGGCACGTGTGCGTGCGTGCCCAAAATCCCGAGAGGAGAGTGGAGGAGAAGGGATTGCGGCATGGCCATCCCCCCTGGGGGGTGATTTCCTGCTTTCTGTCTCTCTGTCTCTGTCTGTCTGGCGAGCGCACGCGCCCTAAAAGCAAAAACCTCTCCAAAAAAAAAAAAAAAAAAAATATTGCATATATCATGATAGGAAATCTATGTAAAATGTGAACTTAATCTGAAAAAGTATAAGAACCATTCAAGTAACAATTATCTAAACAAGTTGTGTTTATATTATAATGAGATAGTTGTAGAAACCTATTGCCCTAGCCAACATGAAATATAATACTCAAATATTTTCAGTTTTTTGTTTGTTTGTTATGAAGCTTTATAGCTTTGACTCTTAGCTGCAGTCAGGGTGATGTCAAAAATTATAGCTGTAGTGCAGAACTTTAAGAAAGGGGGCCAGGCAATGTCTCAGGAGTAATGCAGCTATAAGACTTAGCCACATAGGAAGATTCTGGGTTCATTTCCAGAATCTACCTGAACATAACAGGTGCATGGGCCCATGATCTGGGGTTGGCTGAAAAACGTGAAAGAATATATAATAGTTCTAAGATAGCATCTTTAGTAAATTGATATTATTTATGATCATTTGCTTAATACCTACTTAGTAATTGAAATTATTGAACTTTGTCTTACTTTTATAGGTGATCGTGCCTCATGACAGTATTTAGTTCAACATCTATTAGGTAAATGAATATTCATGAATGAATGAAATAGAATTTTAAAGTTTTGCTAGCACTCTTGATATGTAATTTTATTTATTTATTTATTTATTTATTTATTTATTTATTTATATTTTTAGGTTTTTGCCATAGTGTGCATGTGGTCACTGGAGAGAGATAGAGGAAGACAGAAAGGGAAAGTGAAAAATCCTCCCCACCACCCGGGGAAAGTGTGTGAGATGGCCACATTGCAATCTCTTCTCCATTCCCCTCCTAGGATTTGGGCATGGACACTCATGCACCCGGTATGATTTTCAAGCCACCAGGTCTGGGACTTGACCTGTGGTCCACCACATGGGAGTCCAGCACATTAACTACCATGCCACATGCTGGCCCATCTTGATAGATAATTAAAAGATCTGGTCAGCTCTCTCCCAGATTTCCATGAAGTCAATTCTAATGGGTTTTATTTTTGCCTTCTATTTGTTCAGTCTATCAGGAAGTTAATAAAATATGATATTAAATTTACAATTAGTTATGTACCACATACTCTTCTATGTACTTTCAAATATGTCACTTTAATTAAAGATCGTAACAAATACTGTTGGTAGATAAACTTTACTCACTGTCTCTTTCCCTTCCCTGCCTTTCTCTTTCCCTCCCTATTCTTTTCTCTATTCTGTTCTTTCCTTTCACAAATTTTTAGACTGAGGATCCAAGAAGATTAGTAACCTACCTGAA
This sequence comes from Tupaia tana, assembly GCA_026018925.1. Taxonomy (NCBI): domain Eukaryota; kingdom Metazoa; phylum Chordata; class Mammalia; order Scandentia; family Tupaiidae; genus Tupaia; species Tupaia tana. The sequence goes on from JAKSZU010000020.1 coordinate 10,046,197, forward strand.
ATCACACACAGGAATGGCTGGCATCTAAGTCCAAAACCAGTTCTCTTTTACTGTCCTGACTTAGCCAGGGATTCTTTTTTTTTTTTTTTTTTTTTTAAATTAATTAATTTTTAAAATTACTATTCATACATTAAATCACTATACATCATTTAGGTTGTGAAGAGACTTTACCAAGCATGATATACACCTCAGTCCAGCCCAGCTGAGACTATTATACTCATCCTATGTCTGGACTCTTCAATATCTCATTCTTTTTTTCTTTTTTTTTTTTTTGCTATAGGGTGTGTGAACTTGCCAGACAGACAGACAGAGAACTTGCCAGACAGAGAGACAGAAAGCGAGAAATCACCGCCCCCCCTCCCCCCAGGGGGGATGGCCATGCCGCAATCCCTTCTCCTCCATTCTCCTCTCGAGATCTTGGGCATGCATGCACACGTGCCCGGCGTGTTTTAAGCCACTGGGTCCGGGACTTGAACTGCGGTCGACTACGTCGGAGTCCAGCGACATAGCCATTACACTAACTGCTGGTCCCTCAATATCTGATTCTTAGAACAGTTGCTTGTTTTCCTCATTTGGTTGACTTTTTCTAATGATTTATAACACAGTTCTAGGCTCACCTAAACTCTTAGAAACCTAATTATGTTTGTCTTTTAAATATCTACCTGAGGGGCAGCATGGTGTACAAGTGTGATCGTGTGTCAGACAGCCCCATCTGAATGTCACCTATGCCAGCACTTAGCTGTATGAATTTTTTTTTTGGAGAGGTTTTTGCTATAGGGCGCGTACGCTCGCCAGACAGACAGAGAGAGACAGAGAGATAGAAAGCAGGAAATCACCCCCCAGGGGGGATGTCCACGCCGCAATCCCTTCTCCTCCATTCTCCTCTCGGGATCTTGGGCACGCACGCATATGCGCCTGGCGTGAGTTTAAGCCACCGGGTCCGGGACTCGAACCGCGGTCGACTATGTGGGAGTCCAGCGACATAGCCATTACGCTAACTGCTGGTCCTAGCTGTATGAATTTTGGCAAGGCACTTAATCTCTTGGTATTCTAGTCCGCTCAATTAAAAAAGAAGGAAAATAATAGTTACCTTTTGGAGTAATTTTGAAAATTAAAAGAACTTATGGAGACCAGCAGATGATGTAATAGTTATTGCATAGTACCCCCATGTAGTTGACTGTGGTTTGAGTCCCAGACCTGGTGCCTTAAATTCATGCCCAGCGCATGTGTGTGTGTGCCCAAAATCCTAAGAGGAGAATGGAGGAGAATGAATTGTGGCGTGGCCATCCCCCCGGGGGATTATCTCTCACTTTCTTTGTTTCTCTGACGAGTGCATGCACCCTATAGCAAAAATCTCTCTCTCTCTAAAAAAAAAAAAAAAAGAACTTCTGTGAAAACATCAGATGCTTTGCACATAGGCACAAGGCAGCAGGATCCCACAAGGCTGCCTGCACAGTTCAAGTCCTGGATCTGACAGCTTGAAAAACATGCTGGGCATATATGCGTGTGTGCCCAAAATCTCAAGAGGAGAACGGAGGAAAAGGGATTGCAGCCCTGTTATCCCCCTGGAGGGTGAGTTTTTACTCTGTCTCTGGTGAGTGCATGTGTCCTATAGCTGACTAAAAAAAAAAAAAAAAAGACATTTCTATTATTAGACGTGTCTATTCATAAGCATAATATATGCTCTTATTATACACTTTTTCTTATATTCCTTTTCAGTATAATACATTGTATTAAAAAGTCAGGTTCAGGGACCAGCAGATGGCATAATGGTTACATTGCTGGACTCTCACATGGCCAATTGAGGTTTGAGTCCCGGACGTGGTGGTTTGAAAGTCACAGTGTGTGTGTGTGTGTGTGTGTGTGTGTGTGTGTGTATGTGTGTGTGTGCATGTGTGCCCAAGATCCTGAGAGGGGAATGGAGGAGAAGGGATTGTGGCGTGGCCATCCCCCCGGGGGGTTGTTTCTTGCTTCTGTCCCTCTGTATCTCCAGTGAGTGCACATGCTCTGTAACAAAAATCTCTCTAAAAAAGAATCAGGTTCAGAAAACAAGTATTTATTTTCAGGGCAAGAAACATCCTGATAATGGGCAGTAGTATACATTTTAAAAGTAAATCAGAACATTATATAAATAATGAGCTGTAGCATTTATTCAATGAACATCACTGAGCTCCTCTTATGGATTAGGCTCTGTTCTATTTCTGTATTATAGTAATAATAATGAGATAGTTAAGAACACTGCCCTTTTGGATTTTACTTTCTAGTGGAGAAAATAGGTAACAGAAGAAGTAATCTGTATATGTTAGGTGGCTTTATGTTACAGGAAAATTAAAGCAAGGGAAGGATGGAGAATGGGGGTTGTACTCTCCAGGGTGGCTTGTGATTAGACATAAGGGTCATGCTTTCTCAGATATTGTATGGGTTTAAGAGGGTAGGGGGTGGATACAGAGAGGTAAACGTGGTGCTGGCTTTTAGGATGCTCTGTCCTTTTCCAAGACCTGCATGTCTTTTTCTGCAACATTTTGAGAGTGCCCCTAGCACTCTTGGAGATATTCCTGTTCAGCATGAAAGGTGGTACAGAAGTCTGTACCTGGGTGGGCTTTTGGGAATCCACTGTTATGCTTGGAAGAGGGTGCCTTCCTCTGGATGGCCTTCTCTGTTGTTGGCAGAGTTAGGGACTGACCATGTGCTTTCCTTGCAGCTAAAATACTCACTCATACATTTCTTCAGACTTTTCTTTGAAATTCCTGATAGAAGTCATGTAAGCTAGTTAAGTAGGCCATTTGGACCATAAAGAAGAGTGTCTTAAAGGGGGACGAGCAGTTGGTGTAATGGCTATGTCACTGGACTCCCATGTAGTCGACTGCGGTTAGAGTCCTGGACCCAGTGGCTTAAATTCAGGCTGGGCACGTGTGTGTGCATGCCCAAGATCCCGAGAAGAGAATGGAGGAAAAGGGATTGTGTCATGGCCATCCCCCTTGGGGGGTGATTTCTCGCTGTCTGTCTCTGTCTTTCTGACAAGCACATGCGCCCTATAGAAAAAAACTCTCCAAAAGAAAAAAAAAAAATGAGGAAGAGTAACTTAAGGAAGTGTGCTTATTCTTTTTTTAAATTTAATTTATTATTATTTTTAAATATCTGCTATAGGGCATGTGCACTTGACAGAGAGAAAGGGAAAGTGAGAAAGCAAGCCTCCGGGTTGGGGACTAGTACCATTGTTGGGCATGCGAGAGTCCAACACCTCAACCACCACACCATTGCAGGCCCCTATTCTTAAATGCCTTTCTAAAAAATAGTAAATGGGAGGGAGGGTACATTTACATTTAAAAATAATTCTTAAGGAGCCAAGACAAGGAGAAGAGTAACAATGTTAATGCTTTCTCTTCAGAAATTCTTAGAATACACACTTCCTATTCTTTGCTCCTCACACGTTCATTTGTGGATTAATCTATTCTTTCAGTGTGTATTTATTGAGCACCTACTGTGTTCTGGGCGTTGGGAATATTACAAAGTGGATAAGGGCAGGGAAGATGTATCCCTGCTCACTGGGAGTATAAACAGTAGGAAGGGAGGAGTGTAGAAATAACCTTCTTATGAGACCTTAATGAGATAACACAAGAGGACGAATCTGACACGTGCTTGGGTATAGTAGATTCTGAACACCCGTGTTAACTCTTGGCTTACTTGCTTAGTCACTCAAGATAGGTGCAGACAATTATGATAAAGGATGTCAGATAAGGGAGTAGGAACTCTTGATTCCATTGTTCGGGAGGTTCTCATGGAAACTCAAAATGGACCTTGAAGAGGGAATGGGATTTGGGTACATCTCCCTGAGCATGGGAGATCACCTTGTCTGGTTTAGTATTTTTAGCAGATGGTACAGGATAATAGACTGTCAATGAGTATTTGTTGGATGAATCAATAAGGGCGAAGTTTGACCCTGGTGAGGGGAAAAGCCATAAGCAAGGGCAGGCCAGAGGCTGAGAGGCCCAGGTGACTTTGGGGGCTCCAGTAGTGATTCAGTGCAGCTGAGGAAAGGGTGAGTACAAGGGAAATGTGGCTTCAAAGTAGGATCATTGTCAGAAATGGAAAGAACGTACTTGCCAGGCCAACCAGTGGAGGATCATTAAAGCAGGCTCGGTACCCTGCTCTGATGACATTGAAACAAGGGATGGGCAGCAGGAGCCTCAAGTGGAGAGACTGTTTCAGCCCCAGAGCTAGAAGTACTGTATTTGGGGTGGTTAGGAACTGTAGAAGCATGTATGGAGCCAAGTGATATGTTAGAGGCTGAACTGACAGCACACTGAGTGCTTCAGCCGTAGCTCAGAGGAATGATTTCAAATGCCTGCTTTTGCTATAGGAACTCTTTTTGAGAAAATGAAAGCATCAAATCAAATTTACTGGAACAACTTCCCTGAGAGTTTAACACTATCTTAGTCATTCTCCCAAGGGCTTTTATAAACATTATAAAAGTAAAACAATGTTAAGCAAAGTTATTATATCAAACGTTTAGGTAATTTACAGCAGAGTTCAATTTTTATATACTGTAAATATGTTTTCATAGTTCTTTTGGATCCTTTGTATAGTCAGTGTTATAAATACATAAAAGTGCAAGTGTGTACATGCACATGTGCATGGCACACACACACACACACACACACACACAAGGAAAGGGAGAGGAAATACAGAAATAACCACACATTGGTTACTTATTTGAGACTGCATCTTAGATTAGTAATGTAGTCCAGTGATAGCACTTTGTTGATTTTTATGTGAAAATTCTTTATGATCATCGGTTTTGTAAAGTGGTTTCCAAGAATGCATTTCAGTGAGTGTTTTTTTTTTTTTTTTTTTTTTTTTCCCCTTCAAGAAACACTTAGAATAGTAATGCTGTTTAGGTTTTATTTAGTACAATACATTTTTGTTAGGAAAAGCATTCTTCAGAAAAACCCTATCAGCTTTTGCCTTCACATCTAGTGTAAATGAATAAGACTGTAAAAAGAGACTATATAAATGTAATATGTATGATCCTTTTTTTCCTAGCATCACAGACTTCATTAATACACTTGTGTGCAAGGATGGTTAGTCCTAAAAATAGATAAACCCAAATTCTAGTCCTGACTTTTGCACTACTGAAGTGAGTGACCTGTGTGGGACCCTTCATTTCAAAAGGCCTGTGAGATAGACCAGCCTGGAATGATCAGGAAGGTCCTTGAGGGATAATTCTCTGTGACTCTGTTTCCTGATAGAGCCACATGGGGAGTAATCTCTCATAAATGCATGCATATTATCCTGTTGAAAATTCAGATTATTTGGTATTCTTCACAAGTTTCTGAGTTGAATGTTTTTTTTTATGTAGAAAGCTGAAAGGTCCCATGTTTACTTTATTTCAGAACATTAAGCTTTTCTGAGCAGAGTGTATGGCACATGGACGATATCCCCAATAAATAATTGCTGGGTTTGTTTTAGCTGTGAGAGACATTAGTGTGTTAAGGGATTACTCTTGGATGTGGTCTGATCCTCTGCTCATGTTAGAAAAGCAGTTGAAACAACTCTTGGTGTATTCAGAAGTAAACTCATGAATGGATGATCACAGAAACCATTACATTCACTGAATGAGCATTTATTGAGGTCCAGCCATTTGCCTGGCAGGCATGGTATTAAGCCCCAAGAATATAAAGTAAATAAAAGCAGGTACCCCCACCAGCTTCTCTTGTAGAAAACAGGCATTAGGGACTTAGTATAAATAGTTTCTTTTTTTTTTTTAAATTTTGTTTCTTCTGTAAGAGAGGAAGCAAGAGACAGAGACAGAGAGACAAAGAGCTCCCCAACCAGGTCTTGACACTGCGATCTAACCCCAGCCTCAGTCAGTCCCAGATCAGGGGTGCACACGTGCCCAATAGTACTCAAGAGGGCTCCAGATGTGAATGGAGAACCTTCCAATGAGGGTCAGCCTCTGAGAGTATTGCATTTTACCATTGTACTGTCTGGTCCCCACAGATAGATTTCACTTCAGCATAACAGCTGGAAATGTGTGAAATCAAGTGACTATCCTTTTAATCATTGTCAGTAGTAAAATTTTATATACACACACACACACATACATATATATACACATATATATATATATATATATACACATACACATATATATATATAAATGTTGAATCAGTAAAAATACTTGAAAAAAAAAACCAAAAGACAGTAGCACTCATCCATCCCAGCTTCTGTTCTTCCAACTTAAAAGTTATTTCTCTTGAAGTAAGATGACACATTTTCACTGGTTTTTCTTCCTTGCCATGCTCAAATTTGGAGAACAGAGACAGTTCAACTATTAAGTCACCGAGAAAGTCATGACTTACTTTTCTATGCAAAAATGCTCCATGACTTTCCCAATGACCCAACAGTTTCAACAGTGAGAGGCAGAGACATTTGCTCTTTAAGGACATTGCAGCTCCAATTATATAGGGATTCATAGATTAAAACCATTTTTAGGTATTTTTGCTGAGGTAGCAAGGACCTAGTTTTACCCTGATGATGCTGTACTTCATTGGACTTTATAAGGAAAAAACTAAATTTCAAACATTTCATTTTGGGGTAGTAGAGTTCTCTCAGGTTGGTAATGATCTGCTAAATTTTTGAATGGATTGGTCAGTAGTGAAAAGTTTGGCTTATGGGGACCAGCAGTTAGCGTAATGGCTATGTCGCTGGACTCCCATGTAGTCGACTGCGGTTCGCGTCCTGGATCCGGTGGCTTAAAAATCACGCTGGGCATGTGTGCGTGCGTGCCCAAGATCCTGAGAGGAGAACGGAGGAAAAGGGATTGTGGCGTGGCCATCCCCCCTGGGGGGTGATTTCTCGCTTTCTGTCTCTCTGTCTCTGTCTGGCTGGCAAGCGCACGCACCCTATAGCAAAAACCTCTCAAAAAAAAAAGGGACCAGCAGTTAGCGTAATGGCTATGTTGCTGGACTCCCATGTAGTCGACCATGGTTCGAGTCCTGGACCCGGTGGCTTAAACTCATGCCGGGCACGTGTGTGTGCGTGCCCAAGATCCCGAGAGGAAAATGGAGAGAAGGGATTGCGGCATGGCCATCCCCCCCGGGGGGGGGGGGTGATTTCTTGCTTTCTGTTTCTCTGTCTCTGTCTGTCTGGTGAGCGCACGCGCCCTATAGCAAAAACCTCTCCAAAAAAAGAAAAAAAAAAGTTTGGCTTATGTGGTATTTAGATAGCCCTCCCACTAAAATGGATGATGAAAGTTCTCATTGCATTATACTGATTAATTTGACCATTTAAAAATAATAGTTGTATTTATAATAATAACTGCTACTGGTTTTTGAGCATTGTGTACCAAACCATGTGATAGATATTAAAATCATCTCATTTAATCTTTACAGTAAGACTGTGAGATAAATATTATTATTCTCCACTTTTATCTGTGAAGAACCTGACTCCAGGTGATAACATACCTTATTTGTGTACCTGTTTTTATGCTTCAGGATTTAAATCCTGTTTATTCTGACTCTAGAGCCTAAGTCAGTGACCTGTGTTTCTCTTTTTTAACCCTCTCTCGCTTCCAAATAATTGTGGATAAACTGTAGGCCTGTTTTTTTTTTTTTTTTTTACGTTTATTCTATTTATTCTTATTTTTAATTTGTTTCTTGAGAGATAAAAAGAAAAAGAGAGAGAGAGGGAGAGAGAGAGAAACCCTTGACAGGGTCTTGCCGCACCATAATTCTCTCCAAGCTTCATGGGTGCACCAGGCGTGTTCAGGTCAGCTAACGATCTGAGTCTGGGCCCCCACATGCCTCCAGAATCGTGTAGCAGCACCCTTCTGCCTACACCACCATGGTTCAGCCTTGACCTGTTTACTGCATGGGCTGAAGGACAGATCTGAGAGGGTGAGAGTTGGGTTTGTGAGGGCAGCACATGGGAGGAGAGACCTTGAGGCCTAACCCAGGAAAGGGCATTTTGGAAGCTGAGGTGAGGACAGGAAAACTACAGGTAGGAGAATGCATGTCAGCCACTGGAAGGTACTGGATCATACACCAAAGTGGAAAAGGTAGATGAAGAGGTAAGTGAGAATTTGCGATGTAGTTGGGATTCCCGACTACTACCTCCTGGGGCTATTCTTGAACAGGTCAGAATTTTCAGAGTGACGTGTAAGAATATGTATGTTTCACAAGTCATGCAGTTGATTCTGACATGCAACAGATGTTGGTCAGAAACCAGAAAGGCATGCAGAGAGGCGAAAGTGGATGCAGTGGGATTTGAGATCTAAACCCAAGAGTGGTGGGGCTGTGAAAGGCTGGTTTTTTTTTCTGAAGAACAGAAACTGGAGGTCAAGGAGAAAAAGAGACAGTAGTGAGAAACGATTGCTTACACGTGTTAGATACTAGTCGATAATTGTTCAACACTTCTCTGGCTATTTGTGGAAAACAGGTTAGTCATTGTGTCTTAAATTTTCTGTGTGTAAAGTAGTCTATCTTAAATGACCTGGTACCCAAAGAGGTTTTGTACTGATACCACTGAACTTATTTTCTGATTGTGCTACAGATTTTAAGCAAAAAGCATGGCTATTTACCTAGCTTCATTTACACATATTCTATTGATTAGTTCTTTCAAAGTAGTTATTCTGTATCATGTCTTCAGACTTTTTTTTTTAAAGAATTATTTATCTTTCTTTACTATTCTTATTTTAATTTGGTATAGGGCACGTGCACTCATGGGAGAGAGAGAGAGAGAGAGAGTGTGTGTTTTAATTCCTGAGTATTTAATTTCTAGGTTTATAACAGTAGTGGACTTATTTCAAGAAGATAGTAGTATTTTAGGTTTGTCTCATGATTTTCATTTTTTTCTTTTGGAGGAGTACTCTATATTTGTGGTTACTCTGAATGAATGTGGAGGCATGGTTACATCTTATGTTTCATAAATACTTTAAACTTGCTCATGTTAGTTCTTTTCTTTTTCTCTCTCTCTCTCTAAACCTTGAGAGATCAGAAAAGAAGATGGTATGGAAGTGAATCTATGGGAAGACAATCTAGGCTTGAGTCTGCTTAATGTTGAGTCTGCTGATGTTCTGTCCTGACTCTTAGCCAATCCTATTAGAACATCTGTTTTGCTTTTTCCATATTGTCTCAAGTTGTCTATATAAATATTTTTGGTAAGAAGTAACTTGGTACACACGATTGAAGACGGCTTTATCTTAACATTGTTAACCTATATTTTTATTTTTATTTTTTTATTTTTTTTAAAGAAATCCCTTTGTTTCTACTTTCTTCTCAGGGTATTTGTTTCTAGTAGACCAAAGCCTTCTATCTGAGGTTTAGTTGCTCAATTTACAACCACTTATCTTACCCTTTTAGGTAAAATACTTACTTGTGTGTCATCTAGTACTTTTGGGTAGAAGGGGTGCGAACAGGATGATTTGGTCAAATAGTATGGTACAGTTGGAATAATTTTTTTATGTTTGCTCCTTGGTTTAAAATTTTAGATGTATTCAGCTCACAAAGGAATTTGTAGGTTTCCAAGGGTACTTTATGAAAGTAATGTATACCGGGCAAAATAATCCATGTTGCTGAATTCTTCGTTAGAAAAAGTGGAAACGCTTAGAGGGTGCTTGTTAACTGTTTCAAGAAGACATTGACTGCTGTGATCACTTCATTGCTATGATCATAAAAGTCCAACAAAAAATATATATTGATCCCAAAGCAGAAACTGAAACTACTATGCCACTCATGTTTAAGAATGTAATGTTTACATTCTAGAGATATTTGTATGTGTGTCTAGGTTAGAAAGATGTGAGTTAACGAAGCCCCAAAGAATAGCATCAATAATATTGATGGAATGGAGGGCCTTCACCGAAGGAGGCTCTCTCTCTGTTTTTTTTTTTTTTTGGAGAGGTTTTTGCTATAGGGCACATGGGATAGCTCGCCAGAAAGTCAGAGAGAGACAGAGAGACAGAAAGCGAGAAATCACCCCCCAGGGGGGATGGTCACGTTGCAGTCCCTTCTCCTCCATTCTCCTCTTGGGATCTTGGGCACGCACACGCACCTGGTGTGAGTTTAAACCACCGGATCTGGGACTCGAACCACGGTTGGTTACATGGGAGTCCCAGCAACATAGCCATTAACACCAACGGCTGGTCCCGAAGGAGGCTCTCTTTTTGAATGCAAGCTTTAGCCTTTGGAATCATGGACAAAACAGCAATGGATTATTTACTCAAATTCTTATGAATTTGAATGAGTAGTAATTTTTTTTAAGAATTATTTTAACTATTTATTTATTTATTTATTTATTTATTTTAATTTGATCAGAGAGGGAAGGGGAAAGAGAGAGAGAAAGAGAAAGTGAGAAAGCAAGCTGCCAGGTCCAGGACTTAAACCACAGTTGGCCATGTGGGAGTCCAGCGTCCTTAACCACCATACTACCTGTCGGCCCCAAATGAGTAGTAATTTTGTAAGGTCCTAAAATTTCTGGACAAATATGTCTCTTGCCACCATGCATAGCTTTCTTAAACATTAGGGCAGAAATGTAATAGACTGTTGTCCACAGAGAATAAAATAAAAAATTCCTGTTTCTGCAAAAGTAGAGTTTAAATACGTATGTTTGTGATAGAAAAATAATCGGGCATTGCGGCAGCTAGGGATGCTTTGGAGTTTATTCATAATCTTGTGAGGTTGATGTCTGGGTTGAAAAAACTATAACATGCCCTTGTCTTCACTAGCAGGTCAAGTACTGTCCCGAGTGGCTCAGTGGCCTAACTCCTCAGTTCTGTTGGTTTGCTCTGATGTTTTGGCCTTTTTAAAAAGTTTGCTTATTTATTCTATGAGCAAGCAAGACTAGAGTGTGAGAGGGTGACAGAGAGATGCAGAAAGACAGCATGTCTACCAGGGTCTTTTTTTTTTTTTTTTCCTCCTACCAGGGTCTTGATGTTGTAATCCATCCCCAGCTTCAGACAGTCTCTGATCATGGGCTTGTGTGTGCCCTGCAATTAAGCGAGGGTGAATGTGAACCCAGAACCTTCCCCTCACAGAGTGTTGTGTTTTACTACTGTGTCATTGTCTGGCTCCTATATTACTTTTTGCTGCTAACCTGTCAAGTTTCTCCAAAACTTTTGCTTTCTTTTTCTGAAAATTAGTTGTTAATACAATGCTTGTCCTGTTCACCTCTGTGATTCAACTGATACTGAATAGGTTCCATTCTTTTTATTATATATAAAATGGCTCATAATTTTGGTTCATAATGTTGGTGTGTATATGTGTGTATTTATTTTGAATATATTTATTTGTTTTTTAATTGGATGCTGGCCTTGAGCTATAACCATTTTTCTGAGCAAACTTTCAAAGCTTTTCTCCCTGCAGAGAGGTATTACATGTAAATGCTGGGTATTATGCAGCCTTATAGGTATCTGGTAATTTTATGCACTTACTAGTTTAATTAGCAGAACCAATGGGGCTTTTCCACTGAGGCTACAGTGGTTGTGGTGATTTTCTTAAGTGTATGTGTGTGTAGTGTGTGTGTTTAAGAGGTTGCTTTAGAAAATGTGTGTTAAGACACAGACTTTGTTTTATTTAAGAATTACTTAATTTAGGGGACCAGCAGTTAGCGTAATGGCTATGTTGCTGGACTCCCACGTAGTCGATCGTGGTTCGCGTCCCGGACCCGGTGGCTTAAAACTCACGCCGGGCATGTGTGCGTGCGTGCCCAAGATCCCGAGAGGAGAATGGAGGAGAAGGGATTGCGGCGTGGCCATCCCCCCGGGGTTGATTTCTCACTTTCTATCTCTCTGCCTCTCTCTGTCTGTCTGGCAAGCGCACGCGCCCTACAGCGAAAACCTCTCAAAAAAATTACTTAATTTCTTTTCTTTCTTTCTTTTTTTTAAAAATTTGCTATAGGGCATGTATGCTCACCAGAATGGGGGAGAGAGAGAGGGAAAGTAAGAAAGCAAGCCACCTGGTCTGGGACTCACACCACAGTTGGCCATGTGGGAGTCCAGCACCTTACCCACCACACCACTTGCTGGCCCTGGAACAGACTTATCTTAAGTGTAATCCTGTCAGGTCCCCCATTTCTTGAAAAGGCTCAAGTTACATAAAATATCCAAGGAAGATGTTGGAAAACTTTCAGGAACCAAACACCTTTGGCTAGATTCTGGAACTATTCTTAAATAAACCTGAAGCTTAAATCAAAGGGATTTGTGGTTGTCCTAGTGTTATGGTTCTAAATTTTTCTAATAAGGTACTTGAATGGCCCAGGGAAATAAACTCGTATTCTGAAGAGATATAGGGATTGGGGCCAGCTGGTGGCATGGTGGTTAAGGCAGATGGCTCTCCCACATGACCAAGTGTGTGGTTGAGTCCTTGACCTGGCTTGAGAAATACACAGGGTGTGTATGTGCATATACTCAAATTCCTGAGAGGAGAGATGGAGGAGAAGTTGGGGTTCTGGCATGACAGTACCCTAAGTGGGTACCTTCTCACTTTCCCTCTAGCAACTTACACAAATCCTATAGCAAATTAAAAACAAAAAAGAAGTAGGGATCATAACCTAAATATTGCTGCCAAACGTTTAGATTCAAATTTGTTAAAATTTCTAAAATCTGGGCCCAGCTGGTGGGTTGGTGGTTAAGGCACTGAACTTCCACATGGCCGACCATGGTTTCAGTCCCAGACCTGGCAGCTTTCTCTCTCTCTCTCTCTCTCTCTCACTCTCTCTCATGCACGTGCTATAGCAAATTTAAATAATAATACAAAAATCTAAATAAATAATTCTTTAAAGAAACAGCTTGATGTAATACCATTTGTCTATTTTAGGGAATACTGCCTGTGCAAAAGCTTTCTCACAGCTGAAGAATTATAACTAGAGTGAAAAGACAACCCCTGGAATGGGAGAAAAATCTTTGCAAATTATCCCTAATAGAAGGGATTGATATCTATAATATATAGGGAACTCAAGTGACTCAGCCATAACTAAAAGAAATGATCCAATTAAAACAAGGGCAAGTGAACAGACAACGCTCCAAGAAGACTTACAAATGACCAAGAGCTGTATGAAAAGATGTTCACAATTTCTCGTCATAAGGGAGATACAAATTAAAACTACAATGAAATGTCTTTTAATCCCAGTTAGAATGACTAGGAATAAAAGATTACAGAATGATAATTGTTGGCAAAGCTGTGATGAATAGGGAACTCTCTCATTGTTAGTAGGAATGTAAATTAGTCCGACCTCTCTGGAAAACAATATGGAGATTTCTCAAACCTACAAGTAGGGAACCAGCAGTTAGCGTAATGGCTATGTCGCTGGACTCCCACGTAGTCGACCGGGGTTCGCGTCCCGGACCCGGTGGCTTAAAATTCACGCTGGGCGCGTGTGCATACGTGCCCAAGATCCCGAGAAGAGAATAGAGGAGAAGGGATTGCGGCATGACCATCCCCCCGGGGGGTGATTTCTCGCTTTCTGTCTCTATGTCTCTCTCTGTCTGTCTTGCGAGCGCACGCGCCCTATAGCGAAAACCTCTCAACAAAAACAACAAAAAACAAACAAAAAAACCTACAAGTAGACGTTCCATATAACCCAGCAATCCCACTTCTTGGTATCTACTCAAAGGATAAGAAAACACTCAGTCTTAAATATCTCTGCACATCCATGTTTACTGAAGTGTTATATAAAAAATGGAACCAACCTAAGTGTATAAAAACTGATAATTGGGTCGAAAAACTGTGAATATTACACAACTAGAGGAAACAATGAGATCCTATCTTTTGTCTCAAAATGGATGAATGTAGAAGATTCAACGTTGATTGAAGTAAGTCAGACTTTGAAAGACACACATTGTATATCCCTGCTCAATTTGTACTGAATGTCTGCACTTTATGTTTGAAGTGGAGGGGACTGGTGTGGATACTAGTGACAGTAAGCAGGGAAAGTAGTTGGTAGAGAGTAGGTGGTTGATGGTAGGTGTGAGACAAAAAGAAAAGTATAAATGATAAACTTCTGTTTATAAAAGAAAAACAAATCAAAACTTATTTGTATTGTCTGAAATAGTTCACAGTAGTGTGTATTTGTTAATTTATCTGTCATTAAAAGAGCACTTGGCCTAAAAGAAAGGTCTGACTAGTGTGCAAAATCTAAAAAAATAAAACATTTTTAGAATGCTTTATCTTAAAATTTTTATATAAAATATTCTGTTCACTAATACAGGCCCTCCTCACTTAATGACCAAGTTCTGCTCCTACAACTAGGTTGTTAAGCAAATTGGTTGATAAATGAGCTTAAAGAAGGGTGTCTTGTGGTGTGTTGTGGTATCATATAGTATGTACTTTTCAAGAGATATGCAACAATACAGTAGAATAATATGATTCTATCCATACAAAAAAGCATACATTAGATAAGCACCAGAAAGTGATTAAGATGCACCACAACAAAATAATATATGGGGACCAGTAGATAGTATAGTGTTTATGTCACTGAACTCCCGCATAGTCAACCACATTTCGAGCCCCAGATCTGTTGGCTTAAAACCTTCACTGGGCACATGTGCGTGCATGCCTAAGATCCTGGGAGGAGAATGGAGGAGAAGGGCTTGTGGCATGGTCATCCCTGTGTTGGGAGGGGGGGTGGTTCTCACTTTTCTGTCTGTCTCTCTCTTTGGTGAGTGCATGCAACCTATAGCAAAAATCTCTCAGAAACTGAATGAACGAATGAATAAATAAATAAATCTGGCATAATTGCTATTTATCTGAATACCACTGTGGGTGTACAATAAAGCACAAATTTATAAACAAAATAGACTTATGTGATTACAAATGTTTCATGTAGTGAATACTAACCAACTGCGGAAAGAGACAAAGTTTGAGAAAGGGGATTCCTAGATTTGCAGAGTGAGCTGTGTAATATTCTGCTGTGTGTGTTTATGTGTATGTGTGTGTGTGTGTGTGTGTGTGTGTGTATGTATGTATGCCAGCCACAATTTTTCCTCGACTCATGGAGAATACCCCTTGGGGAAAGATCACTAAGTAGGTAGATTGTTAAGTGAGGAGAGGCTCTATATATCTGTTTTTTGCTTGCTTTTTAAAATTAAGGTGGAGTACATTGTTTTTTGTTTGTTTGCTTAGTTTGCTCTTAGGCATATGTGCTCACTGGTGAGAGACAGAGAGAGAGAGAAAGTGAGAAATCACCCCTCCATGGGAGATGGCCATGCCATAATTCCTTCTTCTTCCTTCTCCTCTTGGGGTTTTTGGCACACATGTACATATATTCAGCATGTTTTTTCAAGCCACTGGGTCTAGCACTTGAACTGCCTGGATAGCCACAGGGGATCCAGCCACTTTAAATACCACACCACCTGGCTGGTCCAAAGTGCTCCGATCTTAAGAATATAGTTTGGGGGCCAGCAGATGACATAGCAGTTACATTGCTGGACTCCCACATGGGTGACCATGGTTCAAGCCCTGGACCAAGTGGTTTGAAAATCATGCCAAGGGGAGCAGCAGATGGATAATGGTTATGTCACTGGACTCCCATGTAGTCAGCCACGGTTTGAGTCCTGAAGGTTTGAACTAATGCCTGGTGCATGTGCGTGTGTGTGTGCCCAGGATCCCAGGAGAAGAATGGAGGAGAGGGGATTGAGACGTGGTCTCCCCTCTGGGGGGTGGTTTCTCATTTTCTGTCTCTCTGTCTCACTCTCTCTTTCTGGTAAACACATGTGCCCTATGGCAAAAATCTGTCTCTCAAAAAAAAAAAAAGCAAGAAAGGGGAAAAAAAAGAGAAGATTATGCCAGGTACATGTGAGTGTGTGCCCAAGATCCCAGAGGGAGAATAGAGGAGAAGGGATTACCTCTGGGCGGTGATTTCTCTCTTACCCTCTCACTGTCTCTGTCTCTCTCCAGCAAGTGCACATGCCCTAAGGCGAAAACCTCTTAAAAAAAAAAAAAAAGAACATAGTTTGGTATTGACAAAAACATACACTGGAGTAATTCACAGGCCTATCAATAATATACATATTTATTTTTACATGTTTTATTATTTTTTTAGAGAGAGATTTTTGCTATAAGGCACATACACTCACCAGAGAGAGAGAAAGCACGTCATCCCCCAGGGGTGATGGACGTGTCGCAATTCTTTTTCCTCTAATCTCTTGGATTTTGGGCACATACTCATACACGCCTGGTGTGAGTTAATAACCACTAGGTCTGGGACTCGAACCACAGTCAGCTATGTGGGAGTCCAGTGATGTAACCATTACGTCGTCTGCTGGTCCCATACCTACATGTTTTAATATTAAAGTAGTGCTTAAAATTAATTTCCATGGAGTAAATTGATATTTTAGGACTATTTAGCATTTTCTTTTTGTGGTTTCTGTTCTATCAGTTTGTGATCCTCAAGGATGATGACAGTGGATGGAGGCATGTTTATTTCATTTTGAAAAGTGTAGGCCTCATCAGAAAGATAGCTGTGCAACATGATTAGACATCTTAATAGACATCCTTTAGCTAATATCTAACGTTAGCTGAAGAAATTGGATAATGCTTGTTCACGAAAACACCAACAATTTTCTATTTCTCTAATTGCAGACAGTTGATCAAGTCAAGTGATAGGTCTGTGATCAGGAATTTAATGAATAATTCATATTGTTTTTGCTGGTAATCTATAGAAAATTTTATTCACAAAATGTAATCTACTATTTAGTTCCTTTAGCATCCTTTCCAGGAAAACTTTTAACACTTTCTTTTCTAGTACTTATCCTCTAGGAACTCTGCCGACAACTCATTCCTGGCTTTCATTCCTGTTTCTTGAATTCTTTCTTGAACATTGCCTGTATCACCATGACTGAGTGCTTGTACTGCTCTTTTCTTCTGGAATTGTGATGGTTAAGATGCTGGACTCCCACATGGCCAATTATGGTTCAAGTCCCGGACCTGGTGGCTTGAAAATCATGCTAGGCACACGTATGTGTGTGCCCAAAATCCTGAGAGGAGAGTGGAGGATACGGGATTGTGGAGTGGCCATCTCCCCCGGGGGTGGGGTGGGGTAGGTGGGAGTGAGTTCTCTCTTTCTGTTTCTGTTTATCTGGAGAGAGCACGTGCCCTATAGCAAAAATCTCCCCCCCCTCCAAAAAAATACACACACACACACACACACACACACACACACATATGTGTGTATATAGCTTTTCAATGGAGCCCAACTTACCTAGTTCAGTGTATGATACCTTAAGCCCAATAGATTGATTTTAGTTGTCAATATTGATGTTAGGTAATAAATAAGTTACAAAGTTGGGTAAAGAATAGATAGGGCCTATGTTCATGGTATGTTTAATAGTATTAGAGGAGCTGATGATGAAAAACTAATATTTAGTAAAAGCTTTTTAAGTGCCACATACTCTTCTGTGCCTATTGCATACATTATCTGATTTTTACCTCCACAGTAATCACCTGAGTTAAGTAATACTATCCCTCTTTTATATATTAAGAAGCCGTGTCTCCTAGAAGCAGAACCTGACATGCAGCACCTTGGGCAAGAGATTTATTGAGAGGGTTCTCGGAGGCAGAAAGCAGGATGGGAAGGACATAATCCCTGGACTGGCAGTGTCAGCCTTACCTGTTAGAAGTGCTTATACTTGGATCTCACTCCACAGCCCAGAATCAGAGTCTTGGTGGGGGAGAGGGTAAGTTGTGATTTGTAAGTCCTTCAGGTGATTCTGATTGATGGTAAAATTTGAGAACCCCTGGGTGAGAGAAAGCCAAGCAGAGATGTGAGTTCTGCAAAGATTTAGCTTCAGCAGGACTCTTCAGGAAGCTCTGGAGTGCAGATGGCACCATAGGATTGCCACTGATAGAGAGGGCCATCGATATTCCACCTCTGCCAGGCGTTGACTGTGGGGAGGCTCCTTTGTGGGGGGCGAAGGATGGGTGTAATCTGCCAGATTCTCTAGACAAGGTGGCTCGTTTTTAGTTGTGAACTGTTGGCATCCAACACTCAGGATGCCAGCTGGGCAGTGGGCAAGCCAGCCACATAAAGGGGATCTGGGTGGACATCACTGTGTCTGTCACAGGTGGGTTACAAGAAAGTTACATATTTATTAGCTCAAAGTCCCTCAGCTGGTAATGGGATTTGAACTCAGGCAGTCTACCTCTAGACTCCATCTTCCATACCATTAGCTAGCTATATTGTCCCATGTGGGTAGAACAGTAATAACAATAGCAGCAAGAACATAAACAAACAAGGGACTATTCAGAGAATGGAGTTTGCTTCTGAGTTAGGGAGAATTGAGAAGTTATTATGGAAGGAGTTTCTTTTGATTTTACCTTGCAGTAGGATAAGATTTGGAGGTGTAAAAATTTATGTGAGAGGCTTTCTAGGCAGAAGGAATAGCCTGAGAAAAGGCATGCAAGTGGGGTTTATGTGAAAGGGCTGGTTAGTCTGTTTGGTTTTGATTTGGCTTATCAAAGAGGTCTAGGAGAAAAGTCACTTAACATTGGTTTGAGGCCAAGTTAGGGATATCCTTAGATGCCAGACAAGTGAAAACGCTTAATCTGGGGAGTAACATAGTCTAAACTATACTTTAAAAAGATTATTATGACAACAGATGTGCACAGAAGCAGAAGGGAGACAAGTCTGGAAGCAATCAATGCATAGTATAAACCAGGGCCAGCTCTTGGCTGTGGCAGTTGAACTGGAAAAAAGAAACAAGCCTGACAGTGCTGTAGTGGTAAAAAGCAACACTCTTAGGCTGGTCCCCACAGGGAGGTTCTGGGTTTGTATCTGGAGACCTCCCTGAGCTTTCCAGGTATAGTCATACCAATGACCTGGGGCTGGCTGGAATTGTGGATGGATCACAGTATCAAGACCTGGTTGGGATTGCTGTCTCTGTCTATATATCTGTCTCTTTCATTTAAGAAATAAATGAATAAAATTAAAAAGAAAAGGTAACAGATCGGAAAGAGATATTCATGCAGCAAAAAGCAGTAAAGGAGTTGGAGAGTAAAGGAGAAGAAGCCTTCGAAGACACTGGCTGCTTAGGGGGATGCCAACGCTGGTCTTTTCATGGAAGGTGGAGGTGGTGAAGGTTTTTGTAAGAGAATACAGAAATTGCAGTTCAGATTCAGGAGCTTGGAATTTGGCAAGCGGCATCCTATGGAAAGATGTCAAGCAGATAACTGGAAATACTGAACTAAAACTTGATGATGTGCATGTGGATTTACATTTTATAGTAGAGGTAATCATTGAAAACCACAAGGGCTGGTAATAAAATTGCCAAGGATGGAAATAATAGAGTTCAATGTCAGGATTAGAATTCTTGGTCTCTTCTTGTTCAACTTTTTCATCCATTAACTCACATGACCTTCAAATGTATACCAAATTTACATTTTACATATTAAATTGAGAGAATGTTAAATTCTTTAATGCTTTCTAACTCAGTATAAGAGACATAATCAGGAGAAAATCCCAAAACTCTTGGGTAGAAGCTAATGTGTGTTTTTCAGCTCTTTTTGTGTAGTAACTTAGTATCTGGACCTTTTATGTTTTGTCTTTTTTTATTTTTTCCAAAAGAAATAATTAAAGGCCGGCAGGTGGCGTGGTGGTTAAAGGTGCTGGATTCCCAGATGACCAACCGTGGTTGGAGTCCTGGACCTGGCAATTTGCTTTCTTACTTTCCCTTTCTCTCTCTCTGGTTAAATCAATAATAATGATAATGATAATAATAATAATAAATGGCATAAAGTAAATAAATATAAAAAACTTAAATTGTTTGGCTTAAAAAATCTTTCTTGCTCTTGATATGCTATGGGTTAGATTTATAATAAAAGAAATGGCAAAATGTCAGGTGAGATACCAAAGTAAAATAAAATGAAGATAAGATTTCCTTTTTTTTTTTTCTTTTCTTTCTTTCTTTTTTTTTTTTTTTTTTTTTTTAAGTTTTTTGCCATAGGTTCTTGAGCTCTCCAGAGAGAGAGACAGACAAAGAGGGAAAATGAGAAATCACCTCCTGGGGGGATGGCCATGCTACAGTCCTATATACTCTAGTTTTGTCTTGGGATTTGGGGCACACTTGCAAATGTGCCTGGTGTGATTTTCAAGCCGCTGGGTCTAGGACATGAACGTTGGTCAGCCATATGTGAGTCAAGCGCCTTAACCACCAAACCACCTGCTGGCCCTGAAAGTACGATTTCTGATAAGCTATGAGACTCAAATTTAGTTGTATTACTATTTCTAGTTGTTGCTGTTTAGGCTTGTGTTGCCAGTTACTTCAGAAAGAGCTATTGTAAATGCTTTAATAGGACTGCCAAATGGTGTTAGGTGTTTCTTTCTCTTTATTCTGAATCTAACTGTTTGTAATGTCAGAAAATACTTCTATTTGAGGTAATGACTTATTATAGCTAATGAATAATTTTGTAGGCCAAAGGTTTCTAGCATTTAAATTTGGCCAGGTAGTGAAAGTGAATTTGTGTCTCCAGCTTATACTAGGATAAACAAGTGGGTCTTGTATTTTTCAAAATGTGACACTGGAGAAAGTAAGTTTTGCCTATTCAGTGTAGCTGAAAGGTAGGTTATCCTGAGCACCGAGGAAGACAAAGATGTAGTAACCTATTGAAAGAGAAGATCAAATTCTATAGCAGGGAAAGGCTGGATCAAACTGCTAATGCACTGTTGATATAGGTAGGATAACCCTGTGTGGTTGAGCCGCCCTGAGCATTGTAGAATGTTTAGCAGCATCCCTGGCCTCTTAACATCTAGATGTTGGTACTTCTTCCCTAGTCATGACACTCAGTGATGTCTTCAGACATTGATAAATGCGTCCAAGGGGCAAAATCACTTCCGGTTGAGAACCACTATGCTAACTAACCTCTGTGGATCAAACGAGAATATGAAAGTCTACACAGTCTGTGTCTTAGGTATTGGAGGGTGTGGAGTAAATGAAAATTTGCCAGTTAAGAACCTAATTCATTAAACACTATGCTTAGGACATACTGTCTTCATTTTATAGAACTCACTCCAAATCAGAATAAATTAATTCAACTACTGAGGGGAGTAATCTGTCAATACCTAGAAAAGGTTGGGAAATATAGCAATTCTACATCTAATTATATATCCTGCATAAGCACCTATATAAGGATATTCATAGGAGAATTGTTTTGTAATAGGGAAAACTAAAACACTATCAGTAGCCATCAATAGGAAAACAAATTTTATGGTCTGTTCACCTGATGGACTAAATATACAGCAGTTAAAAATGAGTATTTCTGGATTAATCTCAAGAACATTGATGATGGAAAACAAGCAATTTGCAGAAGTTTTACTTTGTATTTTCTTTGAGAACATTCCAAATAATGCTGTATATTGTTTACTCAAATTCATGATAGTGTTTGCTTCTGAGGAGGAATAGGACCGAGGAAAGAAAAAAAGACCTTCAATTTATTTAAATTGTTTTTATGACTTTGTTTGAAATAAAGATCTGAAATATATACTACGAAATGTTACATTTGGGGGATAAGTTTGTGCATGTTTGTTAATTTTTACATTTTTATTATTTTTCAAATTCTTTGCACTTCCATTATTTCTTTTTTTAGAAGTACAAAGGAAACATTTTATGACTTGACAGTGTTGTTGATTTGATTGCATTGTGGGGTATATTGAGTTGTACCTTTTCCTGAAATACATTTTTTTAGCCATAGATTTATTTTTCAGTGATGTGTTTGAAGCAAGTGATTGTACTCTGTGCTTGTACTTATTCACATTTCCATGCACTAAACTATGGTTTCATGATTCACTCTTGCACAAACATATGTAGATCTGGATTCTCACACATCGAAACAAACGCAGCTGTGTTTATGTCAATGCTATTACGTTCAAATAAACACACATGCGATCCCTTATGAGCATGAACCCGTAAAACACTTGTTGATTTGGTTCTGAAATTGTGTGTTCAAATAAACACACTTGTTTGAAGGGAAGTTTGCTTTGCTCAGATGGTCATGTCTTGCACATGTGTTTTATAGAGGGCAGATGTAGAGTGTCTTAAAAGAATAATAGTTCTTTAGGGTCTGAGTTAATTGCTTTAGAAAAATGCACAATTTATTTAATGGTTTATTTTTTAATATGTTGGTAGTTGTCCTATGTAAGTAAAATGTTATATTTGAATATAACATACTATTAGTTTCTATTTGACAGGCAAATTAAATATAATAGAATTTTTAACAAATTAAGTTATATGGAAAATAATATTTGTGAATGTAGTTTTAAGAAATGATAAGGAAAAAAGGTGAAGAGCTTTTTTTTTTTGGAGAGGTAAGAGCTTTTTTAATTTTAGAGATTATTTGCTTTTGTTGCTTAACCAGTTTTATAAGTAAGTCTGTGGTTTTTTAAAAAATTTTATTTATTACTATTATTATTATTTTTTATTTGACCAGAGAGAGAGAGAGAGAGAGGGAAAGTAAGAAAGCAAGCCTTCAGGTCTAGGACTCAAACCCTTGTCGGCCATATGGGAGTCCAGCACCTTAACCACCATGCCACCTGCAGGCCCCAAAGTGAGAAAGCAAGCTGCCAAGTCCAGGACTTGAACTGTGATCATCCACATGGGAGTCCAGTGTCCTTAACCACTGTACCACCTGCCAGCCCCTGTTTTTTTTTTTTTTTTTAAGAGGTTTATGCTATATGGTGTGTGCGCTCGCCAGAAAGACAGAGACAGTCAGAGAGACAGAAAGCAAGAAATCACCCCCCAGCGGGGATGGCCACACTGCAATCCCTTCTCCTCCATTTTCCTCTCAGGATCTTGGGCACGCACGCACATGTACACGGCATGAATTTAACCCACGGGGTCCAGGACTCAAACTGCTGTCGACTACATGTGAGTCCAGTACATAGCCATTACTCCAACTGCTGGTCCCAGTAAGGCTGTGTTTTTATATTTCACATTTTAGAATGAAAATAGAGAAAAGTTCCAAACCAGGAAGAGTTCAGTTCACATTTATATTTCTGCTGAAGTGACTGCATGTACCCTGAAAGAAATGTGTTAATATGCTTCAGTCTTCTACAAAATGTTTCAATCAACTAGAATATAATTTTCACAGAGGCAAAATGTGGGGTTATCTTTAATAAATGAACTGCAGACTATAACAATCAGTGTTTTTTTTTTTTTCCTTCAAAATATGGGAGAAATTTTTTAATATTTATGAAGTAGGACTAACTGACATCTCTGTTTGACCTGAAAGCCTGTGAGTTACTGTCCTATCCATGGAAGCCTCTTTAATTAGGAAATCTTATTAGGCCTAGAGCCTTTAGGCCTTATAGCTTCTTCTTTCTGCATGGGAGGAATTCCAGAGCTAGAGGTTTCATGTGTATGGGAAGAGGGAAGGGTTGCAGGTTGATATTAGAAAGATAGACATTCTTACTCCGGGCCTGGCTGATTTGTGGCCTCAGGGACCTTCCCTGCCCTGCCTGCCTTCTTCTTAAGACCTGGGGAAGTGGCTCTCAGCTCTGTAAACTAGGCATTTAGCTCCATCTCACAAGACCAGGTAGAAGACACAAGGCTTCACTTATTGCCAGTATGAATGTCTAAATATCTCAATACAAAGTCTACATTTCTTCTGTTAAACACATGTTTTCCAGTTGGTCATTGCTGGGTTTGGCTGTTTCAGGATTTTTTTTTTTTTTTTTAAGAGAGAACTTTTTGCTATAGGGCATGTGTGCTCACCATAGAGACAGAGAGAAACAGAGTGACAGAAAGTGAGACATCACCCCCAGGGAGGATGGCCACATCGCAATCCCTTCTCCATTTTCCTCTCAGGATCTTGGGCACCCATGAACATGTGCCCAGTGTGAGTTTTAAGCCACTGGATCTGGGACTCGAACATGTGGTTGACTATGGGGGAGTCCAGCGAAATAACCAGTAAGCCATCTGCTCATCCCTGTTGAGGGATTTTTTATTTTTTTATCCAGGCATTTCAGGAGACTAAATATTACATACATAATTGTCCCAAATGTAAACTATTAGAAAATAAAATTTTCTAGGTTAATGTTTTTTATGGATAATATTGTAATTTCAGAATAAAGGTAGTCCTGTTTTATATTCTGTAGTCTTTCGTACTTTGTAAAGTTATTTTAAAAGAAAAATAATTTGCCAGCCATGTGGCCTAGTGGTTAAGGGAGCCAGATCTTACATGGCCAACTGTGCAATGTGAATCCCGACTCCAGTGACTTAAAAGGCATGCCAGGCACGTGTGTACGCAGATCCAAAATACCAACAGGATGGAGAAATAGAGGACAAGAGGTTGCAGTGTGACTACATCTCATTGGGGGGTGCATCTGTGGTGAGTGCACGTGCCCCCTGGCAAACTGAAAATAACATCTCTAAAATAAAAATGTACTATTTACTAGTTTACATGTTTATATTCTGCTTTTCCCTCTAGATGGGAAGCTTCATGAAAACAGGGACCGTTGTTTTGCTCTTTATATCTAGTGCCAATTACCGGGCTTCGTAAATACTAAACAATAAATGTTTGTGAATGGATGCTGAATGAATAAAAGATAAGAACAATTAAAAATTTTTTAACCTGGATTTCTATTCTTAATTATTGCCACCTTATACACACCAGCTCCCCAAGCCTGCCACTTTATCAGGTGTGTATTTTTTTTTTCCGTTTTTTTTTTTTTTTTTCTTTTTTTTTTTTGGAGAGGTTTTTGCTGTAGGGCGCGTGCGCTTGCCAGAAAGACACAGAGAGAGAGAGACAGGAAGCGAGAAATTACCCCCACAGGGGGGATGGCCACGCCACAGTCCCTTCTCCTCCATTCTCCTCTCAGGATCTTGGGCACGCACGCACATTCACCGGGCATGAGTTTAAGCCACCAGGTCCGGGACTCGAACACGTTCGGCTACATGTGAGTCCAGTGACATAGCCATTACACTAACTGCTGGTCCCCAGGTGTGTATTTTTTGGAACCCTTCTCAAGTCATTGCTTGCTTATGTGTTTTCACTGAAGAAAGCAGAGCAGTCCCTGTTTTCCCACACCTCTACAAACTTGGTGTTACCAGACTTAAATTTTCTCCGGTTTGATGTGTTTAAAATAGTATCTTGTTTCAGTTTGAGATTTCCATGATGTCCGATGAGATAAAGCACTTTTTCATCTCTTTATTTGCCTTTTTTTTTGTCCCCTGGGATTTTGTGTTTATATGCCCTTCACCTATTTTACTATTAGTCTTTCCTTCTTTATTGTTTTTGGCATCGTTTTGCATGTATAGTCTGTATATTATTTCTTTGTCTAATATGTGTATCTAATAAATACTCCTCCTTGCCCTTCCCCACACACATACACACTCATGTGCCACATGATGGACATTCTGGTCAATGGACTGTATATAGGACAGCAGGAGCAATAGGTAATGCCATGTACCACTTGGGTTTGTGTAAGTACTCCAACCAACCGCACATGTCTCAGAAAGCTTTCTATCAGTGCATGACTGTATTTTAGAAATATTTCTCACAGTTGCTATTTCTCTTCTTAACCTTTTTTACAGTTTTGTGTCTTTTGGTGGTGTTGACAGTTTGTTTGTAGTAAGGTTTATATCAATATTTTCCTTTTTGCCCTTCTTTTTGTACTTTATTTAAGAAGGCTTTTTTGGGCGTGGTGGCGCCCGCCCTATGGCAAGAAGGCTTTTTTTACCTCAGTGTCATTGATGTATGTTTGATTCTCATGTTTAAAACCTTCAAAAAAATCTATCTGCAATTTTTGGTTCATGTTGTGAGATAGATAATGAATAATTTCCCACTTCCCCCTCAAGGAGTACCCAGTTGTTCCAGCCCTTTCTGTGGAATAGTGTGTGCTTTCTGTATTTTGAAATGCTTTTATCATGTACAAATGTTTTTGAGTCAGTTTTCACACTTAAATGTGTTCTATCAGTCTATTTTTCTACTTCTGTGGAAATATGAAATTGACCTACAACTTTCTAGTACCTTTTGCTCTCTGATAGAACAAATTCTCTTCTTAGTTATTTCTTTCTTAGTTGTTTTGGCTACTCTTGAATTTTTTTTTTTTTTTTAAAGAGATTTTTGCTGTAGGGGGTGTACACTAGCATGAGAGACAAGAGAGAGACAGAGAGACAAAAAGCAAGAAATCACCCCCTGGGGGGATGACCATGCTACAGTCCCTTCTCCATTCTCCTTGGGATTTTGGCCACACATGCACACATCCCTGTGTGAATTTCAAGCCTCTGGGTCTGAGACTTGAACCGTAGTTGGTCATGCGCAGGTTCAGGGACATAACCATTACACAATCTGCTGGTCCCTATTCTTGAATATTTGTTTTTCTAAATGAATTCAGAATGGCCTCCTGATTCTAAATATTACATTTATATTTTTAATTGAATTGATTACTATGAGGGGGCCAATAGGTGACATGGTGGTTAAAGTGCTTGACTCCCACATGATTAACCATGGTTCAAGTCCTAGACCTGGAGGCCTCAAAAAACTCATGCCAGGCATGCCATGGGTGCCCAGAATCCCAGGAGGATAATGTAGGAGAAGGAATTGTGGCATGGCCATCCCCCTAGGGGATGATTTATAACTCTTCCCCTCTCAGTTTCTCTCTGGCAAGTGAGTGCACACACCCTTTGGCAAAAACTTTAAAAAAAATTAATTCAGGAGAAGTTGTCATCTGTCTTAAGACACTGATTTTCCATTCAGAAATATTTACTCCATTTATTCAAGCTTTCTTTTCCATCCTTCAGGAAACTAATTTTTTTTTTTCGTAAACTTTTATTTTCCCTACAAATCTTACACATTTCTTCTTGGGTTTATTCCAGGATGCTCTAAGGTTTTTGCTGCTGTAATGAGGGGGATTTGTTCGCAGTCATACTTTCTCAATGATTATTGCTGATATGTAGAAGCTGTTTTTGATATTAAAAAATTGATCATATTTGGTCACCTTGTGAAGTGTTGTACTAGTTTGTTAGTTGATTTTCTTTTCTTTTTTTTCCTTACCAAAAATCACATCACTAATGATAGGTGTTTCTATTTTTCTTCTTTTTTTAAAATTTTTTTTGGCTAATGCATTGGTTGGTATTTCTGGTATGATGTTGATTAATTCTGGTGATAGTATCCATTAGTATACGTCCTATACATATTAAAGTTCATTTATATGTTTACTTTAATATATGACTAAGTGTAATTCTTCCTAGGAATATTTCTTTCACTATGAACAGTGTTTTCTCTGTGTTTCTTCTGGCTCCTCTTTATCAAGCTAAGCAACTTCCCTTCTTAGCTAAGACATTTTATTATGAAAGTGTGATAAGATAGTTTGTTAACTCGGGATCAGCAGTTAGCGTAATGGCTATGTCGCTGAACTCCCATGTAGTCAACCACTGTTCGAGTCTCGGACCCGGTGGCTTAAACTCACACCAGGTGCATATGCATGTGTGCCCAAGATCCCAAGAGGAGAGTGAAGGAGAAGGGATTGCGGCGTGGCCATCGCCCCTGGGGGGTGATTTCTCTCTTTCTGTCTCTTCATCTGTCTGAGCGCACGCGCCCTATAGCAAAAACCTCTCAAAAAAAAAAAATTTGTTAACTTGATCACGTCAGTATTTTCTTTTATCTTGTATCCATTGAAAAATTTTTTGATGTTAGCTGTCCTTACATTACTGAGGTACAATTCTACTTGGTGTTACTCTTTCCATACATAATTTTATACTTACAAATTTTACATTTAGGTTGAAGTGTGATCAGATAGTAATTTTTTTTTCTTTGTTATTCTCATTGTTTCTAGCACAGGGTAAGTGAGCCCTAGCTAAAATAATGTCCTGTAACCTCTGTGCTATAGAGCAGATGGCTTAAAGTGAAAATTATTTATTTTGAATATTAGAACTGCTGTAAAACTGCCTCAAGGCTTGTGCATTTCTTTGGCAACTGCTTTAATTTTATTTCCTACAATTATTATGTGGTTGGCTTTTTCTGTTTGTTCTTTGGTGAATTATGAAAACTTATATTTTGTTAGGGAACTATCCATTTCATGTAGTCTTTAAAGTTTTTGGTGTAAGTTGTTCTTCATGTTCCCTTCTAATGTTTAATCTTTCTGTGTTTCTAGTTTTTGTTTTTATGTATTTAGCAAATTATTTAAACGTAATTACTTCTATCTACTTTTGTTCCTTTCTCTCATTTATTATTCTGCTGCCTTTTGAAATGGTTTACTTTCAAACCTTTTAATTGTTCCCTGAAATGTTCGATGCACCGTTTCCTATAGTAGCGTTCCGATGGCATCTCGTAGATTTGCCCAGGTAATGTGGTCATTCTTTCAGTTTAAGTATTTAAAAATTTACTTGGATTTACTCTTTAACCAACCATTGCTTAGAATGCAATTTAAAATTCCCATTTAAATATTGTTCTAAAGTGATTTCTCATGTTACTGCACTTAAGATTAGTGATTATACTCTGTAGGGTAGTGATATTTAAGAATTTGTTATTATTTGTTGTCTGCCATGGTACTGCTCTGAATATTACATGTCTTTTAAAAGTATGTGATTTCTTTTTATGTGGATGCTATCATCTTGGACCTCAAGATGCTATCATATATATTCATATATATTAGGTTGATAATGATGTCTGTTAGGTTAATTTGAATGTGTAATTGCTGTCTTTCATAAAATTACTTATTTTTCTTTTTACCATTTTTTCTGAGAAAGGTATTTCAGAGTCTTAATCTGATTGAGATTTCTTAAATTGTGATATGTATTCTTTGTTTTGTTTTCTTTCTATACTTCAAAGGTGTGTTGTTTATGCGTAACAAATCAGTGACTGTTATTCACTCTTAGAAGATTATTCTTTTCACTGTGTATTTCTTCATCCCTTGTAAAGATTTCCTCCCTGATTTCTTTTTTGTGGTGAAGAGATCTGTTGTTAGTATTAACTTTATCTTTTCATTTGCGTGTTGCATAGTTTCACATTCCTGAAATTTTTTTAATTGCCAGATGTGTGCACCCACTGAAGAAAGAGAGGGAGAGGGAGGAAGCATCCCCACAACGGGATGTGGTCATGCTATAATTCCTTCTCCTCCTCCTCTCAAATCTCTTGGATTTTGTGTGTGTGGCGTGTGTGTGTGCGTGTGTGTGCGTGTTTGCCCTAGGGCACATGTGTTTATTGGAGAGATAGAGATGTAGAGAGGCAAAGTGAGAAATCATTTCCCCACCCTCCTGGCGAGCTGGCCACACTATAGTCCCCTTTGCTCCATTTTCCTCCTGGGATTTTGGGCATACATGCACACGCAGCATGATTTTCAAGCTGCTGGGGTCTGGGACTTGAACTGTGTGGTCTGCCATGGGGGAATCCAGCACCTTAATCACCACACCACCTGCAGGTCCCATCCTCTTGGAATTTTGAGCATGCACACACATGTACTTGACCAGTGTGTTTTTCACCTACTGGGGCTGAGATTTTAACTGAAGTCAGCCATGTGGGTTCTGATACCCTTAATTACCAAGTCATAGGAATAGCCCAACACATCCCTGAATTTTTTCTTTTTTTAAGAGATTTTTGATATGTGCTCACCAGAGAGACAGAAAGTGAGAAATGACCCCCAGGGGGACCAGCAGTTAGACATAGCCACTGGACTCCCATGTAGTCGACTGCGGTTTGAGTCCTGGACCCAGTGGCTTAAACTCAAGCTGGGCGTGTGTGCATGCGTGCCCAAGATCCCGAGAGGAGAATGGAGGAGAAGGGATTGCAGCATGGCCATCCCCTCTGGGGGGTGATTTCTCGCTTTCTGTCTCTCTGTCTCTGTCTTTCTGGTAAGCACATGCGCCCTATAGCAAAAACCTCTCCAAAAAAAGAAAAAAAAAAAAAAAAAACACGAAATCACCCCCAGGGAGATGGCTATGCCACAATCCCTTCTCCTCCATTCTCCTCTTAAGATTTTGGGCATGCACACACACATGCCCAGTGTCAATTTCAAGCCACCAGGTTTAGGACCCAAACCGGGTTTGACAGTAGGAGTCCAGCGATGTCATCCACTGATGTCATCCACATCCATTATGCCATCCACTGGTCCCGACACATCCCTGAATTTTAAGTGTTTGTGTGCCATTTTGTTTCAGTTGCATATCTTTTACTTGCATGAACATAGCTGGGCTTTACTTTTTATCTTTTAAGTGACCCTGAACATGATCTGAATGGTTGTATTTATATTTATTGTGACTTAAATCTACTTTTTTTTTTTTTTTTTCCTATTTTCCTTTGACTTCATTTCCACTCTCTAGGCTTTTGTTGGAAGGGCAGGTATTTTTGATTTGCTCTGTTGGTTGGAATAGCATATATTCCTTTTCTATGTTGTGGTTATCTCTATATTTCTTATATACATGTTTATACATATTTTTCTAACAGTGTCTATAATTACAGTTCTCTATAGCTTTTTTCTAAACATGAGAAGATACTAAACATGTTCTTATTTTTCTCCGTTCTGTATCTTGAGCCTCTTAGGTTGATAAAGATAGGAACTTTCTCCTGGACTAATGTTTAAAGAGGAAGTTGGGTGTCTTTTTAAAGATTTTTAGTTTATTCTTGGTCACAGTTTTCCTTTGAAATGTCTTAAGTGCTTTTTTGTTTTTAATTTGTTGGCACTTTGTGGTTTCTTTCAATGTAAAGCTTTATGCCTTTAGAGTCATATTCTTCAATGAAGGCAGATTCTCAAATATGCTATTTTCTGTTACTGCCTCTCATTCAGTGTCTCTGTACTCACGTCTCAAAATTGCTAACATATGGATGGAAAATAGGGCTATCCTCTGTGTGTCATAATTTTTCTTGCCTTTATTACCTTATCCCTTTTTTTTTGATTCTGGAGAAATCTTTGGCCCAGGTTTATCTCACTAATTCATTCTTCAGAGATATTCTTTCAATGGTATCCTACATTTCCCTTTAGTCTTTTTTTTTAAAAAAAAAATTATTTATTTATTCTTTTTTTTTTTTTTTTAATTTCGAACAGAGAGAGACATAAACAGAGAGAGAGAGAGAGAGAGAAAGTGAGAAGGCAAGCCACCAGGTCTAGGACTTGAACCGTGGTTGGCCATGTCAGAGTGTCCAGCACTTTAACCACCACGCCACCTGCTGATCCCCCCTTTTAGTCTTTTCTAACAAATATATATCTCCTTTTCAAACATTAAATTTTTTTTTATTCAATTTTATTTATTATTATCTTTTATTTGACTAGAGAGACATAGGGAGAGGAGAAAAAGGAAAAGCAAGGTGGCATGGTGATTAGGGCTCTGGACTCTCACATGGGCAACCGTGGTTCAAGTCCTGGACCTGGCAGCTTGTATTCTTTCTTTCTTTCTCTTTCTCTCTGTCTGGTGAGTACATGAACCCTGTTGCAAACTAAAAGGAATAATAATAATGATAAATAAAATATAATAAATAAATCTTTAAAAAGAAATGATTGAGGACCTCAAAAACTTTTAAAAAAAAAAAAAAAAAAAAGAGGAGAGGGAAAGTGAGAAAGCAAGCCACCAGGTCCAGAATGTGAACTGTGATTGGCCATTTTAAACTTTTATTTTTAGCAATCAATGTTCTTTTAATATATATCCAAATGATACTGGAAAAAATGCAAACTATATGTCTATAACAAGTATGTGGATTTCAGCAGTTACACAGAACTATGTTCAGATCTTGTTTCACTGCCACTTCCCTGTGTTATGGCTAGTTGCAGGATGCTGCTATTGGAGCTTCAGTTTCTAGCATAATTGTAGTGTAAGTACTATTCTACTATGTTGCCATGGGGATACAATTTTCTAATCATAATAGTATTAGCTAACTTATTAGGCACTATATCCCAGGAACTGTTCAAGGTTATTTTACCCACTTATGATATCTCATTTAATTCAGCAATCCCTTTATAGCAATCCTAGGAGAATTTCCTTGGTAGTTTCTCGGCATCTTATTCCTTCAAAAGCAACCAATCTAACTTGCTGCTATAGTAGTTGAAATTCATCACAAAAGCAAATCTTTGATCACTGGTTCTCCTACTGCTTCAAACTTACCAAGGTGGCAGTACTTTGAAAAGAGATGTGTTTAACCTACCCTTGACGGTTCCTTATTTAGAGCAATTTTTTTACCCTTTTTTTTTCTTAGTGATTTGGCCATGAGTGTGTATCTGTGTACATGTAGAGTGTGTGTACACATGTGCATGAGTACACTTTAATCTACTTGTTGAGATTCTAGCTGAGCTATTGGGTTGTTGGAAAAGTCATAACGTATTTTTTTTTTTTTAATGCAAAAAATGCATCATGACTTCTGACAGCCCAGGAGATGATAGCATTGGTGCAGGTTCCCCTCCTTGCCTTGACTGCGCAGGGTATTTACTTGTTCTGAACGATTAATGTACTTATTGTGTGAAGAAATCACTTAACAACATAGTTTGAAATGGTAAATCAAGGGTACGGGCAATTATATCAGGTTATACTAAGAGACTGAAAATAATACATAGAAGGTACACTATCTTAATGAGGGTTCTTCGGAGGGCACAGTCATTCCTGAACAGAGGCACTGTGTTCTGGTGAGCACATCTGACACTCACTGCCTCCTGAACTTTGCCAAACAGGAATAGCCAGATAATCCCTTTATGTAGTTCTCAAAAATTCCTAGTGAAGGAGTTTGTAACTGTCACTGGTTTTGTGACATAAGAGCAATAAAATGGAAAGTTTTTTTTTTTCTGCTTAGTACAGAGAAAAAAGTCCTGAGACAACTGGTGCCCATTAAAGGGTTATTTTACCTGTACTGTTACTTTTCAAAAAGCTAAAAATGCCTGAAATGGATCAGAGATTCTCATGTATGAAAAAAATTGCATTAGTTAGTCTTTACAACTAAGTCCTTTATAATTATTAATACAAGCAAACCTTCAGTGTGTTGCTTCCTTTCTACGTAACCTTTTGATCATGACTGTGTTTATAGATTCATTTAGAAAAAGGTTAGAGTTAACATCAAGATGATATGATTAGTTTAGTGTTCAATGTGTCATTGGATAAATAGGATTATTATAAAGTTAGTATTTAAATTACCAACTGTTCAAATAACAAATAATACTTACTGGAGTATGACTAGGAAAGCTAATCCTTTTCTTTAAGTACATTGATTTATAACTATTGTTACATTAAAACACTCATTTTAAAGAATGTAAACAAAAAAATTCTATTAAGTGATATTTTAAATAGCACCTACCCTATTTTTAATTTTATCTTCAAAAGAAGTCTGTGCCTTTAATTTACCACCTGTGTATCAATGTTTTCTGGCTCATTTTACATTTTAAGTACATTTGTAACTAATATAATAACGTTATCCCAATTTAGTAATAAACAAATTAACCAAGTGAAAGCAAAAATATTATATTCAATCTTGAAACCTTTATTATTAGAGATAACTCATTCAGAATAATTCCTGTATATTAAGGCAACATTTTTTTAAGTCTCAAAAGTATAATCCATTATGGCTATGTGTTGGAGCAGTGATAAAGCAATGGACCCCCATGGGGAACGCCCTGGGTTTGTGTCCCAGGACCTGTGATAGCATACTTCCGTTTCTGTGATCTCGGCTAGCCAAGACTGGAATTAGGTGGCCATGTGAGGTCCCTGATGTGGTGGTGCCTGTCTCCCCCACGGAAGAAATGAACTAAAAAAGGTTTTTTTAGTAAGTGTAAAGATTAAATCTGAACAACAGCAGCAAAAGAGACTCAAGTAAGTTATAGTTAATGGGGATTAAGAAATATTTTCCTGGGGCCAGCAGATGGTGTGGTGGTTAAGGCACTGAATTCCTACATGGCTGATCATGGTTCGAGTCCTGGACAGGGCGGCTTGAGAATCACGCTAGCTATGGGTGAGTGGGTGGGTGATGAAAGTCTGAAGAGGAGAAAGATTGTGGCATGGCTATCCCTCCCGGGAGGTGATTTCTTATTTTTCCTCTCTCTGGCAAGTGCATGTGCCCTATACCAACAACCCTTCCCCCGTTCCAAAAAAAAAAAAAAAAAAGTATTTCCCTTGAAGATCATCTACTCTTTGTATAAACTCAGAACTTCTTGAAGTATGAATAATAAAATGTTTATGAAAGTGTTATGTAGGCTTTACGAATGAAACTAAACATAGATTAAGCATAGTTACAGTTTTATCTATTTTCAGTAGATTTTATAGGAAATACACAGTTTTAGTTTTCTAAGACAGTCTTAATTTAAATTATTTGCTCTTATCTACATGAATAATCTTAACTTTTTTTTCTTTTCAGATTATGTGTCTCTTATTTATATTTTTTAAAGATACGGTGTCACTTTGTCACAGTCCTCCTATCTCAGCCTCCCATAGTAGCTAAGACTATAGGTGTGCACCACTGCACCGAACTCTTAGGGTGGGCCAGTGAGCAAAACAGGATTCCCATGTGGCCTTAGTCTGCCAAGTAGCTGTCATCCAGCAGGCACATCCGGGGCTGAGCCAGTTCTTGGTTTGTAATATATAAATAGATAATAAAAATAATTTAATAGCTATTATTTATTGTCTGCTCATTCAGAAGCAGGAAATATTGTTAAGAACTTTTCAAGGATTATATCATTTGTCTGAAAAACTTTTGGCAAGAATTGTAAAATCACCAATTTATAAATGAGCAAATTGCGACCCAGGAAGGTTAAGTAACTAATCTAAGACCATACACCTAATAGAGGACTCTAAATTTAAACCCAGAATCCTCTTACTCCATGATTAACATCGTGTTAAATTATATTTGGGTACAGGTTTTTTCACTCTTCTTTGCGATATAACAGGTTTAGTTTGGTCTCTGGGGAGGACATGTATGTCTTTAATAATTGTCTATTAAAGTTTAGGTTGCTGGCCCATCAACGACATGATGATGTAGTTGGTGACAAACTGAACTGCAGGGCTGGAAGCCACGTGACCACCTAAGGGTTTGGAGTTTGGATTCCCTGGTCAGGCTGAAAGTACTCTAGGTGTGTGGCTGTGTGTCCAAGGTCCTGATGAATTATTAGAGGGCCAAGGAAAGCAGGTCAAGGCATGACAAGACCTTGCTGAGGGTGCTTTTTCTTTCCCTCTTTCTCTCTTATGTGTGCACATGTGCTCTCTGTCATGAATGAAATAAATAAACTTAAAAAACTAAAGTTCAGGCCACTTCAGAAATTATGATGGGTAAAGATTATGCCATAATTTTGGTACTCCCAACACTTAGCTCTGTGTAATGTAGAGTAACAAACAGGTATTTGTTGAAATGGAAAGGAAGTTCTTCCTTGAGAGAGCTTAATGAATAAAATGGGTAAGAAGATACAGGGTAATATTTAAGTTCTAATTGCTAAGTCACCATTAGTAATGCAATTTGGAGATGAAACTGAATGTTAAGAATATCTCTGCACCCTTTTTTCTGTGTTGTCCTTTCAGATTATAAAAGTAGATGTATTTTCAGAAGGAAAAACTTAAGGCTGTAGAGGGCAGTGTAAGCCAACTCAAGTGGACTTTTCTGGGTTATCGAGATACTACAGTAGTTGCTGTTGTCCAAGTGTCCAGTGAGGTTTGTCACCATAAGTGTCTGACTGATGACTGTTAGCATTGTTTCAGACTTAAAAATAGAAAAAGATAACATGAAAGGTGTGTTAGAATCAAAGAATCACATAAACTCCTAGAGCAGTGACAGTTATGAACTTTAGTGGAAAAACCAAGGTCATTACCTGGACATGTTTGTATTTCCATAAAGCTGATGACAAAGTTACTCATAAATAATGTTTTCAGTGTAGTTGTGTAATTTTAACTCATCCCCATTATCATACCCTTGCACTTTCTTCTCTCTCACTACCTTATGAAGACATAGACTTTTTTTTAAATTTTCTTTTTTAACCAAGTTATGAGCCATTAACTGAATTTAGAAAATATTTAGTAATACCAGTCCAGGTTTTTTTGATATTCTACTGTTCTGTTGTCAGTGTTCATAGACATCCAAGGTTTACCTGATTATATCACTTTTCTGGTAAATATAATGTTCAGGGGCCATATTTTATACTGAGTTTCATAAGTTTCATTTGGAGGGAAAAAATCTACCAGCTGACAGATGTTTCAGTTTCTGGTAAAATTTCTGTGTACATTGTCCACTCTGACTATCTGATAAGGATGAATACCTGTGGTCTTAAGAAGTAAAATACAGCATAATGCTTGTTATAAAATTAATTTTTATTAAAGCCACTACATCATCTACCCATTTCTTGTAGTTTTTTTTTTTTTTTTTTTGACTTAGATAAGTAGAATGTCCATAGTTCAAATACTTCTTAAATGAAAGTCATTAACAGTATCTTCTGATGCCGTAGTGATCATTATACTAATTTCACTGGGTAATTCTGTCTAATTTAAATAATTCTAATAGATATATAGTCCTTGAATAACATAGTATCTCAAAAGTTTTAATGAAACTTGAGTAGTAAGACTGGCTCAGTGGTGCAGCAGGAATATGCTCCTGAAGGAATGCAGGATCCTTATGAAGACTGTGGATTTGGTTCCCGCGCCAGCTCACACATGCTTTGTGTGCATGCCTGTCACCCTTTCTGGCTGTCTGGGGAGGACTTTGGGGAAGATTGAGGCTTGGGATCCTGTTGAGGTTACTTCTCTCTGTCTCACACTCTCATCAAAGAAATAACTAACATTTAAACATTAAATAGCAAGTTTTCTAAATCTAAACGAAGCCTTTATACTAGAAATAGTAGGAGAGCTGGTTTCAAATCTTTCTTCTCTGTTTGACAATTTAAGGTGATGAGAAAAAAAAAAGCTGTGTTAAGAATCTGGGGGCCAGTGGGTGGCGTGGTGGTTAGGGTGCTGGACACACCCACATGGGTGACCACGGTTCAAGTCCTGGGCCTGGCGGCTTGCTTTCTCACTTTCCCTCCCTCTCTCTCTCTCTCTCTCTCTCTCTCTCTCTCTCTGTGTCTCTCTGATCAAATTAAAATAAAAAATGAATGAATGAATAAATAAATAAAAAGAACGAGAGAAATACAAAGTTCAGAAAAGAAAGAATAAACACAAAGATACCAAAGGTTGTATGTCACACTTTCCCATTCGTATCCTCATTTGATTTTCAAAACAATCGTGAATAGCCAGGGTTATTACCGTGGTTATCATCACAGATGTGGGGAAACTGAGACTGAGGTAATACTTGAGATACACTGAAGTTGAGGTGATTCACAGATGATAGCACTGTAACTGGAACCCAGTTTTCCCTGTCTTATTTGCTCAGAATTAAATGACAATTTTATGATTTTTGTTGGCACAAATATAGGTGATTTCTTTAGCATATTTAAGAATCAAAACACTACCTGTATTTTGTCAAATAACTTTTTTTTAACCAGAGAATATGTTATCTGACAATTCTCAACAGTTTATAGTTTTGACTTATATTCAGTCAAAATTATTCAAGGATTTTGGAGCTGCTTCTAATTTTCAGTTTGCTTTAGAGGTCTTTTTTTTTTAATGTCATCTTAGGTATAGTTAAGCTTGGTTGTGTATACATGCCAACATTTTCATTGTATATGAATACCAGTATTTAGGAGATTTATAAAACTGTGAACAAGGGGACATTACCCAGACATTATTATTGTAAGTCAAATAAATTTGTGGTGCAGATTTTCTTTCTGGCATTCAGTATTCTTTTTTTTTTTGGAGAGGGTTTTTTTTTTTTTTTTTTTTTTTTTTTTTGCTATAGGGCGTGTGCACTCACCAGAATGTCAGAGAGAGGCAGAGAGACAGAAAGCGAGAAATCACCCCCCACTGGGGATGGCCACACCACAATCCCTTCTCCTCCATTCTCCTCTTGGGACCTTGGGAACATGCGCACATGCACCTCACGTGAGTTTAAATCACTGGGACTGGGACTCGAACCATGGTTGACTACATGGAAGTCCAGCCACATAGCCATTACACCAACTGCTGGTCCCGCATTCAGTATTCTTTAGCTATAAGTCAACATTCCAGATGTTGATCAGTTGATCCATCTATATTAATAGTTTTTTTACCTTTTTAATTTTTGTGTTACCATTAGGGTTTTATATCTTTGGTTATAAAGTACATCAAAACTTAATAATCTCTTTTGCCTCCCAAAGCGCCTTCTAAACATGGAATCACAAAAAGATATGTATACTTTGATGTATCTCTGAAAAGCACATGAAATTGCCATAAATCTCAGTAATTGAGACACTAAAAAAGGATCCCTAACACACCTGCCCTTTAAAGAGGGCGAGGAGGTGGACCTAGAATGTGTTACTGTTGGTGTCAGTGTGGAGAACAATGTGATTCACCAGGCTAGGAAGTAAAACCCACATTTTGGCTTTAAATTTGTCAAGAGAACATTTTGAAAGGAAAAAAATGGTAAGAGTAAAAGAAAAGATTAGAAAGTTAGGATTTTCTGCTACTGTCTTCCTAGGAGAGGAACTTGAGGTTTACAATGAAGGTGCATGACTTTGGCAAGTTACTTAAACTCTCGAAATCTCAGTATCCTTGTCTGTAAATTGGGATAATAACAGTGCTGGCTTCATTGACTGTTAAGCATAAGATATAAAGGAATAAAATGTAGCTAGATAAAATAAATGGCTTCTAGACTTCTTGGCACATGGTATTGTTTAAGTAAATGATAATAAATAGTAGTTCTCGTTGCTGCAATAATCTTAAATGAAAATTAATGCCTAAAGTTTAGTGGTAGCAAAGAGAGTGGAAAGGAAAGCCCAAATGAATGAAGAGATGATAAGAACTCCCTAACTCCCTTAGGACTCAGCCCCTGTGAGTGTGCAGATAAGGGGACACTAAGATGACAGTGACTATTCAAGTACTGGGGGCTATTAGATAAGGACAGTGTTCTCCCTTACCCTGAGTAGGGGTAAGTAGGGCTTTCAAAGAAGTATCAGCAAGGTAAAGAAGCAAGTAAAATTAAAAATCCTGGTAATAACTACTGTTTTATTTGACACAGTTGTTTTAAATGAATTTGTGTCTAACATTCACCGTTTTTAAATACTTTTAGGTAAAGTGCTCTTTTTTTTGATTCTCCTTCCCTAGCAATTCAAGTTTTTGGTACTCATTTGTTTGGCTAGTCAGTGTTCTGCCTCAACAGTTACACGGCAGAATTCCTGCCATTGGTCTGCGTTAAAGAATCAGCTTTGCCTTAAGATGAACAGTGTCTAGATGCATGGCCAGGTACGTTCACTGCTCTGTAACAGGGAGACATGGGGGGAGTAGTCAGGAAGCATGTAGGTGGGAAGGGTTTCCTGTTTCCAGGCAACAACGAAGAGCTACCGACGGAAAGCAACTTGAATATAAATTCATTCAGGAGAGGACATTTTACCACCCTGTCTCCTAGGCAGTGCAGATGCAGGCTTGACTCTGCAAGAGAGGGTGCGGTTTAAACTTCATTTGTCAGTGGGCAAAGTTATTAGGAGCCTGTTTCTCATCAGGTTTTATATATACAAAAATCCATCACTTACTAGTGGCCAAGTTAGAATTTTATAATATTTTAAATGCAGTAGCATCTGCATTTGCCCTCTTGTTTTACAGAAGCACGGGGCTTTCTGTGGCTTCATCTTCCTGTCTGTCTGCTTAGAGAACAGAGGGGCGCTTGGCCTGGGAGCAGGCGCTTTCCCTGCCTGACTCCATCTGTAGGAAGGAGGGAGAAGCGCAGCACACTGGGCTTGAAGGCTTGTGCTTCCTCCTCCGGAGCCAGTCTCCAGGCTCACACTGACCAGATGAAAGAGTGCCTCCTGCTTCCTGGGCCCTGGAGAGTGTGGGCCCGTCCCTTCTTGTGACATTTTCCCCCCTTTCCACCCTCTTGAGAGGGTGGCAGATTAGGAAGAGGGGAAGAAAGCATTTTCAAGAGGCAGCTACCTGATCAGGGTGGATTAATCTTGTGGCTTTTGTCATAGTAAAAAAGGTGGTTCTGTAAATCTCGCCTCCCCACACAAAGAGTTTTAACTGATATGATTCCATGGGCCCTGAAGAAGCATCTCATTTCTATACTCCAACCTCCATGTCATTAGGAGAGAGATTTTACATGCAGAGAAAAGTTGCATGTGTAGAATGCATGCCTTTTCTGTTCCCACGTTCACTCTGTATTCCCTTTAGAGTTGTTGAGGTGAGTTGCTTTCCTTTTAAAATGTGCTTTTCATTGTTTCATTATACTGCTTATGTGCAAGAATTTTCTTCAAAATCTCAGCCGGATGACAGGTCTTGTAAGGGGTGAGTAAGCACCTGGCCGATCATGCTCTGGGATTTGTTCTCTGATCAGACCTGAAGAGAAAAGCAGGTGCTTTTGTTTAAGAGTTGGCCTGGAACAGTTGAGCATTTATCCTCAGCCTGGAGCCTCCGATAGTAATTTGTTCTGAAACTGTGGGTGCCACACACTCACTAGTTAGTTACTGGGCCCCAGAAAGAGCTGCCCAGGCGCTTAAGTAAACACACAGGGTTCAAGCTTTATATTGCATGCCCGCTCACCATGTGTCCGAGGATGAATCATCCTTTGAAGGGTCTAATCTGTCTCCTTATTGTCCTGTCTGGAAGGGTCACATTATTTAAGTGTAACTCCTGAGAACCTGGCAGGTCTTTTCAAACAAATATTGATGGATGCTCTGCAAGTCCTCCCATCCCAACAGATTTCTTTATGCTTCTTTTTACGTGGACACTTAATGCTGCTTTTATTACCAGAGAGAAATTAAAGGAGTTTAATCCTCACTGTATAGTTTGTTGTTCCCCAGTTCGTAGGCGCAGCTTTTAGTCAGATGCCAGGCTGTGCCCTGCTGCCTCTGTCTTCATTCTGTTGCTTGTGTTCTTAGTGTGCTGTGGGGACATTAAGTAAGTACCTGTGGTGGAGTATCTAGTTTTACTATCGTATATAGATTTTAAAAATCTAGTTTTAAGAACACAAATTGACAATCTCGGGGGTATTTTTGTGAATTATATAATTATATACTTACGGCAGTGGATTTCTTTTTGCAGTTTAACTTTGGATTGTACCTGAGAAGCTCATTTTTAAATCAGCACAGCAGACTTAAAAAAAAGAATAATCTTATGTAAAGTTTGAGTCACTATGGCATTATATAGGCAGTTAACAGGATCTAATTCACTTCAGTCACTTGACATCATCTATAGAAGCTAACTTCAGATAGAGGAAATGATGAAAGATGTATAAATGGAGTAAAAAATAGACATTTTATGCACATGCTTTTTCTTTTTTAATGAAAAAGAGTTTCACTTACCACAAGTTTATGTTGATTATTTATCTGATTGTTAAAGACATTGCTTCTTTTGTGCTAGCATTTTAGACAGATTATTTTAAATCTACAGGTTTTGTATTGTTAATTTTATTATCATTATTATTACTGTCCTCCTCCAACTTTGTCATCCTTGTTATATCTCTGAATACTTAATATTGTTATCTTTTACCAGGACATTCATGTGATAATGTATGCTAACAATTTGTTTTACTTTACTGAAGATTCAAGTAAGATTTTCTTGTGGGATTCCATTAGTAAAAGAACATTGTCTTTTGATGTCAGTTACACTAAACTTTTAGTTTAATTCTTTCTTTCTTTTTTTTTTGGCTATAGGGCAAGAGTGTGCTAACCAGGGAGAATGAGAGAGAGGAAGAATGGGAAGTGAGAATTTACCCTCCAGGAGATGGCCATGCCACAGTCCCTTCTCCATTCTCCTCTTGGGATTTTGGGTGCACATGCACACACACCTGGCATGGCTTTTTACAGCAGGATCTGGGACACAAGCTGCATAGTTGGCCTTTTGGGGTACAGCTGCCTTCACTTCCATGCCACTTGCTGGCTCCACTATACTTTAGTTCTTAATAGTTAAATGTTTACCAAATATATGACTGATATATAGGTAAAGTATTAGGGGGAA
Source organism: Tupaia tana (assembly GCA_026018925.1). Lineage (NCBI taxonomy): Eukaryota > Metazoa > Chordata > Mammalia > Scandentia > Tupaiidae > Tupaia > Tupaia tana. The sequence continues at coordinate 10,088,084 of JAKSZU010000020.1, forward strand.
AAATCCTATGATTTAAAAATGATAAACAGTTTATTTAAAAAAAAATAATGCCAGAGGGCACATGCTCTCACTGGAGATCCCTTCTCTTTGATTTCTTTATCTTCTCGGGATTTTGGGCATGCACTCACAGGCACCCAATATGTTGTTTAAGCTGTGTCTCTGGGATTCGAACTGGGCATTTGACTATGTCCAATGAAACTGCTTTGACCACCATTCCACAGGCTTGTGTCCCTCTTTTGAATAAGAAAGCAAATTTTGTGATGTTAGTCTTCTGTAGTTATGCAAATATTTAAATTTAGAAAACCCAAAATCTACCTGATGTCTGGTCAGAGGTTAACCTTTTTAATTGTTCATAAATGAAGTATTGAATGAGTTTTACCTAAAGACAATCTGTATTTAACTAGGAGCAAATTTAAGTTCCTACTTTCTTTTATAGAAGCTTGTAATTTTGCCTTAAAGTGTCTTTAATCAGGCTGGACTGCAGCTGGTGATTAAGGGAGCTGGATCCCACATGACTGACCCTGTATTTCGAGTCTTGGACCTGGGCGCATGAAAAGCATGCCAGGCACAAGTGTGTATGCCCAAAATTCAAAAGCAAGGAGAAGTGGAGAAGAGATCGTGGCGTGATCATACTCCATGGGGGTGCTTTCTCTCTCTCCTTCTCTCTCTTCCTTCCCCCTTTCTGTGTGTTTCTGTTTCTGGTAAGTGCATGTAGCCTCTGGCAAATTAAAAAAAAAGTCTTTAGTCATATTTTCACTTACTGAGATTTTTATAGAATAATAACAGTAGTATACACTTAATGTATTATTATTATACACTTTGTAGAAATGTCAGGTGGAAAGAAGGAAATTTCCGACCTTTTCCCTTTCTTCTTGGAAAGGAGTGGCCTTCCCCCTTTATTTGAATCTTTTTCAGTGATGCAGGCCAGTCTGTTTCATGGTTCTTACCTCCGCGATGCCTCTTCTGTGATCTTTCATTCGTGCCTTTCTCCTTCCAAGTCTGAAATGAAGGGACCACATTTTATTCATCCTTCTATCTTCTCGGGGCTAACAATGCTTTGCATATACTAGACAGCCAACAATTGTGAAACGAAGCAGAGATTTAAAAAAAAAAAAATAGCTTTGAAAATAGATTTATATGCCAAATTTTAATTAGCGATTAGCTAATTGATTTCTTCTGCTAAGGATTTTTTATACATTTGTATCCATTACTCGGTTTTAGTAGCCTTGAGTTAGCTGTTTTTATTTTATTATTATTTTTTACCTTGCAAATAGGAATTTAAGATAAGAACTTGAGTTATATATAAAGAATTTAATTTATAGCAGTAGGGCAGAATTTATAGAATTCATTAAATCTCATGGTTAATAATATGCTGTGGCCTCTTAAAGATATTTTTAGAAAAGAATTATGCTATATTATTATTATTATTATTTTTGAAAGCATTAAAATGTTTTTCATAGAATTTAGATTACCTTTATCAATTTGTACACAGTATTACCATACCCGTAATGGCATACTTATAATTTTTTTTTTCCTTTTTGTTTTTAGTTTTCTATAGGGCACACGGTCTTGCTAGAGAGAGACAGAGTTGGGGAGAGAGGAGTGAGAAAGCACTTCCCGGGGGTGATAGCTACACTGTAATCCTTTTGCCTTCATTTTTCCTCTTGGGATTTTGGGTGGTCATGCATGCATACACACACACATGGATATGTGCTCAGTTGCCTAGAGTTTTTCTTTTTTTTCTTTTTGGCCTTAGAGCATGTGTGGTGACTGGAGAGAGAGAGTTGGTGAGAGGGAAAGTAAGAACTCACCCCCTGCCTCCAAGAGGGGATGGCCACAGCAATCCCTTGTCCTTCATTCCCCTCCCAGGATCGTGGGCACGCATGCACAAATTCCCAGTGTGATTTTCCAGCCACTGAATCTGAGACTCAAACCGCTGTCAATCATGGGGAAGTCCAGCTATGTAGCTGCTTTGCCTGGAGTGTTTTATAAGCCACCTCTCTGGAACTCACCATACAGTTGGCCATGTGGAATCTAGCCTCCTTAACCACCACGCCACTAGCTGGCCCCAATTTTTATAAAATGTCCATTTAGTTCTTTCCCTCCCTCCCTCTCTCCTTTCCTTCCCCATCAGTACACACACATGCATGCGTGCCTGTGCACACACATGAGCCAGGTTTTTTTTTTTTTTTTTTTTTTATAAGATTCTCCAACTTTTAAAAAATACTTTTTTTTTTTTTTTTCAGAGATTTAGGCATGAGCATTCTTTTCTACTTAGTTTGTTAGGGCATCAGGTATTTTACTTGACTCTTTGTTTAATAAAATTCTTATATTTATGTGGTAGAGTCTTTCACAAGTGCTTCCTCTGGGAAGCAAATGTTGACGAAAAGCTTAGTAAATTTTTAAAAATATTTGAAAAAAAAAATGTGTGTAATTTTTACTATAAGAATTTTCAACACATGTCTGGGGCCAGCAGCTGGCATGGTGGTTAAGCGTGCTGGACTCTCACATGTTCAACCACATTTCTAGGCCTGGACCTGGCAGCTTGCTTTCTCACTTTCTCTCTCTCTCTGTTCCTTTCTGGTCAAATTAAAATAAATAAATAAAATAAATGGAGTTAAAATAATTCTCTAAAAACAAAGAATTTTCAACACGTGTGGCATATGTGGAAACTTTTTTCTTTTTTTATAATTATTTATTAATTTAAATTATTTATACATTTAATCGCTGTACATAATTTAGATTGTAAAGAGACTTTACCCAGCATGACACAAATTTTTTTTTAAGATTTAATTTAATTTTATTTATTTACTTACTCATTTAATTTTTATGTATTCACTTATTTAATTATTTTAATTTGACCAGCAAGAGACAGGGGGTGGGGGCAAGTGAGAAAGCAAGCCACCAGGTCCAGGATTTGAACCTGCGATCGGCCATGTGGGAGTGTCCAGTGCCTCACCCACCAAGCCACCTGTTAGCCTCTGTGGAAACTTTTTTTTTTTTTTTTAATATATTTTCCTGTTTTGATTTTTAGTCCCTTTATAGTTAGTTTAACCCCAGTGTCCATTGTTGATAAAACTAAATTTTTAAAAGTTTATTGATTTCTTCTGTAAGAGAGAGAGAGAGAGAAATAGAGTAAGAAAGAGAAACACTCATCCTCAGCAGTGTCTTTACGCCACAGTACACATCCAGGCTCAGCCAGCCTGGATCACCAGTGTGTTTGTGTGCAGCGTGTACTCAGGGAGGTCCTAGGACGTGAACCCAGGACTTTTTTCATGTCGGTTCAATTGTGCTACTGCTGCTTCACCACCAGGCCTCAAAACTAGTATTTTTTTTTTTTAAGTATTGATTGATTTCTACAAAAGGATCAAAGCTAGTGTTTATAGTTGAAAGGTTGTCCTAGTCTGCCAGTGAAATGGCCATCTTTGAAAACTCACAACCTCCCAAATGCCAAGCAGTTAATACTAATTTTAAGATATTGAGTAGCTTCGAGGTACAAATTTCAATGAAGGAGGCTACTTTTTTTCTCTTTGTTTTTTATTATTTAATTTTAATCATGAGTGAAGAGCAGTTCTTTCCTGCTCATTTTTTCATAAAAACACAGAAAAATATGTCACGACTTTAACAACAACCTAATATTAACGCACCTTAAAGCTGTTGACATAGAAATAAGATGGTAATTTCTGTGTTAATGTTTTGTTGAGGTGAACTTATTAATGTACCAGTGACGTTATCATTATGAATTTAAGTTCCTGAAGTTTTTGTTTTAATAATTTCTAACTTTTTTAAAAAGTTTGAAAAAGTTTTCTTGTTTAAAATTTTTAAAAAGTAATATTAACCTTTATTATTATTATTATTATTATTATTATTATTTTTAAAGGAATTATTTTATTTAACTTATTTATTTATTCATTTTTAATTTGACCAGAGAGGGACAGAATGAAGGAGAGAGAGGGAGGGAGGGAGGGAAAGTGAGAAAGCAAGCCACCAGGTCTGGGACTCGAACCACAGTCGGCCATGTGGGAGTCCAGCGTCCTTAATCACCTCTTCACCTGCCGGCTCCTATTATTATATTTTAATTTGACTGGAGAGATACAGGGAGAGAGAGAAGAGAAAGTGAGAAAGCAATCCTCAGGTCCAGTAGTAGAACTATCCTTGGCTATGTGGGAAACCAGTGCCTCAATGCCACCTGCTGGTCCCCCTTGTTTAACTTTTAAACTTTTTGATGATGATACATTTTCTTGCCTTGCTAAGTAGAATTTAACAAAGATAACTTTACCCTTTTTGATCATTTAAAAATGACAATTATTGCTGTTAGTACCTACCGAGTGGTTTGTGTGTAGGTTATAGAGGTATATGGTGCTCTTTGCTTCACTGCAAACCCTACAGTGCTGTTTAGAAAATGGCCAGTGCTTTAATAATTTCCCTGTTCTTTTTCTCTTATCATTTTACTCTTTTCAAGGCTGTTAGAAGCTTAACTGGGTTATTTGCTTCTCAATAATGAAGCAGCTATCAAGTATAGTCACTATGCAAAGTAAAAGGCAACATGATCTGAAGTGTTTTTTTGTAATTTTAATTTATTTTATACATTCAATCACTATACATCACTTAACTTGTAAACTGAATTTACCCAACACACGAATACAATTCACAGCAATCTAGTTGAGGATACTATACATGTTTTTAAAAGCCTGCTTAAAAATATAGGACTCGTTGGGTAATAATATAAACAAATTTTGGCTATCCAAGGACTCTAATTTTTTTTAGGCTTATAATCTTTACTGTTTTGGTAGTAAAGAGTCTCGGAACCAGGCTTTCTGGTTACCTGGCATGTTAGGTGGATTAGGGTTCTTGGTATAATTCTTACTTTCCCAAAATGGTTGGAAAAATCCTTGTATGTCAGCCTCTCAGTCCCCATTTTATGAATGAAGAAACGGAGTATGAATGATTTACCTTCTTATTACCAACACTACAAGATACAAGATTTTGGAGCAGTTAATGCTTCATTTATCATTTTAAGAGCAAGTCGAGTCATTGAGAATAGTGTTTAGATGTTAATATAGGTTTAAAAATGTTTGTTCCCCCGTTTGACTTTTTCCTCTACCTTGTTTTCTTGCTGAGCCTGGGGATTAATGAGTCTGCAAAACTCTTCAGTTTTCATTTTCTTATAGAGCTATTTTGTTTAAAAAGAAAAAAGCTGAACTTTTTTTGTTTATTTTTTTTTTATTGCAAAAGGCATGTGTGCTTGGCAGAGATGGGGGAAGAGCGTGCAGGCATGATAATTCTGTAATTCTTTTTCCTTGGTTTCTCCAACCTCTCAGGATTTGGGGCATGTATACACATGTACCTGGCATGTTTTTCAAGCTCCAGGACTGGGACTTGAACCACAGTTGGCCATGTGGGATCCTATCTCTTTTGTACAGCACTTAACAGCATTGCTTGGGGCCAGCAAATAATTTTAATCACCAGGATAAAACTGCATTTTAAATTATATATGCTATGTCTGTATTTCTGATTCTTCTGAACTTCATCTAATTTTGTAGTTGGTTTGTTTGAATGAAATTACTAAATGATACTATTTTTTCTTAACTTTTATACACCTTTTAGAATTAAAGTTAATAGTTGTTGATTTAGTTTGTGACACTTATTAATTAAAATGTTAATATGTGGAAAGATTTATAAGCAGACTATATCAAATAATCATACAATTAAAAACATTTAAATTATCAGTGCTTAAAAGTATAAGAATGGAATAGTAAGACAATTGTGGGTATGGAATTGATCAAAACTGTTAATTTAAGGACAGGGAAGACATCTTTTTTTTGTTTTTTTTGAGAGGCTTTTCGCTATAGGGCGCGTGCGCTCGCCAGACAGGCAGAGAGAGACAGAGAGACAGAAAGCAGGAAATCACCCCCCAGGGGGGATGGTCACGCCGCAATCCCTTCTCCTCCATTCTCCTCTCGGGATCTTGGGCACGCACGCACACGCGCCCGGCGTGAGTTTAAGCCACCGGGTCCGGGACGCGAACCGCGGTCGACTACGTGGAAGTCCAGCGACATAACCATTACGTTAACTGCTGGTCCCAACAGGGAGGACATCTTTGAGGAAGAGACATTTTGTTTGAGATCCTAAGAATTCTTGGTCTTTAGGAAAAAAGAGCAGAGTGTAAGAACATGGCTTAGAGAGCAGATGGAGTGGCATGAGCTAGTGAAGGGATGGAGAACTGACAGGGAGGCAGGAGGGACATAGCCACTCAATAACCGGTTCTGGTGGAGATGTCATCCCTGCACTGCATTATCAGTGTGAGGGCCTTTGTTGGTGTTACAGAGTCACTCTGGAGAAATGAAGGAGCAGGAAGGACCATATTGCAGTGAGTCGAGGAGAGAAAATAGTGATGGACAGATACTGACAAATATTTTGAAAAGTTTTACTTGGAAAAGGAGAAGAGACAAAGGATATTACCTGGAGGTAGAATTGGAAATTGCCTGGTTATTTGTGCTAAAGTAAGTAGGATATGTCTTTATTCCCAAGTAGTGGATAATATTACTTTAGAAGCTAATGGAAGGCTTAGCTTCTCAAATGGTCTGTACTATATACGAGCACACTTCAAAATGTTCTTGGAAGAATGGAGTTAAAGTACAAGTTTATTTTGGTGCATACAAATTTTGAAATCCATTCATGGTTTTTTCATGATATACATTTCCTGTGAACTTGAAGACTCCTGATATGAAAGCAAGTGCAATTATGAAGTCTGAATTATTACTTTTTTGGTAATTCTGATGTGTATAAAGTCTGCTTTCTAATTATAGGACTTTTAGCTAAGTCAGTATACCAAAAATACTGTCCTATTTCTTTTTCCATGGTTCTTTATTTTCTTTGGGAAATGTTTCATCAAAATTTAAAATTTCTAATGATGCTACATGGGCAAAGGTTTTTGAAATAAGATAAATATTTTCAGAATAGGGAACTTAAGAGAGAGTATATCTATGACTCTGGACATCTAAACTAAAAATTAAACTAAAAAGTGAACTTATTTTAATTATGTTATTAAAACAGGGTAGGAAGATGTAAGAATACAAGGTGTTTGGTTGTATTTATTTTACAAAAGAGATCAGTTACTACTAAACTAAGAGGTTCCAGACACTTCAGATTTTACTCTGCTATTATTTAATATATTTTTATAAGAATTACTTATTTATTTATTATTATTTTTTTACATGAGTTTTGCCAAAGAAAGAGAGAGGGAGAGAGTGAGAAAGCAAGCCACCAGATCTGGGACTCAAACTGCAGCTGGCCATGTGGGAATTCTAGCACCTTATCCATCATGCCACCTCCTGGCCCCATCTGCTATTAATCTTGTTTGTTAAGATCACACTTTATTTACGTTTATTGTATATTTTTTGTAAAAGAACAATAAAAAGATTAAATTTCAGGTATCTTTTCCAATCTTCTTTTTTTTTTTTTTTTTTTGGAGAGACTTTTGCTATGGGGCGCGTATGCTTGCCTGGAAGACAGAAAGACAGAAAGCAAGAAATCACCCCTCCCCCCCCCCCAGGGGGGATGGCCACGCTGCAATCCCTTTTCCTCCATTCTCCTCTTGGGAGGTTGGGCATGCACACACGCGTGCCTGGCATGAGTTTAAGCCACCGGGTCCAGTACTCAAACCGCAGTCGACTACGTGGGAGTCCAGCGACATAGCCATTACAGTAACTGCTATTCCCTAATCCTCTTTTTTATAAATATTTTGCTAAATATTCTCATTTAATGTTTTCTGTTCTTATTTTTAGTACACCCAACACAAAACTTAAAGTTAAAAAGTAAATAAGTGGTGATTATTTGGTCAAGATCAGTTGTACACTTAGCTCTTTAAAATAATCGTGACCTGCTATCCTGAAGAGTTTATTTTTGTATATTATTGACTAACTTGTCCCTCTGGGAACTGGGACTGATAAGGAGGGACATTGAAAATTAAAAAAATTGAATAATCACTAGCATTTAAATACTAGTCCCATTGCCTAGTGGTGCAGGGAGCAAAATTTAACATGATTGACTGCAGTTCAAATCTTGGCCCCAGTGGTTTGAAAAACTTGTGTGCATGCCTAAAATCCTGACAAGAATGGGAAATGGAAAATAAGGAATTGCAGGATGACCACTCCCCACTGGGAGGGAGTGCTTTCTCCCTCTCTCCCTACTTCTCTCTTTGTTTCTCTCTCTGGCAATCACACGTGACCTGTGGCGATTAAAAAGAAAAAAAAAAAAAAGAACCACTAGTACTTGAATAGTAATTTAAGATAATCTTCTGTTGTATGTGGTTTGTTATATGGTTATATAACATATATATATAAATATACATTTATCCATTACATTCTTAATTGTGTTTCTTTGTTCTGGATTTCTTTTTTTTTTTTTTTCCTTTATTTGGAGAGGTTTTTGCTATAGGGCGTGTGCGCTCGCCAGACAGACAGAGACAGAGAGAAAGAAAGCGAGAAATCACCCCCCAGTGGGGATGGCCACACCGCAATCCCTTCTCCTCCATTCTCCTCTCTTGATCTTGGGCATGCACGCACACAAGCCCGGCGTGAGTTTAAGCCACCGAGTCTGGGACTCGAACTGTGGTTGACTACGTGGGAGTCCAGCGAAATAGCCATTACGCTTACTGCTGGTCCCTGTTCTGGATTTCTTAAACTTTAGTGATAGACACATCCTCGGGAGTCAGCTAGTTCTTAATGAAAATTTTTAAAGAAATTGATTTCCTTTAAATATAAATATAAAATAAACAATGGTGATTTTGATTAGATTATAGGTGATCATTGCTACTGGATTTTTATCATAAAGGTTGCATTTATGTATTCACATTATGGGCAACTAAATGTGTACCTGAAATAAACATTTAGCAAGTTTAAGAAACAGTGTTTTTGGTGCCAGCAGTTGGCTTAGTGGTTAAGACGTTGGACTCCCACATGACCACCCATGGTTCTAGTCCTAGACCTGGCAGCTTGAAAATCATACCGATGCTGGTCTGTATGTGCCTGAAGTCCCAGGAAGACAATGAAGAAGAAGGGATTCCAGTGTGGCTATTTCCCAGGTGTGCACGGGAGTGATTTCTCACTTTCCCTATTACCGTCTCCTCTGTCTGGCTTGCTCTCTCTCCAGTGAGTACATATGCCCTGTGGCAAAAAACCTTATTTAAAAAAAAAAAAAAGGAAACTGTACCAGTGATTACTGTGATGATGTAAACAAGTGATTCCATGCTTTTGAGAGTTTTGCCATCTTATCTTGTTTTACCTAAAAATATATTCTACAACTTCTGAATGTTTTTAAAAGTTAAAGTATTATTTTAAGGAAAAATGAAATTATATACTTTGGTATGCTTTTGGGAATTTAGTCACATATTGAAATGATTTGAATCTTGTAATTTTATATCATCAGCAATAGAAATTGCTATTCTCTGGGACCAGCAGGTGGCAGGGTGATTAAGATACTACACTCCCACATGACTGACCATAGTTTGAGTATTGGACCTGACCGCTTGCTTTCTCACTTAATCTCTCTGTCTCTTTCTCACACACACACACTCTTTATCTCTCTCTCTCTCTCTCTCTCTCTCTCTCTCTCTCTGGCAAGCACACATGCCCTAAAGAAAAATTTAAAAAAAATTTTAAAAGAGGTTTTTGCCTTAAAGCATGTACTCTCACTGGAGAGAGACAGAGAGAGTGAGAGGGAAAGTGAAAAACCTCTCAGGGGATGGCTATGCCACAATCCCTTCTCCTCATGGGATCTTGGGCATGCATACACAAACATGCCCAATATGGTTTTTAAGCCACTGGATCTGGGACTCGTACCACAGTGGGCCATCAGTTTATGCTATTTATGCTATATCTCATGTGAACTTGACTTCAGTGGTGGAGAAAACAATGAACCATATTATTGTATTATTTGTGTTTGTTAATTGAACTCAAGGAATAAATACCTTTTGAATATCTACAATTTGACCATCATGTTGTTGAGTTCTCAGGCAGATAAAGAAATACTTTTTTTTAATCTCCCCCAAAGTTTTTAAAACAACTAAGAAAATAAAATGATTAGATAGAACTTTCTTCTGTCTTCACTGATTAGAAAACAGCATTAAGTCAAATTTAATCCGAAGTCTGAACTATTTTTCAGGACTTTGGCCTCCTAAACCTAGTGCTCTTCTCCTTATTTCTAGATTGCCATTTTTGATCAAGTTATTTGGCTCCTTAGATAATTATTTGAAAACAAAAATATCATGTCAGTGACCACTGATTCATGTATTCCAGCTGCTTTCAACTCAGCAGTACCAGTGTAAGTGATCAAATGATGCTCTAATAGTTGGTACAGTTTTAAGAAATTTCGCCGGAAGGAGTGTGAAAAACTAAAGTCTTGACTTGGTCTTTGGGTGGCACTGTGTAGTGGTTTTTTTTTTTTTTTTTTTTTTTGAAATTTTAGAAGTAGATACATACACTTCATTTTCCCTGAGAAAATAACAATGAAGGCAGCTGAACTTAAGTACAGAAATATCTCAGAATTTCTCTATGCAGAAATTTTTGCCGCCTTAATCACAGAATTATGATCTTAATCACAGAAATGGCACCCAGATATATTTAGAGGAAGGCTAAGATCTAACAAAACAAATTTGGTTTTAAACTGCAATTTTTCACAGTTGTCTAGAGAGTCATACTCTATGAATTTTGATTAATACCTTTATGCCTTTATTTTACTGTTTTCCTTTATTTTACTGTTTGGAGGGTCTAATATGGTTTCTTCATTTCTTCTACAGGTCTTAATGCTTTCATGAAGCCATATGTGGCTTCATATGTATCGTACGATTGGATAGTTTTAGGCATGAAATGTTTTCTTAAGGTGAATATTTATAAATAACTCTGAAAATATTTTCATAAATAGCCATTCCATTATTTTCAGTAGGGCAATAATGATTTTATAAATCAAATAATTATTTGTATGCTATACAAATATAGATTTTGTAAATCTGGGACTGTAGGTGGCCTAATGGTTACATTGCTGGACTCCCATGTAGTCAACTGTGGTTCAAATCCTAGACCCGACAGCTTAAACCTCATACCTGACGTGCGCGTGTGTGCCCAGGATCCCAAGAGGAGATTGGAGAAGGGGTTGCAGCATGGCCACCCCACTGGGGGGGTGGGGTGATTTCTCACTTTCTGTCTCTTTGTCTCTCCGCTAGCACACGTACCCTATAGCAAAAATCTCTCTCTCTCTTAAAAAAAAAAATTTTGTAAATCAAATAATTATTTGTATGCTTTACAGTATGGTTAAACAAAAAATTATTTACATGTATTTATAAATATTCATCTAGTTTACTTCAGTTTTCTGAGTCTTCAGCTTTCGACAGTTCATCTCTTATTTCTCTAAATTACTTCAAAGTTTAAGCACCATCTAGAGCATCTCCTACTTAGGCAAATAAATTCCTTTTCTTTCAGTGTGACCCTATTTGACTGCTTGGTTTTCTACTTATATCTAGGTGCTTATTTACTCATTATTTACTCCGTTTTCTAGAGCTACAGTGCTGTCTTGTGCCCAGCACTTGGGTTGGGCACAGGTAGTGGGAATTAAGCTGCTTTGGTGTGTGGAGTTAGCAGATCCACTCATTAGTGGTAAGATGGGTTGCGTGTGGTCCCAGTGGAAGTCGCAGCTTTGCCTACTCCAGTACTACCAGAAACTTAGTTGCCAGAAACAAGACCTTTCATGACCTGGTTTCCTTAACATAACTTGAAATACCTCCAGCTTCCAGGCATTACCCCCTCTTGGGAATTGATGAGTTTTTTAAAGGTTAATGCTATTCCAGATAGATTCCACCCCTTCACCATAGTTTTAAAGATAGACTCATAGATTAAGTATAGAATCACATCATTACTTTTCAAGGCCCCATGTCCTTCTCATTGGTGTTTCAAGTTATGAAGGAAGTCTTAAAAAATATTTTTTAAACCATAACACCTAGCTGAAAAAAAATAGTGAACTTAGATAATTTTTCAGTGAGCCCTTTCTTTAACATTCATTCATTTTTCATAGGACAGTAAAGAAAGTTATCAAAATAGAGTAAAATGGAACAAAATTCTAGTTAGAGAATTGAGAGGAGAACCATTAGTCCATTAAAAAAGATTATGAAGACTTGGTTTAAGACGCATAAACTGGGCTAGCCTATGGCTTCATGGTTAAAGCCACTGGATCCCACATGGCCAACTGCTTGGGTCAAGTACTGGAACCATCAGCTTGGAAAACACGCTGGGCGAATGTGCATGTGTGCCCAAAATCCTTAAAGGAAGGAGAAATGGAGAAGGGATTGCAGCGTGACTACTCCTCATTTGGGCATGCTCTTTCGATTTTCCTTTCTGTCTCTCTCCAACAAATGTACATGCCCTTTGGCAAATTAAAAAAAGAAAGAATAATAGGAAACTGCTAAAAGGAGGTAAGAAGGAAAGGAACATTTTAGAAGCAAGTAAAATTTCCCCCAGTTTAGATGACTCTGCTGCAGTGATGTATACAAATGTATTTTTAAATTGTCTTGTATATGCTAAAAGCACATGATTTTCAGTGAGAAAACCTAGTTCTAGTTTAAATCTTGACTTTTTAGCTTATGTTGGAGAGATGCTTGAACTCTCTGGATTTTGGTGTTTTTCTCTGTAAAACAGAAATAATATTTACCACAGTGGTTTTCTCTGAAGTGAAAATACTTTGTAATATGTGTTTGTTGAATTTCCATCAGTAAAAATTTTGGTGTATTATAAATCAATCTTAGATGTCCTGTGTAATTAGAAGAGGCTTGCTAAAACATTTACAAGTTGTGATCTATAAATATGAAATCTTTCTGAGTTATAAAGATGTTAGAGAATTATAAAATTAAACTGATTCTTTGAGAAAAATGATCAGATAAAAAGAACATAGAAATAAATGATATATGTAATCTCATTTGGGAGAATATATTTATCTATTTATATTATATATAATACAATGAATTTATTTTGTAAGGAACTATAAAAATACACGAATGTTACACTTGTTGGTAATGGTACACAGGTAAAAGGAAGACTCAGATCCCACACCTAATAACGTTCTATTTATTTTAAAGGATCGTAATGATAGTAGAAGTGTTTCCTTGAGGCAGAGTACCATAGGATATCAAAATGTTCTTAGTAAGAGTGTATGGAAGTAAAGGGAGAATACTTGAAAGTGTGTGGTGAGGAGAATCTGTAACTTGCCAAGGAACGTGTATGCTGGTTAGCCTTTATAATCTTTATGGTGCCAAAACATGTTGTTGGGCCAGCCCTTGGCATGGTGATTGTGAAAGGTGGATCCCAAATGGCCAACCATGTGGTTCAGTCCCGATCAAATCTTGAGAAACCCATCAGGCCCTTTTGTGCCTAACTCCCTAAAGGAAGGAAGAGATGGATGAGTAAAGATTATGGCTTGACCATACTCCATGGGAAGTGCTCTCACACTTTCCCTTTCTGTCTCTCTCTCTTTCTGGCAAGTGCATTTGCCCTCTGGGAGAAAAGAAAAGTTATTTTTGAACTTTTTAGGCATTGTAACTAAATCTGTAGTTAGCTATGACTATTGATTTTTTTTTCAGTGAGATTTTTGCTATTGGGCATGTGCACTTGCTGGAGAGACAGAGACAGAGAGATAGAAAGCAAGAAATCATTCCCAGAGGGGATGGCCATGCCATAATCCCTTCTCCGTTCTCTTAGGATTTTGGGCATGCACACACATGCGCCTGGCATGAGTTTCAAGTCCCTAGGGTTTTATATTAGAGTTAATAGTTTCTCAGTTCAGCATGGCTTTCATATTTGAGAAAATGTGTAAATTTATCATCCTGCAAAATGTAATCTCATTTTTTTTTAATGTTTTGGGTAAAAATGTACATTAAGATATTTGTGTATGTTCTCTTCAAGACTACCAATTAAAAATTTTTTTTTAGGGAACCAGCAGTTAGCGTAATGGCTATGTTGCTGGACTCCCACGTAGTTGACCGCGGTTCGCGTCCCGGACCTGGTGGCTTAAACCTCACGCCGGGCGCGTGTGCGTGCGTGCCCAAGATCCCGAGAGGAGAATGGAGGAGAAGGGATTGCGGCGTGACTATCCCCCCTGGGGGGTGATTTCTCGCTTTCTGTCTCTCTGTCTCTCTCTGTCTGTCTGGCGAGCGCACGCGCCCTATAGCAAAAACCTCTCCAAAAAAAAAAAAGAAAAAAAAATTTTTAACGTATATTTTTATTTATTTCTCCTCTAAGTTCACTTTGTGAGATAGATGGAGGGTTGGTACCCACTACAGGGTCTTGATGCTGTGATCCAGCCCCAGAACATGGGCACTCATGTGTTTGGCCTGTGCAGGGAGGTAGCTAGATTTACCCTTGGAACTTTCCCCGGTGGTCAGCCTTACAGAGCTGTGCATTTCACAGTTTACCCCTGTGCCACCATCTGCCCCTCTCCCCGTATATCTTAAACTGATTTTTTAATAGAGTAACAGCCTTAGTATTGAACAGAATGCGTGATCTTAATACCACATGGAGTCCAATAATGTAAGGAAATTTTAGGGAAATTTGAAACATTTAAAAAGAGATGTTTACTTTTTACCTAAAGTTTAAATTTAGTTCATTTATTTATTTTGTTGTGTTTAGGAACTCTAAGGTAACTTTTTCAAATAGATACGTTTAGAGTTTTCAAAACAGTGATTAGATTTGGAAAGTTTCTGATCAGTATTCTAATCATTGATCCTGAGCCTCCTTTTATGCACACACCTTAAGGACCAATAATTTCTATTGAGTTGTACCACCTAGCTTGTGGGAAAGTGGCTTGTTTTATTTTACATTAGTTTTAGTTTTTGTTATAGGGCTCTTGTGCTCCCCAGAGAGAGAGGGAGAGAGAAGGGGATCAGTCACGCTTCTAGGCGGAATGGCCACACTGCATTCCCTTCTCCATTTTTCTCTCAGGATTTGGGGCATGGACACATATGCACCTCGCATGGTTTTCCAGCTGCTGGGTCTGTAACTCAAACCGCAAAGTGAGCTATATGGGATCCAGCTGCTTCAGCCACCACACCAGTGGCTGGCCCTCAGTGGTTATTTTAGATCAAGGTTAAAAAATTGTCTGAACTTTACATTTTCCAAGGACTTTATACAAAAATAAGTAGTAATGAAAAAACAGAAATTTATACAGAAATAAATACTAAAAAATTAAAAAATAGAAATAGGATTTTAAAATGGTCTCTGACTATATATAAAATCATAACTATAATTCTCAAGTCTAATCTTAGGGACTTATTGCTGCTTTGCCATATATTTTTAACATCCTTGTTGATAGTTAAGGATACTCTGCATTTGGCTTGTGGCAGTTCTAATAGTGGCAGTCAATTAATCAACCAATATAAAAGTGCTTATCTGACACTGACCTTGGGCTAGACACTTTACTGAACTTAATGGGATAAACAAAGCCCCTTGAGCTAGTTAATAAATTTTAAAGTGATCATGACCTTAAGGCATATCTTTTGTCTGAAAACTGGACATATGTTCACCAAAGTGGATATCGAAACATCAACTCTAGGGGGTTTCCTTTTTATTTCTCCAACCAATTGCCAGTGAAGTAATTACTAATCCACTAAATCCTAGTCACTTTTAGCGATCTAAGATCATTGTTAATTGATCTAAGGCTACTAGAAGTGAGGGGGGTAGCAAAAGAAACCTTGAAGAAGACGGAAAAGAAACTCAATAAATTTCAAATACACTTTCTTTAAGCATTTAGTGAGTGCAACACTAGCTGTATACTAGCTGCTGGAGCTACAAAGAACCAAAAAACATGGGTTCACTTCTGTGGGATCCTATAGGGTGATGGGGAAACCCAAACTGTAGGCACAAGTGGGATCACCAGTGCTTAATAGTGATTTGGGCAGGGTGTTTTGGAACACAGAGGATGCAGCCTAACCCTGCCTGAGGAATGTGGGCAAACTGCAATCCCTTTAAGTGAGAGAAAAAAAAAAAAAAAATAGGCTTTAGATTTAGTCAGGAGCTCTAGAGGAAAATAATGTGGATTAAAAGCCTAAAACAGTTATTCAAAGAAACCCAGAAATAACATTACATGAGCTTATAATTAAAATTTGTCAAAGGAGCAGAATGCAGCTCAGTACTTGAGAGATGTTTCGCTGGGCTCTGATAACTTTCCAGAGACATATGTTATTTTTGTGCCTCTATCAGGTTATCACTGAGGGTTGATTAAAATGATCACTATTTCACCCCAAGGGGCAGATAGCAATTATTCAGTAGATAAAGATTGGACCCTAAATTCTATCATAAGACAGGTTTTTGCTATTTTTCTTTTTAATACTCTCTTAGGCACCTGATTTTATAAATTTTACAAATACAAGGTTTTCTTTCTTGGGTCTAAGTTTTCTTTTTTCTTGCTTCTTGTCTGGTTGCTGATGTCTTTTCATATTTCAGGCCTTCATTTAGTTTCTTCATTTGCTGCACATTATTCTCTTCCAGGGACCAGCTTCCTCTTTTCTTCTTCCCCGAAGCCCTTACTCCTGTCAGTCTCACTTAGTCAGAAATTCTGAGTTCTTTACGTCTCATCACTGGGGTGCTTCATAGACCTAAGGCCCTCTGGACTAACTGTGGAGAAGGTTGATGATAGAGATGGAGAGGAGGAGGAGGAAGAGGGTGAAAATAAAGGTAGCTATAATCCTAATCATCTCCAGGAAGGCAGTACTTCTTACCATGAGCCCTGGAGTCAGACTACTTAGCCTCAAGGCCAGCTCTTTGACTTCTCAGTTCCTTGACCCTAAGCAATTTGCCTTACTGTTCTTGGACAGAATCTTT
Source organism: Tupaia tana (assembly GCA_026018925.1). Lineage (NCBI taxonomy): Eukaryota > Metazoa > Chordata > Mammalia > Scandentia > Tupaiidae > Tupaia > Tupaia tana. The sequence goes on from JAKSZU010000020.1 coordinate 10,104,943, forward strand.
CCTCATCAATAAAACAGGAATGAAATAATCACTACTATATCATAGGATTGTTGGGAGAGTTAAACGAATTAAGACATATCACATAATGGCTTAAAATATTAGTTGTTTGGGGTCAACAGATGGTGTAGCTGTTACGTTGTTAGACTCCCACGTGGCTCACTGTCTGTGGTTTGAGTCCTGAACCTGGTGGCTTGAAAATCACTATGGGCACATGTGTGTGCATGCCCAAGATCCCGGGAGGAGAAGGGATTGCTGTGTGGCCATTCCCCCCAGAGGATCATTTCTTACTTTTCCTCTCACTGTCTCTGTCTCTTGCTCTCTGGCGAGCGCACATGCCCTAACGCAAAAACATCTTAAAGAAATTAGTTGTTATTATTTAGTAAACCTATGTTTGTAACTGGTGTCAGTGGAAGTAACCAACTCTATAAAAATAATGCAGTTTATTTCGAAGCACCTAGGCCCAGAGAGGAGGCAAAATATGCCTTCCTCTCAGGATGATCAGGTACAGAGATTCCTTTTACTTGATTTTGAGAGTGAGAGGCAGCATTTGGAAGTTAGTAAAGAGTTTTTCCACTGGTCTGGCCCAAACAGGCAGGACTTGTGGAAGCGGGGTCTTGTAGGTGATAGGGGGTTTCACTGTTTTTAGGGTCGTGATTGGAAAAGGAAGGTTGCTGAGATCAGAAAGTAATGTACTTTAACAGCGTTAAGGAGGCTTAGTGTACATCACCTAGATACTTCGATACTGTGCTGAGGGCAGGATGGAGGAGGAATCCTGTTACCAATGGGTCAGAATGATCTGCTAATGTTTGTGGGCATGACTCCCTCTAGGCCTTCTAGAAAGGATTTTGGAAAAATAGGAAAAAGCAGTCAGATTTCTGTCCACACTGGCACAGTGTTAAGGATACTAACTCATTGGATCCCTTATAAATGTGCTGTTATGATGGTTTACAGGTGGGGAAACTGAGGCTTAGAGAAGTTAAATAACTTGTCCTCAGATGGATACACTGAATTCAAACCCAGATCTGTGTGACTTTGGAATGCCTGCTCTTCAGACCGAAACATCACATCTGTAGGAATTTAGGACAGATCAGAAATACTGTCTCTGATCCTTGCTGCAAAGTCATTGTTGAACTGCAACAGGTACTTCAGTGGGATAAACTCACATACTAGGGAACTTTATCAGACTATTCAACTGTAGCCTTAAGTTTGAGTTCTGTTTTTCATCCAGTGCCTTTGTGATCTTGAGCAAGTCACTTAGGTAACATTTAAGGCTCAGACTCGTAATCACTACCCAGGAAATAATAACCAGGAGTTGTATAGAGGATCAAGTGAAGATATAATATTAATAATTATATAATAATTCATGGAAGAGAATGAAGTGTCTAACTTACCATATGGACATTTTAAATAGATAAAATAGATAATATATGAGCTAATTTTCAAAAACTTCATTATCCCTCTGATGTTATTTGGATTGTATTTTCTACTTCTTGAAAACGAAATGGTCACTTCATGTTTCTGGGAATACACCCGAGTTTCTAGGGCACTGGATGGATCAGTAATCTGGAAATTAAAGCTTTGGCCTATCAAACACCAAAATAAGCAAAAACAGTTAGTGAGCAAATAATAAAAGTGATATAGACCCGTGCAATTCAGGCATTGCACTCCCACATGGTTTGAGTCCTGGACCTCACAACTTGCTTTCTCACTTAATTTCTTTTTCTCTCTCTCTGTATCTCTCTGGTCATGTTAAAAATAACAACAACAATAATAATAAATAAAATTAATTATTATTTTTAAAATTTTTGTTAGGCCTCTTCTTTCTGTATGAATCTTTTGTTACATCAAAGTAGGTTGAGATGTTAGATGGAACATATATAGTTAAATATTTCTGTACATTATTCAGCAGTTATTATCAGTGACCTAGAACCCAAATGACCTCTGGAAAGAAACGCCACAAACTTGACATATTTTATAGATGACATGCCTGTTTCTCACTTAACTCATTTTCGTTAGAACTAAACAAACAGCTCTAATGAACTTTTTGGCTGATTTTCATGCCTCCATCAGTTAGAATGGCAGAGTGGGTAGGTTATAGGGTGAAGGGTAGGTGCAGTGGGGAACTTCATGCAGGTATTCAGTGGTGAGAAGTGACAGGAGACTGACTAAAAAGAGGGAAGAAACAATCCAGAACATAATGAATTTCCTTAGTATAGAATCTTTAAATAAAGCACATTCAGACCTGTGAAGTCTTGTCAGTTTTGAGAGATAGTATAGGGAGGTTAGATTATAATTTCTTTTTCTAGAGAAAAAAGCTGGAATTTAGAGAGTTTCAGTGTCTCTTTCAGGGCAGCTTGTGATTGGCTGGGCCAAGAATTGAACCTGGCTTCTAAGATTTGACACTTCGAACTTGCTGGCAGAAATGCAGATTGTCAAACAGGAGGCCCCTCATGGGTCTTAGGGGCATTATGTGTGAATGCTCATCAGGCTTGGTGTTACTAACAATTACCTGGGAAGAACTGGCACGTGTTGTCATGCAGATGTGGTCTATTTCCCATCTTGGATTTTCTTTCATGTAGAATAACTTAAAATTAAGAAACAAAACTGTCACTCAAAGAATATAACCACAGATACCTGGAAAACTTAGTTGCTCAAAGTGGCTTGAAGTTATATATTGCTGATTTTTTTTTTAACACTGTAATAACACTTGAAAGGTGTTTTAGAATGGAAGAAGGGTTAAACCACTGTGTAGTGATCTTTAAATTTATCTGCTTGAGTAAAAGAATTTTGGAAATTGTGGGTTCTCTTATGTATTTCTTCATTGACGTATAACATATTTTATCATAAGTTTAAATTATTTGCTAAATGATGTAATTGTCATTATATTGTATATTTGGCATTTATTGATCAAATTATTGCATCCTTTTGCTTTAATCAAATACTAGAGATTTATAATACTTTTTTGGGGGAAAGGTTTTTTTGCTATAGGCACGTGAGATAACCAGAAAGAGAGAAACAGAGAGACAGAAAGTGAGAAACCACCCCGCAGGGGGGACGGCCACGCCGCAATCCCTTCTCCTCCATTCTCCTCTCGGGATCTTGGGTATGCACGCATACATGCCCGGCGTGAGTCTAAGCCACTGGGTCCAGGACTCGAACTGTGGTCGACTACATGGAAGTCCAGAGACATAGCCATTATGCCAACTGCTGGTCCCTATAATACTTTTTTTTTTTTTTTTTTAAAGAGTTATTTATTTAATTCTGTTTGTTGCTATTATTTTAAAATTTGACCAGAGAGAGACAGAGATAGAGAAAGGGAAAGCGAGAAAGCAACCCGCCAGGTCCAGGACTTGAACCATGGTCAATCATGTGGGAATCCAGCACCTTTAACCACCACGCCATCTGCTGGCCCCATGATTTATAATACTTTTCATTGTCCATTTACCAACTACATTTGGACAGCCTGAAATGTTAGTGTTAATTTTTGTGTTTGAAATCTTACTTTCTTGAACTTTTCACATCAAATTTTATCCTTGTATATTATAAAGTCTAAAAAAGATATCAATTGCCCTATCATTATTCTGTAATGTAAATTTCCTGTGACTATGCAGCTCTAAGTAATTTTTTAAAAAAGTTTTCATTAGAGTGATTATAGCTGATCAAAATAACATACATTAATTCCAAATTTTGATAAATAATAGAGATAATATAATATTACTGGGAGTTTATCTTTTAATGCATTGTTGGTATTTTTATTAATGTATTAATTACTTTATTAATTCATTTCTAATCAGTAGATGAGTATTATTCATTGACGAGGTCGGCATAGTTTTCATTCTTTTAAACTATATACATCATGAAATTCTGTTTACATAAGTACATTGAACGAATGAGAGTATTAGTATAGCATTGTAACTCCTTTGAACTCCTTCTGGGTTATAGTCACAAATCACAGTAATCTATCATTTAAAATTATCTGTAATGATTTATCAGTGACAGTTCCATTAGGTCTTCCTGCAGTTATATTCTAAGCAATGAATCTGCAAAGCCGCCTAAATTGCAAAAGAACAATGCTTAGAGTAGGGCCATTTACTTTTTTACTTGCAGTACTTCTAATTGTTCTCTTGTGTTTTGCTCAGAGGTATTTTTTTTTCTTCCTTCTTTTGTTTCCTTATCTCAAGCAGTGCCCTGGAGTCATTTATAAGTGGTGGGCTGTGTGCTTGGATTTTGTAGAGTGGGGAGAAAGATTGGGAGATCTGGAAAAGAAATGATGGGAAACGCTAATCTACTGTGGATGGTGGCAGGCAACTCAATTTTAGGGAAGAGTATTTGAAACAGTTGACCTGGAAGTTGATTTTCTCTCTCTGTGCCTCCATACCCCTTGGAAAGTTAAGTGTTTCTAAGGGTTTGCATACCCCATGTTGTGCTAGTAACCAGTACAAGCTCTTAATTTAAATAAATTAAAAAAAATTTCTGTTGTGTGTGTGTCCTTTGAAGTTAAAGCCCTGATGACCAAGGTAAATAGTTTATGCTGTCTAGAGTAATATCATAGGTCTTTACTTATGTGCATCTGTTCATAAATTGTCTTTTCCTGAGCCATGAGTCTTCATGATCCTAATTCTCTATCAGTTTTCCAGATCAGGATTAACACTTGAACTACCTATACCTTTCCCCCTATTTAACTCATGCTAGTCCTGCTTACACTGCCCTCTAGTACTTGGGCAATATATTTAAGCATATTCTAAGTAGCTTACTAGAGGAATTATTTTCAGTTTTAAGTAAACAGTTGGGCACAGATTACTTTTAGGCTTCTGGTTTATTTCTTCTAGGTGTCAGTTCATCAAATGACAATAATAAAAGAGACCTCAGATATCCTTTAGAGTAACACTTGCATTTTATAGAAAATGAAACCAGAGGTTAAGCCAGTTGTTCAAGGTCACAGAGGGGTATAAGAAAAGTCAACCTATGTCTTCTAACTCCCAGTATTACACCCTGTGCTGTATATCACACCTTCTGGTTTTTGCTAAATTGCATTCCTCACTTCAGTCCTATTTAATATTATTTCTCCCGAGGCTTTTGGCGATTCAGCATTATTTTTTAAATGCAAAAGCTTTTACTTCTCATTAAAGACTTTTCTCAAAACAAAAACACTCCTAACCCCCGGGGCAGATACTCTCTGTCACACAGTAGGACACAGCTAGGCAACCCTGGGGCTGCAGCCCCAGGCAGTGGCCCTGTGGGAGGGAGGGGATATTAACAGGTCAGAGGAGAGGTGGATTGGCAGAGCTGGGGCTGGTGGGAGGTGGGAAGCTTACATCATTTCCCTGCAACTGGGCTCTGGCGGGGCCGAAAGGCCTCACTTTCCCCTGTGTAGTAGTTTGCCAGATTGACAGAGATTCTTAAAAGAAAGAACAGGTATAGCAGGACGGATGCTCAGCCTGTTCATAAATCTGTGCTATTAGATGAAGCTGTCAATAAGTAACTAGAGACAGCCAGGACTGTCTGTGCTTCGCTCTCCCCCAGCTCAGTTCCTTTCTGCTCCGCCCCATCCCTGCTCTCTGCTGCCTCAGATCAGCTTCCTGCTTCTCATGAAAGCTGTTCTCCTATAAAGCTGGTCTGCTTTCAGAGAAAGCATTATATTCATAAGTCAGAGGCAGGTTTTGTGGAAGTATTATTGGTTTGGTTTTCTTTGGGGGTCAGGGAAGGGAGGTTCGGAAAGAATTTTTAAGAGGGGGGACAGGCTGAAAAGGCAAAATCATCATGAATTTTGTTGTCACATCGTGCCGGTGTTATAGCCAGCTCTGTAGACTGCAGCACTGAAAACATTTCTGTGAGAGGTATGTGCTTGAAAATGAAAAGGTGACTGACTGTTGGCTTTGGAACGAACTGCCCGTCCGTCCAGCAGCTGCTCTGGTGACTGTAAGATAGTAATTCTTTCTAGTGTTTTAATTTGAAAAGGCAGTCATTACTTGAGAGAGAGGATAGTTAACCAGCTTAATGGTTAAAAAAAATGTTAAATTGGTTTCGTCCCCACATCAGGACTCTTGCGATTGCAGCTCTTTTAGGTTGAATACATCTAGTCAAATCCACTGTGTTATTCCAGGCTCTTTTGGTGGTGGTTGTCTGTAAACAAGATGATAATCTTTAATACCGCTCTCATTATTTATGAACCACATGACAAAGATTAATGAGAGAGACTTCAAGTAGCCTAGAAGAAGCTTCAGATTCATTAGGAGCTTTTTGCACTGACAGATGGCAAAAGTAAAAGGAAATGGTTGGTATTTTACCGTAATCTAAAGTGAAAGTTTTTAAGTGTACCGGCAAGTGGAAAAATCTGTAGGGCCACTAAAATTTAGGACCATAAGCCACTACTCTTTGATGCCTGACCTATACTAAGTCCAGAGGTTTTTGAATACACACCGATGTATCTTTTTAAAGGAAGGTAAGAAATCTGTATAAATGTTTTTATTCAGTAGTCAGAGAAAAGAATTAAGAACAAAAATATAACCAACATCATAGGAGGAAGTGTGAACTGTACTTGTACATTAATTACTAAAAATCCAAACTCTATTCTGTTACAGAAAGTTTTAGAAAATGTTCAGAGTAGAAAAATACAACATTTTATCAGGTATATTGTATAACTAGTAATGGTAGAGATCATTCAAACCACAAACTACAGTTTGCTTTATCTTAATTATCCTATCATGGAAGAAATTAGAGAACTTTTGAATGTTTAGTGTGTTAGAAATTTAATTGTATAAAACTTGGAATAAAACTGTTTATTTACATATGAAGGTGCTAGTACTTTCTTTCCCACAAAGACAGTAGAGCTTAAATCCTTGAATCTCTTATTCATGAATTCCTATTCATGAATAGAATAGGCTAACTATAACTTAACCTAAATTCTTCCCTTTAGAGAGTGCACCATTTAAACTTCACTACTTCTTAGATATTTACAAAGAGGATCTAATCTTCATGATGATAGAGGATAAAGTTGGGTTTAACAAGTTAAACATAAAAGGTTCCAGAGCAGAAAAGATTTGGGAGGTAAAGCTAAAGGCCTCTGAGAAGGAATCCCTTCTACACCACACAGACAGGTGGCCACCCGGGTTGTATTTACCTTGGTCATTCTCAAGTGTAGCTGCATATTAAAAACCTCAGGGGAGCTTTTAATATGTACCATTGCTCAGGCCCTGCCCCAGAGATTCTAATTTAATTGTTTGGGGGTGGGGCCCAGGCATTGAAAGTTTTAAAATAATTCCCAGGTGTTCCTAATGTGTAGCCAGAGCTGACAAGGCTACCTGAACATTCCCAGTGCTAATGCAGGACATTTCATTTTGGACACTGTTCATATAGACACCAAATCTGCTTTGGTGTGTATCCTCTTAGGTCTGAATCCTCTGTCACATAACAGCTTGTATTTAATATCACCTCTCCTCCAAGACATAGCTTTTCCAGGATAATGGCCTTAGTTCTTCAGCCTTCAAATTTTGTGTTCTAGGGCTTTCACCATTCCTGTCTCTCCTTTTTCTAGAATTGCTCTTATTTCTACCTGGACACTGACCTTATCACCCCAGATCTGTGGTGCCCAGCACCGGATGCAAAGGATGGAGAGAATATGTAAAGTTGCAACCCCCCTGTTCTGGACATTGCACTTCTGTTACTGGTGGCTAAGATAATTTTAGCGTTTTTGGCAGTCAGGTCACACTGTTGACTTGTGGAGCTCGAAGGCAGTTCAATATCTTACCTCTTTTTCACATGAAGTATACGTTTATCAGGCCTCTCCAACCCTGTGCTTATAGATATTTTTCCCAATATAGTGCCAGGATTTACATTTATGCTTGTGAAACATAAGGGGGAAAACCCAATGAATCAGTTATTCCACCTAGGGACAGTGCTATATCCAGAATCTGAATGCCAGAAGTTTATTATATGCATATAGCAGCAATTTTAAAGAGTGATCTGGGCCATCCATTTGGATCCACAGTTAAATTAAATCTTGTTAATTCAGTCCATCTTTCCAGTGTTCCTTCTGATTCATTACTCAAAACTTGCTGTGCAGGGTTAAGAAGCCATTTTACTGTGCAACCACCTTAATGTTTGTATTCAGTACTTGATCAGATACCTTTCCAGAATCAAAATACATTTATGCATAGTGTTCTTCTGAACTATTGGTGTAATATTTTTATTTTAGGAGGAAATTTGTTTTTGTTATAACTTTTTTTTTTTTTCTTAAATGAGAGAGAAGCAGAGAAAGCAAGCCCATGAGCATGGAGGAGAAAAGAGAAGTATTTTTGACATAGTTTTGCATGTTCTGATTCTTCTGTCCCAACCTCCCTGTTAACTAGTACCACAGGCATGCACCACTGCACGGGGGTCGTCCGTTTAGGTTGGGCCGAGAACTGAAGCCTAGCTTTTCATGAAGCCTCAGCCCATGTATAGTGGAGCTCTCCTTGTACCACTGTGAGTGGATTGGCCAACTGGCAGGCCTGTCTTTCCCTCCTTCCTTCCTTCCTTCCTTCCTTCCTTCCTTCCTTCCTTCCTTCCTTTGTAGACAGTCTCCTTATATTGTGGTCCTTTTGCATTATCCTTGCACTCACTCCATCAACAAACATTCCAGCACTCTTTCAGGGTCTTGTTATGTTGCCTAAGCCCAGTTTTGAGCTCACAGCCCTTCTGCCTCAGTGTCTCCCAGTTTCTAAGATTATAGGCAAGCACTACCATGGCCAGCCTTAAAGTTGGAATGGGAATTGAACCCAGACCTTCCATAACATTCTTGATTAATGACAGGAATAAAGGAAAGTATTTTGCAAATAGGAGCGTGACTCATGTAAGATCACACAATTCACTGATCCAGCACTGGAGCTTGACAGAGCTCTAGTGATCTTTGTATCAAGTCACTGTGCTGATGCAATTTGCCATGTAGGATAAGATTCTGAAGAAATCGGAAAGGAAACAAAAGCCTCCAAAGATTTTTCTTTTTCTTTCTTTCTTTTTTTTTTTTTAATATTTAAAATATGGCCCCATAGTATTTTAACATGTAGCCCAGTCATGAATTTGCTATTATTTAGTGTTCAGTTCAAAGCAATAAGAGAGATGAATAAATAACTAGTCATCCTAAATTAACTGCAGAGAATAGATTTCTTAGGAATTAGGGCAGATTTTAGATATTCCTGCCTTTTCTCTCTTTCTTCCTCCCACCACCAAACAGTTGATGGTATGGTAATGTTACCTTGCTCATCATCAGTCTCAACATGGGGCACTTTTGTATATTAAATGAGGGGGACATATAGCCACCCTCCTGATTTTGCAGATGATGGAACAACAAACAGGCAGGTAAGCTTAGCACAGTAATTACTACATAAAACATACTTAGTACATAAGGAGTACTTAGCAAATACCTAGAGAATATACAGCTTTCTTCAATACTATTTTTTTTCTTCACACAGGAATTGGATTTTACCTTTCTTTTTCCCAAGCTTTGTCCTTGGGTACTCATTGCTTTAATGGTGTTAAGAATGGAACAGATTTTTTAAGAATACCTATTACTTTAGGAAACCTCTAGTGCAGTAGTAAAGCTCAGATAACCAGGTTTATTTTTCCTGCCTTTATAGGAAAATAAGCTTCTTTTCTCCCCTTTAGGAAATTGATTTTTAAACATATATGTATGTGTGTGTGTGTATGTATGTATGTATGTATATATATATATATATATATATATATATATATATATACATACACATATGTATATAAATTCAAAGAATGAATAGCCTTGGGCCAGTTTGTACACATCTAACCCAAATGTCCACATCTTCAGAAAGGTCCAGTGAGAACTGATGCTCATAATGCAGACTGTAATATATGATAAGACCCACCATCAAAGTGAGAGATTAAATTACGTTTATTGTACTTAATAAAGCAAGAAAATAATGCCTTACTACATTTTAGAAAAGTTTGCAATAGCAGTTGTTGATGCAAAAAGGCCTTATAAGTAAATTTAGGCAATCAGACTAGGCTATTCCTCTAGCCTTTGTGGTTGATACAGGTTGGATTAGATGTGTGCCTTCACAGTTTGGAATTCTTGGTTATATTAACTGGAGGCTGGCAGAATATCAACAGCAGCATCCTGTGAAGCTGTGCTTTCAGAGTTTACTTACTACCCCTGCCCCAGTAGTTCCAATATCTGTTTTCTATTTTATATTACTCAGTTTTGATTTTATTCTTACATGGTCATTCCTTTTAGACCCTGAAATCCATTCTTTTGTTTTGTTTTGTTTTAAAACGATAATTATTTATTTGTTTTTTAGAGAGAGATTTTTTCTGTAGGACACAAGCACACACCAGAGAGACAGACAGAGACAGAAAGACAGGAAGTGAGAAATCACCCCGTGCCTGGGGTGGAGGGTGGGAGGGCATGCTGTGATCCTTTTTTCTCCATTCTTCTTTCAGGGATTTTGGGCATGCATGCACAAATGCCCAGGGTGAGTTTAATCCCTTGGGTCTGGGGCTGGAATGGCAGTTGACTATGTAGGAGCCCAGTGATGTAACTATTTTGCCATCTGCTGGTCCCTAAATGATAGTTTTAACCCGAATTTTTTTTTTTTTTTTTTTTTTTTTTTTTTTTTTTTTTTGTGGAGAGATTTTTTTGCTGTAAGGCGCACAAGCTTGCCAGAAAGAGACAGAGAGACAAAAAGTGAGAAATCACCCCCCCGGGGGGCATGGCCATGCCTTAATCCTTTCTCCTCCATTCTTTTGAGATCTTGGGCATACAGGCACATAAGCCAGGTGTGAATTTAAGCTCCCGGGTCCAGGACTCAACTACATGGTGTCACTTGGGTGTCCAGTGACATAGCCATTATGTTAACTGCTGGTCCCTAACCAGATGTTTTTAACAAGAAATGAACTGAATGTATATAGATCTATGAGCCATGTGTATGTGAACCATACAGAACCATACAGTTGAAAGCTATACTATGACAAATAAGTGAAGGTATGGTTACTACTGTAGTAGAATTAGCTGATTTTGAGTAGTACTCAGTATGAAGTATCCATATTTAATTTGAAACCAAAGAGGAGATAGTGAAAAAAAAATGACATTAGAAAATACAGATTTATTACAAATGCTTTTTGCCATAGAATTTTAAAATATAAAGATGTAATAGCCTGGGGCCAGCAGGTGGCGTGGTGGATAAGGCGTTGGAATTCCCACATGGCCGACCACAGTCCAAGTCCTGGACCTGGTAGCTTGCTTTCTCGCTTTCCCTCTCTTTCTCTGTCTTTCTCTGGCAAAACTCATGTGAAATAATAATAATAAATAAATAAAATAATTTTTTTTTTAAAAAAAAAAGATGTAGTAGCCTAACCTCTCTAAATTACTGTTCAGTGAATACATACAGATATTTCTGTTACATAGCACATTCCAACAGTCATTTTCCTATGTTTCTTTTTTTCTTTGTTACCATTTTCATTATTATTCTTTAGGGACTGGGTGGAGCTCATCAGACTTTAGAAAGAATGCTAGAGGGCCAGCAGGTGGTGTGGAGGTTAAGGTGCTGGATTCCACCTGACAGACTGTGTGGTTTGAGTCTTCCCTGATCTTGCGAGTGTGCCCAAAACTCCAACAGGAGAATGGAGAAGAAAGGATTGTGGTGTGGCCATTCCCCTTGGGAAGTAATTTCTCATTTTTTCTTTTTGGTAAGCACACACATCATATAGGAAATTCTTTTTATTTTTTGAGAGGTTTTTGCTATAGGGAGTGTGCACTCGCCGCCAGAAAGACAGAGAGAGACAGAGAGACAGAAAGTGAGAAATCACCCCCCAGGGGGGATGGCCACGCCGCAATCCCCTCTCCTCCATTCTCTTAGGATCCTGGGCACGCACACACACGCGCCCGGCCTGAGTTTAAGCCACCGGGTCCGGGACTCGAACCGTGGTTGACTACATGAGGTCCAGCGACATAGCCATTATGCTAACTGCTGGTTCCTATAGCAAATATTAGAAAAGAAAAAGAATGCTGGATAGCTAAACTTCAGAGTTAACAAAACATGTTATTACTTTACTTAGTAAGCTTAAAACCCTCTAAAAAAAGTTTATATGTAGGACCAGCAGGTGACCCAAAGGATAAGACTGTCTGAAATCCTATATGGCCAACTGCAGAGTTCCATGGCAGCTCGAAAGAAAAAGCTGGGTGGGCTGGCAAGTGATGTTAAGGTTAAGGCAGTGTATCACAAATTGCCAGCTGTGTGTTTGAGTCCCAGACTGGGTGACTTGAAAATCACACTGGACAAATGTGTGCATGTCCCAAATCCTGAGGAGACTGGAGGAGAAGGGATTGTGTTGTTGCCTTTACCTCTAGGGGGATGATTTTTCACTTTCTCTAGCAAGCGCAGCCACCCTGTAGCAGAACAAAACAAAATGCTGTGTGCATGCATGCCCAAAATCCTGAGAAGAGAGTTGAGGGGATTGCAATGTGGTGACCCTCCCTGGGAGGTGATTTCTCACTTTCCCTCTCTCTCTCTCTCTCACTTTCTCTCTCTCTGGCAAGCACATGCTCTCTATAGCAAAACTAAAAAAAACCCCAAAAAACCCAACAGTTATGTGTGTATATGAAGATGTATCCTAAAACCTACAAGATGGCAAAGAACTACAAGAAAATAATGTACTATTTGCTAAAGTGTTAGTACATAACAATTATAGTTTGATTCTGAATGACAAAGACTCCTACTAGAATATTGTAATTCATATTTAGAAAGCTCCAAAGAAAATGACTATCAAGTATCTATCAAATAGGCCTAAATTAACCTAAAGAAAGCATCAAACCAAATATGTGTGACTTATATTTTGACATATAATATATTGGTCTTTACCTTAAATATTATCCTAGTGTGCATCTAAGAATTGTACAACTTTTTCCTGTATGCGTGTTAGAGGGCATGTAAGGAGATGAGGGGGGTGTGTAGGCTCCACAGGGTCTGGTTACACTATAATCTCTTTCCTCCAGTTTTTCAGACTTTGGGATTGCGAGTACTCCCGTGCATGCCAAGCATGTTTCAAGCTGATGGGGGCAGAGATTTCAACTCTGGTACCCATGTTGGATCCAGTTTCTCTTGAGCAATGCATTACCGCTGTACCATGGAGCCATCCCTGAATATATTTTTAAAAATTTTATTTATTTATTCATTTATTATATTTTTTAATTTGACCAGAGAGAGATATATATATAGAGAGATAGGGAAAGTGAGAAAGCAAACCTTCAGGTCCAAGACTCAAGCCAAGGTCGGCCATGTGGGAGTGTCCAGCGTCTTAACCACCATGCCACCTGCTAGTCCCATCCCTGAATATTTTTTATTGAAACACTCTAGGGGCCAGCAGGTGGCTTAGTAGTTGTGGTGTTGGACTCCCACCTGGCCAACCCAGGTTTGAGTCCTGAAGTTTGACTTGAAACTCACGCTGGGCACTGGTGTGTGTGTGCCCCAAATCCCAAGAGGAGAATGTAGGAAAAGGGATTTTGGTGTGGTTGCCCCTCCCCCGAGGTGCTTTCTCGCTTTCTCCCTTTGGTAAGCACAGACACCCTATGGCAAAACTTTAAAAAAAAAAGAATGTCAAAAAACTCCCCAAAGCACTCTGATTAGACATATTTGAAGTTGTACAGGTATCCCTTTCATTGTTTAGCAAGGGCCTATGTTAGTCTGAGGGCTTGGGAAAGCTAATTTGGAGGAGGTGTGGGTTAACTAAAATCCCTGGCTGTGACTGGTAGGAGGAAGTGCAAAGGCCCTGAAATGAGAACAGCAGAATGCCTTGGAGAAACTGGAAGAACCTTATTATGGCCCAAGTTTAGAAATGAGCATGCAGAGTGGCCTGATGTGGGTGGAAACCAGAATATGTGGGATTTTCTGTGCTTTGTTGAGGATTGTGGTAAGCGTAGTGCTTAACATCTAAAAGTTTTAAGCTAGAGAGTGAGTTGTTTGGATTCGTATTCTGTGAAGATCAGTCTGGTTGCTGCAGGAGAAATGCACAAATGGCGCTGCAGGAACCAATTGAGAGACTGTTCCAGTTGGTGTTTCAATGAGGTGGCAGTGCTGGGGATGAAAAGAAGTAGACTGTGTATTTAAGAACTCGAATTAACGGTGTTTTACATTTGAGTAAATATATGAGAGTAAGACAGCCTGCCACACACTAGCTTTTGGATATCCAGTTGTATTGGATGGTATAGAGAGGTCTTAGTCTGTTCAGGACGCGTAACAGAGTACCATAGACTGGGCAGCTTAAACAGCAGCAGATTATTTCTCACACCCTGGAGGCTGGGAAACCAGGGTCAAGGCAGATAATGCTGTTTAGTGAGGACCCATTTCCCAGTTCGTAGATGGCAATGGCTTGGTAAATCCTCCTGTGATGGAAAGAGCAAGGCAGTTCTAGGGGTCACTTTAATAAAGACAGTAATCCCATTCATGAGATCTCCATCTTCAAGATTTAATCAGCACCTCAAAGGTCCATCTCCTAAAGTCATCACCTTGGGTTTAGGATTTTAACATCTGAATGGCGTGCAGGTGGGGGGGCAGACACTGACATTCAGACCATAGCAGTGACAGCTATTGAAACAGAAAGCTCCAAAAGAGGTAGATATGCTAGTCTAGTGAAAAAGATGATGTGTTTAAATGGGTACACAGGGAGCTTGAAATGCCTGTGGGATTCCTAAATTGGATTTAAAAGTACAATATGGACTTCACAAGAGAGATTTTACTCTTGAAATATAAATTTGGCAGTCACTGGCATCCATGATGAATGAGATCAACTAGGCAGAAGTGTAGAGTGAGAGCAAAAGCTAACTTTGGAACTGTAGCCAAGGTCCTACAAAGGGACAACCCCATCCATAGAATAATGTGAAGGAGAAGCACTTACTGCTTTACCTGCTTTTTTAATTTTTTATTTTTTGGAGAGGTTTTTGCTATAGGGTGCGTGCGCTCGCCTAAAAGACAGAAAGAGACAGAGAGATAGAAAGCAAGAAGTCAATCCCTGGGTGGATTGCCACACCGCAATCCCTTCTCTTCCATTCTCCTCTCGGGATCTTGGGCATTCGTGCACATGCCCCCAGCATAAGTTTAAGCCACCAGGTCCGGGACTTGAACTACAATTGGCTACATGGGAGCCTGAAACTGAGCAAGGACCCCCTAATGTATTTTCTAGGGTCCCTGAAATACAAGGTCCATTTACATTGTAATGGCCCAAAGTAAGGAGTAAGTCTTCAGACTTTGTTTATGATAATGACCAACATGTACCTTGAGGGAGGGCCATTTGACCTCAAAAACTCTCACTTAAAGGAAAGAAGGTTTTCATTTCATATGTAAGATGTTTTGTAGGCTGGAAGCTGCTGGTTGTGAGCTCAAAGACTCCAGGCTGAATGGTTCCAGACACCTATGATCACACCCTCTTGAACCAATCACTGAACTGATCATGCGCCTAGGACCTCTGCCCCTAATTTTTGCCTTTAAAAAGGCATGTGGGGAACATCTCAGGGAGACCAGGTCTTTTCAGCATGAGCTGCCCGCTCTCCTTGCTTTGCACTTTGCAATAAAGCTGTACTTTCCTTCATCACACCATGTGCCTATGGTTTGGTTTTACAGCTCTTGGGCGAGCGACCCTGATTTTAGTTTGGTAACAAGTCCAGTGACATAGCCATTACCCCAACTGCTGGTCCCATCACCTGCTTTTTTTTTTTTATTAGTATTTTTAAACTAAACTTCCAATTTTGCAATAATTATAGATTAACATGTAGGTATCAGGAATAATACAGAGATATCCTATGTGCCCTTCACCCAGGTTCCCCAGTAGTAACTTCCTTTTTTTAAAAGAATTATTTTAATTTCATTAATTAATTAATTCATTCATTCATTTTAATTTGACGAGAGAGAGAGAAGAGTGAGAGAAAGAGAGAGAAAGCCACCAGGTCCAGAACTCAAACTTTATGGTCAGCCATGTGGGCGTGTCCAGCATCTTAACCACCATGCCACCTGCTGGTCCCCAGTAGCAACTTCTTATAGTACACTAGTACAGTATCACAACCAGGGTATTGACATGTATAGTCAAGATGCAGAACATTATACTAACTGCTGGTCCCAAGATGCAGAACATTTCCTTCACTCTGAGGAACCTTGTATTGTCATTTCATGGCCCCTGTCTCCTTTTTAACTACTTGTAAACACTGATCTGTCTCCATCTCTATAATTTTGTCATTTCAAGAATGTTAGAGAAATAAAGTCTTCTAGCAGGTAATCTTTTAATATTGGCTTATTTCCAAAGCACAGTATAATTCTGTGGAGAGTCATTCAAGTCATTTGTATCAATAGTTCCTTATTCTTCATTATGCTACTCAGCAATAATATTCCATAGTATGAAAATAGTATAGTTTCTTTAACCATAAACTGATTGGAATATACTTGAGTTGCTTCCAGTTTGAGACTGTTATGAGTAAAGCTGCTATAAATATTCATGTATATGTTTTCATGTGAATACAAGCACGGGAGTGCAGTTGCTGGCTCATGTGATAGTTTTATTTATTCATTTATTTTTTAAGAAACTGCAAAATGGTTTTCCAGAATTGCTGTATTGTTTTAATCCCCACTAGTAATCTGTGAATGATCTAGTTTCTATGTATTTTCTTCATCAGCATTTGGCGGTATCATTTATTTATTTATTTTTTTAGCTGTTTCAGTAGGTATATAGTGATCTCATTTTTATTTAAATTTGCATTTCTGTAATGGCTAATAGTATTAAACAACTTTTCATGTGATTATTTGCAATCTGTATATCTCCTTTGGTAAAATGTCTGCTCATGTATTTTGCCCATTTTTTAACTGGATTTTTTTAACTGCTCAATTTTGAGAGTCCTTTATATATTTTAGATAAAGTCCTTTGCCAGAGAAGTGCTTGCATATATGGGTATTTTCTCTGTAGCTTGTCTTTTCATCATCTTCACAGGGTTTTTGGCAGGGCAAAACTTTTTTTTTTTTTTTTTTTTTTTTTTTTTTTTTTTTTTTTTTTTTTTTTTTTTTTCTTTTTTTTCTTTTTTTGGAGAGGTTTTTGCTATAGGGCGCGTGCGCTCGCCAGACAGACAGAGAGAGACAGAGAGATAGAAAGCAGGAAATCACCCCCCAGGGGGGATGGCCACGCCGCAATCCCTTCTCCTCCATTCTCCTCTCGGGATCTTGGGCACGCACGCACACGCGCCCGGCGTGAGTTTAAGCCGCCGGGTCCGGGACTCGAACCGCGGTCGACTACGTGGGAGTCCAGCGACATAGCCATTACGCTAACTGCTGGTCCCAAAACTTTTAAATTTTGATGAAGTCTAATATATCAATTTTGCATTCTATGGATTATATTTTTGATATCAAGTCCAAGAAATTTTTTTAACTAGATTTTGAAAATTCTCCTGTTTTCTTCTAAAAGCTTTATAGTTTTGCATTTTACTTTGAATTCTGATCCACGATCTTTTTTGAATTGATTCTTTTTATCAAAGGAATATTTTTAAAAGAATTATTATTATTTAACTTTATTATTATTATTTTTTATTATTTATTCATTTATTTTTTAAAATTTGACCAGAGAGAGACAGAAAGTGAGAAAGCAAGCCAACAGGTCCAAGACTTGAACCACAGTCAGCCATGTGGGAGTCCAGAGTTTTCAAGCACCATGCCACCTGTTGTCCCCTCAAATGAATCTTATAATTTTATTTTATTTTTATTTTTGTCTGCGGATATCCAATTGTTCTAGCACTATCTGTTCGAAAAGGCTATCCTTCCTCCACTGAATTTCTTTTACACCTTTGTTGCAAATGGGCATGTTTGTATGGATCTGTTTCTGGGTTTTCTATTTGGTTACATTGATCTTTGTGCAGGATCCTTCCCCGAGAACATTTTATCTATATGTAATAAGTCTTAAGATCAGGAAGACCAATTTTCCCATACCTTCTTCCTCTTTTTCAGAATTACTTAAACTATTTTATTTGCTTTGCCTTTTTATATAAAATTTGGAATAATCTTGGCTATATCTATTATAGCTACAAAAGTTTTGTTGAGATCGGTTATTGTGGTACATCAGTAACTCAGTGCTCGGTGATGGTGAAGCCATCTACTGATACATGGGAAGAACTCAGGTTCACGTCCTGAGGTGTTTCTGTTTGCCTGTGATCCTGACTGGCTGAGTCTAGGGAAAGGATTAAGGCATGAAGACACTGTTGTGGATCTCTGCTTGCTTGTCTCTATGTCTGTCTCCCTCTCTCATGGAAGAAAGGAAGAAATAAATATATTGATTAATATAAAAATAAGATTTTATAAAAACTGTTAAATATGTTTATCAATTTGGGGAAAATCGACATCTATACTATGTTAGATAATCTTTCAGTTTATGAACATGATTTTTTTATTGATTTAGATCTTCCTTTATCTTCTTCATCAGCATTTTAAAGTTTTTAGCATGTACGTCCTGCACATGTTTTCTTAGATTTACATTTAGTTATAATTTTTAGCTATTGTGAATAGTATTATATCTTCCATTTTGATATCTAAGTGATGATTATTATTAGTATGTAAAAATATCTCATACTTCTGAGCCATCAGGTGGCATGTGGTTAAGGCATTGGATTCTCACCTGGCCGACCAAGATTCAGGTTTCAGACTCAGTGGCTTGAAAAATCACGCAGGTCATGTGTGCATGCGTGCCTAAAATCTCTAGAGGAGAATGGAGGAGAAGGGATTGTGGTGTGGCTATCTCCGTGGGGCAGTGGTTTCTCACTTTTCCTTTCTATCTTTCTCTGGTCAGGGCATACATCCTATGGCAAAAACCTAAAGAATAAATTTTAAAAATTTTATATTTGAAGTCCACAATTATATTTGATGTATAAAATACATTTTACTTTTATATGTTTAATTTGTATCCTTTGATTTACTCACTTTAGAAGATGATTTTTTAGATTCCTTGGGATTTTTTTATATAGATGGTCATGTCATCTGCAAATATAGATGATTTTATTTTTTCCTTCAGATTTTTATGCCTTTTATTTTCTTTCCATGGACTTATTGCACTGACTAGAACGTCTAGCACTGTGTGAATAAGAGTAATGAGAGTGGACATTCTTCCCTTGTTTCTGATTTTAGAAAACAGGCATTCAGTATTTTACTTTTATAGAATTAGTTATAAGTTTTTAGATGCTCTATATCAAGTTGAAGAAGTTCCCCATGACTTTTAACTTGTTGAAAATATTATCTTGAATAGGTGTTAAATTATATCTAATACTTTTTCTCAATCACTTAATAGGATTATATGATTTTTCTTCCTTCACTTGTTAATATGGTGATTATATTGATTTTTGAATATTGAATCATTTTGTATTTCCAAAATAAATGTCTGAGAATGTTATATGATTCTTTTACTATATTGCTGAATTACATTTTCAAATCTTAAGGGATTTTTGCGTCTTTATTCATGAGGGATTTTTTTTCCCCTTTTGGTACCATATTTACCTGGTTTTGGTATGAAAGTAACACCAAAATTTGTTTCTTTGTTTTCTAAATTTCACTGGTTTCTGCTTTTTGTTATTTTCTTAATTTCTATTTCCTTTGGGTCTATTTTTTCTTTTTCCAAGTTCTTTTTTTTTTCATAAGGAATTATTTTATTTATCATTATTATTATCTTTAAATTTTGTGCAGGACATGTGCACTCACCGGAGAGAGGAAGAGAGAGTGAGAAAGCGAGCCTCTGGGTCCTGGACTCGAACTGCTCTTGCCTTTATAGAAGTCTAGCACTTTAACCATCACTCCAACTGTTGGTCCCATCTTTCTCCAATTTCTTAAGATGGGAATTTAATGATTGATTTATAAGATTTCCTCTTTCCAAAAGAAAGCAGTTAGTCCTACAAATTTTTCTCTGTTTACTGTTTTTATTATGTTCACAAAATTTAATGTTCTGTGTTTTTATCTTTATTTAGTTCAGTTTTTTTTTTTTTTTTTTTTTTTTTTTTTCATTGCCTCTTGAGATTTGACCCTTGGGATTTGATTAAACATGTTGTTTAGGTTTCTAAGTGTTTGGGAGTCTTTTTTTTTTTTTTTTTTTTTTAACTGATTTCTAATTTATTCCATTGTACTCAGATAACAATACATTGTATGATTTCAGTTTTTTTTTTTTTCTTTTTAAATTAGCCAGAGTGTGTGTGAGCTTGCCAGGGAAAGAGAAAGAGACTGAGAGAGAGGGGAAAAGCACCGTCCCCAAGTTGAGTGTGGTCAACCACAAGTCTTTTTCCATGTCTCCTTTATCATGTATAATGAATGTCCCTCTGTCTCTGATAATTTTCTTGTTTCTGATGTTGACTTTTTGTTTAATATAGCACTCTTGCTTTATTTTGACTAATGTTTGTATGATACAACATTCTCATTCTTTGCCTTTAAGCCTACCCGCATCATTATATATGAAGTGAATTTCTAATAGAAACATATAGTTAGACCATGGTCTTTAACCACTGCCAATCTTTTAATGAATACATTTTTTGCTCTTTCCTTAATGTACCTTTATTTCATCCACTTGTAATATAATTGTTTTAAATATTTCTTCTACATATATTTAGAATTATATCAGGCAGTGTTATAATTTGTTTCAGCCGTCTAACATAACTTAGAAAACTCAAGAGAAAAAGGAAAGCCTGTTATATTTAGCATGTTCTTTGTGTCTTCCTAATGTTCCAAGGCTCTTCCTCTTATTTTTTCCTTTCTGTTTATTGAAATTCTTTAGCTACTCTGTTAAAGTGAGTCTACTGGTAAAAATTCTCTGTGCTTCTCTTCACCAGAGAGTGTCTTTTTTTCTATTCATTCCTAAAGGACATTTTTGCTGGGTATAAGTTCTAGTTTGACAGTTATTTTTTTTTTTTATTATTGGAAAAATGTGACACCCCTTCTGGCCTCCCTGGTTTCTGATAGGAAATCTACTGTCATTAGAATTGTTCCTGTGTAGGTAAGGTGTCTTTTTCTTCTTGCTGATTTCAAGATTTTGGAGAGGACAAGATGATTAATTTTTAGAAATTTGACTATTATGTATCTTAGTATATATATCTCTTACTAAACTTAAGAAGATTTCAGTCATTATTTGAGTGCTTTTTTAGCCCTAGTCTTTCTCCCCTTTTTCCTAGACTGCAGTGACATGGATTTTCTATCTTTTGCTCTTGTTTCACAGGACCTTGAGGCTCTCTTTAGTATATTTTCTTTTTGTTGCTATTGTTCATATTAGGTAATTTCTGTGGTTTTATCTACTGTTTGCCATTGTTTCCTCTGTTCCTTCCATTTTACTTTTGAGCCATTCATTAAGTTTTGCATTTTGATCATTGTGTTTCTCAGCTTCAATTGGTTTCTTTCCATTTATTTCTTCTGTTTCTTTGCTTAGGCATTTTATGTTTTCATTTGTTTCAGGCATGTTCACAGTTTCTCATTGAAGCATATTTTTGATGGCTGCTTTAAAATATTAGGTGGTTGGAAAAGTCATGATGTGCTTTTTCTGTGTAAAAATGAGTTGTAACTTTTTGGACAACCCAATAGTTGTCAGATAATTCTAACATCTCTCTTGTCTTTGTTTTGTCATCTGTTGATTGTATTTTTTCATTCAGATTGAGATATTCTTGGTGTTTGTATGAGAAATGACTTTAGATCGAAACCTGGGTATTTGAATGTATTATTTTGTCAGACTATGTGCCTTATTTAAACTTTTGGTTTTATCTATGTTCTTTGAATCTGCTCTACAAGTGTGAGAGAGAGCACCATCTCATTACTGATAGATGAGAAGTCTTGGTTCCCCCCTGGTCTCCACTGATACCTGCGGGAGAAAAGAACCCCTTGTTACTACTGGGCAAGGTTGAGAGTTGGAGTTCCCATCCTTCCCCACCATGAGACTCTGCCTGATACTATTCTAGCTAGAAAATTCTTGTTAGGAGTGCCTCATGATTGCTTTATACATGCCTACTTTGACATCATAAGGCTAGGGCTGGGGAAAACATGCCTCATTACTGCTGGGCAGCGGTCAAAGTTTTGAAACTTCACTAGGCTTCCTTTGCTGCTACCCAAGCAGGGAGAGGGAGGGCTAGATAGATTTCTGCTGGGTAGGAGGTGGAAAGTTCTGTGTCCCCATATCATCTCCACTGACTGTGCACACACACACACACACACACACACACACACACACACACACATACACGAGAAAAGAGAAATGAAAATTCCAGGCCCTTACTTTTCTCTCTTATCACCACCTAGGTGTTGCAGGTTCTGTCTCATTGTTACAGCCTCGTGAGCATGGTATTTAAGTTCTGCAGTTGCCTTTCCTAATATTGGTTGATGGGGGTTCACAATTTTTTCTGTGATGTTGGACTTGTTTAGAGTAGTTATCTATTGTCTGCAAGTTTTGTTCTGGGTATCCTGCTCCTTTCCTGGTCCTTTGGCTACAAAGAACTATTTTTGTTGTTGTTGTTGTTGCTTTGTTGTAGTTTATTATCTTTTATCTTGAATAAAGTCATAGAAAATTGTTTGGTTTAGCTTTCAGCAGCCCGCTCCTGAGCTCTGAGGAAACTTGCCTTCTTCTGGGCTACCCGATCTTTCTTCTGGGCAAGGGACATCTTGGGACGATTCCACCTCTTCTTTTTAACTTCTTTCTTGGGTTTCTTTTCATAGACTGGGTTCTCTCGTATAGCAGTGTGAGCTTTCTTATACATCTCCTCCATGTCTGGAGTTACACTGTTCTTTATGTACTGAGAGGACTGTTTCTTGTAAGCGTCTTCATCTTCTTCCATTAGGTAACGCGTGTAGTCTGCCACGTTCTGGCCCATGATGTGCTTCTGATGGACTTCTGCGTTAAATTCCTTGCTTTCAGAATCGTAACCAGGGAATCCTTTGGTACTATGAGGGATAGATAAGCCTCCATCCACTGCTCCCTTCAGGGCCCCAAAAACTTTATTGCCAGTGGTGGTTTTGGCAAGGCCTGCATCCAAATAGCAGGTGAAGGCACCAGGTTGACCATCGATGCTTTCTACATTGTACTCATCTCCAGTCACTTCCACTTGGCCTTCATAGATCTTGTCCATGTCAAACCTACTGAGAAGCCCGCGGGCCAGCAGCAGGCCAGTACAATATGCTGCAGCATCATTTGTCAGGCCAACCTTCACACCGGGTTTTGGTAGTTCGTGTGCATAAGCCGCACAGACTATCATAGCCCCTTCTGTCTGGGCATAAGCAATCTGAGAAATGATCTCTCTGTTAGTTGCACGAACTATCATCCTGTATTTGAATGTGTTGTACTTATTTTTATCCTGGATCACCTAGCGTTTCCGAGCATAGTAATCAGTTTAACCCTCTCATCATCTTCTAAATTTCACTTGGTATCTCTTAACGTAGGCTTTATTCTTGACAACTTTGACAAATCCCATCCCATGGAACAGAGACCCATGGCCGCAGCCGCCCTGCAGGCCCACAAACACTACAAAGAACTAGTTTTTATTGTAAATTTTTTGCTTGGGTGCTCTGTTAAAATTTCTGAATTTGCCTAGTTCTTCAGTTCAAATCTGGAATATCTGAGGTGAAAAGAAAACCAGAAAAATTCAACCACTGTGTTGTTCCTTGAGTCCCAAAAGTCTCTAACAGGTCTGTCTGTCTTTTTCCTACCTCTTAGAGTCATCTTTAGAATTGTTTTATATATGGGGCCAGCAGGTGGCATGGTGAACTCTCACATGGCCGACCGCGGTTTTAGTCCTGAACCTGGTGGCTTGCTTTCTCACTTTCTCTCTCTCTCTCTCACTCTTTCCCTCTCTGGTCAAATTAAAATAAATAAATAAATGGATAAATATAATTAAATAAAATAATTCTTAAAAAAAGCATTGTTTTATATATAGTGTCCAATATTTTAAATTGTACTTAGTGTGAAAATAGGTACTGTTTTATCTTCTAAAGGTAGAGTTCCCTCAGCTAAATTTTAATATTTCAGAAAATAAAGATACTGCACAGATTATATTATGGAGAGTATATCTTAGAATTGCAAGTGGAATTACTAACGTTTGGAATGGGTCTTTCAAAGACAGACATTTCTCATCATAGGTAATTAGATATCATTCAGCTTCAAGAACTGAGTTGCTGCCTGGTGACAGGCAGTGACACAGTGTTCTTTGATTTTCTTTCCATGTACTATTTTGGTCTTGGTTTTGTATATACAGTGGGACAGGAAGTGTATTGGGTTGGATTACACCTTTGTAAGTCATTTTCAGCCATCATACAGTTCATTGATTCTACTGACCTTCAGTGCAATGGGCCAAATGACTTGCAATCAGTTGATTCAATTCATCCCTTATAAGTGCTTTTGTTCATAAATATGCCAGCAATTTATTTTTCTGGCTTTGTTTTTACGTAAACTTTGGGCCTTTAAAAAATTAATTTTTAGATTAAATGGTGGTAAAATAGGCTTTTTGTATGTGTGGTTCTACACATTTTGAGATGTGTAGGTTTTGTGTACAGCTCTATGTGAAAATTTAGAAAAGTTCCATCTCCCTTTAAAAGTTTCTCATGCTATCCATTTGCATTCACATCCTCCTCCCAGTTGTAACCCTTGGTGACCACTTCACTACTCTAGTTTTTACCTTTTAAAGCAGGTCATATGCATGGAATCATATGGTATATAACCTTTTGAGGTTGGTTTGTTTCACTTCGTGTAATGCCTGAGGTTTATCTAAATTGTTGCTTGTATCTGTAGTTTCTCTTTTTGTGTGCTTAGCAGTAGTCTGTTACATGAAGGGTCTTCAGCAAGTTCGTAGAAATATGTTATGAGAAAACTATACATGGATTTCAAAATTTTTTACACCAAAGTACATTTTTACTTTGTCCATTTTTCCATGAACTTTTTGAAGTTCCCTCATAACAAACACACTTTCTCTCTCTCTGTCTCTCTCAGACACACACACACACACACACACACACACTGCAGTTTGTTTAGCTATTTATTCACTTGGTTGTTTTTGATTTATGGAAATTCTGAATAAAGGTACTATAAGCATTTATGAACAGGTATTTGTGTGAATATAAATTTTGATTTATATACTAGGAGTCAGATTTAGTGATTATATTGCAAGTGCATGTTTATATATGAAATAGCCAAACTTCTCTAGAGCATGTGTACCATCCTGCATGTAATTCTTTACTATCTTATTATTCTTTTTAAGAGTGTTTGCCTTTATTTATTAGAACATTTTTACGAATCATCTTTCAAGTTTTTGTCAGATAATTCCAGTATCTTTTGTCATTTTAGAGTTGGTGTCAATTGAGTGTCTTTTTCTATGCTAGTTGAGATTTTTCTGTTTATTTGTATATTAATTAATTTTGGATTTAATTCTGGATATCTCGATTATTATGTAATGAGATTCTGGGTCTTTTTTATATCCTATGGAGGTTACTGATATTTTAGTTTTAGTAGGCAGTTGACTCAGTTGGGTTCAGGATTCAAGTTCCAGTCAGCCCACTGTAGTAGTAGTTCTTATTACTACTTCAGTTTTCAGAGCCTTCTCATTGTTACTTGGGTCAGGTCTACTTATTTGCCATCCATTGGTGAGTTTGGTAATTGGGCAGTGTTCAGTCCTAGTAGTTCAGTTCTTAGTGTTTGTAATATGTTGTTAGGATCAGATTCATGCTTTATAGGTTAAAGTGAGAACAAGAGTTGATAAGTAGCTGGAAGGAATCACTTTTCCGAGTGCCTTCGTTGCCCTTTCCCCAGTGTGTTGTATTTGGTTCTCTGGTGAGAAACCTGGGGTCTTTAATTACAGTTCCCTGCTGTGCAGTTCCCATGATTGTGCCACTGTCTGGGGACAAATGGTGGAAGGACTATGAGACAATAAATGCAACAGGAGTTCACTCCACCTTCTTAGGACCAATTGTCTTCCTGCTTCAGTTTTTGCTGACTCCTCTTTCCACCACAGAAATAAATATTTGAGGCCTAGCACATGAGAAAGTAGAGAAAATGGTACTTTACATTTTGCTGTCCTTCCCCTATTTCCCTGCTATTTTCAGTGTCCATGTGCTCTCTGTCAAGGCTTTGTAGCTACTCGAAGTGAGACAGACAAGATAAAGTGTGCTTATGCCCATTCACTCAGGCTAGAACCTACTGGGCTTGCTTTAGTATTGAAAGAATTAATTGGAAGAGCAAGAGTAGATCCAGGTTTTGTGGTGTCTGAAGCTCATACAATTTGGAGATTTTCTTTAATGAAATAAATACAAAGTCATGAATATGAAATGAGATACTGTATGTGGAAGGGGGCTGTGAAATTGAAGGCCCTGGAGTTTATGTTTCATTTGTTTTGCTATCAACCTACCCTTGAGGAAAAGATAAAACATAAACAAGTACTGATTATGGGTTGGGCACTATAGAGAGTGGTTTTTATTCTTGTTTTCATTTAATATTCATAAAAGTAAAAATGTAACCTACTTTTACTCCCCATTTTACAGACGAGATAAACAGATTTAGAGTCCTAAAATCATTTGGAAAGAAGCAGTAGAATTGGACTTTAAAAGTCAAATATACTGGGGCCAGCAGATGGCATGGTGATTAAGGTGATGAACTCCCCTGTGGATACAGTTCGAGTCCCAGACCTGGCCACTTGAAAATCTTGCCAGGTGTGTGTGCATGTGCACCCAAAATGGGACTGTGGCATGGCCATTCCCCCCACCCCTGCCATCCCCCCCCAGGGTTTTTTTTTTTTTTTTTTTTCACTTCCCCTCTCACTGTCTTTGTCTTTTTCTGGCAAGAGCATGTGTCCTCTGGCACAAACCTTAAAACAAAGAAAAAAGTCAGATGTACCAAAGCATAGGTCTTTGATTACCTGTACTATTTTATAAAATAAATAGACTATAGATTATGGAAACCAAAATAGAGTTGTGAGTAATAGGCTCAGGAGCCATTCAGTCTGCTCTTGGTTTATCAGTGTGACCTCAAGAAAGCTCCTTAACCTTGCTTTAACCCTGTATGTCTTACGTCTACACATCTGTAAAATGGTAATAATAGAACCTACCTCATGGAGTTGTTTTGAGGATTAGTTAGTATAAAGTATTTAGAATAACTAGTAGAATTAGTTAATATAAAGCATTTAGAGTAAAGTAAGTGCTTTTTATCTACCACAAACAACATTAAAGTGAAGTCAAAGTATTTGTGGTGCTTATCAGCCTACTTACTGAGCAAGAATTATGAGAAAAGGGAGTTTTCACATACTTACAAATAAATTTTTTTTTTTTTTTTTTTTGAGAGGTTTTTGTTACCAGGCGCATGCGCTTGCCAGAAAGACAAAGCGAGAGGAGAGACAGAAAGCGAGAAATGATCCCCCAGGGGAGATGGCCATGCCTCAGTCCCTGCTCCTCCATTCTCCTCTTGGGACCTTGGGCATGCACGCACATGCGCCCGGCTTGAGTTTAAGCCACCGGGTCCGGGACTCTAACCATGGTCAGCTACATGGGAGTCCAGCGACATAGCCATTACGCTAACTACTGGTCCCACAAGTAAGTTCTGGTCATATTAAACACTTGGAACATAAGCTGAGGTATGGTCATTGGTAATGTAGCCTACCTATGATACAGTCAATAACATTTTTGTTTTCTGTCAAAATCTTAAAGCATTTAAAAATTTTAGGAGTATTTGTTTTACAAATAAAGCTAGAAGAAAAATTTTTCCGTATGGATGTGGAAAATTGGGGATTTATAGGTTAGTGGCCAAAAAATTGATAACAAATAGAGCAAGAGCAGTTCAACAAAAAGAAAACCTTCCCTTTCGTAGAGTTATTTAAAGACTCAAACAGCTCCAGGCTCTTCTATAAAATGGAGACAGTGGTAAATCAATCTGTATTAGTTACCCGTTGAAGTGTAACCAATTACCATGAAACTGTAAACAATGAACATCTATTAGCTCCCGGTTTCCATGGGTCAGGAATTTGTGGGATGGCTTAGGCTAGTGATTCTAGCTCAGGTGTCCATCCTAAGGTTACTGTTAGAAGTCAGTTTGGGCTGTATTCCTAAGAAACTTTGACTGGGGCTGGAGGACCCCTTGAAGATGTGATTCACTCACATTCCTGGTAAGATTGTGCCTGGTTTGCAGGAGGGGCTCAGGGGGTTCCTCACCATGTGCATCTTTTTATGTGACTTTTTGAGTATCCTCATGATGTGATAGCTGGCATCCCCTAGAGCAAGTAGTCCAGGAGAGATTCAGGTAGAAGCCACCATGTCTTTTAAGATCATGCTGTATCTTCAGTAGTAGCCTACTGGTTATGTGGGTCGACCTTACTCAGTGTGGAAGGGGGACTACCAGCAGGTAGAAATCACTGGGGACCATTTTGGATTTAGGCTGCCACTGTATCTTATGTAACGATTAAATGAGATTATTCTAGTGAAAATTCTAGAACTTGTTAGGTGCCTAATGCAATCCATATTTGGTGTGTGTTACCTAATTGGTGATCCAGGAGTAGAAAGCACTTCCCGTTGTTTCTCAAGTGCAGAGGGTTTTCCTGTCTCTATGGGAAAGAGGTGAACACTGATCTCTGATTAGATGAAAAGTCTTCAAGTTGTTCTTATAATCATTCGTTTGTTAAGAAGCATATTTGGCTGTTATTAGGCATTAAGTGGTAAGAACAGTTTGAATTTGAGGCAAGAATATTGATAAATGCCATAAGCTGCAATTTTGACCCTAGTGAACTCATTTAATTTGATGATCACCTAGCACATCATTATTGAGGAAGAATAATGTATTTCGAATCTGACACATGCAATGTTTATATGTGTTTGAGTATCATTTAACCTCTCCTACTTTTTCTAAGGTTAAATAGGTTTGATAGACTATATATTGTGTTGTCTGAAAAGTCATGATGTATTTTTGCAAAGACAAACATAAAAAAAGTCATGACTTTTCTGACAACCCAATATTACTATCAATAATATTTTAAGTATGGCTTATTTTGAAGTGGGCTATTACTAAATTATGTAGAAAATAATACATAACAAAAATGTCTGATAGTTATTTCTGTTTGTTGTGAAAATGGAAGCATAGGCTTTGTTATTTAATGTGACTTTTTCTTGAAATGAATTGTTCTTTGGTATCTGAAAAAGTTGCTTCCTTTTTTCCTATAATGCTTATTTTGATACTGAGTGTGTGCGTGTATGTGTGAGTGTGTGAACTCTCCAGAGCAGGAGGGACAGTTAGAGGGAAAGTGAGAAATCCCCCCTCCCCAGGAGGAGTGGCCACAGTGCAATCCCTTCTCCTCTCTTCTCATCCTGGGATCTTGGGCATACGTGCACATGCACCCGTGCACTTGGCATGATTTTCAAGCCACTAGGTCTGGGACTCAAAACATAGTCAGCCATGGTGGAGTCCACAGTGATGTAACCACTACGCCATCTGCTGTCTCCCTGGAGTACATTTTTAATGTTTTTCTTTTTTTTTTCCCTCATAGTAATAAATAATGTTACTATAATACTTGAAAATGGCCATCATTTTGTAACAGCTGGAGTCTGATTACATTGGATTATTTATGAACAAAATTAATTGAAATAATTTTTGCCTTTAAACATAGTACAAAACTTAGTCCTTAAAGAGGTGGTACTCAATGTAGTTAGTGGAATATCATGATTTATTATAGTAATAAATAAATATTTGGCCACTGGAGGGCTCCATATTTTAAAAAGTTATATTAAAGATATAAATACTGGGACCAGCAGATGGCATAATGGTTAAGTCACTGATCTCCCACATAGTTGACCATGATTCAAGTCCTGGACCCGGTGGCATGTGCCTACATGCCCAAGATCCCAAGAAGAGAATGGAGGAGAAGGGTTTGGGTTGTGGCCATCCTTCCTGGGGGGTGATTTCTCGCCTTCTGACTGTCTGTCTCTGTCTCTCCGGTGTTGCACATGCCCTATGGAAAAAAATCTCTCTTAAACAATAAAAACAATTTTAAACACTATAAAAAATGTAAAAGATTTTTTATTTTTTAAAAAAGCTGTATTTATTTATTTTTTGATGAAAGTGATAGAGAAAAAAAGATAAGGATCCTCAACAAGATCTTACATCATGACCCCCCCCCCCCCCCCCCCCCGCCATCTTTCCAGCCAGCCAGGATCACATGCGTGCGTACCTGCAGTGTATAGGTTGACCAAGGAACTGAACTTATGATCTTCCATATGGATCCGGCAGTGAGTTACTGCTGCACTACCAGGCTAGCCCAAGATCCCATATTTTTAATAAAATTGCTAATAAGTAAAGATACTGAATTTAAAAGTTGCTGATTATAAATAAATATTGTGTGGATGCGCAAACAATATGTTTTTAACGGTTTGTTTCCTTTTATTGGAGTGAGAGTAAAACATACTACTCAATTTCTTTATAAACTATTTCTCAACTCAGAGATCCGGTATAAAGCTAATCACTTAAAGCCTCTTAGTTAAGAAAGAAGTTGAGATAGATTATTTTTCTCATGTTTCCTATATGTACTATTTTCATATGAGGCAACTTCTTTTTCATAGGGTTTATTGAGATTATTATTTCCCTCTAGTTTGACAAACTCTCCATTATCTTACATTTCCATTATAAAAAAAAAATTTATAAAACTCTGAAAATTGAACAACAAAATAAAAAAGTAGATGTGGTATCAATAGTTGTTGATGATCACTCATTTTTAGTTTTTTTTTAAACTTAATATTAGAATTTCTTTGGTGCAGATATGTAGTTCACACTGTTTTGTTCTGAAAAGTAGCTTCAGAGCTCGTTTTCGTTGTTAAAGTAAATGAGAACTTACAAGGGTGAGGGATTAGACACTCTTATAACATATATTAGTACCCGAGGGAAGCATCTTTTTTCTCTAGAAGAATTCTAGATAGAAAATTCTACCGTGTTCCTCAAAAACAGCATTTTTGCTTCCTTGATCTTTCCTACTTGAAAGAAGTGTTTTGATTTCTTTATAATTGTGAAGTGTTTACTTTTTAAATGTTTGATCTGAGCTCTGGGAAGCCTGCAATTTCTAGGGTAGTTAAGCAGTTTTTTTTCCTTGATAAGATTTGGGTCTTTCTGTACTGAGTTTGCAGAGCTGAGGATGTGCAGTTTGGGCGATTTGGGTAGTTACGTTCCTGAGTTGTTTAGTACCCTCCTTTAGCACCAGGTCTTCAGCAAAGGAAGATAAAATTGCTAATGAGGAAGAAATAAACCAAAACAAAGTAAAAAGCAAATAGTTTCTGTACCTTTTTAATTTGAAAACTACCGAAAACATATGAATATATAAATTCACACTTATTTTTACGTAGAAGGACTAACTCTTAACATAGGGACAAAGATACCAAAAAATCATGAGAGAAGACAGTCCTTAAGTTAATATTAATTATTCATAATATTGAGCAGCATCGTGAATAATGTTTTTAAAAAAATAAAAAAACGCTGTTAAATTGGGCAGCTTAACCCTCCTTAGCCGCCCTTCCCACCCCATCTCTCATTCACACCACTCTTTAGTTATGTTGAGGACAATAACCAATGTCATTAAATTGGAGGCACTGAATACATTTTTTCCTTTCTACAGACACACCATTTATGTCTAATGTGTTCAGTCTTTTTAATAGCGATCGTGGCATACTTTTGGTTGCAGCCCAAAATTTCACAGAATGTCCTTAATATTTGTCAGCTATATCGCAAAACATGTTTTAAGCCATAAAATATGGAAGAAAATATATTTAGGAAAGGGCGTGAGTGAAACACATGACAGCGTCTCCCTACTGCCTCAGGAATGTGACGACAACTGCATTGCTTGCATTGACACTTCTCCCAACATCTTTGTCACACAGATCCATTCATATGTGTGTCAGAAACTGGGGTGGTACTTATCAGGATAGAGGTACAGCCTTTCCATAAAAGAGAATAAGCCTAACTGGTCTGATTCCATATTACCCGTAACCATTTTAACTTTTAAGCATCTGAGCTTATTAGTCATAAGCATTATTAGTTTTTGTTTTAGAGAGAGGGAAAGTGAGAAATCACACTACCACCACCACCACCCCCCTCCAGGAATATGGTCATGCTGAAATCTCTTCTCCATTCTGTTCTTGGGATTTGGGGACATGCATATATGTGCCCAGTGTGGTTTTTCAGGCTGTTGGTCTGGGACGCAATCCCTCGAGTTGGTCATCTGGGATCCAGTGCCTTAACCACCATGCTACCTGTTGGCCCAAGCATTATTAGTTTTTAACACTTAATATTTTTAAACTTCAATACTTGTATATCTATAGTGTTTTTCATGCCTGGTTGCACCTTGAAATCCTAGAGAGATTTTAACACCCAATACCTAAGAACAATGCTAGAGATCATGTTGACTTAATTGGTTTAGGGTAGGAAATGCCTGGATATTTGCATTTTTAAAAGCATTTCCTTTGTATTTTGTAGTTCAGATTTACAGCCATTGATTTGAAAGGGAGTAGCATTGGAAACTTTTTGAGGTCCCTACAAATTCTGATTAGTTAAGTGTCTCAAAGTAAATACAAATACTCTTTCTATTTGAATATGTTCTTTCCTTCTTCACTCTTCTGGAGGGTGGAGGTGGGGAAATCTGGTATTATTTTGGTTGCTAACATTATGTAAATTATTTTGAACTCAACTGCTTATATTTCTGGGATTGAGAGTAGGGAAAGTGATGTTAGATTTTCAGATAGAGTTTACCCTGACCTGTTGAGTTTGTCAACTCTGTTAACCAACAAAGCAGTCAGCTTATCTTTCCCTTTTAAACTAGTTCTAACAGAAAATCAGATATGATCGGACCAAGTAACTATATAGTTCAGTGAGTGAAAAATGCTTTGAGGTATAGAGATTTTTTGAAATGTGTAGGACTACAGAATATATGCAACAGACATGTGTTTTAGGGAGTCCAAGTTCGGGATTATCCTGCCCACATGACAGGTTACCCCAACTCCTAGAAATATTCAATGTTGTCAGTCTTGGGCAAGGGTGACAACATGTTGTGTTTTTTCTAACTCTCTTCACAATGTTGAAGAAACTGTCCAAAGGCAACCTGAGAAGGTTCCCTGAGATTGCAGCCATTGTACCCCTTCTCTCCTGATTCTCCTTAGATGACGACCTTGGGTAACTTCCCTCCACCTTAGGTTTAACTTGTATGTGTTTGGGTGACTCACAGATTCTGATGTCTGCTCATCCTTTTTATGATTCATTCAGTGTAATACACCATGTAAAAGCAATCTTAATCAGTGTCTCTGCTGGCTAGAACCAACTGTGTAGTTCCCTCCTCACCCCTAACCACCTGGACATTCAGTTTTTCCTTCATAGTGGACTAATTCTACGTTGTCACCCTGCCCAGGCAACTAAGCCCCTGGCTCGTTTTGGGCTTACCCCCTCGTAACTCAGCATATTAGACTGTTGCCTAATCAAATATACCCACAAAGTGCACCACATGGGCACTTAGATAAAAATAGTAAATATGTTTAGATTAAAAGAAGGAAGGAGAAAAATCACCATACAAGATCTCTGTGGTATGAGAAAGTAGTGTTGGGGGAAAAAAATTGAAATTTCAAGTAAGTTTTCTGATTGAGGGCATCTAGATTTTAACCAAGCATTTTATGTGTAATGTATAGTTTTTATTTTTGTATGTTTAAATTGAAACCATTCTCCTTGCTTTGAATTAGCTTTTTAAAAAAATAAAAAACTAAAAAAGTAAAAACTAGTTAGTTCACACACATTTAGGGGTTCTGCTTTTTTTTAAAATTTATTTTAGATTATCCATATCAACCTGATGACGTTTCTGTCCCAGGTCAATTTTTCTGAACTACCAAAGATTCTTTATCTTCTCTTCAGTTGCTACCTTTATGACATGAATCTAAGAAATAGAAAATTTATTTTGCTTTTACCCAAAAAAACCCATAAATAGTAGTTACTTAAATTTGATATAATTAAAAACTTAGGAAATTATTTTTGCATATATTATTTTAACAAAATTCATTTTTAGAAAGAGGATATTCCAAAGTGAATTGAAATTGATTTTCAAATTATTTGATCCCGGTGCTTTCTATGAACTGGCAATCTAAAGTTGGCTAACATGTTCTAATCCCAGATTCTAGTGATAACTTTAGGTGGAATCTTAGAGACACTTACTTCTGCTAATTTATTTTAGTACCTTTCAGTTTTCAAAAATGGCTGAATGTGTTTCCTGTAATTTATTTGAAGGCAATTTTTTTTTAAATGGCAGAGGGCACATGTGCTTGCCAAGAGAAGGGAGGAAGGAAAGCAACTCTCAGTGAAGCCTGGCCCTTCCACAGTCTTTCTCTTTTATTTCTCCTTCCCATAAATATTTTGGACATGTGTAGACATGGTCCTGATGTATTTTCCAAGGCACCGGGGCCAGGGTTTGAACTGTGATTAGCTGTATGGGATCAGGCTCCCAGTGCACAGCACATAACCACTGTGCTACTATGAGACTGGCTTTGAAGTAAATTTTTATACACGAAATACGATATTTAAAGTTGAGCTTGTGGGAATCTGGTTTTTTGCTTTTATATGAGGTGTGGGGATAACTTCCAGAGAAAGGTTCACATGATAAAATGTGCAGTTATCTGTTCAGTGACTTTGTTAACTGAAAGCGAATGTCGCCTGGCAGGGAAAAAGTGGCCGAATCCCTCAGGAAGTCAGTTATAAGGTATGTAGATTCTACCAAGACATTAACCTCATAATCGTCAATTCCAGGGTGCATTCTCTATCTTGCAAGTGCAGCTAAAAATATGCTGAAATTCAAATTTCACAAGATAATGAAATAAAAATGTGGATGTAAGTCTGTAAGATAAGTATTAGGAAATAGAATTCCTTGTCCAGTGTACGTGACAAATCTGTTTCTCCCTTATATTAGTAACCTATTCTTTCGGGATGTTCCTAAAATACTGATTTAAAAACAAACAAACAAATGAACTGCTAACTCTCATCCATGTAGAAAAGCCTTGGGGTTGAACGATTTACCCATCTGATAATTTGTACTCTGTAGATTTCTTTTCCTATTTAAATGGTTGGTGAGTGTAACTGTAACGATTGGTGACTCTGTCTTCTTCTTATATAAAATTATATCAATTACTTACATGAACTATTATAATAATTTTCAATAGATTTCATTGTCCATAATATATTTGAATTCCTAAGGATGCTTTATGAAAATAGATCATGCTATTTATTTGGAATTCTTTCATATTCTAGTTTAAATGCATTGGAACAATAGGAGCATAAATTTAATGTGTGATAATTGATTTATATTAATATTAAATTTTTTATTACATGAAAAGGTCTATACAGTATTTTAATTAGAAATCAGCATATATTCAATTTCCTTAAACAGTCTGGCTAATACTAATATTGTGATTTAAAATGCAAATAACTTAAACTTTCCTGCGCTGTTATTGCACCAGCACGTTGGGCATGGAGCAAAGGGATAGAGCTGGCTACTGGGCATCACGGAGTCTCCCTTGCCTTTGTTTTGTTTTCTGAAAGCTAGAGAATCTCCACATGTTTGCGTCTTACATCTAAGGCCTCAGTGCCTTGAATGAATCTCCGTATGGTACCTTCTCAAAATTCTGCTTTTTTCTTTATTGATGAACAAATACCTAAGAAGAACTCACTTCACATTTGGACAGATCTGATGGTTAGAAAGTGTTTCTTCACACTGAAACTCCCAAACTGTCTCCTAGAAACATCTGCTAATTGATTCGTTTTAAACTCTGAAACCACCATACAAAATTATATCTTGTGTCTCTTATGAGACCCTGAAAGGATACGAAAACAGCACTTCTTCTTTTCCAGAGTAACATTTTCATTTCCTTCAACCATTCAATTCCCCAATAGGGTTGCTTAACCCCTTTCCATAATTTCTCATTGTTCTGGTCCAGAAGCAGTTTGAGTTTATGTTCTTCCCTGATGCAGAGAGTTACCACCAGGTAGAATGGGCTTCTCTCTCTTCTTGCTGAACAGTGTGCTTCTACTATCTCCAGTTTATATTTGGGTACTTCACAGTGCTGCCTCATATTGCAATGTATCATTTACATGTTTTTCATTTAAGATAGGATTCTCTATTCTCTACTTCTGGATTTTTATTTGTTCTCTTGGCCAATTCTAAATTTAAACTATAGGTATTATTTTTGAATAATACACACTGATAAAGATAAGACAGTGCCTTATTCTAAATCTGTGGGTGCGCTTACCTACTCCTACTCTTGTTAATCTACAGTTGGAGGGTTTTCATTTAGACATATATCTGTTAGCTTGCATTATTGAGTTCTCATGCTGGAATTTCAGAAAAGAAACCTAGAGTTTCCCTCTTAACAGCACCTTTCCTCTTCTCTACCTGTTACCACTTTCAGTTCTGTATAAAATTAGCACACATACAAAATACTCGGCAAACACATTTAAAATAAGAAAAAGGAATGGAAGTGGGGTAGTGGATAAACGAAATTTATTGGGTCGTCAGAAAAGTCATGACGTTTTTCTATGCTTTTCTGTGCAAGAATGTGTCATGACTTTAATGATGACCCAATAGTTAGTTAATTAAAATAAAGTTCAGTAGTGTTGAACTGTGCTATAGATTTTACTATAAACAGACTTGAATTATAAGGCTATTCGTGACTATATCATAGACTGAATTTTGGAGATTCCCCAAAATTCATTATATAAAACTCATGATGCTGGGACCAGCAGTTAGCGTAATGGCTATGTCGCTGGACCCCCATGTAGCTGACCATGGTTCAAATCCCGGACCCGGTGGCTTAAACTCACGCCAGGCGTGTGTGCGTGCGTGCCCAAGATCCCGAGAGGAGAGTGGAGGAGAAGGGATTGTGGCGTGGCCATCCCCCCTGGGGGATGATTTCTCGCTTTCTGTCTCTCTGTCTCTCTCTGTCTGTCTGGCGAGCGCATGTGCCCTATAGCAAAAACCTCTCCAAAAATAAAAAATAATAATAATAAAAAAAAAAACCCTCTTGATACTGACTAAATTCATCAAAGGCTATGAACTGCATGCCAGAATTGGAATCCAAGATACATTACTATTCTATACCTCAAAGTAGAATAATTGAAGTTAAATTTTAGCTGTGTGTCAGAATGAACTTTGGCATTTCCAGAACACTTTAAAAGTCTGGTTGATATTTCAAGTTTGGAAATAAACCCTAGGTCTGAATTTATATTTAATGATATTCCTTTCTTTCCTTACCTTCAAAGTAAGAAACAAATATTTTTGTTATTGCTTCTAAGTTATAGCAAGGTACTTTTTGTTTGAAATCTGATTAATCATAGTTTGAAGTTTGGGTTTTTGGTTGAATGTAAATGTTCATGTGACCACATCACATATATTATTTTCAACTTTGATGAAAAAGACTTGGGACAAGTAAATGATATGAGGGAGTTAGTGAAGAAAATAATTATATATGTTGTATGACACCCCAACTTTTTGGTTCTTTATGGCCATCTATAAAAGTAACTTAAACACCATGCCTTTTCAGGTTACAAAGATTCCATTTAAAAATTATATGAAAAATAGTTGTGATGTCATGTATTTTGTCTTAATATTTCAAAAATTGGTTATGTTGGGAACCAGCAGTTAGCGTAATGGCTATGTCGCTGGACTCCCACGTAGTCGACTGCGGTTCGCGTCTGGACCCAGTGGCTTAAAACTCATGCCGGGCACGTGTGTGTGCGTGCCCAAAATCCCAAGAGGAGAATGGAGGAGAAGGGACTGCGGCGTGACCATCCCCCCTGGGGGGTGATTTCTCTCTTTCTGTCTCTATGTCTCTCTCTGTCTGGCGAGCGCATGCGCCCTATAGTGAAAAAAACCTCTCCAACAAAAAAAAAAAAAAAAAAAAAGAAAAAGAAAAAGAAAAAAAAAAATTTGTTTATTTATTTATTTATTTATTTATTCTTTTGCTATAGGGCATGTGTGCTTGCCAGACGGAGACAGAGAGACAGAAAGTGAGAAATCACCCCCTAGGGGAGATGGCCACACCATTCACCCCCCAGGGGGGATGGCCATGCCGCCGTCCCTTCTCCTCCATTCTCCTCTCGGGATCTTGGGCATGCACGCACATGCACCCAGCGTGAGTTTAAGCCATCGGGTCCGAGACTCGAACCACAGTCGACTACGTGGGAGTCCAGCGACATAGCCATTACACTAACTGCTAGTCCCAAAAATTGGTTATGTTTTGTCAAAGGTATGCATAATAACTCCCATAGAAGCAAAACATTGTATCTCCAACTATTCTCTCCTTTTTTTTCTCCTCTTAAGACTAAGAAAAAAATAATTTCAGGCTATAACCTTTCATGGAGAATGATGTGTACCACTATGCACTTAAATATACCATTGTACATAGTAAACTTAAGACATTCGAAATGTTCTTAGAATTAGTGTCAGAAGTCAAATTCGCATTTGCCAGTTTCTTAGTGTTTATGTTGAAATTTAAATCTTCTCTTTATAGGAAATATAAATTGAAGGAGAAATTGGCATAATAGGAATAGAGATTTAAAATCTAAACACCTTGACTTATTTAATTTAATGATATGCCTAAATTATGAGTGAATTTTTTGAAATTAGGATTTGAAAATAGAGTAAAATAAATCACTTCTCACCTTCATTTCTTTCCGTAGATATGTCCGTGATCTAGTGCTCTTAGGTTCTTAGCTTCTTTTTCTTTTATTTTGTCAAAACTTCAACCCATTCTACTTTCTTTTCTCCTCTCACTTGGGACATGAGTAATAACAGTGTAGCATAGCTGTCATCTATTTTATATGCTATGCCATTATTCAGGTTTCACATCCATTCCTTACCTAGACACCGTATCCAGGGAGAAGGAGTGAACCAATTGAGTAACCTTGGGTGCTGTTTCTTCCCTTGAAGCCTGGGTAGAATGAGGTCAGTCTCACTCAAGATACATGGACTGTGTTCCCAACATACAAGTACACTCATGGTGCATGAAATAGATTCCCCAAATCAAAAGTGCTTTTACCCCAAAATTGGGGTGTTTATGTTGGGCAAGCAAAAGCTAATGCCTATTATTTTCTACTTTACAATAGCCAGTATAAAAAAACATACTTTCATAGCTCATTATTCTGTTAAGTAAGGCTTCTGCAGTGAGTTTCCTTTTTAACTTGAAAGGTGACAAAATCTGATTTTGTTAATTATAAGAAGTTAAAATTTCAAAATACTAATTAGCAGTTGAGAACCGTGACTTTGCAGGTGTCTCTAGGGTTGCTTCAGGATAAGCCTTTCACCACTCACATTATCGTCCTTGTAATTGGTGGCCCCAAGGGTCATAGAACACTGATTTCCGTGGGTCAGTACACTGGAATTAGTGACAAAGGGTAAACTCCTATCTACCAGTGGAAATACTTGGAGAATGATTCCTCTGACATTTTGAATTGCTTCACTTGAACCAGATGTTTTATATTAGCTTAAATATTGACTGCCATAGGAGCAGTAGCATCTATGCAGAGGGCATTTACTCAAGATTAATTACCAGTGGCACATTCATACTGTACAGAGGTTGTTATTGTAGGGCATGTGCTCAGTCTTAATGGAGGACATAATTTTAATTGGTACTAGGTGTTTCTAGTGGGAGTGAGCATTTAAGGGAGCATCATTGCTCATATAGTTTCAATCAGTATTGTTTGTTATTCTCTAATCAGTATATAATTTTAAAACTATTAGACTGCAGTAAATTGACATTACCTTTTTAATGAACAGACTTAATTTTTTTAGAGTAATAAGTTACAGCAAAACTGAGCAGAAAGGACGGAGAATTCCTATATATCCTCTGTTCACACAGAAACATAACCGGCATTATTATTATTATGTTTTTTACTCTAAGGTATTTAGAAAATTATTTAGAGCACAAAGAAATATTTTGCAAAATCACTTCTATGGCTAAAAGGTATCTTTCTGTGCCTTTAGACTAGAAAGCGGAAAGTGTTGTAGAGCCCAGAAACATTGTCTGACTGAATCCAGATAGTAAAAAGTGCTGTCTTTTTTTTTTTTTTTTGAGAGGTATTTTGCTACAGGACATGTGCACTTGCCAAAAAGAGAGAGACAGAAAGAGAGAAATCACCACCCCGGGGGATGGCCACGCCACAGGCTCTTCTCTATTCTCCTGCTGGGATCTTGGGCTTGCATGCACACGTGCCCAGTGTGAGTTTTAAGTCTCTGGGTCTAGGACTCAAACCGAGGTCAGCTACATGGGAATTCAGCGATATCACCATTAGGCCATCTGGCCTCAGTGCAGCCCTTTTTTGTGAAACTTTTCCAGCTTCACATTGCTGCTGTGGGTGACTATGGGGCCAAGAATCTGGACTGGGGCATCCTGCATCTCTATGGATGTCAAATTTCAAGTTAAACTGATTAAGTGTCTGGTAAACTGTGGTATCGGGGCACATGTACTGACCAGGGCAGGAACCCTGGATCTGTCTGGCCTCCCTCTGCCTCTCTCTTGCTAGATGGTTGAAGGGATTGAACTGAGCTGCTTCTAACTCTCATGTGTTTCCAACATTGTATGGTTCTGCAATTTCACAGGATGTCTGATAGGGAATAGCATCATATCGAGCAAAAGCAGCAGCGTGTAGTGATGGGAACAGCATTGTGAAGACCTGAGATACTGCCCTGGCTTGGTCACAAACTAGCTGAATGACTTTTGTCCAAACACTTAAGTTTTCTGGGTATTACTTGCTTTCAGATAATGAAATATTATGAATGGACTTCCTTGATCTCTGCTTGGGAAAGTTTCTTGAATGTTGTCATTTAAAGTAGCAAATTATGATGTGATATTATTTGTCCAAAGAATAACTTCTTTGTGAATAATTTAAAAAGGGAGCATGTCGATACTTACATATAGGCCAGACTTCTTTGTGTCTTCTTATTAAGAATATTCTTGTAACAAATTTATCTGTAGCCAAGAGTCTTTTTGTTGGTAAACTATTTGATGAAAATACATTAAACAAACCTGAAAAGGACAGGCATTTTTTCCAGATAATTAAAAAATAATAACATATACATACATATATATACATATAAGTGTGTGTATATATATATATATATATATATATATATATATATACACACACATACATATATATATACATATATGTGTATATATACACACACACACACATATATATACACACACACATGTTTTTCTTTTTTCTCCCCTTTTTTTCTTATTAATTGCTAGAGGGCCCATGTGCTCACCAGAGACACAGAGGGAGAGGGAGAAGGTAACCCCCAGTGGGGTGTAGTCACGTTGCAATCTCTTCTCTGTTTCTTCATCTTGTCGGGATTTGGAGCACACACTCACCTGGCGTGTTTTTCAGTATGTTAGGAACAGGATCAAATCATGGTCAGTCACATAGCATCTGGCTCCCTTAACCCCTAGACTATGGGACTGGCTATGATAATATAAAATTTTCAGTAGAAATGTAATATTGGGGCCAGCAGGTGGCATGGTAGTTAAGGCACTGAATTCCCACATGGTTGAATGTGGTTTGAGTCCTATATCTGGCAGCTTGAAAAACCACACCTGGCATGTGTGCAGATGTTCCCCAAATCCTGAAACGAGAATGGAGGAGAAGGGAGTGTGGGGATTTCTCACTTTCCCTTTCTGTCTCTCTCCAGTAAGCACATCTGCCCTATGGCAAAAACTTAAAAAAGAGAAAGAGAGAAAGAAAGAAAGAAAAAAGAAAAAAAAAAAGAAAGAAAGAAGGAAAGAAAGAAAGAAAAGATATGTAATATTAAATAATATCACAACATTTAAAATTATATTTATAATCATATATTCCTTTAAATTGTTTCCATGTAATTTAAATATACCAAAAAAGGACAAAAAAGAGAAAGTCCAGTGTCTTATTTCTTGGAAGAGAGTATTTTCCCTTTAAAATTATGTAAATTGCTAATTACTGAGTTCTTTTTTATCAAATCACGTTGGACTAAAGTTTTTCTTGTATGCATATAATTTTCTGTATATTCTAAAATGTTGCTGAGTTGAATGCAGCCAAGGGGACCCTTTCTCACCTCAGAGGACAAAGTTCTGCACTGGATTTCCATGTCACAAAAATAAGAACTCAGGCCCAGGTTTTTCTATGTTCTCCCTTCAACAACCAACAAGAGGTTTCATTGATCTCAAATGTATGGGAATTTCTTCCCACCAACAAGCAAACATGTAGTTCTGCAGTGGATACAGCTGGGTGTCCTCCTTTTCAGGTCAGTTCTGACCCTGTCTGTGTGGAGTTAGTGTCGGATTTCACAGGTTGAGGTCCAGTCTTCAAATTGCCCTCAACAGTCGGCCAGTCTAAGTCTCCAGGACAACTAACAGTTGAGGTCTCCACAGCCCTCTCTTCACAATTAATTTGTGGAGCAGCTGACAGAACTCAGGGAAACACTTAAGTTTGTTGGCTTTTTTTTGTTTGTTTTTGTTTTTGAGAGAATTTTGCTATAGGGAGTGTATGCCTGCCAGAGAGACAGGCAGAAAGCGAGAAATCACCCCCTGGGGGGCTGGCAATACTGCAGTCCCCGCAGTCCCTTCTCTCCCATTCTCCTCTCGGGACTTAGGGCACACACCCACATGCTCCCGGCTGGGTCTTTGTTTTTTTAAACTTGCCAAGGTCATGTGTGTTTTCCACAGAGAAATAGAGCATGTGTGAGAGAAAGCACCCCTCCAATGGGTCAACATACCACCACAGTACTCTTCTCCATTTCACTGTCCTGCTGGGATTTGGGATGCTCATGCACACCCAGGGTGTTTTCAAGCTTCTGGTGTCGGGATTTGAACCACGGTCAGCCAGGTGGGATCCAGCACTCTTAACCACTAGATTACAGGGATGGCCCATAAAGAATATCTTAAAGGATACAAATAAACAGCTGGATGGACAGATACATAGGCTGAGGCTTGGAAAGGTCCTAAGTGCAAGAGTTTCTCTCTCCATGGAGTTGGGGTGCACCATTCTCCCAGCATGTGGATCAGTTCTTGTTCACCTTCCTGCAAGCCTCCATGTGTTCAGCTGTTCAGAAGCTTACCAAGACCTGTCCTTTTAGTTTTTTTTATGGAGACTTCATTGCACAGGCATTATTAAAGCATGAACAGTCATGTAGAAATCTGATAGGACGAAACGGGTCTG
This sequence comes from Tupaia tana, assembly GCA_026018925.1. Lineage (NCBI taxonomy): Eukaryota > Metazoa > Chordata > Mammalia > Scandentia > Tupaiidae > Tupaia > Tupaia tana. The sequence goes on from JAKSZU010000020.1 coordinate 10,148,137, forward strand.
ATCTAATGATAATAGACTAAGCAGGGAAACCCAGCAAGGCCTGGTTTGTTTCTATTCTTCTTGACCTCTCCGTGCAGCATTTCTTCCACATGAGTATGGAACAGGATCCCTCTGAAATTAGATTCTTAATTTCTTTTCTTTTTTTTTTTTTTAAGATATATTTTTGCTCTAGGGCACGTGCACTTGCCAGAGAGACAGAAAGCAAGAAATCACCCCCCCCCCCCGGGGGGGGGTGATGGCCACGTTGCAATTTGGGGCATGCACTCAAGCATCCAGCATGAGTTTTAAGCTGCTGAGGCTGGAACTTGAACCGTGGTGCATTACGTGAGAGTCCAGCAGTGTAACCATTATGCCATCTGCTGGTCCCATGGTTCTTCATTTCTTTTTGACCACTTTATGGCCTGCCTTGAGAAGCTTCAGGAACCAAGGACAAAAGACCAAATAAATAATTGTGAGCCAGGAATCGTGGGTGACAAATAAAAGTTACGTAGATATTATAATATCACAGTTTCATTTCCAGAACCCATTCCTGCCAGTACAGGCTAATTCCTGAAATGGGTAGGTCAGGGTTTACTTGCACTAACCCAGTCTCTGAGGGGTGTCCCACAGAACTGGGATTAACCCGTTTATTTTCCAGTTTAGTGCTCAGTGGTTTGATAGAGCTAATGAATCTTCCCAAAGTATTTGGAGGTTCCTTGTTGTTATTTCTGATGGAGCTGTTGGCAAGCATGTTTTTATATTCTTCCTGGAAATGAAACTCCTTCTGTCTTAAATGTATAATTTCCCTTGCCTGAGAAGGTCAAAGGCACATTTGTATAGTTCATGGGAATATAAAAGAGGCATTCAGTGCCTCCCTGCCAAGCCATCTGACTGGACTAATGCCTACTCATTTTCCACCTCTGCTTACAGAAACTGCCGACATTCATGGTTCCACCATGTTCCTTGGAGCAATAATGTTATGGCAAATGATTATTATAATAAAGTATCTATGTTATAAAATCAACTAATATACGTTGAAATTGGTAGGAGTAAAAAGTGGTTACTCCAACTGTCAGAATTCAACACAGTTAAAGCCACCTAAATTAAAATATAATGTATGGTGAAATACCATTTGAGAAAGTAGCCATTCATTCAGCATCCAGACGCTGGGAATATTCAAGGCAAACGTTAATATGCTCACAATACAACTTTATTAAATGCTTTTCTAACATGTATTGAGCACTTACTGTATGCCAAGCACTTTGCATTTATAATCTCTTCTAAAGTTTCAAAGGCAAACCTAAGAGATTTATTATCCCAGTTTTGCAAGTGAGGAATAGAGACCCAAGGTAGGCTTGGGAATTGGCCCACAATTGCAGGGTGATAAACCCTTCTAAGGCCAGTGAGCTTAGACCAACACCATGCCCACCTGTCTGCTGTTTGGGAGACTATGGAGAGAAGAAAGAGCAAATCGTATTGCATTCTCGTTGGCCTGTGTTCCATGTCCCACTATCTGATGTGAACCCCACCCTTCAGCTAGGTCTGTCCCTATGCTCCCAGCAAGCCACGCTTGTTCCCAGGATTGAATTTCTGCCCATCCTGTGCCTTTCCCTGTAACAGCCTCTTCCATCCTGTCTTTGTGTCCTAAATTGCCATTGGCCTGTCAGGTTCCACTTTATTTCCTATGTTTTATTATATGTCACTCCATTACTCTCTAACCTTTTTGTGTATATGATTACCCAGTTAGATCATGGGATTCAGAAAAGCAACAACTCAGTTAAAATCCCTATTGTCAGTATTAACATATAGTATGTCATTAATTGCTCAGATAGTAAAAGCTCTTAGTTACACAATTTGCCTCTCTGTTCTGTTGACATAGGTAAGTGATAGTTTTTTTAAACATAATTGTGTAATTGGTACAATATTAAGTACTGAAGAGTAGGTTTTTTTTTTTTTTTTTTGGAGAGGTTTTTCGCTATAAGGCACGTGCGCTCGCCAGACAGACAGAGAGAGACATTGAGACAGAAAGCGAGAAATCACCCCCCAGGGGGGATGGTCACGCCGCAATCCCTTCTCCTCCATTCTCCTCTCGGGATCCTGGGCACGCACGCACACGCGCCCGGCGTGAGTTGTAAGCCACCGGGTCCGAGACGCGAACCGCGGTCGACTACGTGGGAGTCCAGCGACATAGCCATTACGCTAACTGCTGGTTCCCTGAAGAGTAGGTTTTTCCAAATCTTTCATGTTGCTTTTATAAGAAACCTGTGTCGAACTATGAAAGCTAGAGTTTTCTATTTCTGCTACCTAGTGTTTTCTGACACCATATGGGAGAGTTCAAACAAATGGACAAACCTGTCATTCCTTAGTACTGTAGCTACTTTGGTTTATTGCTAGAGAGTAAGAGAGTTCCTTTTTCAGTATAAATGACACTTGTGATTTCATTTGAAGATTGGTGACCTGGCTAGAAATGCCCTTAAAATAACTGTAGTTTAGGCGTCAGCTATGAAAGATAGGCAGGTGACTTTAACAAAAATAATACATTTATTCACACTTCATTTTGTTGCATTACTTTGTGTATCTCTCTCTGCATTCCTGCAGTTATGCTCATTTATATGAAGATATTCCAGCAAATGTTTTAATAGGAGGTCAGACTATCAGTTTATTATGTCTGTGCAGTGGTGGACCACAGACGTAAAATTTATTGGCTAAAATTGCATAATGATTAGTATACCAGCATCATTTTCAGTATTACTGCATTGTATATATAATATGCCAGAGGCCACCGTCGAGCACATTAGAACAGTTTATAGAAGGGAGAAACCTGATGCATGCACAAGTCCGGGGAGGCTTTATTAAATCAACACAAATTTTTTGACTACAAACATGATGGTCATATTATGTGGAAGAGTTTGAAGTTTGTGTTTAAGTTTACTCACAAACATAATATATGAAAGAGTGAGTTGAGGAAAAGTTAAGAATTCTATTCATGTAAATCTTAGTTTTAAAACAGGAAAAAATTTTTAAGAACACCTGCATTGGGCATTGATGATGGGACAGTATTGTTGGGGAAAGAGAGGAGGCTCATGGTTAATTTAGTGAACTAGTTGATATCAGAATTTCTGATTTGTGACCTGGATTTGGTCTGGCCCTCAGAGATCATGCTGACTCTTAGATTAGAAATTCAGCCTATTTCAAAGCATAAACATAATTGAGATAATAATTTAAAATTTCTTTCTTAGGTTACCCATTTTTGTTTTTGTTTTGTTTTGTTTTGTTTTGTTTTGTTTTCCAGGTGAAAAATAGGCATGAGTATTCTGTTTTCAAGAAGATGAGGAAAAAATCGATTTCTTTTTCTAGCAGTTTGGCTCTTTTTGTTGTTTTTGCTCCATAATTGGAGAAGTATCTCTACCATGTTTGCATCATACCCAGCAAAGGTGTTTTTTTTTTATTTGAATGTAATTGTTCCTTAGCAGATGATTGCAGTCTAGCATGACTTTTACTGAGCTTGACTGAATTAAGGGTATGTATGAAAATACGTTAGTTGAAGCTTACACTATTACTCAGAGAGCTGATGAAAACATTAGAAAAGCAGGCGTTCTTGAGGATGAAATAGTCTTCCATGTAAGTGGAAGCATGGTTACCTTGGGGCCCCTTCTGCACTAACTCCGTTGTAGTGACACCAAGTGCAAAACACAGAGTTGGCATAGAAGGGGATTTTTTCCCCATGTGCCTTTGAATGTTGTGCTAGACATTAATATTCATTTTAGTATAATAAACTTTCAAAACACAGCACCCCGAGAGGGGATGTTTGCTGTGGGAGAAAGCCAGTTGCTTTGGGACATCCTAGTGCTTGCTTAGACCGTATCTTTAGCATACGTTTTTTTTTTTTTTTTTTGGAGAGGTTTTTCGCTATAGGGCGCGTGCGCTGGCCAGACAGACAGAGAGAGACATAGAGACAGAAAGCGAGAAATCACCCCCCAGGGGGGATGGTCACGCCGCAATCCCTTCTCCTCCATTCTCCTCTCGGGATCTTGGGCACGCACGCACACACGCCCGGCGTGAGTTGTAAGCCACCGGGTCCGAGACGCGAACCGCGGTCGACTACGTGGGAGTCCAGCGACATAGCCATTACGCTAACTGCTGGTTCCCTTTAGCATACGTTTTTGAAATGCCGAGTCAGATACCCTATTTGTAGTAGGAAGCAAATAATAGATGATTTATACAAATAGTCGTCCCATTTGCCCTGATGGTTTCTGAGAGGGAATCCTGAGCCGTGCCAGGTCAGTCTAGGACTGTGGGAGGCCATGTCTTCGGTGAGAAGCAGAGCCCTTGTCAAGAGAAAGGGAGGTTCGTGAGTCAGTAGGAGTTCATCGTGGGGAGCTTGGAATCTAAGACACTGTAGGAGTGTGCGGAGGCTGAGAAGGAGCCAGAGACCAGAGAACACATACGAGCACTGGGTGGCTCTGATGAAAATCTGGCTGGCGTGTGGTCTCAGGGCACGTTTGGCCGGCCTACCTGCCCTTCTGACACTTCTCATGATGACCCACTTTCATTAAATCAGGATATTCAGTGAAATACTTGTAATTTAAATGCTTCACAGTTTATGCTGAAACTTCTTTTCTGAAGTTACTCAGTGTGGGCGTTTCTAATAGCCAGATAAAATCTGGAGTCTCTTAGTTCGGCTCTCAGAGAACTCCAAGGAGTCTGTCTCAGGCAGAATCTTCATTCCTGAAACTGACCTCTGGTCTGTGACCTATTCCCTGGCTTCTTAAATCTAACGTGATTTTGTTGTTGTTGTTGTTATTTTAAGAGAGACTTAAAAACCCATGTTGGCTATCACATGGCCAGTTGCCTCTCTCCTCATTTCCTAGTGTAGTCATAGTCCGCTATCACAGGTAATACATTACTGAACAGCAGTCAAAATGAGGTGGTAACTATAGTGCATTGTTGGTATAAATCCCGTTATAAGAAGAAATACATTTACAAAGGTACCTGAAGATGATTAAGATTTTTATCATTGGGCCTCTAAAAGAACTTCTGTGTGTAGGATGTACTAGCATATTTTATTTCTCTTGTAACTTGTGCTCAATTCTTAGGTTGAGGAGTAAACAAATTTTTAAACTAAAGTAAGCTTTTAACCCACACTGTCAAAATTAATGGTTCCTCTTCCAATGTGACAGTAGAAATTATGCTTAATAGTTTTTACTAATTTATTTACTTGGATATTACATATAGTTACTGTTTTTAGTTCATGATTTTTACTCATTTATAATATTTTAACGATTCCTTTGTATAGTTGCTTTACATGAAGAAAAAGTATGTGAATATGGGATCATATATAAGATTTTTCTTGAGTATTTTTAAGATCACTTACCTATTTTATAATTAAGAGTAGACTTCTGGGGGCCAGTAGGTGGCATGGTGGTTAAGGCGCTGGACACTCCCACATGGTTGACCATGGTTTGAGTCCTGGACCTGGTGTCTTGCTTTCTGACTTTCCCTCTCTCTCTCTCTCTCTTTGTCTCTCTCTCTCTATGTGTGTGTGTGTGTGTGTGTGTGTGTGTCTGTCTGTCTGTCTCTAGTCAAATTAAGATAAATAAATGAATAAATTAAATAAAATAAATATTTTCTAAAACAGAGTATACTTCTGTATGATTTATTTTTATCAGCATTTGCATGCTTTTTTCAGAAAATATAGTAAAAGCAGAGGAATTTAATTTGAAAATATTCATATGTGTCCTTTGTAGTTTTTTTCAAAGATCTGAATTTTTTCTTTCATCCATACACTTGTTTTAAAAACTATGCATGAATGAGTCGTATCTTGTGTGAAGCCACATGAGACCACTTAAATATTTTATTAATTCTTTTTATCTATTGTTTTTGTTAATAGCACTGAGTGACAACTGAATCATCTAATTGTAGATAGGATTACTCAGATGAGTCATTACACATTTTTGATATTTAATGTGAAGAGCCAGTTCTTCTATATAGTGGCTGATTAGCCAAAAAAAAAAAGTCTAGCAAAACCATAAAATGACTGATAGTAGTGATAGAGCCGGAAGCCAGTAAGTGATATACAATTTCTACAATGTGTAGAGTACAGATTGTAAAGAAATATATTTTCATAATTGGCCAGAGGCAGGAAATGGTGTCTTGTAGGTGCGTATGGACTTAGTATTATCACCAAAGCAGCCTAGAAACTAAATGTGTCTCATAGTGAAATGGAAATAACATTTAAATTTTTATAAATTCTTATGTAGGAATATATTTATATTTGCAGTGTTATTAATGTAAAATGTTTGATTTAACTCATATAGTTTCAATCTTGGTTCTTACATTTACTTTATCTTTTATATTTAAAATAATTTTTTGTTATAGTTTTCTTCAGCTAGTCCCTCTTGTCCCCAGCTGCTTTCTTATTTGTTTGTTTGTAAATTTGAATTTAGCTAGGATGTCAGTTTACCCCATATTTTTTGAAGAATTTTCCAGTGATTCCACCTTTGATTTTAGCCAGAAGGCTCAGCAGTGATTAGCTATCATTCTTTTTTTTAAATCTTTTTTAACTTTTTAAATGTGATTGGTTATAATTCTTCTTTTTTTTTTTTTTGGAGAGGTTTTCGCTATAGGGTGTGTGCGCTCGCCAGACAGACAGAGAGAGAGACATAGAGACAGAAAGCGAGAAATCACCCCCCAGGGGGGATGGTCACGCCGCAGTCCCTTCTCCTTCATTCTCCTCTCGGGATCTTGGGCACGCACACACACGCGCCCGGCGTGAGTTTTAAGCCACCGGGTCCGGGACGCAAACTGCGGTCGACTACATGGGAGTCCAGCGACATAGCCATTACGCTAACTGCTGGTTCCCCAATTGGTTATAATTCTTAATCTATGTAACCATAATCTCAAAATTCCCATTGAATTTTTTTTTTTTTTTTTTTTTTTTTTAGAGAGACATTTTTGCTGTAGGGCACATGTGCTCTCCAGATAGACAGAGAGACAGGATATGAGAAATCACTGCCCAGGGGGAATGACACTGCTGTTATCCCTTCTTCTCTATTCTCCTCTCGGGATTTTGGGCATGCATGCATATGCACCCTGTGTGAGTTTTAAGTCGCCGGGTATGGGACTAGAACCCTGGTCGAGTATGTGGGAGTCCAGCAATGTAACCAATTCACCATCTGCTGTTTCCACCATTGGAAAATTTTTAAAAAGGTATTTAGTTCTTGAGAGGGAGACAGACAGACTTAGTGGGGTCTTAAGCTGTGATCCATCTTCCCTCCTGCATCCTTCGCAGCCAGCCAGGAAGAAGGGTGCCCACACCTGTGTGTACAGGTCAACCAGGAACTGACCCTGCAGTTTTCCGTGTGGATCCAGCATTGCGAGCAGCACCTTCTACTGAACCTCCCAGCCGGCCCTCCTGCTGAATAATTTTATTGACTGGCCTTTTATTAAAATGAAGTTGACAGAAACACTTCAGACCATTTTCTCTAAATAGCATAAGCCCTAGGGATCTTTGCTAGATTTTTGTTGTTTGACTTTTGACTCATTTAACTTTGGAGATTATTTTGCTAAAGAAGAATGACTGTCCTCTTTTGTTTGAAAACCTTGGTGGCTCACCATGTTAACCGCTTTGCTATGGGTTTTTCACAGAATCCTGCTGCATCACAGAAGCTGGAAGTTCTGATGTTCTATTGAAACCACAATGGAAAGTCTTGACTTGACTGGTAAGAGCTGCATTGAGGTGCATCTTACTTACCTAGGAGAGTGAGGGCCATGTGCTGTTAGAACTGGTCTCAGCTTATCCCCGTCTGATGGATTCACCTTCCGTATCGATTGAGAAAGTGTGATAATTATATATGTTTTCTTGTCAATTTACTATTATTTTCTAAAGGAACATTTACGTCTCTATCTTCAAGTAAGTTTTCTTTTAAAATCATGAAATTCTAAAAGTGAATGATTTAAAACTTTTCCGATTGGTTTCTTTACTGTAGTGTGTTATTGATAAAAGTCAATTTATTAAAGTTCTGGATACTTAGAAGTTCTCTACTTAAATGATTATTAACTGGTCTGTTTCCCAAAAGCTATCTTTAAAAAACAAACAAACAAACAAAAACAAACTGTCATTAGCCATAATTGAAAAATGAATCAGTACCAAAGCATTGCAGAGTTTTTCTTACCTGTTAAAAAATAACAGGGGCAGGTGTAACTGCACCGTGAAACCACTTTAAGTATGACAGTTATACGCTGTTAAAGGAATTGAAATTTTAAAATATGTTAATGTGACAAATACAGCAAACTCTGAAACTTACAGATTCCGTGACCATTCTTTCATATGTAAGATATTTTCAAAGCTGTTGCTTTTGGGGGAAAAAGAAACTTAAAAAAATATGGCTATCGTATTTTAAAATTAGTTTTAATACTGATTACTTAAATGTAGAGTTTTCCCAGTCTGGGAATAAAACATGTGTTTACTTTACATATGTCTGATGATTGCTTTATGGTGAACTGATAATTTATAAGACTGAAGAAATTGATGTAAATAAAAATGAGCAAATATTATTTATGACTAAATATTATTTAGTTTCAATTTTCAGGGAAGAAGCTTATTTAAAAAATTTTAAAATTTAATTTTGGGGCTGGCAAGTGGCATGGTGGTTAAGTGTGCCGGACTCCCACCTGGCTGACCATGATTCGTGTCCTAGACCGGTGGTTTGCTTTCTCACTTTCCCTTTCTCTCTCTCTCTGGTCAAATTGGAATGAATGAATGAATAAATAAATAGATAAATAAATAAATGAAGTTAAATGAAATAATTCTTTAAAAAATTATAAAAAAATTATTTAAAATTTTCTTTTTAAGAGAGATTTTTGCTATAGGGAGCATCTGCTCACTGGAGAGACAGAGAGAGACAGAGAAACAGAAAATGAGAAAGCACACCCCCAGGGGTGACTGGGGATAGCCATGCTGCAATCCCTTCTCCTTCCCTCTCCTCTTGGCATTTTGGGTATGTATGCACATGTGCCGAGTGTGAGTTTCAAGCTACTGGGTCCTGGACTTGAACTCCGGTTGGCTATGTGGGAGTCCAGTGATGTAACCATTAACGTCATCTACTGTTTCCTATTTTGAATTAAAAAAAAATTATTTTTAATTATCTTTAAAATTTGCTATTGGGTATGCACATTCACTAGAGAGGGAAAGAGAAAAAATGAGAAGGCAACACCAAGGGGATGGCCATGCCACAGTTCCTTCTCTAATCTCGTGGGATTTTGGGGCACACATGCATATGCCTGGTGTATATTTCAGGCCACCCAATCCGGAACCCAAGCCATGTTGTAAGTTATATGGAATTCAGGGGGCCTTAACCACTGTGCCACAGGCTGGGCCAGAACTTATTCTTTTAATTTAACTTTCCAATTAATTTAAAATTAAAATATTTTGTCTTTATTTTTTAGTTTATTAAATCTGTACAGGATGTAGTTAATTATGATTTTCTGAGTCAGCATAATAGATTATGGACTATTCAAAAATGAATACTGAAATTTCAGATATTTTCTAATTGCTAATCTGATAGGAAGGTGAATATGGTAAGGTTTAAAAAATTAAATTTGTTAGAGTTTTCTAAATTTGCTAAATATGAATACATACATAGAAAGAATGATAGAAATGGACACTTATGTGACCTATTCAGAAAGCTAAGTTGTGTGGCCAGGAGATGGTGTGATGGTTAAGGTGCTGGACTCCCACATGGCCAACCATGGTTGTATCCAGAAGCTTGAAAATCACACCGGGAGTATGTACATGCATACCTAAAATCCTGAGAGGAGAATGGAAGAGAAGGCATTGTCGTGTGGCCATCCCCTCTGGGGGTGACTTCTCACCTCTATCTCTCTCTGGTTAGTGCACATACCCTATGGCAAAAACCTTAAAAAAAGAAGAAGAAAAGAATAAGAAAACTAAATTGTGAACTAGCATTAGTATGACAGTATTGACTAAGTAGCCAACCGATCTATGTTTTTTGAATGTTAATCAGATTATTTCAATAAGATAGCTTGCTGGCTATAAGCAGAAATTAACAAATTTGCATTGCCAATACAATTTAAGATGAAAGTTTAATTGAAGATGGCTAAGGCTATGTACTTTAATTCACATATGTGCTCACTTTAAATACAGTATTAACTAAGGCAGAAAAGATTTCATGTAAAACCAAGAATAATTTTGGGGTAGAAATTCCTCTAAGATTTTTTTTTGGGGGGGCTTTTAAGAAAAGGTCATGCTGTGTTGCTCAGACCAGCCTTAAATTTGCGTCCTGCTGCATCAGCCTCCTGAGTAACTGGACTGCAGGCCCGGGCCACAGCACCCAGCTTGAATCCTGGAAGATATTACTGGGGAAAAGGAAGTCAGGGTATGTTATAGCTAGGAACATGTTGTCAGTTAGCTTAGGCAAAGTTCCATTTTATTATCAAAAGAGTTTCTCAATCTTGTGGCTCATGGCAATAAGAATTTATTTCTCACTTATTTCATGTATCTGATGAGTCTGCTGCTAACTCTGCTCCGTGTCCTTGTTTATTTCTGGACCAAAGCTGAAGGAATGCACAAATATTGTGGTGGGGGGACAGAGTGATGGTAGAACCATAGTTCTTAAAACAGTAGCTCGGAAGTGGCACGTGTCCCTACCTGTCATAATCCAGTAGACAAAGCTTGTCACATCGCTGTGTTAGAGATGGGAACAGCCTAGTAAGGGTAAGTGAGGAAAGACTGGAAAGAGAGGGACAGTGCATATTTTAACTATATTGTCTTTAAAATACCATATTCTGCCTTTAATTTTTTTTTTTTTTTTTTTTTAATTTTCCTGTGGGGTGTCTATGCTCCCGGAGACAGACAGAAAGGGAAAGTGAGAAATGACTCCTCAGGGGTGTGGCTGTGCTGCAAACCCTACTCTTCTGTTTTCCTTAGGATTTTGGACACAGGTATACATGTGCCTGGTGTGTTTTTCAAGCCTCTGGGTCTGGGACTTGGAGTTGGAATTCATGTAATATATGAAATCCTACAGTAAATGAATCTTTTTAACCTGTAAAATTATTTGGCCATGAATCCTTTCGTTGTAATCAGCTGGAACACTGCCTGTGACAAGATTTAAGGAATGAGGAATAAGTAAATTTCAAGAGCTTCTTGATGTTTGGAACCTTAGAACTTTTCCCATATTTAGTAAAAGTTTCTAGTATATATAATAGACTTATATTATCGTTTTTTGTTTTTGTTTTTGTTTTTTTTTTTTTTTTGGAGAGGTTTTTCGCTATAGAGCGTGTGCGCTCACCAGACAGACAGAGAGAGACATAGAGACAGAAAGCGAGAAATCACCCCCCAGGGGGGATGGTCACGCCGCAATCCCTTCTCCTCCATTCTCCTCTTGGGATCTTGGGCATACACGCACACGCGCCCGGTGTAAGTTCTAAGCAACCAGGTCTGGGACGTGAACCGTGGTTGACTACGTGGGAGTCCAGCGACATAGCCATTACACTAACTGCTGGTTCCCTTATATTATCGTTTTATAAGTAGTTTTAAAATGAATGAAATTTCTGCAGACTGGGGCCTCTGTAGTTTGCATATAGAATTAGAGAAGGGAAAAAATGCTAATATTCTAATAATCTCTTACCTTTGTATAATAGGTTACAAAATTTTGACAGATATTCTTTAATTTGTCATAGGAAAAGAATGAGGAAATGGATACTTTGCTTTTTCCACTATCGATATAGTAATTTTACTGGCTATAATGGTAGCCAATGCCTTTGTCTACTTAAATTCAATTTCCGGTATTATCCTTAAGGTAATGAATGTAGACACTTTAACAATTGTATCCTGAGAATTTTCTAAGGTACTCCACCTGAGGTCTTATTCACTATAGAGTGACTTTGCATTATTGTCTACGAAGTCTTTTAGAAAATGACTAGGTAGCAGAACTCCCTAGCCAACATTGATTAAATTAGTTAATCCCAAAGGTATTAAAGAACATCGCCACCAGACCTATTTGGCGTAAAATGATTTGGAGATAGAGAAGTATATAAGATAATGGTTTTTTTGATAGCCTGTCTTTCCTTAAGACTGGGGAAAGGAACATGCTTAGATCATCTGTGTTTGTTCGTTTGTTTGTTTCACTTGTTGAATGTATAAAGGCCTCACTGCAGTGGTACAGGTGGGAGGGCACCAAGGCTCAGTGGCTGAGGCTACATTGGAGACCTGGGTTCAGTTTCCAGACCAACCTAAATAGGCCATCATGGTGGTGTACCCCTTGTTTCTAGCTAACTAATAGGCCAAGAGAGGAAGATGTGAAGAACCTGTCAAAAATACCCATCTCAGGACCAGCAGTTAGTGTAATGACTATGTCGCTGGACTCCCACGTAGTTGACCGTGGTTCGCGTCCTGGACCCGGCGGCTTGAACTCACGCCGGGCGCGTGTGCGTGCGTGCCCGAGATCCCGAGAGGAGAATGGAGGAGAAGGGATTGCAGCGTGGCCATCCCCCCTGGGGGGGGGGGGGGGTGATTTCTCGCTTTCTGTCTCTCTTTCTCTCTCTATCTTTCTGGCAAGCGCTTGGGCCCTATAGCAAAAACCTCTTCAAAAAAAAAAAAATCTCAATCACTCGCTCTCTCTTTTAAAAAATAATTATTTAATTTTATCCGTTATCATTATTATTTTAAAATTTGACCAGAGAGAGAGAGAGAGAGAGAGAGAGAGAGAGATAGAAAGAAAGAAAGTGGGAATGCAAGCTGCCAGGTCTGGGTCTCGAACTATTCTTGGTCATATGGAAGTCTAGCACCTCAACCACTACTCCACCTGCCGGCCCCCTCTCTTTCTCTCTTTATCTTTCCTAGTTTTGCTCTTTTTCCTGCTTTTGCTCTGTCACTTAATAATAGATATTTATATATAAATGTTTTGGAGTCAGAGAAATCCTAGTATGAGCACTTTTTAAATGGAAAGAATTCGATCTTTTGTGGAATTATGAGAGTTAAATGAGGTAGTTATGTTAAGTACCTGGCACACACAAGCAATCAAGAAATGGTAATTAAGGAACCAGTTGGTGGCATAGTGGTTAAGGCGCTAAACTCTCACATGGTGACCAAGCTTTGAGTCTCAGACCAGGGGCTTGAAACTCATGCCAGACACATGTCTGTGCATGCTCAAATTCCCAGGAGGAGAATGGAGGAAAAGGGATTACCACATGGCCATCCCCCTTGGGGAGATGATTTCTCACTTCCTGTCTCTCTGTCTGTCTCTCCAGTGAGTGCATGTGCCCTATAACAAAAAAAAAAAATTCTCGAAAGAAAAAGAAAATAGAAATGGTAATTTTAAAAAAATGTGATAAAAGTTCAAGAGTACATTTTTTAAGTTTTTTTTTTTTTTTTATATGAGCAAGAGAAATTGAGCAACAAATATGGTAAACAGGGTCCTCATGCTGTAATCCACCTCCAGCTTGGGACATGGGTGTATGCATAGCTGGCATGTGTACAATGAAGTCTAGGGATGTGAATCTCAGACCTTCCCATGTGGCTCATCCTCACAGACCATTATGTGACCACTGTGCTACTATCTGGCCCCAGAGGCAAGAATCTGGATACCATATATAATACCTCTAATAGACATCTGACAGTGTATGGCCATGTAAAATATGTTTATGTTTTTATATATAAACACCACCCCCCCAAGGTCTTAAAACAATTTCCTGAATGTATAACAACTGTTGCATTTTTCTATATGGTTTTAATGGAAATTAATGGTGACTTTACCTTACCACTGAAAGAAAGGGTGAATCCTGTAGAAATGTTAGCTACCCTATGATCTAATAATTCATCCTTGACACTGAGAATTTGGAAGTCCCAAGGACACTGTGGTGACCAAGAGTGTATCTATAACCTTCATTCTGAATATGAATAAGGTCAGCATCAAGTTGTAAAAATAACAGACTTTCTATCATCTTGAGGAAAGGTATAAGAGCAAGAGATATAGTGCAACTAAAGTTTTCATCAGTAAAGAGATGTTGTTTGGCTTCAGAAGGAATCAGCATTTCTGTTTCAAGATTTTTATGTTACCATTCCTTAATGAAAGTTTAATTAATTTAGCAGCTTTAGAGAACTTATCTATTTACATCGTTCTTTGTATTTTCAGAGTCAGATACAACGTAGTAAAACCTTCTGTAAGTCCATGCCTTGTGGCTGTTTCTCAAGGGCCAGTTTCATTTGTTTAAAATAACACTCCTGTGTGTGTGTGTGTGTGTGTGTGTGTGTGTGTGTGTGTGTGTTTGAGTAAATTATTCTTTAAGAATGGAGGACATTTTTAACTATCAGTTACTCTTTGAGCAGGATTATCAGTAGATTATATAAAAGGATTATCTTTAAAGTTTGTATTAGTCTGCTTGGAGTGCTATAATAAAATACCACAAACTGGATGGTTTAAACAAGAGATTTATTTTCCTACAGTTCTGGGGGCTAGAAGTCCATGACTAAGATAAGATACTGGCAAATACAGTTTGTAGTGAGGGCTCTCTTCGTGGTTTTTACAGAGCTGCCTTCTTGCTCTGTCCTCACCTGCCTTCCCTGTGTGCATGCTGAGTGAACTCTGCTATCTTTTTCTCTCCCCATAAGTAAACCAGTTCTGTTGGGTTAGGACCTCCCCCTTTGTTACCTCTTCACAGGCCTTGTCTCATCACATTGTAGGTCCAACTTTCGACAGATGAGTTTTGGGAAGACACAGTACTTGGAAGAGAGAGTTGTTTTTCTGTACCAAAGGATGTAGTGAAAGTGTTTGCAGAAACACTTTGTATGTTATTTAATCTATCTGGTTTGTTATGGTCTTCTATGATCCTAAAATTAATGTTGGTATTTTTGCAGTGGGAGACATTTGAAATTACTGAACTCCTATTTCTTCTGCTTTGAAGTCACTACATGAAAATGAGATTCTTTCAAGTGAAAGAATCAAATCTAAGAACTTAAGAATCAGAGTGATTTGTGTAATGGAGGAATTACATTATTGTAAAAAAAATCAACTTCCATGTGTGTTTGTTGTTATCTAGGAATAGAATGTATTTGAAAATTAGGTGTAGGGACAAGGCAGTTTACTCTTCTGGATTGTATCTGTTACGGCTTACTATACTTTATTAAGCCAGTTCACATTTCTTTTCCTAACCAATTGAAGTTTTGTTGTTACATAGTAAGCTACCTGACATCTTTCAGCTAGAAAACGACTAAATTTGAATAAAGGCATTACAAAATGAATTTAGGGCCCAACTAAAATTTGCTTTGGGGGAGAATACATCACAATTCCACTCAATTAAGAAAAAAGTTTTTATAGTCCAGATCTTTTTATTTACTTTTAACATCTATTATGGCATGAATTTATAAGGAGTAGGTTCCAGAAGCTCAGGCTCCTTTCTATTAGTTCTCACAAAGTGGCTTCTCTAGGCACAGCAGGCCGGTGCTTCCATTTAAACTAGGTAGCTTTCTCTCTTTTTTTTTTTTTTTTTTTTTTTTTTTTTTTTTGGAGAGGTTTTTGCTATAGGGCGCGTGCGCTCACCAGACAGAGAGAGAGACATAGAGACAGAAAGCGAGAAATCACCCCCCAGAGGGGTGGTCATGCCGCAATCCCTTCTCCTCCATTCTCCTCTCGGGATCTTGGGCACGCACGCACACGCGCCCAGCCTGAGTTTTAAGCCACCGGGTCCGGGACGCGAACTGCGGTCGACTACGTGGGAGTCCAGCGACATAGCCATTACGCTAACTGCTGGTTCCCAAACTAGGTAGCTTTCTCTTTGATTTCCTTCTTTCTCTGATCATTTGCCTTCTCACATTTTAGGAAGCTATCTCTGTTTTTAGAGAGCTTAATGTGTTCAATATACACATTAATTTTCTTGGCAAGAATCTTAACTCATTTGTTTACAATAACGCCAACAGCATGCTGGGTAACGTCGCAGACTCTTCTAGTTTTGCCATGGTAACATTTGTGGGGCATTCCTTTTTGAACAGTACCCATTCCCTTGATGTCTACCATATCAACTTCCTTGTAGATTAGATGTTGCCAAAGGAACCACTCCATGTTTCCCAGAAGACCTAGAGAACATATATTGGGTGCCTCATTTTACCTTTGGACTAGTATGTGCATGTCTTCTATGACACCAGAATAATTTCAGTTTCTGGTGATTTGCCATCTGTCTTTTTAAAACGGAAAATACTATATGCAGGAAACAAACCTTTCAGACTTTATACTTTTTAAAAGTTATTTGTAAAATATACATGTCTACCTCTGTGTTTATAGACTAAAGGAAAAGTTACTGAACAGTAATCTAATTTGTGGTTGTCAGTTTAATTTGTTGAAAGTTCATTTAACTCTTTCATTCTCTTTTGGCTGGTCTCAAAAGAGGCAAGCCAAAAACTGTATATGGAATGAGTCAAACTCAAAAACTATGTATAATTAGTAGTGTATTTCTTCCCAACAGTAGAGTCAATCTACCGATTATGAAATTCATTAGTTAAGACAGTACAAATATATTCCTGTTTAGTGCTAATCTGAAAGGTGTTAGAAAAGTTACTTTTTTATTAAAGTCTATTTTCTCTGGTATCTATTATAGACAAGCATGTTTCTTCAGTAGACTACATGAATTTAATAGATGGGGAAATTATTCATAACATTTCTCATAATTGTTATGCATGTCAGTGTAAAATATGTACTGTATTTACTGGTTATTCTGTACATAAATATAAGAGGGTCTCCAAAAAGTTCATGGAAAATGTGTTTATGAACAACTATGTGTGGATTAAAAAATAATTTTTAGATTTTGATGCAGTCTCAAATTAACTTTCCTCATTTTATCTTTAGACTAGTATGTTTATGAAATAAACTTGTACTTTCATGAACAACTTTTTGAAGTTGCCTTTATAAATGTATGTGTGTGTATGTATATGTAATATATAATATATATATCTGTATTCATGTAGTACTCTTACAGATCCTCTTCAAGATGTTAAGAGACTTAAGTTTCACTAGAATGCCTATTTTAAGCATGACTGTATTCCCCAAACCTACAAAAAGTGGCCAATGGAAATTGCTCAATAAACATTTAGGGACCAGCAGTTAGTATAATAGCTATGTCGCTGGACTCCCATGTAGTCAGTCGACTGTGGTTCGAGTCCCGGACCCGGTGGCTTAAACTCACACCAGACGCATGTGCGTGCATGCCCAAGATCCTGAGAGGAGAACGGAGAAGAAGGGATTGTGGTGTGGCCATCCCCCCCTGGGGGGTGATTTCTCATTTTCTGTCTCTCTGTCTTTCTGGTGAGCGCACGCGCCCTATAGCAAAAACCTCTCCAAAAAAAGAAAGAAATAAAATAAACATTTAGTGTATGTATTATAAGAATTCATACTCATTAATTCTCTTGAACTTAGTGTTAGTAAGCACCCCCTGGCTTATATGGGAATAATTATTTGTTTCCAAAGTGAGTTCAAGGACAGGGATGTTTCTCAAAATTAAAGGTCTCTCTGTGCCTTGAAGTTTACAGTTAGTCCTATAATCAATAAATGTTAGGAGTTCGGAGAACTTAAAACGAGCACCAAAAAATGCTATATATCTTTTTGGCACATTTGTAGTACGCAGAATCAGCAAGTATTTGTTCAGACTTGTTAGCCTTCTAGCAAGAACTTCTCTAATACTTATTAGTGACCCCGAGAGTAGAACACACGTGAAAGTTGTGAGAGATCCAGTAGGCAGACTGGTTCATGGTGCGCTTTAAGAGCTACAGTATGGTACCAGGGTTTAGTAGTATGCACCAGAATGGTTGACTGAGTTCTACTTTTAGGTGTTTTCTTCTGAGGGGTATTTTTAACATATTTCTGTAATCATATTGAGCTATGAAGATGATATGAATACTGTTTTGCTTTTGGTTGACTTTTTTTTCTTTTAAAACATTTTTGCTGAAGTTCTTGTACACTCACCAGGGGAAGAGAGAGCGAGCAATGGACGGGGGAGAGAGAAAGAGAGAGAGAGAGAGAAAGAGAAAGTATCTCTCTGGTGATGGCCACTCTGTAATCCCTTTTATTGACTAAGGCACTAAAAATTACCATGGGCATGAAAAGTGAGATTTCTTGAGAAAGTCAGGCAGTGTGGAGTGAACTGACTTCTAAACAGGGCTTAGTTACCATTTATGTGGTGAACGCTGTCCTATTAAGTCGTGCCACACTAATTATAATGAAGGATTGCCACAGGAGAGAGACAGTGAAACCTATGAAATGTGAGGAGTGTGAGGTGCGGAGTGGTACATACCCATCTGTTCCTCTAGATGTCACCTGAACAAGACATGTAATGAAACTGTCCATGCCCTCGATACAGTTCTTGAATGCTTACTGTTTTTTCAGAATTGTTAGAGTTATGAAATTGTCGAATTGGTGTATAATACTACGAAATAGTAGAGAAAAGTTGGTAATCACTAGCCATTGTCAATCCAATTAAATGTCAGATTCTTTTCTCCAGGAATCCATTGTTGGACAGGGATTTTTTGAAGGATGCTGATCATCTTTTAGTTCATTTGGTGAAGCAGACATTTAAATGAGTGATAAAATTTTCAGGTTTAAAAAGTTTAGTTGTGGGGCCAGCAGTTGGTGTGGTGGTTAGGGGCACTGGACTCCCACATGGCCAACTGCTGTTTGAGTCCCAAACCTGCTGGCTTGTTTTCTCTCTCTCTTTCCCTCTCTCTCTCTCTTACTCTGTCCCTCTCTGGTCATATTAAAGTAAGTAAGTAAATAAAGTTAAATGAAATAATTCTTTGGAAAAAAAGAAGTTTAGTTGTGGGCTGGCAGGTAGCATGATGGATAAGGGCGCTGGACTCTCACATGACTGATCATGGTTTGAGTCCAGACCTGGCCGCTTGCCTTCTCACTTTCTCTCTCTTTTCACTCTGTCCCTCTCTGGTCAAATTTTAAATAAATAAATAAATAAATAAAGTTAAATAAAATCTTTAAAAAAAGGTTTATTTGTTCTGGTTAAAATTATGGATATTACCTTTATTATTCACTTAATTTCACTTTTTAAAGAACATGGATAAATCTTTCTAATAAGGCTATTATAATATATCTCAGTGATACAAAAGGTGTCCCAGTCATATTTTATATGAATTCTTAATCATCAATATCATAGATTTTTTTTACTGATTTTCTTTATAAGAGAGTATTTTATACTTTGAGCTTTATAATGTGCCTCAGAAAAAAATACTTTAGAACTTTTAATTCTTGATGCTTATAAATATCCTCATTCTTGCCTCTAGATTTTTATCTGCATAATGCTCACTATTGCTTTCCTGAGAAATACAGATAGGCAGAAATGTAAAGGTTTCCTGACAGCAGTGAGATTTAAATGAATAATTTGCTTACGTATTGTTTTTAAGTTATAGGGTGATTTCTTAGAAGCATAGGTTGTAGAGTCAGATAAACCCAAGACTAAATCTAACTTGGCTGTTTACTAGGGTTGGGATGTGGGAAAGTTACTTGGCTTAATCTATAAAATGGACTACTACTGACCATGCAAGATTAAGAGGATTAAAAGTACTGGAGGGTGCAGGGTCAACCCAGCACATGGGGTGGGCCACTGAGAAAATGTGTTTGTTCTTAAAATGGATAGCAGGTCAAAAATCACCTACACCTTTTTTGCATCTTAACTCTTTCTTGAAATTTAATTTCAGGCATGTCCTGAACAATTAGAAAGCTGTTCAGCTTCAAGTTGCACATTTTTATTATGTTGGAAATCTTTATTTATGTTTATTGAATATAAGATGGACTTGTTATTCATTAAGAAAGGGTAAATAACATATTGTTTGGTGCCTTAAAATATTTTCTATTCAACCATAAGTGAAAGAAGCGTTATTTTAATTTAACGTCTCCCAACTTTGTAATTTTACTAAAGCCCAAAGCTCAAACCTTTGAAAATACTAGGAGATAAGCCATCTATCATTCATTGAATTCTAGTTATATAGAATATCATCGTCACATGCTATTGATCTATTGATATTGACAGGATTATCATTCTCAAACAACATGTAAATTTTTAAAGCATGACAGATAATTTTTGTAATGTTGATAATTTTCTTCAAAGATTATAATTATTTTAACAAAACGAGCTGTAATATGAATTCTTAATGAGGATTTGTTACATATGAGAATTTAAAGTATGAGAGATACTCTTGGGAGTCATAATGCAATAATATAGGACAAAGTGTAGGCATAAAAGAGGGAGATGTACAAATAAATAAACCTCATTAAGAGTTCTGAGGAAGATCCAAAATCTCATTTAGGGTATCAGAAATAATGCACAGAGGAAGAAGTACAAGAGAAGTTTGAAAGGTGAGTAGAGATTCTTGTGTCAGTTGAACGGGATATATGTAAGGTAAAAGGGGAAACATGAAAAGTCTTGAATGTAAGAGTTTACTTTTATTTTGCCCCCAAATGCAGAGGAACCATGGAAAAAGTGAGCAGATGATATAAATAGGATGGATTAGAAGGGCAAAAAAGGTAGGCATTGGAAAGGTTGGCATTATCCTAGGTAAAATTCGTTCTTCTAATAGGGAGTTGACACTTGTAAATGGAACCATAGCGAGAGTCATTGTGAAAGGTGATACTCCTGATGTATCTTGAAGTATTTTTGATTGAGATATTCAACTTAAAAAATCAAATACCTTTTTCCAATTTTCAAAGTCAAAAATTAGTGGATACTGTTTTAAGTATTGCTTCAGTGGGACCAGCAATTGGCATAATGTAGTAGTTTTAATTTGGTTCAGGTGATAGTTACCTGGCTACATCACTGGACTCCCACGTAGTCGACCACAGTTCAAGCCCCAGACCTGGTGGTGTAAACTCATGCCAGGTGCGTGTGCATGTGTGCCCAAGTTCCCGAGAGGAGAATGGAGAAGGGATTGTGGCGTGGCCATCTCTTCTGGGGTGGGTGGTGGTGTGATTTCTTGCTTTCTGTCTTTCCGTCTCTCCCTATCTTTCTGTCTCTCTCTTGTCTTTCTGGCAAGCACATGTGCCCTATAACAAAAACCTCTTCAGAAAAAGGAAACAAAAGTATTGTTTCAGTGAGGATTTTCTGATGCCCACCTTGATTGAGCACATGCATGTGTGTGTGTATTTATATTTAGTGACTATATATTTAGTTTTCACTGTGTTTCCCAAAGATTATGAATTTCAGGTAACTATCACCTGAACCAGTTTAGAACTGCTAATCTACAGACTTGGCAGTCAATGGAGCTTGTTTTTAGAGCATGGAGCAGTAGTAGGAGGGAAGCAGGGTGTTGAAAACACAGAGGCTATTTAATTTAAGTACAGATATTTAGGAAAGTGCTAATATTGCTACCCTAAGTAAGGCGATAGCAGTGAAAGCTGATCTGTGGGAGGTGAAGTGAGGTTTAAGATGCATTGGATTTTAAAGACAAAGAGGACATCAATATGATTGTGTTTAGGATGTTGTCACAGATTTGACATATGTTGGGACTATCTTCAGGCTGAAGATAGATATAACTTGAGATCAAGGTGGAACCTGAAACTTTTGAAGTTGGAAAAAGTAAATAATATGCCCAACGACAGAACTTTTGAAAATACTTAACTATTCTTTGTAAGGAAAGTCTGTAAAAATTTCAGATTTGTGGTGAGAAAAGCAGCAGAAAATAGTGCTGTGGAAGTTAGGGAAGAGCGTCAGGATCAATAGTACTAATAATTCAGGCACAACTAAATACTTAAAAAAAATATGCTTGGGTCAGTGATCCGGGGTCAATACACCTTGGAGAACAGTTCTTATAGAGTGGTCAGGACAGAGGCTTGTTGTATGTTTCCAGTAAGTCTCCATTCGATGCCAAATTCTTGATTGTGTATAGCCGAAATTGCATGTTGTCACTGTCTTCATGAAGTAATCTATAATGATTTGCAAATCTATGCTTTGGGAGCATAGTAATCACCTTCTACAAGTGTAACTTTAATATTCTTTTTAAAAAATGTTACCTTAACAGTTCCAATCAAAGCTTATCCAGCTGCTAATATTTCCTCAAATGCACTAAAGTGACTTTCTTTAAAATGTCATCAGCAAACATACTTCCTAAATACCTCACCCACAGGACTTACATTTATTATAATTGGCATTACAGAGGGATGAATAATGAATTCCCTGTCATTGCTGATTCTTTTTTACACTAAGTATAGTAATAGATTAAATAAGGCCTACTCTTTTAATATAGATCCTTTAAAAAGCTCTTCAGAGTAGTTGAGCCACCTGCACATGTAGTTTCTAGGCTAAGAACATTTTTGTTTCCATCTGTGGAGAATGGTGGAAAAGAGTATTCAAGGCTCACCCTAGATAATAGTAATGATTAAGATGATAAAAAACTGTAACTGATACCCAAAGCATCCCTCATCTAAAAATCCAGAATCCCAAATGATCGAAAACTGGAAATGTTTTGAGCATGAGCATGATGGCACAGGTGGAGAATTTACATCTGACCTTATATAATGGGAGAGGCATTGTATGTCCTCACTTAATATATACTGAGTGTCTGCACTCTTTGATTGAAACTAATTGACTAAAGGATATAGAAACACAGTATGTAGATGTAAATACCAGATATAGTGTGTGTGAAAGAGGAGGGTCTGAGGAAGGACATTTAGAAGAGAAATAGGGAGGCAAAGCCTTAAAGGCACAAAGAAATGTGATATTATCTATTGAAGATATTTTGTAGTTTTATCAATTGTACTAGG
Source organism: Tupaia tana (assembly GCA_026018925.1). Classification (NCBI taxonomy): domain Eukaryota; kingdom Metazoa; phylum Chordata; class Mammalia; order Scandentia; family Tupaiidae; genus Tupaia; species Tupaia tana. The sequence goes on from JAKSZU010000020.1 coordinate 10,170,882, forward strand.
GAGAAATGTTCACCTGTTGAAATTACATTTTGTAAGCCAAATAATAATATGATTGAATGTATAAAAGAAAATGAAATGAAAATAAATAAATAAATAAAAATACTGTAGACGACAGGCCACTGGCCTGGTGGTTAAGGCAGCTGGATCTTACCTGGTGATTTGAATCCTGGACCCTGTGGTAGGCATGTGTGTGTGAGTGCCCCAAATCCTGAAAGGATGGAAATTGCAGCGTGACCATGCCACATGGGAAATACTTTCTCATCCCCCACCACCCCCATCCATCTCCAGTGCTCAGACTGCCCTCTGGAAAATAAACAAAATTGTGTAAAATTACCTTCAGGCTATGTGTATAAGATGTATACTAAACATAAATGAATTTCTCATTTAGACTTGGGTATCATCTGCAAGATTTCTTACATGTTTATGTAGATATTCCAAAATCTTAAATTAAAATCCAAACGCTTCTGATAGGATTTAATATAGCATTTTGGATAGGAGGTATTCAACCCATATTTGCATTTTATTTGCTAATTTCTCTGTGTATGTGTTTGTGTGTGTGTGTGTGTGTGTGTGTGTGTGTGTGTCTGTCTGTCTTTAGGAGTATTTTTCTCCCTAATCTACATGACCCTTAACATATGTGTCATTTATTCCCATTTTATGTATGAGGGAGGTAAGAACATTTAGATAAATTACCAAAGCTTCTTATAATTAAAAACAGAGTTAAGATTCAAATCCAGTTCTTTCTGACTTCCAAAGACAACATTCTTTACATGGCCTGTGCAGTTTTAAAAGGCATTTGAAATTTGACTTGTAACACCCTAATGGTAACTACTCTTCCCAGTTTGGGAACTCAGTACCTCATTACTTTCTTATACTTTTCCACAACCTGGGAAGAATAGATTACTACTTTTTATTTGCTTAAATAGACATATTACAATATTCCATTATTGATGAAGACAGGCACTGTTCTTTATATTTAATACTGTAATATGTATCTAATCTCAGTCTGATGAGAGGTAGGTGTATTTTCACCCAGCAAGCTACTTTTTTTTTTTTTTGGAGAGATTTTTGCTATAGGCACGTGTGCTCACTGGAAAGACAGAGAGAGACAGAGAGACAGAAAGCAAGAAATTACCCCCCAGGGGGGATGGCCATGCCGCAATCCCTTCTCCTCCATTCTCCTCTCAGGATCTTGGGCATACATGCACACGCACCCGGCGTGAGTTTAAGCCACTGGGTCTGGGACTCGAACCCTGGTCAACTACATGGGAGTTCAGCAACATAGCCATCACACTAACTGCTGGTCCCCCCAAGCAACTTACTATTAAATTCATATACCCACCAGCTAGATTTGGCAGCTAACATTTTACTATATTAATTTTATATATCTGTCATCTACTTGTCCCGGTTGTCCCTTATTAGTTAAACTATTTTTTGATACATTGGAAAGTATAGATACAACTATACCTCCCTTTAAATACTTCATTCACCATGTACTAACTAGAATTTGATATTTAGTGTACAATTTTTTTGTTCTGATGTAAAATCTACGTTTATTGGAATGTACAAATCATAAAAGTACTTTTCTGAGTTGATAAACGTCTGACCCAGATATCTATCAAGACATAAAACATTGCTACAAATAGGTGCTTCTTCTTCCTCCCATGTTTTAGATAAGGAAACTGAAGCACATGTAGAGAGGCTAAACAATCCACCCAATATCTCATTGCTAGTAAGTGGCAGAACTCAAGTTCAAACTCAGAAGCCTGACCACCTGATCACACCACTGGTCCTGCCTATAGATTACCCTCACATGTTTGGGCATGTTTTTACATTCACACACACAGATATAACGTTTCTTTTTAAAATCAGTGAGCAGAGGCAGAATGGTATACTAAGTGTATTCTAGGAATGCATTAGTTCCTCTCAGCAGGTGTATGGCCAGAGAAATGAAGAGGCTCGTATACTGTGACAGTTCCTTTCATCCGAGTATTAGGGTAAATCTCTGTATAGTAACTCTGTTAACTGGCATTCTTGACTAATGTTTCCACACATATTGGTGAAGTGATAGTGAATTTTCTAATGACAACACTGTGGTTCGGGAAAATCTTAAAGTGTCACTTGAACAATTAAAGATAAATTATATTCAGTATGGTTTGGTGTAATAAGCACATTTTGCTTCTAATTAGTAAAGAAGTGTTCACCTATATGTGGTATGTGTAGTTCCACTCATCTTGATACCTCAGATGCAAAATAATAAAATTGGCCAATTTGGGATTTATAATACTCTTTGATCGCTCCAAATAAATTGCATTAAAATGTAAGGACTGGAACAGATTACATTACACCCACCCCCTGTTTGCAATACTTAGGTGGATTATCCCTATGAAAGAAATTGTTCAACCTTAAGTCTCTTACCTGAGTTGTATTCATATCACAAAACTATCTAATAAAATTGACCAGTACTCTGTTTGCTACTCAAATGATGAAAAAACAGCTATATGTAATTTTTTAAAAATCCTAAATATTACACATATGTGCATGTGTGTGTGTGTGTGTGTGTGTATTTACTTAAAACAAAATTCATAGACTAAACCTGTTTATAATTAATGAGGAAGATTGCAATTGTTCACACTGCAAACCCAATTTAAGGGATACATTTTATCATACTGATATCCGTGCCCCACCAGTGTTTATACCAAAGACATTTTATGATTTACTAGTTGAAATGAGAGAAGCATCTCAAAATAAAGATCTTGCTTTTCTTTGCTTTGTTAAAAAAAGAAAAATCCTAAATATTGCTCAAAAAGCAGTTAAAATAAAAATGAAGATAACGCACGGAACCAGCAAGACCAAGCTAGTCACTAGAGGGCAGAGCAGTACTGTTCTTTAGGCTTTATCTGAAAATGTCTGCTTTCAAAATTGCTGAACATGATGGGAAATATATTGACATACAATTGAATATGAATTACTTTGTATTCTTATTGTCTTGTCTTGCTGTGAAATCCAATAACATGCTTACACTTGCATCAAAGGAGCTTTTCTGGCAATTACATTGATTGCTTCCAAAAGGGCATGATTATTTAGAAGAGTGTAAGTATCCCTCAAGAGAAAATACTAATGCTCATAAAAAGAGTGGTGCATTAAATCATTTCTCCTCTGTGGAGTACCCTGAAATTAGATTGCAGTATAGACTGTAGGTGAGACATTATGCGAGAACAAGTAACTTGGAGACTGGTCTTGTACTACTACTTAGCTCTGAGAACTAATTGAAATTGGGAGTACCATTTCATCTTTCCAGTCAGCCAAAATGTTGAATTATTAACACTTTGAAATCGTAATGTTGTAAAACAAAAACAAAAAACCTGTAGCTTTTTTTTTAATGTGAAAATGTGTCGATGACTGTTCATTTCATTTCTGATCTGAATTTTCTGTCACTTTGATATATTTTTTAAATAACCTAGTAAATAAAATAACCTGACTAGTTTAGTGTCACATAAAATAGAAAAAAATTATCTTGAACTATGTATAGTGTGTATTTTATTTTTAAAAAGTTTGGATTTAGGGGCCAATAGGTGGTGTAGTGAATAAGGCACCAGACTCCCACATGGTGAACCACACACAGTTCAAGCCCCTGACCTTGTGGCTAGAAACTCATTCCTGGCGTGTGTGTGTGTGTGTGTGTGTGTGTGCGCTCAAAATTCCGAGAGGTGAATGGAGGAGAAGGGATTTGTGGCATGACCACCCCCTGGGGGATGATTTCTCACTTTTCCTCTGTCTCTTTTTCTGTCTGTCTCTCTAGGGAGTGCACGTGCCTGTGGTAAAAATAAAATTAAGTTTGGATTTATATAATATTCATTTTTAATAGGGACAACATGGGACATCAGGAAAAACCATTGGAGTTAGGAATCAGAAAATTTGGGGCCTGATTATCATTTACTTACATATGACTTTGGGCAAGTCACATTACCTCTCTGACTTGCATTTTCTAAATTGGAAAAACATTTCCTTGTTTACAACTGGGTTGTTTCAGGTATCCTTGTGTATGTATTCTCAAAGATGAACCCTCATAAAGAGAATTTTAATACAGATAATGAAGTCAGAAGAACCTTAGCGGTAACTCTGGAATGACTGATTCGATCATGAAGTTGGTAACATGAAGGCACCTATAACGTGAGCAAATAGTAGCAAAGACGTGGCCTCTGACCACATCCCAGTTCCGATGGCCAGCTTCCGCCCTGTCTCTGAGTCTCTCTGGCTGCTTACTCTTTCTGTAACTCCTGACGCTCACTGCTCTAAGCTGTAGTTCTGTCCTGTTTATTTCCGTGTTTCCTCTCTCTGTGTTTCTCCTGACTGTCTCTGGTCTCTCTCTGTGTTTTTCTTGTCCCAGGTACCCTCAGGAAGACCCCAAGCCTCTAGCGGTACCTGGTATCGTCTCCAGCATGTTATAGAGGTGAAGGAGTCCCTGGGATATTGAGAATTACCAGAGGCGAATTGTTCCACTGTAGTAAGTCACTCAGCATTTATTAAGTAACTACTATTCACTGGGCACACTTGGCCATTCTTTGGGGGAAGAAGACTGAGTTAGGGCACAGCATAGATGAACTTGCAAGCTTTCCTCTGTGGTTCCTGTCGGCTGGACACACATGTAAATAAAACAACAAATCTAAAAGCTGACAAGTAATTGTGTAAACAAGTTATGTTGTATGTGAGCTGGAGGGGCCCAGGTTAACGGCATAGAGAAAGCCAGGCGGTATCAGTCAGATTTCTGCATGCGTTTAAAATTAGGTTGTGATTTCTGGTTGGGAGAGATAAGAAAGGAGAGGGTGGAAATGAGTAATTTCAGTGGGGGCAGTGAAATTAGTGCTAGCTTTCAGCCTTACAACAGCTAACTTTCCTTAAACTGTGAGTCTTAGAGAAGTTTAAGTTAGGGAAGGGAATGCATATAGTCAGGTTGAGACTTTCCATAAGCATAATTGGTATATGTTGCCAGTTTTAGAATTGACTTGGAAATACTGAAGTTAATGAAGCACTATGACATACAGTCTATACAAACTATTAGAACATGGTTCTGGGAAGCGTTGTCAGTGCTAGGAAAAGTTAAAATAGTAAACTGCAGTATAACATGCTTTATTTTCATCTTGGGAATTTTTTTTTGCCATTGTATTTTAGACAGTCTTACTTAGTAGATACATTGTGGTTTCAGTTAATATATCCAAGTATATTGGATGTAGTTTGAATCCGAGGTCTGCTAGTTTGTAACACTGGGTGATCTATTACTGAATCTCATTTTCTTCATGTGTAAACTAAGGATGAAAACATTTACCTCAAAGAGCTCCGTAAATAAAGAGATATAATATTATGAAGTCCTAAATACATGTTAGCCGCTTGTTACTTGCAGGTACTTAAAAATATCTCTGAAATAGTTTGTTAATACAGTATTATTTCTGAGATTTAAAAAAAAAATAGAAGTAGCTCTGGTATTTAGAAGATATTATATATACAAAGAATAATTATAATATATAAGGAAGGCATAAAGAATAATGTTTAAAAAAAAGAATAACATTTAGATGAGTAACTGAATACATATCACTATCTTAGGAAATATTACGTGTCAGTATCTTTGGTGTCCCCAGATCAGATTTCCTGGCCTCTCTCTACCCTCTCTTCACATCCCTTAATGTTGAGTTTATTAACTACCTGTTTTTCTTTATGATTTTTCATATATTTATAGACTCCCTACATTAAGTTTTGCTAGTTTTTGGATTTTATGTAAATAATCTTGCACTGTATGGTTTTTTAAATGATACCTGTTTTTCGCTGTTCATCATGTTTGCAAGAGTTATCTATTATAATTCATGTATGATCACAGTTGTATAGTATTTTCATTGTATTTAAATACAGCACATTATTTACTTTCTTTTGATGACTGTTTAGCCTGTTTCTATTTTTGTGTTATTAGAAATAAAGCCACAGAGAAAAAAATTCTTGAGAGTCCTGTATATGCCCTCTTTATGTACATATGATTTCTTTAGGGTATATGTTCAGAAGTAGACATGTGCATTCCAAAGTTCATAAGACGATGCCAGACAGGTTTCAAAGAACTTAATACATTTTATATTCCCACTATGAGAATATAATTGTTGCCTCTTTTTGTCACCTATACTTCTTTACAATTGCTAGACTTCTATTTGACATATTCACCAAATCTTTGTGATTGGTCCTCTGTGTGAATATTACTGTATCTGGAGAGAAATTTAAGACTAGAAAGCATTTTTTTAAGAATGATTTTATTTCATTTATTATAATTATTATTTATTTATTTTTACCAGAGAGAGAGAAAGGGAAAGTAAGAAAGCAAGTCTCCAGGTCTGGGATTCAAACCGTAGTCGGCCATGTGAGAGTCTAGCACCTCAACCACTATGCCAACTGTTAGCACCAGAAAGGATTTTTTTAAAGTTGCCCAAAACACCATCTTACTAATAACTGTGAAGATAACCCTTAATTTAAAAAATACATTTATTTAAATTACTAAGTCAAGTTTTTTTTTTTTTTTTTCTTTGCCTAAGAACATACGTGCTTGCCAAAGAGAGACAGAGAGGGGGAGGGAGAAAGTACCCGCCATTGAGATGTTGTCATGCTGTAAACCATTCGCCTTCATTTTTTTTATCCTACTGGGATTTGGAGTACACACACAAACGTGCCTGGTATGTTTCTTAAGCCACTGGATCCAGGATTTAAACTTTGTGGTCAGCCATGTGGGATCTGGCTCCTTTGACCAGTAGGCCACGGGACTGACCCAACCCGCATATTTTAAAACTTAACTTTATTCTTTGCAGCAGTAGCTTTTATTTCTCTTAATTTTCCAATCCTGAAATAACTGGGTATGTTTGCTCACTAAAATTTTTTTCTTCCAGGAAACCATACTGTAATACTAAATGTTCTCTTGTGAGGAATGAAAATTGTCAGTTGTTCCTGACTTCTAAAGACAGCTTATATAGAGAAATGTATACATCTTTTCCTGATTTCTTTTTTATCTCTTAATTCAAATTGAGATGGAGAAAGAGTGATCCACAGAAGAATGTTTGCAAGCTGCATTAATTTGATCAACCCATTTCTTGTTTTGTTTTGCAAAAGTTCCAAAATCTTGAGTAAATGACTTCAGGTGTATTTGCCTCTTTTAACCCTCTTCTGACCTTCACCCACCTTGTTTTTCTTTTTTTTTTATTTAAATGTATTTGTTTACGTTCATTCACTGTACATCATTACAGCATACAAAATGAGATTTTCCATCCAGAGTACACTGTATATTGTCTCAATCAAGCACATCAACATACATGTTATTGTCAACAAATAATTTTCCATTTCTTGTTTCCTGTATGTTTTGCTTTTTTTCCCCCATCCTTGATTCCCTATCTCTTTCCCTCTGCCATCTCCCACTCTCTTCCCACACTGTCTCTGGTATCTAGGTTTGCTTTCTATATTGTTTCCCCCCCACATTTTATTGAATTACTAAAGATCCCACCCTTGTTTTTCTCAGCCAGTGTTTTTTTCGGTTTCTGATTATACTTGAACACTCTACTTCAATTTTAATATCAGAAGTTCCTCCCAACTTTATAATGGCTATTTGATGATCCCTAATTTTAGTTGAGTGATTATAACATTTTGCTATCGTCAAGCTTATTCCCATTATTTACTGTATGCACTTTCTGAGATATTTCTGGGGAAAACCTATAGCCTATTGCCTACTACATAGTATTCAACAGATGTTTATTGAATGTAGAAAGGAAAAGTGTAAGTGCAGTGAGCACTGAAATTTGTCTTTTCCCTGTTTAATTATAACTGCCCTTAAAGCACTAGCAGAAATCATGAGTTCAGTAAGCAGTTCTGTTAATAAGTAGCTTTGAAAAAAATTAATTTTATTATTATTATTATTAAATTTGCTATAGGGCACGTATACTCATGAGAGAGAGAGAGAGAGAGAGAGAGAGCGAGCGAGCGAGCTGCCAGGTCCAGGACTCAAATCTTGGTCCACCATGTGGGAGTCCAGTGCCTTAACCACCATGTCACCTACTGGCCCCAGTAAGTAGGTTTCTTAAACCATAAGCAAGTCATTTTCATTTCTTTTTTAGGTTTACTCGTTGTGTTTTTGGAAAATGAGCGTGGTAGACAAGTAATCTGTAAGATTCCTTTTGACTGTAACATTTTATATTCTAATCGAAATGAAAATTAGTTTCTCACCATTTTTCTGGTCACCACTACCAGAGACTGAATCTACCCACCTTACCAGGGTTTAGGCTCATAGCTGTGTCACAGTGACCCGACCTGCCAGTTAGTGCCTCTCATAACCCCGGCAAGTGAGCCATACCTTGAGCTTCCTTCCCTCTCTTTGTTTTTTAGGGTTGATTTGTTCTAGAGAAAGAATACATTTCTCTTTCTTTGAGAAAGTGTAATGAATGCCTTTAGCTTCCCAATTTCATTCATCAGGCAGTGCAGGCATTGTTCAGTGCAAAAGCTTGAGTTCTGCCCTCTTGCTCCTCCTCTTCCCCCAACCCTACAATTGTGGCCAGGGCAACCCTCCTACTCTGTTACTTGTTGTACAACTTAATCCCATGTTTTTTCTCACACTCCACTTACCATCTTTTAGTCAGTGTTGGTTTTCTCTGTTAGACAGTCTTCAGAGTCAATGGGTCAGTCTTCCTCAGGGGTTGGAGACAAGTTCTCCCTCCCTTTCTGCTGTGGTTCCTCTGCTGCAGAGATACCATGTGTCCAGGCAGATGGTGAGTGAGTGCCTGTGTTCCTTTTCTGACCACATCCAGTCAGTCTTGTCATTCTGTTTCAGGGGTTCCTACTCTAACCCAAGAAGGACTAGTGACACAGCCAGTTTCCGGGAGTTCTTTGACTTCACCTGCTCACGTGACTAATATTTCCTAAATGTGTTACTTTACTCGTCCAAGGTTAATTTTCTGAGTGTCTCTGAACTCTGCACCAGAGGCAAAGGTGCCAGAGATCATGCTACAAAAGGGCGAGGGCCATGTTTCATGTCAACTGTGTAGCTTATAAACACTGCCCAGTCACTTCTGAGTGTCCTGGCCAGAGAGCTAGGTGTTTGACCATTAACAAGATCATTAGCTAGGTAGGCCCTTTCTGACCTTCATTAAGGTGCACAAGATAATCTAATCTCATCATGATGCTGTGGTTCTACTTTGTGAAAATTCTATGTAAATCAGGCAGATTTTAGGCTAAGAGAATAAGGCAGGAGAAGAATCTTAAAACTAAAATCATGAAAAAGGTGGTAATGAAGGGCTTATTTTTGATAACATTATCTTCATTCAAAATTAAATTTGGAATATTAAAAAATACATTTTTTAATGTTAAATTACTTATTATTGAAAGCATAGTTGTTAACGTTGCAGCCTCTGGCTCAACTCCATACAAAGAAAGCACCTGAGATCCAATGGGCTGTACAGCCATCAGGAGGAAGAAGCCAGACTGTGATAATTCACCCTTAGGAACTGCTTACTTGACAAGACCCTAAGAAAACCTATTATGGCAAGTGTTCAGTTCTCTGAAGAAGCCGTTAATACCACCCTATCTCAAGAAAAACAGATTACTTTTTGTTCCTCAAGAATGCAAGGGGAAAAATGTGGTCTTAATGCTTATAAGGGAAAAATGTCAGAAAATACCTGACATGAAAATTCACGGATAGGAGAATGCCCACTGTAACTACTCTTACATTGTGTGTTTAATTAATGTAAAAGGCTTGTTAGGTATTTACATAATAATATTTTTAATTATTAGTGATAAAAGTTTCTTTTGTAGTATTAATTCAGTTTGTATTTTATTAATTTAGATTGGCCTAAAAGTGGTCCGCAGAACTGACACTCACTTAGTATTCTTATTTTAATTTGTCTTCTGAAAGAAAGCCATATTATTCTCCAATGATTTTAGTTGCAGAAAATGTTCCAAGTAAACTATAATGTTAAAAGAAGTTGGACCATCTTTAATAGTTGAAAAATTTATAAAGACATAAACATAACATAAAATTTTATTTTGAAGGAGGCTACGAAATACAGTTATTGGCAGATTCTACACTGAATGAGCTTAACTTAGAAAAGATTTTTAAGTATTAAATTAAGAATAAATTTTGAACTTCATAATTAACTTTTACTCTTATTTTATATGTTATACAGCAAACTTGGTAATATAAAGGTATGCTTGAAGTTGAATTTATGTAATTATTCAATTACACTAAAAGTAGATTTATCTGTATTATTAAAAGTAGTTACAAGTATCTTCATTCACACTTAGATGTTGCTAAAATAACCATATCCATTTTGTCTGGGAGTTTATATTTGGATAAGAAAACAATTAAATGTTCAAATGGGTCTGTAATTTTGAAGGAAAAAAAGTGAGCTATGAAACCATTTTCCTGAAGTTAATTTCCTAGTATATCACCATTCATTATCTTTGCTGTGAAATCCACATTTCTAAAAGGGTGACTAGGTTTTATTCAGTATGCAAACTAAATTGCTGAGTGTTATTTTGTAAAAACAGTAAAACAGGGTCAGCCAGTGGTGGTGTGGTTAACGTGGCTGGATCCCACATGGCCAACTGGCATGGTTCAAGTCCCACATGTGGCTGCTTGAAAAGTCATGCTGAATGTGTGTAAGCCCAACATCTCAAAAGGAAAAATGATTGGACCCTAACCTTCCCTCATGGGACTTTTCTCTCTCTCTCTCTCTCTATTTCTCTCCCTGTATCTCCTCCTTCCTCTCCCCTTCTCCCTGGTGAGCATGTGCCCTCGAGCAAATTAAAACAAGCCAAAACAAGGAGCTCCCCATCAAGCAGAGTATAACCACTGTTTTCTAGTATTGATGACTTCTAAGGAATTGGGACCCCTCTAGGAAGCTTACCTACCCATCATTATGTTGTTAAAAACCACTAAATATAGTTTTTTTTTCTGTGAACATGCCAAACTGTGTCTCCCACCAAGTTCTTACTCAGAATCCATACTTCTTTTTATGCTTGGCCAGTGGACATTTTACTCCCTTCCCCTGTGCGCACTGGGTGCCATTTGGGTGATGGCCATGTTGCCCTCAGGTTAAGGTCTGTTTTGAAATGATAGGAATCTTGGCTGCTGTTTTTCTCCACTTATAGTTATTTGCTGTTACTTAACCCTTGCACCGCACCTGCAGATGTTGTTTGTTATTACCAGGCAGATGACAGTGCTACGTCTATGAACTTTGGGTTGCCCAGTAAACATGGGATTTGGTTTTTATCACCTAATAACCTGCCAGCTGCTAAGAACTACTGAGGACCTAAGGAAATCGGTGCTCTGGAACTCTGAGTCAGAGAGCTTCTGTTATAGATCTCAGTGTCAAGGCAGGAGTGGACTGCTCTCCATGGAAAGGAGTCCTCCAGTCAGCTCTTCCTTCAGGATTAAAACTCATCAAGATGGCCTTGCTTTTGCTCTTATTGGAGCTTAAGAATTGATTTGATTACACTTCTTCCCCCACCCCGAACTTTAAAAATGTGCCAGAGATTTGTTGATTTCTTTGAAAATATTTGCATTTAAATGGCTTCCAAGATAGTTTTCATCCAGAAGTTTGACTTTATTCTTTGAACTTAGTGAAGTTAGTGAGATTTTTTTCTTCCTTTTTGCTTTTGTAGAGACTCCAAAGACTAAATAGGGTTACCTCACCTTCCCCACCTCATCTCCCTTGTTCAGAGATGAACTGTGGACAACGTTAACTTGTAGGATTAAAATCTGTGAACTTTGATGGACACTCACTGTCTGTAATTAAGAAAACATAGATGACGATGATGTGATGGGTATGTCTGGAGTGGAAGTAGAGTAAAAGGCTAAGAGTTACAGATTTAAAATAATCATTTGAGACAATAATAGAAGAGGTCGAAAGGCAGTCTATGGCTTATGCTGTAGGGAATTAGAAAATTTGGAGGGGGGCCAGCAGATGGCATAGTGGTTGCGTTGTTGGACTCCTACATGGCCGACTGTGGTTTGAGATGTGGATGGTAGCTTGAATCTCACACAGGGTGATCTTGGGCGTGTACGTGTATGCCCAAGATCCTAGGAGGAGAATGGAGGAGAAGGGATTACGATGTCGCAATTTCTCCCCCCCCCCCCCCATGGGGGGGGTGATTACTCACATTCCCTCTCACTGTCTCTGTCTGTCTCTGGTGAGTGCATGTGCTCTATGAAAAAAAAAAAAGAAAGAAAAGAAAAGAAAGAAAAAAAACAACAGGAAAAAAACCCCTCTTTTTTGGAGGAAAGATGTATTTTGCCTGTGATCATATTTGAACTATGAGGAGAGAAAGGGAGGAGTACCATTTTAGGTAAGGATGTCTGGGAAAATGATAATAGACAAAAAACAAAGGCAAGAGTGTGGTCCTTGATTGCATCTTCTCAGATACGGTAAAAGGCAGAGGAGGTTTGGGTCCTGGTTTTTGAGTGTGTGGTTGGGAGGTGAGTTCAGTGTCAGAGCACATAAAATAAGTGGAATACCAATTTGAGGAATTAAATTCTAGAGAAGTAGACTGTAAGGGCCATTGAAGAGTTTGAATTTATTCTCAAACATGATGTCAATAAATCTGATAGGTATTAGTTTGGAATGGAGATGATAATTTAGAAGCTACTGCGGTAATCTCTGGTGAAAGTGGTGGTACCAGAGGATTTCAACAAGTAAGGAAATCGACATTTTTAAAGTAAATATTTAAACCAGCATGCACGAAGCAGTCTAAAAAGGGTTTTCTGTATTTATTTGTTTCTGTCCTCTTATCTATGGAGTAGGCACTGGCCTACTTTTGTAGATGAATGAGTGGAGGCCCTCAGATTAGGCAGCTAGGAGTGGTTACAATTCGTCAGGCCTTTATGACTGCCAAGTCCAAGCCTTTTTCCTTCCTGTTTCTGATTCATGAACTGTAGAAATGGAGAAGAGATGAACTTGTTATCCTTTATTTGTCTCACATTACTTCATTGGAAATTCTTAAATGCATCCAAAGTAGAATTGTATTCATGCATATGTGTATACATGCCTGCATGTGTATCAGTATACCTGAGTTTGAATTTTAAGGAGATGTTATATATTAGATGTAGCTAATTAAATTTCACTTTGTGCATTTTAGAAAATGTTCTTTGAAAATTTAGAGAAAATGTCAATAAAGTTTGGGTTATTAGTATGTTTTATATCAAGTTAAACCATATGGAAAGGAATTATATTTTCTTCAAAGTAATAATTTTAGTATATAAGAAATGAAACTGTCTCTGTTTCCAAGAAGAAAAATTATGGCATAACCTGGAATATTTAAGAAAGAAGAGTTTGGATTATTTTTCTTATTCATTTAAAGTTAGCCATAAAATTTTTATTATTTGTATCACAAATATAAGAACGTTTAGTACACTTGACTGAACCATTATGCCATCTGCTGGTCCATAGAGTGTATTTTTATTAAGTGTTACATAGTCTGTTGGAATACTGTGTGTGAGTTAATTAAACCTTTGCAGAATATTAGGATCTTATGATAAATTTTCTTCTAAGTCTGAATTTCTTTTTTATTCTTGTTTATTGTTTTGCTTTTCTTTCAAGGTGCCTAGGTCAGTACTGGGTGCTCAGTATGTTTGTTTGTTTGTTTGTTTATTTATTTAGATTTTTGTAGGGCACATGCACTTGCTGGAGAGACAGACAGACAGACAGAAAGACAGAAGATGAGAAATCACCCCCCGGGGGGATGGCTACACTGCAATCCCTGCTTCTCCATTCTCCTCTTGGGATCTTGGGCATGCACACACATGCCCAGCGTGAGTTTTAATCCACCAAGTCTGGGACTCAAACCGCAGTCAACTACATGGGAGTCCAGTGACATAACCATTATGCCATCTGCTGGTCCTCAGTATGTTTATTTTGAATCTTGAGTGACTGTTGGTCATTGTAGCTACTGTGCATGGGCCAGCCCTGAGGTGAAATTTTTATATTTCATCAAAAGTGTCAACAATTTGCCTCCTCCCCCCCAACATTTATTTATTTATTCACCTATTTATTTGTTATTATTTTCAAGCCACAGGGCCTGGGTCTTGAACCATGGTTGGCCATGGTTTAATCAGATTCATCGCTTTAAGAAATAACTTAGACTTTTCCAGTTACTAAAGAAAATAAAAAATTAATCTTGGGACCAGCAGTTAGCGTAATGGCTGTGTCGCTGGACTCCCATGTAGTCGACCGGGGTTTGCGTCCCGGACCCGGTGGCTTAAAACTCACGCTGGGCGCGTGTGCGTGGGTACCCAGGATCCCGAGAGGAGAATGGAGGAGAAGGGATTGTGGTGTGGCCATCCGGTCATCCCCCCTGGGGGGTGATTTCTCGCTTTCTGTCTGTCTCTGTCTGTCTGGTGAGCGCACGCGCCCTATAGCAAAAACCTCTCCAAAAAAAAAAAAGAAAAGAAAAAATTAATCTCATTGATTACTTTGTACTACCCCTGGCTCTTTAACCTTGACGTTCTGAGACCTTGAACAGAATTTCCTCTTCTTTCAGTGAAAGAGTTAAATTGGGTAATCTGTAAAGCTTGTTTTAACTCTGTTTTTCTATGATTTTGAATGAAAAACAGAGCAGGAATTCAAATTCAGTAGAACAATATTCCTTTTATTTTCTTTTTCCCATAGGGAGTGTGTGTTCACTGGAGAGAAACAAAAAGAGACTGAGAGAGAGTATTAGAAATCATCCGCCTCCTAGGGGGGAAGGACGCAATATAACCCCTTTTCTTCCATTCTCTTCCTGGGGGAGTTTTAAGCCACCAGGACTGGGACTCGAACCATAGTTGGCAAGTGGGAGTCCAGCACCTTAACCACTGCACCACCTTCTGGTCACGGAGAATATTTTTGGATATAATGACAATGAGATATTTTTGACTAGAGCAAAAACTTTTTCTTGGGATATGATAGTGAGTCTTTAAATTCTTTACATAAAAAGCTCAGCAGTTTCTGATAAAATGGTCATTTAAAATATTTTTTTTAAGAGAGACTTTTGCTGTAGGGTGCGTGCACTTGCTGGAGAGACAGACAAAAAGCAAGAAATCACCTATAGGGTGCATGGCCATGCCTCAATTCTTTCTGCATTCTCCTCCAGGGATTTTGGACATGCGCCCGCACACACACATGCCCGGTGTGAGTTATAAGCCACCAAGTCTGGGACTTAAACCGTGGTCGACTACATGGGAGTCCAGTGACATAACCATTACTCCGTCTGCTTGTCCCCTAAAACATTTCAATACAGCTTTATTCTGCATTTCTCAAACCCCACCTTTTTTTGCTTCTGAACCCACCTGTCTGTTCCTCCTCCCCAAATCCACAGCAATATTGTTTCCTCTTTAACACTTACATAGTTTTCTCACAAAATTCAGAGGATATTTAAAAGTTAAAAATTCTCAGACTGGGGGGCCAGCAGATGGCATGATAGTTATGTCACTGACTCTTAACGTCAGCCACAGTTTGCATTTTTGGACCTGGCAGCTTAAAACTCAAGCCTCCAGGTCCAGAATGTGTGTGAGTGCCCCAGATCCAGAGAGGCAATGGAGGAGAAGGGATCGTGGCATTGCCATCTTTGCTGAGGAGTAATTTGTTACTTTCTGTCTGTCTCGCAAAAATCTCTCTCAATAAAAAAAAATTCTCAGATTGGGGCCAGCCTGTGTTGTGGTGGTTAGGGTGGCTGGATCCCACATTTCCATCTGTGCAGTCTGAGTCCTGGACCTGGCAGCTTGAGAGACACTCTGGACACATGTGCATGTGTGCCCAGAATACCTATAGGTGGGGGATGGGGAGAGGAGATCGCAGCGTGACATTTGGGGTGCTTTCTCACCTTTCTTTCTCTCTGACTTTCCCCATCGATTGCATGTTCCCTCTGGCAAATTAAAAAAAAAAAATGACCTGATTGTTGGTGAATGAAAATAATACTGGTTAGGATGAAAGTGTGTCTCCCTTAGTAATAAGATTCTTTTCATAAATTGTTCTTGGTAAGAGACAACAGATAATTAGTAAGACTCATTTCAGATTTTTACTCACAATGTTCTTTTATTCTGGGTAACATTTGTCTACTGTAAACCCTTTCAAAAATTAATATATATTATGTGTAGAATTACTTTTAAAATGAAAAATGGCTATTTGCTAAAAATTTCCTATTTTCTGAGCACATACTTTATTTCTACATATGGAAGCTTCTTTTCATGTAAAAGATGCACAGAACAATTCGTATTAAAGAGGAACTGCTTTCTTTGAGTCCTCCAATTATTTCATTTTGGTGGGTGGACAGAAATAACCTGTTTTTTTTACGGTGGTATGACCACAAAATGTAAAGTTAATCACTCTTTTTTAGGGAAAAAAAAGTACATTCACTGTGGAAGTGATGTAATTGAACTCAAACCATCAATAGTCATGATGATATATTTTTTAAGAGAAAAGAACCTGTATGTATATTTTCTGAAATCCCTTAAAAATTGGAAATAAATGTCAGAGGAGCCTGACAATGAGACATTCACATGTAAATATTTTTGAAAATTCTCTCTCTCTCTCTTTTTTGTTTGTATAGAGTTTTTTTTTTGCCTTACGGTGCATGCTGGAAAGAGAGAGAGAGAGAGAAAGAGAGAGAGAAAGTGAGAAGTTACCCCCACAGGGGTGATGATCATGCTGTAGTCCCTTCTTCTCCTGGTATCTTGAGCGTGCACACACATGTGCCCAGGATGAGGTTTTTTTTTTTAATTTTTTTTTTTTGAGAGGTTTTCACTATAGGGCATGTGCGCTTGCCAGACAGACAGAGAGAGACATAGAGACAGAAAGCGAGAAATCACCCCCCAGGGGGGATGGTCATGCCACAATCCCTTCTCCTTCATTCTCCTCTCGGGATCTTGGGCACGCACGCACACGCTCCCGGCGTGAGTTTTAAGCCTCCGGGTCCGGGACGCGAACCACGGTCGACTATGTGGGAGTCCAGCGACATAGCCATTACGCTAACTGCTGGTTCCCTCCCAGGATTAGTTTTAGGCCACTGGGTCCAGGATTTGAACCATGGTCCGCCACGTGGGAGTCCAGTGATATAATCATTATGCCATATGGTGGTTAAGTGGTTGTGTCCCAAATGGCCAACTGTATGGTAAGAGTCCCAGGCCCACCAGCCTGAAAAATGTGATATATATACCCCAAATCCTGAAAGGATAAGAGAGCTGCAGGATTGTGGTATGGCCAGGTCTGTGCTGTGCCCTGCCCCGGGGATGGGGCTACTTTCTCTCTTTCTTTCTTTCTCTAGCAAGTGCATGTGCCCTATAGCTAATTAAAATTTAAAATGAAAATTTCCTATTGGGCTGGTCTGGGAACTGAGTGGTTAAGGGAACCGAATTCACATGAATGATCATGAATCCTAGATGGCTGACTGCAATTCAAACCCCTGCCCTGGTGACATTAATAACATGCTAGGCACAAGTGCATGCGAGCCCAAAATCCTGAAGGGAGAGTGGGAAGGAGGAAGAAGGATTATGATGTGACCATGTCCCATTAGAGGGTGCTTTCTCTTTCACTCTTGCTCTGGTGAGTGTATGCACCCTCTGGTAATAAAAAAAGAAACGCAAACAAACAAAACCTGCCTGTTGCCTCTGCTTGATTCTTCTAACAAGTGCTGGCAATGCCTTTGATCCAGAAGGTGTGTCTGAATGCTCTCACACACGTCATGTAGTTCCTTTGTCATGGTCTCACTACCTTTTGAATTTTTCATAGATGATTCCAAGTGTATAGTAGTAACATAAACAAGATAGCCTTTGCATTGATTTTAAACTTATAAAATCGCTTGAACATTTTGGACTAGAAACCTTTGCTCTAGTAATGATGTGGGACTCTGGACATTTAGCCAGATGACTGTTGCCCGTGTATTGCTGCCAAGAAACGGGAAGACATTGAGGAGCACGATGCGGAGAATTGCTTTGACTCACCCCTCTCCTCTGGCAGCGGTTGCAGCCTTGTGGCAGCATACCAAATCTGTGTACTTGCACGTTTGAAAGCTGTTTCTTAGGCTCCCACAGCAGTTTGTATAGAGGAGGAGCCAAAGTAAGATGTCTACAGAGATGTTCTCAAAAGCAATTCACGTATCACCTACAAAGAACCCCTTTTAGATACGGTCCTATCGCTACGCTCCTCAGGCTTCTCATAAAGCTTTTGCTTAAGAAGCAGCACTAGGGAAAGGCTTAATAAGTTTTGCTTGTTGAAATCTGTTGGAGATTCTGTTTAAGAAATACGGCCTCAGAATAATTTGGAGCTGGCGGGCTATCTTCAGCCACCTGGCGGGAACCTGAGCCAAGGCATGCTCCTGCTTAATGTCAGTATTTGAATCCAGGTCTTAAGATTTTCCCTTACGTGTGCATTTTCTGTATCAGAATACCGTCCTATGAGTCCCAGTTAGAAGTTAATGGAATAATAATAGAAGAAAGGACACTTTAACCATACCAAGAAGCAGTCAACTGCCCAGATTTGTTAGAAGGATCCAGATAAAAAAGTTTCAGACCTTGGGGGTTGGAAATGGTCAGAGATAAAAGAATGCATGGTATATCTGTCCTTACTGAAATGATGAGACGTTTAGATAGTAGTTTTGAGGGAAATTCGAGCTTTTCTTCTATAGTACAGAAGGTTTGCCTGTGAATTTCTCTTTATTGGCCAACTTTTTGAACACCTGCCAAGGAAGTGGTGCTCCCTCAGCTGAAGCAAGCTTTAGGACAGTGTCGCTGGAAAGCAGACACAGTCCTTGTGCCCTAATAGTGAACAGCATCGGCTCCACTTTAGTGACTGATGGGACAGTTGCCTGGTTTCAGCTGTGCGCTTTTCCAGCTGTGCTTTCTCTGACATAGAGGAACTCCATTTCAACACCCTGCTTGCCTTTCCTGCAGAGGCAGCATTTCCCATAAAGATCTTTTAGATTAGAAATGAAACCACTGTACTTTAAGATTTCAGTATAAACAGTTCATTTCCGTTTAGAGAAATATAAAGAAGCAACATGATATAGTATAAAGAGTTCTAAGTTCGTGCCAAGAGGCTTGGATCTTGACTCTGCCACTCAGGTTTGGTGTACTTGAGCTGACCTTTGACTTCCGTGGGCCTCAGTTTCCTCGTCTATAAATTGGGGGGCAAGGTGAGCTCTATGTGCTGGATTTGCAGTCCTTTATTCCATGAAATGAATGGTTTCCTTTTTAGAAGAGTAGCTTCTTAAACAGAAATTATCCTAGAAATGAAATATAACACTAGGTACAACAATAACAAATGCAAAATTTAACCAAGGCTGCAGACACTTCTTTTTTTTTTTGACACTTCTAATAAATGGGTAATTTCCATTTTATGATGTTGAAATAGGAAAACACCTTGAAAATGAAGAAGTTCAAAAATATTCATAGAATCTGCCTCCAAAAGCAAAATAAAACAAAAACATTAAGTCTGTGGGACCAGCAGATGGCATAATGGTTACATTGCTGGACTCCCCAGGTAGTTGATTGCAGTTTGAGTCCCGGACTGGCAGCTTAAAACTTAAGCTGGGCTCATGTGCGTGTGTGTCCAAGATCCTAAGAGGAGAATGGAGAAGGGATCTCAGCATGGCCATCCTCCTCGGGGATGATTTCTCACTTTCTGTCTCTGTTTCTCCAGCGAGCTCATGCACCCTGTAGCACAATTTTTTCTCACAACAAAACAAAAACATTAAATCTATAACTAGAATAATAATTTAGGTGGATGATTTATGTTGATATAGTTTTTTTTTTGATATAGTTTTCATCTGATATAGTCTAACCATAAACTTTTATTTGAATTATCACAGACTAATCCTATAAATAATCAGTACCTACCATTTTTGCCCTGATTATGTGTTTGTACCTTGTTAATTGTTTTCATTCATTCATTTCAGTTGGTTATAGCTTCTGTTATTGTCGCTCTTGGTGATAAAAAAAGAATCTTTTCAGCTGTAGACATATAGACAGAGTTACACTGTCAAGGATTTGCTGGAAACTTACTGATTTCTAAATATTGGATAAAGCTTCTTTAGAACATGTGAATTTGTTTTCAAATAGCGTAGAACAGTAGTAACAGTAATTACTGTCCTGATATGATTGTAATCCTTTATCATCACCCGAAGTGAATGATAAACGCTATTTGTTAGAATGGATCTCCTTTCTAATGTGTTTATGAGCCAATTGTTTTTCTTGGATGACTTGGAAGGTAATTGAGCTGTTCCTTATTCTTTGTGGTGGTGGAAGAGGTTCAACTTGAGAATTAAAATCAATAGTATCAATCAGGTTTTGTGTGTGTGTGTGTGTGTGTGTGTGTGTGTGTGTGTCTTAGTTATATGTTGTTTTTTTGCAAGCTCAGATCAGTGTTTGATGAGGAGATGTTGTAAGGGATAGCTATTTCCTCATGCAGAGTGTTTTCTTGAGAAAACTGGGCCAGCAGGTGGCATAGTGGTGAGGGTGCTCGACTCCCACATGACTGACCATAGTTTGAGTCCCAGACCTGGTGGCTTTTGCTTTCTCACTTTTTTGGTGAGTACATATGCCCTATAGTAAATTAAATAATAATAATAAATAAAATAAATAATTCCTTTAAAAAACAACAACAACACTGGGCCAACAGCATAAGAGTTAAGGCACTGGATCCCACAGTGGCCAAATCTGCAGTTCAAGTCCTGGACCTGGTGGCTTGGAAAACATACCAGGTGCATTGTGTGTATTCCCTGAATTCTGAGTGGAGAATGGAGGATAAGGGACTGCAGCATGGCCATTCCCCCTGGGGGTTGAAGTCCCACTTTCCCTGTCTGTCTCTGGTAAGCAGCGCATGTACTCAGCAAAGAAAAAAACTTCATCAGGTTTTAAATGTAAGCACATAAAAACTTTATAAAACATCCACTAGATGGCACCTTACAATTGCGTTTAGAATCAGCCTGCAGCATTTTGGACTGCAGGGTATAACTGAAACAAGTTGTCTTGGTTTGTTTTCCTTTTGTGAAAGATGGTTGTTCATGAATATCTGGATTCCTGTCATCTTTAAAGTGAAGAAATCTTTTAGCAGTCACTATATTATCGCTCTTTTCTGCAGGGAACATTTCTATAGCATCCCTGACATATTCTTGAGCACAGCATCACTTTGGTAACCTGTCATTTAAACTCTTAGTTTTATAAAAATATTGAAAGTATACAGAAGTTGGTTCCCTGCCATTAGCTATTAGTTAGACAGTAACCTTTGTTTTTGCCAAGTATAAGGCATTGTACCCGTTGCAGCTGCATGAATTATATTTTCACTTTGGTTCCAGAGCTCTTTTGATGTTAAGGAACCACTGCTCTGATCATGTGGACAGTTTCTTAGTATTTGACTTTATTTTCCAAATAGTGAAATATTAACAAAGTAAGACTCTTTTTCTTAATAGTACCTACAAATTTATGAATGATTTGGTTAATTTGTTTAGTCTATTAATTTTTTTTAAAAAAAACCTGTTTTTGGATGCTTACATATTTCAATATTTTCTTTTTTCCCTTTTAAAGTATTTGTATTTTAAATTAAAGAAAGTTAGAAAAAAATTACCCCCAAAAAAACCCTCACCCATAATTCTATCATGGAGAGATAGTCAATTTAGCATTTC
This sequence comes from Tupaia tana, assembly GCA_026018925.1. Lineage (NCBI taxonomy): Eukaryota > Metazoa > Chordata > Mammalia > Scandentia > Tupaiidae > Tupaia > Tupaia tana. The sequence continues at coordinate 10,192,542 of JAKSZU010000020.1, forward strand.
TTCTTTCCAGACTTTTTTCGTACACGTGCACTATAAGCACATTAATCGTGTATTGTTACAGAAAGCATAATCATACTCTTAAATCTTATACTGCCTGTTTTTCTCCATTTAAGTTTATCTTAAATGTCTTTTCATGTCAATGCATGTATTTTTATGGAATCTTAGTCACTATAAACTGTTTCATTTTGGCTAATTTCCCATGTATATTTAGCCCTCTGAATCTCCATTTTTCCCTCTACCCATAGATTTTTGGCATTTGGAGGTATTCGTTCATTGTAATATTTACTCATAAGAGCACTTGATTAAGCATCATAGGTCAACCTAGCATATCCTTTGGTGATAGGAAGTTCTCAATGATGTGGAACAAATGTGTACCTTTTTTTTGTTACATGTGGTTAATTGTTAGTACTTGTTAATTGTAGTGTTTTTCAAGTTAATTTCTATATTTATATTCCATGATATTCACAATGGCAATAATAGCAAGCCTCATATATACTTACTATAGGCAAGATACTACTCTGAGCAGTTTACATATGCACAAAGATACTTCACAAAGTTCATGGAAAAATAGAATGAAATATGAGTTTATGTTGGCGAAAAAATGTTTTTGAAATCCATGCATAGTTTTTCATAATACACATTTCTATGAATTTGTTGAAGACCCCCTCGTGTGTCTATATATATATATATAATATATAACATTATATATAGTTTATATAAATTATTTTGTATACATATAAAATAATATATATAAATAAATAATATATTATGTATACATACAATTAGTATATACATTATTTTATATACTAATAAATAATGTAATTATTTTATATATTATAAGTATATATATTAAATATAAATATATATATTTCATATATGTTTTTATAGACACTCTATATAAGGCAATCTTCTGAAATCCATGTGTGTAAACATTTATTTAATCCTCATAGTAAAGTACATACTATTATCACCCCTGTTCTTATAGATGTAGATGCCAGGGCACAGAGATTAGGCTATTTCCTCAGCGTCACACACTTGGCAAGTAACTCCAATTGTCTCGGATGCAGTTTAAGACTTCGGGGTGTGGGGGGAAACAAGAGAGTCTGTGCTGTTAACCTTTACGTCAGACTACGTGAAGGGCTTGATAGAGACCAAGTGGAGTTAACCGGGATGATCTGGGATTTCTTCAAAGTCGTGTTTAAAGACTTTATTTAAAACAAACAATCAAAAACACTAGAGATTCATGTAGTTCCTTTAAATTATATGAGTGCTTTCAGATTTTTTTATTGACTGTGACATTGCAAATTAGAAAGTGTGTAATGTAGATACACAGACTATAATTACCCTTGACACAGAAATGTTTTACTTCCTAAAGGTGACACAAATGATGCATAATTTTTGGATTTATTGGGTTGTTGGAAAAGTCATGAAGCATTTTGCATAGAAAAATGGGAAATATATGTCGTGACTTTTCCAACAACCCAATCCTTTACCCCAGAGTCAGGCTTAGGAGGTTCCAGGGCTTGAATTCCTTTTTTCTCAGTTTTGTCCAAGTCATGTTGCTCACTATGGAAGCTGCATGGTTCCCCAGCTGCAGGGGGGCATTTGTAATGGACATTTCAAAAGCCCCTAATATGTGCCAGGCACCATCATAACTCTGAGCAGAGATAAGTGAAATGTAGCCTTTCAAGAAGAGGGTGGTGTGTGGGCACCAATATCGAAAAGATCCCAGAAATAACAGGTTCCTGTTACAGGGTTCAGTTACTTGATGTTGGGATTATTTGTTTCTTTTTTTTTAAAAAAAAAATTATTTAATTTTATTATTATTTTTAATTTGCTATAGGGCACATATGCTCAACAGAGAGAGAGGAAGCAAGCTACTGGCCAGGTCTGGGACTCTACCACATTCGACCATGTGGGAGTCCAGTGCCTTAACCACCATGCCATCTGCTGGCTGCAGGGTTGTTTCTTTATAAGATAGAAAAAATAAACAAAACAAATGACTAAACAAAATCAGAGATTCTAGCATAGTCCAGTTTTTCTTTCCTCTGAACTAATCCCATGGGAGCTCTGTGAGAGCTCCTTCGGGAGACGATATCTCAGTGCCTAAAATTCCTCCACGTAAAGCCATTAGAAATTGCTCTTCTCCAAAGCTATGATTTTAAATGAACATGAATTTATTGTGTTACCTGATAACTCTTGTCTTGTTGGAACAGTCCAGCCTATGACAGCTGAGAAGGAATCAAATCTGGCTTTTTAAAGCCGAAAGTCTGGTAGCAATTCACAGCTTCGGTAACAAAATAGGGCTTGAGCCCTAGGGATGAGGAGAGGCTGGGAGGAACAAGTACCTAGCCTGGGTGTAAGTCAGGATTTCAGATACTTCCTGCTGAGCTCATGAGTGCGGCCATGGCGAGAAGACAGTCACACATTGACTATTGAGTCTTAATTTGGGGACAGTGGAGAAATGACGGAGCCGTATCTTTCTCATTGGCCACCTGGGACTATTTGGTTCTTAGGAAAGTCTGGGAAAGCTGTTCACATAGCAGAACTGAAGTCGGGCATACATGAACACACCTGGCTTTCCTGTTATACTCAGAGGTCCATCTGGGCTGGACCCATTTAGACTTCTGAAGAGTACCTCTTCTATAGGCAAAATATCCCCAAATCCAAATATGTTTCTAGATGCTCAAGATTTCTAAAAAGAGGCCAGTGGTAGTAGACATGCAAAAAGCAAGGTGAAGTCGTTCCCAAGTAAAATAAGAATGGTAATTGACTTGAAACTGGCGACAGAGCCAAATGATGCGAGTGTTCGAACTTACTGTGCATGTACTGTTGGAAGAGAGCAGGAAGGGCTGGGCTTTGACTCAGAAACCACTAAAACCACTATTTATGTAATATTTATAGGTGATCATTTGTGATAGTATTAAATTACTGGGTCTTGCTATATCAGTTTTAAAAGGTGTCATCAGATTTTGACAGGTCTGCTAAGCATGTTGCACGTGAGATAAGAGAATCAATCAGGTTTAACTTCTATGCTAAGTGATTATGAAGTCCTTATAATTTAAAAAGGTGCATATTTATACTATGTAATATTCAGAGTAGATAAGTTTGCAGTAGTAGAACAAGTTGGATCTTTGTTGCTCTTCTGAAAGTTTTAAAATCGCACCGTGTTTTACAAATGGTTCATGAGCTTGCATTGCTGACTGGAACTTGCAAATATGGTTTTTCTCACTGGGACTTGGCACAGCTTGAGTATGTGTGTCATACTACGGTGCTTTACACAGAGGGAGTAGCAGCAATTCATTCTTTCCCCGTAATGTTTTTAGAAATGATACTGAATAGTGGAAGCAATTATGCTGATAATGCTTTAGAAACCTGTTTTACAAGATTAAACCAATTTAGATAGTTCACAAATAGTCAATACAAAGACATTGTCGTAGTAACTGATGTAGAAGCTTTACAACAGGAAGATAGGAAGCAATCAGAAGTCACATAGAAACACACAAGCTTAGCAAGGGTACCTTAGGAATATAGTAGGTGAAGTGAGCCTCACGTATTCCTGAAAATAGGTAGGGAAAGGTTTAGGTAATGTAGTCCTTAAGGGAAGTACCTAGTGAAGCTTGTTTTTTAAGATGCCTTAAATTGGGACCAGCAGTTGGCGTAATGTCTATGTCGCTAGACTCCCATATAGTTGACCACGGTTCGAGTCACAGACCCGATGGCTTAAACTCACACTGGGCACATGTGCATGCATGCCCAAGATCCCAAGAGGAGAGTGGAAGAGAAGGGATTGCGAAGTGGCCACCCCCCTGGGGGGTGATTTCTCACTTTCTGTCTCTCTGTCTCTCTGTCTTTCTGGCGAGCGCACGTGCCCTATAGCAAAAACCTCTTAAAAAAAAAAAAAAAAGCCTTAAATTATTTTTAAAATTTGAATTTTTATATACTGAGTTTATTTAGAATAGTAATTCTCAAGTAGTCCCACCACCTTCCAGGGAATATTTAGAAAATTGTTGGACTTGGTCACAATGAGTGGACAAGGTCACAGGCTGGGATTGGGTGTAGAGATCAAAATGTGGGGTGGATCCTTAATACCATTAACTGAGCAGGGAGTGAAACAGTTTTTACCAAATAAAGAATTGTCTCACTTCAAATTACAAAAGCATCCTCACTGAGAATTTTTTTAAAGAATTATTTATTTATTTATTTATGTATTATTATTCTTTTTCCATTTGACCAGAGAGAGACAGAGAGTGAGAGAAAGGGAAAGTGAGATAGCGAGCCGTCAGGTCCAGGACTTGAACTGTGGTCAGCCATGTGGGAATCCAGCACCCTTAACCACCATGCCACCTGCCAGTCAGTCCCCCACTGAGAATTACTGAGTTAGAGTTCTGGATATTAAGCAAAACCAGAAAAGTAATTGGAAATTCCTCCCTACTGGACTCTGAGGACACATGTCATGTATGTAAAGAATACAGTAGGTGATACTATGGTCCTGTAGAAGTTCTGGGTATTTTCACACTTTTTTTTATTTTTTATTTTTTATTTTATTTTTTTTGGAGAGGTTTTTCGCTATAGGGCGCGTGCGCTCGCTAGACAGACAGAGAGAGACAGAGAGACAGAAAGCGAGAAATCACCCCCCAGGGGGGATGGTCACGCCGCAATCCCTTCTCCTCCATTCTCCTCTCGGGATCTTGGGCATGCACGCACACGCGCCCGGCGTGAGTTGTAAGCCACCGGGTCCGAGACGCGAACCGCAGTCGACTACGTGGGAGTCCAGCGACATAGCCATTACGCTAACTGCTGGTTCCCACTTTTTTTTATTATTGAGGTGAATTATCTTATGATAGTTTTACTTAGCTGCAGAACCAAGGGTAAATTTTATTTCACCTTGTTAGAATTAAACAACAGAGGGGGCTTGTAGATAGGAAATTCCAGAGCCAAATACCTGCCGACCGTAAAAGTTGGTCTAGATCACGGAGAGGCTGCACTGGCAGCTGCTCTTAGGTAAGGCATGTTCTCAGCAGCAGCTGATAATGCCGACCCTGTAATCAAACATGAATAAAATGACACGCATTCAGTATTCTTGATAACAGTGCAGTGTAATGAAATTCCAAGGATAATTTGTAGTTAGGAGAAACTAGGCATTGTAAATTTACTACATATAAAACTAATTTTCTTCCTCCTTTTAAAGGCAGATGTTGAATAAATTCATGAAGATTTTAGGAACATGGGTGAGGTGAGTGAAACCAGAGGGAAGAAAGAAGACATTTTTATTTATTTACTTATTTAGGTTGAGAGGTTTTTGCTATAGAGTGCATGTGCTCGCCAGAAAGACAGAAAGCGAGAAATCACCTCCCCCAGGGGGGATGGCCACGCCGCAATCCCTTCTCCTCCAGGGCTCTTGGGCATGCACGCACATGCACCTGGTGTGAGTTTAAGCCACCGGGTCCAGGACTCAAACCACTTTCGACATGGAGAGCCCAGCGACATAGCCATTACACCAACTGCTAGTCCTGGAAACCTTTTTTTAAAAAGGAACATTTGCTAGTTTTCTTTCAGTGTTACTGAGTTTGGAGATGATTCTTTGTGAATTCTGGAGCCATCTCTAACATTTGTCCACAATTCCAGTTACGTTAGGACAATGGACTCATTCATTCATGGCTTATTAAAGCATTTTTGTAATAAGACTGTCTCTATCACGTGTGGAAGACAAACTTGCAAAAAAAATGTCTGTTCAAGACGATGTCACAATAACTGTAAATAAAATGCTGTGTGATCAAGGGGACTCGCTGTAGCAAACCAGCTCTGGTTTCTCATATAGGGAAGTCACGTAAGTTACCTGTAAATGAGACAGAGCAATATTTCTTCTTTTGCACTAGACCCCATAACACTGGCTTACCAGCCAGGATGACTCTTGTATAAACAGACAACAGAATTTTAAAATTCACACTTAATTAGGATATTATATGTGGAGATTCTGCCTCCTTCCTATGTACATAGTTAAGCAAATGTTTCACTTCTTAATACTCAGACTGTAAAATCAGTCACAGTAATTCAATTACAGACAAAAAGACCCATTTGCTGCAGTTGCAGTAATTATATATTGAAGCAGTTAATTTTGAGCAAGTGTGAAAAGTTGTCACATGGTCATGGAAAGGATCAGGAAGAGAAAATGACTTTCCACTGCAGAATATTGATTTGATACCTTAGAAACCTGACATTTTGTCTTCTGTTAAATTAGATTGAAGATAACTTATTGGTTTTCCTTCTTTTTTTTTGCTTATGTCAAATGAGAAAAACACAGAAAAGCATAAAGACAAAAATAGGTATCACCCAATACAGACACTACCCTATGTTCATTGCGGACATTTGGATATTTATCCTCCCAATATTTTTTTCTAGGCATAAGCACACTTTTATGGTTTTCTGTTGTTGTTAATTAGAATCATGGTGTATCAATGTTACAACAAATGGATTTAATGAAGTAAATTTTTATTGATTTTTACTCTCAACTTTCTATGCTCTTATTAGTTAAAAACTTTCTTTCCTGTTTCAGTGTTTTATTATTTTACAAAGATGGTGGAATTCTAGGTGTAATATGGTGTGGACTTGTACATTTTATTTTATTTAGAGATTTCGGACTTGCACATCTTAGAAATAGATTTCTTCATGTGTTTCTACGTGTCTGTAAAATCACTGCCATTCGACAAGGATGTGGGGAGACAGAGTCTTCTTTTTCAGGGAAAAGAAAATAGCCATTTTGCTAGTGAATTAAAAACCTCAGGGTATTATAAGATTTAATAATCACATTTGCCTGACAGTGACAAATACAGTGACACACACATTGCTTGCTTGTTTCAATTCTGTTCCCTAAAATTTTGATGCATGTGCTCTGAGTCATTGTGTTCATTCATATACTTACATGTTTAGTGCTCTTGTTAGAAGCTACCAGGTTCTTAGTCAAGAATATAAATATATATAAAATACTGAGTGCTGACTTTATGCATGAGCCTTGAAAGTGGAGTTTGGCTTTTGGTGTCATGATCAAACTCAACCCTATTTTATGAGAGCAAGGAATACTTTATGTCAGAGTGAGTGACGTTCCCAATACCTGTCCATGAGTCAGTTCTACACTTTGTAGAGAATGTATGTGCATGCACATATTCACATATTGACGTAAAAACATAGATTTTTTTGTTTTTTTTTTTTCCCATGTAAGTATTCTTTTTCTTTTTCTTTTTTTTTTTTTTTTTTTTTTTTTTTTTTTTTTTTTTTTTTTTTTTTTTTTGCTATAGGGCACGTGCACTCACCAGAGAGAGAAAGAGAGAGACAGAGAGACAGAAAGCGAGAAATCACCCCCCGGGGTATGGCCATGCTGCAATCCCTTCTCCTCCATTATCCTCTCGGGATCTTGGGCACGCACACACATGTGCCCAGCGTGTATTTAGGCCGCCGGGTCCGGAACTCGAACCGTGGTCGACTATGTGGGAGTCCAGCGACATAGCCATTACACTAACTGCTGGTCCCAGTATTCTTTTTCTTTTCACCCAGGAAGATTCTAATGGGAACGTTCAAGCTAGGATTATAAATCTTGTGTAGGGTTCAGTTAGATTCTACTGTTTTTACCAACTGAACTTAAAGGACTTGCTGGTTATCAAACAAGAGCCTGCCAGTTACATCAGCGTCTGCTGTTTCCTCCTTGCATTAAAGAGCTCAGATGGAAACTATTTATTTAATTTCTACATACAATAGCTGTTGCAGGTAAGAAAGTATTGGGTCATCAGAAAAGTCGTGACACACTTTTGCATAGAAAAAATGTCATGACTTTTCTGACAGCCCAATATAATATAGTGGTCTATATCTGCTGTAATTTTTTAAGATGGACTATGGATGACAAGGATATTGTTTTAAAATAAGCTTGCTTCATTATTGAAGCTATGTGTCATCATTAGACTTTCGCTATAAAAGAAAATGTGAAAAGTTAAGATTACATTTTTACATATAAAATGTAAGTTCTATTTGGGTTTAAGGTCCTTTAAATTTTTCTTATAATTGCAGTTTTTCTAACTGAGTTAATAGTTCCTATCCAAGGAGATGCTGAGTGGCTTTCCAGCAGTGTCTGACGTCACACAGATGGAACTGAGAGGGTTTCTCGGGTGGTCAGATGGCAAGTCCTTCTATCACCACAGCAGGCAGAAGAAGCCTAGGAGGTAGCAGCCGCAGAGCATATGCAGCTACTTCCAGCTCCACAACCAGAAGCCACTAACTCAGAAGACCGAATTTCAGGGAACATCTTTCCCACAGTTGGGAGTTCCTGACTGAAGAAGTATCAGAGTCAGTTGTGAGCAGGGAGATGAGTGTTTTTCTGAGATCACAGATGCTGGGATTTGTTCAAGAAGAGCAACTTTGCAATTAGAAATATACTTTTAACTGCAGTAATTTGTTATCAGTTTTCAAAAGAGAAGTGCTGGTTGATAGGCCACTTCCTGCCTTTCATGTTTTTTTTTTTTTTTTTTTCCCCTGATTTTTAGACAAAGTGGGTGGGGGAAAGCAACACCATAGAAATTGCAGTCCTTTTTTATGAGTTGTCCTAAAGCATGAACAACTGAATTGGGTATTTTAGAAAGTAAAGTTGGCTCTTGTGTAAATGCGGTTCTAATTTTGGGGTAGGGTCTCTACAAGTAGCTTCCAGATGACTTTTGCCAAATTAGTAGCAGGGTTCAACAGTGTGATCTGGGAAAAAACCCTGAAGAACAGAAAGTAAGAATTTCTAAGCATCGGGAGCCAGGGTGTTACACAGACTGACATCTGGCTGCCAGTGTCAAGAAGCAAGTTTTAAGGAAACAGGAAACCCATCTGACAGCAGACAATATCCGACAGAGTAAAGACACTTATTTGTCAGTTTGACAGGTTCTTGTTCTTGGAATCAGCATAAAGCTTCCTTGATCTGCTTAACCTGAGGGTATTTAAGCAGGTGCTTGCTGTAAGAAATGTTGGAGGCCATAATTTGGGTCCACATTAGGGTACTTGCAAAGTAACACTTGAACAATCCCGAATCAAGATGATTCTTCTAAATGAAAATAAAGGAAGGAAAGTGTGTGGGAGTGGGATGAGATGGGAGGACTCATCCAGGATTGAAACTCATTAAAGTTTTCAGAAAATTACAAGTCAAGGTACACCCAGTGGTTGGGGGCCTGGACTCCCACATGGCCGATTGTGCTTTTAGTTTGGGACCTGGGGCTTGAGAATTACACTGGGTCCGTGTGTAAGTATGCTCAAAATCTCAAGAGAATGGAGAAGGGACTGTGGCATGGCCATCCCCTCAGGGTATGATTTCTCACTTTCCCTCTCACTGTCTGTCTCTGGCTAGTGCATGTGCCCTATGGCAAAAACCTTTAAAAAAAGTTATACTGGGACCAGCAGTTAGTGTAATGGCTATGTCGCTGGACTCCCACGTAGTCGACCGTGGTTCGCGTCCCGGACTCGGTGGCTTAAAACTCACGCCTGGCGCGTGTGCATGTGTGCCCAGGATCCCGAGAGGAGAATGGAGGAGAAGGGATTGCGGCGTGGCCATCCCCCTGGGGGGTGATTTCTCACTTTCTGTCTCTCTGTCTCTTTCTGTCTTTCTGGCAGGTGCACGTGCCCTATAGCAAAAGCCTCTCCAAAAAAAGTTAAAAGTTATACCATTCATCTTTCTTCTCAGACTTCGTTGTTTTTTTTTTTTTTTTTTTTTTTTTTTTTTTTTTTTTTTTTTTTTTTTAGCTCTTACCATTGATGCATCTGTAAAAGGATAATGAAGATTGTCCTGCCATGCATTATGGACCCTGATTTCTACTTTTCTCATTGCTTTCTATCTGCTGTTAAGTGATGCCTTACAGACCTTCTCTCTGTGTCTTAGAGCTTTCTTTTTATTTCCTTTCTTTTTTTCTTTTCTTTCTTTCTTTTTTTTTTTTTTTTTAAACAGATTTTTGCTAAAGGGTGCATGTACTTGCTGGAGATACAGAGAGAGAGAAGGTGAGCGATTACCCTCCAGGGAGGATAGCCATGCTGCAATTCCCCCTCTTCTATTCTTCTCTTGTGATTTTGGGCACATACACACAGCCGCTGGGTCTGGGGCTCTAATTGCAGTCAATTATGTGAGCGTCCAGCACCTTAACCAGCATGCCACCTGCTGGCCCCCTTCCTAGAGCATTTTGACTAATAACCACAGAATCCTTCATTCAGTCTTTCATTTTCATTTTTTTTTTTTTTTTTGGAGATTTTTTTGCTATAGGGCGCATGCACTTGCCAGACAGACAGAGAGAGACAGAGAGACAGAGAGACAGAAAGCGAGAAATCACCCCCCGGGGGGGATGGCCACGCCGCAATTCCTTCTCCTCCATTCTCCTCTCAGGATCTTGGGCACGCACGCACACACGCCTGGCATGAGTTTAAGCCACCGGGTCCGGGACTCAAACCACGGTCGACTACATGGGAGTTCAGCGACATAGCCATTACTCTAACTGCTGGTCCCCAATCTTTCATTTTCTGATTGCCATTTCTACTGATTTCTTGGTAAACTCTTAGCACCAGTTTTCACTCCTAAATTTTGTAACCACCAGATTTTTGTTAGATATGTACCTTTTCTTTGAGATATCCTCTCAAATAGCAAGAAATCTTGAGACTTATAAATTGCCTTCAAAATAGATCATTGCTTGTCTACCCCATTCCGCTATGACTTCACTAATTAGGATAACAGAATAAAATTGCTCATCAGAAGCTTTTCCTAGACTGATCCAGTTCATTTTAGAAAATAAAAGTGAAGAAGAAACGTAAGTTTTTTCTATTATCTCACCATAAAGAAATCTGGAATTTTTGACTTTTATAAACAGCACTTTAATCATTTGTTTTTATAGTGCAGATTTAAAGTAATTTCAGATTAATAATTTAGTGAAAAATATTTTTGGAAATACATACAGATGGGGCCAGCAGATGGTTAAGGTGCCAAATCCCACATGGCCTACTTCAAGGTTGGAGAACCTACCCAGTGGGATCCTGAAAAACACACTGGGCATGTGTGTGGTCATGCTCAGAGTGGTTAGAAGAGAAGGGATTGCTACTTGGCCATCCCCCTGGGGCGTAATTCCTCACTTTCTCTGTCCTTCTCCAGCAAGCATGCATGCCCCATGGGGGGGGGGGGAGTGTTGGGATACACACACACACACACACACACACACACGTACGTGTATGTATTTATTTAAATACACACATATTATATACATATACATATGTGTGTGGCTGTACGGATCAAAACCATTTGTGCAAATGAGACCCAAACTATATACCAGCATAGAAAATAATATTTAGTTTTAACTTAACCTCTTATGGACTCAGTTTTACAGATCTTTAAATTTGCGAGTTTGGGCCATGATTCCTAAGGTTCATATAAATTCTGGAATTGTGCAGTTTTATTTGCTAACCAAAATGTATGTTTCATAGACTCCAAATAGAGAAATAGCAATGAGAGAAACTTCTGTGTGCTTCAATTTCAGCAGTAGTTTTCAGTATTAACATCAGAATAGCTGTATGTGTTTTTTTTCCCTTTCTTTCTCTTCCTTCCTTCCTTCCTTCCTTCCTTCCTTCCTTCCTTCCTTCCTTTTATTTATTTATTTATTTATTGCCATAGGGAGCATGCTTTAGACAGAGAGGGGAAGTGAGAAATCACCTGCCATCCCCCAGAGGGCATGGCCACACCACAATCCCTTCTCTTCTATTCTCCTTTTGGGACTTGGGCACGCGTGCACCTTCATTGGGTGTGATTTTCAGGCCACCTGGTCTGAGATTCCTGTTATTTTCCTTTTTAATGTTTTCAAGTTCAGTCCTTTCTGGTGTAAGTCCCTGACCAGTACTTTCTGACTGCAGCATCTTGGGAGCATTCCAAATAGGTTTTGAGAACAAACTATAGTTACAGAATTCCAAATAGGCATCGGATGGTAGGGGCTCAGGTCCTATTATATTCCTGAGTGTCAGTACCTTTAGTACTGACAACACTTAGGTCTCTCTCCCACTCCCCATCGCTCCTCAGCCCTTCCACCCCTACACACTTCTCCTCTTTATCCTGCCCAGCATATGAGATTTGTGGAAGTAGAGGAGAAATTGGAATCATATAGCTGTTGGATAGCAGCGATAGCTCCAGGGTGAATCTCAGAGTTTTTGAAACTAAGTGTAACACAGATTCCAGAATATTTTGTAAATACTAAATAAAGCACATCTTAGTAGTGAAATACATGGTTTTATTTTTTATAGTACTCTTACATACTTACACTATATAATTTTATATAGTACCTATAATAATACTTTATTTGGACTAAAAAGCCAGAGTTAAAAAAAAAATCACCTGACAAAGTATTTATCTTAAATCTGTCTGTTCGTACTTTACTTGTTATACAAAAATTATTAAATGATGGGGTCAGCAGATGGTGTAGGGATTAAGGTGTTGGACTCCTGCATGCAGACCCATGGTTCGAGTCCCAGACCTGGTGCCTGGAATATGCTGGGCACATGTGCACGTGTGCCTAAAATCCCAGGAGGAGAATGGAGGAGTGGGGCCTGTGGTGTGGCCATCCCACTCGGGGATGATTTCTTATTTTCCATCTCACTGTTCCTCCCTGGTGAGCACATATGCCCTATAGCAAAAACCTTAAAAAAATACTAAATGGGTTAAAGGATTATTTAATAACACAGCTTTTATAAATGACCAGTTTAAGGCAATGATTTGATTGTAGTTCAAGCTCATAATACTAATTATTGTGAAGTTAAGCTGTACTGAGTCACTTTAGCAGTACACGGTACACATCACTTGAAAAAGAAAATGACAGGTTAAAGTGACAGTTAATTGCCATGTATTTTACTTCTGAGCCCCTCAATTTTTTGAGGTCTTAACAGAAACCTCTTTGCTTAATTGTATTTCCTTAAATGTATCACAAAGTACATAGAGTTTACAGTTCTCCCAAATGCATCTGAAGCATGGAAAAGAGGTCTGTGGACAAGAAGTGTGAACAGTGGGTAGTGTTGCAGCTGAACCACCTGAGTTCTCAATATTGGTTACCCAGGAGCTGGTTCTTCTAGCCGTGTTACCTGGGGCTAGTTCCTCTCTGTGCCTCAGTGGCTTTATGTGTAAAATGTTGCTAATTATGGCTCTTACTGCGTAGGGTTTTTGTGAGGATTAAAGAAACTAATGCTTGTAAAGAGTAAGAGTTGTACCTAATATATGGTTAACTTGAGAAAGAAAAGGAAGAAAAGATATACTTAGCACCACTATTTTCCATGTTTTGTTCCACATGAGAATACAAATTCTAGTTTTAGACAAGCCTTTCCTTCTTTTCAGTAAAATGTGACTTAATAAATGGACTGTTAAAATTTCCAGAAAGGAAGTATTGCTTTTGTTTTATAATATTCTTTTTGATTTTGTAATCCTGAATACATATTTAGAACATTTAAATATTATTACTGAGTTTCTAATACTATCAACCTGTGACGATTTTTCAGTAAAAGGTTTAGAAACTGTTTTGGAAGAGAAGTGTTGCAAGAGTAGTGACGGTAGTTGCCTGGACTTGGCAGTGTCAATGATGCTGCACTTCCAGTGCCCAAGGACACACCCTTTTGTCTACTGTTCCTGTAGAGTGGCACTTTAATTCCCTCCTGAGCGTTCCATCGTAAAGGAGCTCTTCAGTGTTTCAGCTAGCTCCTCTCTTGGGTGCTTGAATGCTTTGGATTGTTGTGAGGAAGCTCAGGATTTGAAAGTTCAGATTCACCCAGGTAGTACCTGTCTGAGCTGCACATTGTGGTATTCATTGGATTTTCCATTGTCATTTGCAGTTTTGCTCCAGATAAGGCTCCTGTCATTCTGAATAATTGCAGTAGTGTGAAGGTGGTTTACTCCTAACCATCCACTTAGATATCTGAATTATTAGAAATTAAGAGTAATTTCTGAAAGTGTAACATGCTTCATGATAAATTATACACTGAGTTAATATAAAATAAATTATTATTTATTAATAGTCTCCAGGCTTTGTTTTAAGGTATTAGAAACACTGACTTTTTTTTTTTTTTTAAGGGAAAAGAGCTTTTTTATATATTTTCTAAATAGATGTTGGGAAGTCATATTAAATATTGAAGATATTTTTTTCCTCAGCACAGGGTTCCATTTTTTTTTTTTTTTTTTTTTTTGGAGAGGTTTTCGCTATAGGGCGCGTGCGCTCGCCAGTCAGACAGAGAGAGACATAGAGACAGAAAGTGAGAAATCACCCCCCCAGGAGGGATGGTCATGCCGCAATCCCTTCTCCTCCATTCTCCTCTCGGGATCTTGGGCACACACGCACACATGCCCGGCATGAGTTTTAAGCCACCGGGTCCGGGACGCCAACCACGGTTGACTACGTGGGAGTCCAGCGACATAGCCATTACGCTAACTGTGGGGTTCTAAGAAAGCACGTGAGGTGTTTAAAATGTCAGTAGTTAACTTAGTGAATGCGTATTAAATTCAGTATTTGTAATTTTCAAATTATAGAATTCAGTGTTAATGAATGGTAGCAACAGAAAGGGTAGGCATAACTTGTGAGAAAAAAAAACAAAAGTAATGTGGGACGAATACACAACATAGCTAATGCAGGTTTCCTTTTTTTTTTTTTTTTTTTTTTTTAAGAGATCCACCTCTTCAGGCAAGAAACTTTAAAAAATTAGCATAAAGGCTATGAGAGGGACTGTGAAGCTGATTAATTATGTATTTCTCTTCCTATAAAGGGTTGAGATAAGGGGGCAGAGCCTTATGTATCGGGTGGGGGAGAGCTGGACGTGAGGAGTGGGATAGGGGACTGTGCAGTACAGCCTGGTCCCAGCTAGAGATAAGGAGGTAAAATCATAGCATAGAGTAGTGATAACGGACCTTTGAGGTCTAACCCAACCCCCCCATGTTTCAAGATCTGCCACAGTTTTTCTATTTCACCAGTTCTTAACTTGGTCCATACACAGGCCTGATATTGGATATTTTTCTCTTTTTATTGAGTATCCTTATTGTCAGTCTGGTACTATAATTGATCCGCTTTTTCTGGTTCTCCTATGGAGAAGAAAAAAAAAAGATCTTTATAAACATGAGAAAACAAGTATGAGAAACACAAAATGTTATTACACTGTGCATCTGTGGTTAGATCATTTTTGATCATTTCTGTGTGAAAGCCAACAGAATTCCAGTTCTGTTCTCCCTTACGCATTACTTTCCTGTAAAGGCCGAACTATTTCTTAAGAGATTTCAGAAATGACCAGCCCACCTAACTTTGTTCTAGTATTTCATCCCTCGGAGAGTTTCAGATCCTACCTTAGTCTTAATACAGTTAGGAACTGCAAGCAGTTCTTTTCAGATTTCTTTCAAAAGGTTATTTTTAATGATGCCCAAAGTATTGGGTTGTCAGGAAAGTCATGTCATACTTTTACATAGAAAACCATAGAAAAATACGACATGATTTTCCCAACCACCTAATAAGTGAAACCAGGTTAGAGTTGGCATAATTTTCAATGGCCAAAAACTTCTGGAACCTAGGGTTCATCCCTGGCTGTGCCGTCAGCAGTGTGAACATGTATTGCTATTAAAGGGTTAACAATGGGACAAATTGCGGTCATTAAAGGGAATAAGGAGAATTGCCTGAATTCTCCAGTGGCTTTGTAATTGCCAAGGACCCTGGTGCCAAGAATGTCTTATTATGTATTATCTATTCCCTGATGGTTTGGACCACACTTGTTGCACTCTATTACATGCTGTCTAGTTCCCAAATGGTTTCATTATTATATAGGTTCTATCTCACCAACAAATTCTGCATTAGTCCAACTCATCTTTCACAATCAGTGTCATATCTCTTAATGCTACTCCATTAATAGGTCTTCAGAGGTTGACTTGGGCTCAGAGGGTCTCCCTGGAGGAGCGGTATAAGAGCTACAGAAGGGAGCTTGTCTATCTGTCAGGTACTGATTTAGCAATCATCCAAGCAATCAGCTGGAGAGCTCCGCAAGCTGAATTCTTCTGTGACTCTTCAGCCAGCCTTACTTTCTAGTTTGAGAAAAGCTATAATATGATGTGAAACATTATCAGATATTTGCTGTTATTCTGTGATTTGGCAGACAAGCAGATTTTCCTTTCTTTCCTAGACTCCGATGGTCAAGAATTTTATTTACTCCAGTTGGTTCCTTGTCAAATTCTCACCCAGACTTAACTTTTATTCTTGATAATATGTTATTACATATTTTAAAATTTCAAAAATACTTGGGCATAAGGAAGGACCTGTCTTTATTTATTTACTTATTTGCTGCTATAACAGAATACTTGAGACTGTGTAATTTATAAACAGTTTTATTTTGCTCGTGGAGGGTGAGAAGCCAAAAGATGAATCTAGTGAGGGCTTCTTTGCTGTGTCATCCTATGGCAGAAAGGAAAAGAGAAGGAAAGAGAGCAACATTAAATTTGCAGCCTCATGCCCTTTTATTACAGTTGAATAATCCATTCCTGAAGGGGGAGCCTTCGTGGCCTAAACATGTCCTATTAGGTCCAAACTCCCAACCCTGTTGCATTGAGAATTAAGGGTCTAATACATACTTTTTTTGGGGGGGCGCTGGGGGGACATTCACATCGTAGCAGGATTTTTTTCTAGTACAAAATATGTTCTGAATTTTTGCTTGTATGTACTTAAAAATATTTGCAATAAACATAGGAGATGGTATGCTGCTGTGGGATTGCATGGCAGGTGTGTTGAGCGCCTTCCCCTTACCTCCTGTGTTGTTTATGGACATGGCAAATGTTCCCGCTGTTAAACTGAAACCTGCCTGTTGTGTTCAGTGTACAATGCTAAATTCAGTGAAAATGTTGAGAAACCGTGTTGTTTATTTCAACCCTGCCTCTCAGAAACATTAGATGGAGATCCATGTGCTCTCCATCAATAAAGCATATTTGTTTTGAAAGACACAACACTCATGGGCTGTCAGTCATAACAGCTTCTAAGAGTACTTTAAGAGCTGTGACATCAATATTTACAAAATGCAAAGTGGAGAAAAGTGCATTGAGTCACAGATGCGTGTGCTGTCTTATTGCCTGATTCCCATTCTCCCTAGTGTAGTTAGTAGGCTAAATCTATATGAAGGAATATTTTTGAAATATGAATGGAAATTTGGGAATCCTCCAAAGTAAATATTGAGAGACACTAATTAAATGCCAAAAAAGCTTGTAAAATAGAATTACTTTTCCTCCCACAGTGAATGTATTGATTAAAAACTAAAATCAGTGGTAAAATTAGGTGGAAGAAAGTACCTGTGTTTGGAGCTTGAAGTTCCAAGCTTATAGGCCGCATCCCTCGTTTGTACCTTAGTGGCTTTGGAAAGACGATGTAAATCTCTAGGCTCTTGTCATTTGGCTATAAAATGGGCAGGATTATACCCACTTCACAGGATTACATCCTATTTAATAAGTAAATGTAGACAATAAAGGCTTTGTAAGTTGTATAGTGACACTTGATTGCAAATTACAAAGTAGCTTAAGTTGTCTTAAATGGAATACTGAGTTTTCGTATTGGAAAATATATTTGGAATTTATCAAGGAAATATACTCATTCTATATTGTAAGGTACTTTACAAATTAAAATGGATTTTCTTAGATGTGTTAGAAAATGACTTAAATATTACTCTATTATAATCTTTTTTTTTTTTCCAAAAAGAAAGTGAGATTAAAAATAGTATGGTTTCACTGAGGTCTATGTTGATTATACATATTTTTAAGAAGTCTTGTGGCCTTGACAGTCTCTTAAGTGAGAGTACTTTCTCTATGGTCCCCTGGACATAATGCCTTTGTATAAATGTGGAGAGTCTTGGTAAGACACTCATCTCAAAGCACTGTGGAGATTCCAGGTAGAGAGAAACTGAATTAATGAGAAATGGTCTTAGTAGAGTTAAGAATCTTGGTTAGGGGGAAAATGACACTAAATTTGAAAATCCCTGGGCTTAACTCAATACTTGGATAATTGCTACTCTCTGAAATTAGCTCTAACATCATGCCTTAATGATATAGAAGAGCTTCTTAAATGATTTCCCAGGTTTACATGGTTTATAATTTTTTATAGAGGAGCTTTAAAAAAAAATTCTATAAAGCACTACCTTTATATTTAAATAGGATGCTGGAAGATAAAAATTTGGCCAGCAGAGGGAGCAGATTTACGTAAATTGGGTTTTAAGAAAAATACGCTGAAGATGCCTCAGTAAATGTGTAGCTTATGGGTATAGCTTTACATTCTCATTCTATGCATAGAGAGAAAAACGGAAGGAAGGAATCAGGTCATATCACAACTTTTGTAGTTTTTGAAAAGGAAAAAAGGCAAGCAAATCGTATACAAATAGTAACTGGCATTTGTTGTCAGTGTCTCTTAATTCTGCGAAGAATCTTTTCTAAATAAATGCCATAGATTTAATACACTTAGTAGATAAGAAGCTTTCAGTGCTTTAACCTGAGGTTAGGACACATTCATCCCAAACACCTGAAAGAAATAGAAAAGGAATTGCTAATGTTCTGAACAAGGCACTGCTATGACTGAGTCGCAGTAAGCACTTACATTTTCTAGTCTATGTATTGTATCAGGAAACTGGAATATATTTAAGGAAAAATAATTTGCTATGCATAAAGCAAGTATAAAACAAACGGTTTTCTGCTCTTCTGTAGTTACACAAAAATTATAAATGGTACCACATGCATTCTAATTTCCTTGACAAATATGCAGGCAGGTATAAAATTATTATATTCATGCATTTTCAAGCACTAATGATTAAATACATATAATATTCAAGGCAGTATTCTCAGCATTTGGGAATATAAAGATAAGTAACAGTCTGGTTTCATGTAATTTATAATTTAGCAAGTGAGGAGTTAACTCACTTCCACCGTGCCCAAGTGTAAAGCAGGTAGGCATTTCACAAGCTAGGATGAGCTGCTTCGATACACACTGTACCCTAAAAATGAGAAATAGCCGTTCTTTTGTACTTCCAGAAAAAATTTTTGTTTTGCAACTATTAAGACTGAGAAGTTTTGCTTTATAAAATGAACTAAATATGATTGCCATTTAAATTATTTGCCATCTTTTAGAGTAAAGAGAATTAACTTAGGAAAAAGATTCCAACAAATAATATTACAACGTCGATTCTTTATCATTGTTTTGGAGGCATTTTATTGTTGTTTTAGTTTTTTGTTTGTTGTTGTTTTGCTATTGGGTTCCTACACTCACCAGAGAGAGAGAGAGGAAGAGAGAGGGAAAGTGAGAAAGCACTGCCGGGGGGATGGCCAGACTACAGTCTCTTCTACTCCGTTCTCCTCTTGGGATTTTTAAGCATGTATAACACGTGCCCAGCGTGTTTCTCTAGCTGCCAGGGATGGGTTTGGAACCATGCAGTCAGCCATGTAGGATCCAACTGCTCCAGCTACTATGCCACTGGCTGGCCCTGCTCCTGTTATTTTAGTTATAACTGGAGATGATTAGGCGAAGGAGGATCTCGATTTCTCTTCACTTTAAAAACTACAACTATGTCATGTAAAAGAAAAATGATCCTTTTAAACTTTGACTATTTTAGATGAAATTTAATGTATCTGCTTTTTTAAAAAATACATGATTACTCTTAAAATGTAAAAGACTGCATATGTAAACTAGAACACAGAAGAGTAAATAATCAATGTTCATTAATGGGTGCAGGAGAAAAGGGAGAGGGTAATTATTTCTCTTAGAAGGTTAGAATTATGCATGAGGGTTGTTCTTTCTCTCATCACATCTGCATAAAAACTATTTTGTTTTTGTTTTTTTAAGAATTATTTATTTAATTATATTTATTACTATTATTATTATTATTATTATTCAATTTCCCATAGGGCATGTGCATTCACTAGAGAGAGAGAAAGTGCAGAAGCAAGGCGTTAGGTCCAGGACCTGAACCACAGTCGACTATGTGGGAGTCCAGTGCCCCAACCACCATGGCCCCATAAAAACTATTTTGAAATAGGTTAAATCACTAGATGTTTTAAGGTCATAGTTTGGGTATGCCATTTGGATGCTAGGAATTTCTGAAATTGGGGGAGGGAGCATCACAGCAAGGTATAGTGAGGATGGATTGGAGAAGGAATTCGGGTGCTAGGAATAGATTGCAGGGAATGGGCCGGGGACTCATTCATTTAAAAGATGTTTCCCTGCAGTGTGCTGGCTCTGAGTTAGGCCCATAGGTACCATGATTAACATGACCCAGCCTTGTTCTGTCACATAGGCCTGTGATATAAAGAAGAAACAGACCATTATAGCATGGTGTTTATTAAGTGTAGGGTGCTGTGGAAATAAATAACAAGCATCTCTCAGATTAGGAAGGACTGACAGAGGCTCAGCTGAGTTGAGAACTAAGCCCTGAAGCAGGGATGAGAGTTCTGTTGGCAGATAACCACACTGAACACGCTAGCAGGCCATGTGTTTGGCAAGCTCAGATCAGTGACATGCAGCTCAGGGTGGGCAGAGTTTCAAGACTGAGAATGGTGCAGAGAAACATCATTGTGCACAGCGACAAGGTCGAGAGGACTCTGCATTACTTGAATGGAGGAGTTAGCCCTTTTCTTTGGTGCATTGAGGACCTATCAAGATTTCCCATGCAGGAGATGGGCATGAGCAGATTTCTGTAGCATGGAGATTTGAAGTCAGCACTGTGACAGAAAGAAGACCAGACAGCCGAAGCAGCAAAGTGAGGGTGGAGACGAGTGAGCCATATGTAAGAGGAAGAAGGAACAGATCGTGGTGAGGATTAGATGTTGGGGCCAGCAGCCAACTACAGTGATTTGAGTTTATGGAGAGAAAGTAGGAAAGAAATCTATATATATCTTTCCTATTTATAGATGCTTTCCGGATGTTTATGTGAAGGGAAGGAAAATCTAGTTCCTGTTTACCAGGCTTTGGCATAGCTCCCCTGAGATATGGCAGAGGCAGGGGCCTGGCTCACACAAGGTATTTTCTCAAAGAGGCTAGAAAGTAAAGATATGTGAATCATCGTGAGCCAGAAACGGTGCCCAGGTTGGAACAGTTGGGAGTGCTTTCTAGGAAATTAATCCTGAGAGTTAGAACCAAGAAGCTTATGAGCCTAGTCACTTAGTGAAGGACAAGGTTGGAGGCTATGAACAAATGGTATTACCAGACAGAACACTTTGTGGGTGTTAGCCCTGAGGCCCGATGGTCTGAAGCCAGTTTGCCCCAAAAAGAGGCTGAACTGAAGGAAGATGAAAATTCCGAGACAGCATTGGACTTGAGATTGTGTATAGACTGAAGGAGAAGTTGTTAATGTGGAAGGAACTGCCGACATCATGGTAGCAGGAAAGAAGATTGAAAGCACAGATTGGGGTTGAGGAAAGGATTTGAGCTCGAATCCCTGCCTTTGAGAGAAGACAAAAGGAATAAGTTTTGAAATTGGTAGGCAAGGTGGGAATTTGGGAGAGTTAACACTTTGTTATCTAGGAGGCAAGGACATTTTCTTAGAATGACTAAAATTGTGATGAGAAGGACAGTATGGTGCAGTGACTGGAAGCTTGGATCTCGGGACAGAAGACCTTGGTTTGAATCCTGACCCCCTCAGGAGCTGGCAGAGTGGCCTTATGCCTGGTGCTTAGGCTTTGCCATTCTCATTTGTTTCATGTTTAAAATTAATTTTTACGTTTCTCCAAGGACTGTATTAGGATTAAAGAAATTAACTCGTGGGGCCAGCAGTTGGCATGGTGGTTGGGGTGCTGAACTTCTACCTAACCGGCCACAGTTCAAGTCCCAGACCTAGCAGCTTACTTTCTCACTTTCCCTCTCTGTCTCTCTGGTGAGCACAGGTACCCTACAGCAAATTTAATAACATCAACAATAAGGGGACCGGCAGGTGGTGTGGTGGTTAAGGGCGCTGGACTCCAACATGGCCAACTGTGGTTTAAGTCCCAGACGTGGCAGCTTACTTTCTCACTACCCCCCTCCTCTCTCTCTCTCCCTCTCTCTCTCTTTCTCAGTCTGTCCCTTTCTGGTCAAATTAAAAAATAAATAAGTAAATAAATTAATTAGTTCTTTTAAGAAGTTAATTTGTGTATATGCTTTGTATGTAGCAAATATTCAGTGAAGTTTGCTGTTATTAGGAAGCAATTTTGTAAAATGTTCAGACTCTGAAGGTAGCCCTCCTAGTTCAAATACTGGTTCCACCAACTGTATGCTAGTGATGTGACCTTGGACATTATATAATTTTTTGGGGGGATAGGTTATTTATTTGTTTTTTGCTATAGGGTGCATGTGTTCACAGGAGAGACAGAGACAGAAAGAGAGAGAAAGTGAGAAGTCACCCCCCTGAGGGGATGGCCATGCTATAATCCCTTCTCCTCCATTCTTCTTTTGGGATCTTGGGCTCATGCACATACACACCCCACATGAGTTTCAAGCCTCCAGGTCCAGGACTCGAGCCACAGTCGGCCATTTGGAAGTCCAGCACCTTAACCACTATACCACTTGCTAGCTTGGACATTATATAATTTATTACCATGATTCATAGTTTACCTGGTGATCAATAAATGTGTACTCAACTGCAATAATAATAAATAAGGAGACTTGACAAAGTTGTCTTCTAATGCTTTCCCTTCTTGCCAGTGTAATAATTATGTCTTCATGTGGCAAATGCATATTAAAAAAGCTTTTGTTCATTTCTCACCTCAAAGAGGCAAAACACGTTTTCTGTGCTCAGTTTGCTCATCTGTAATAAGGGGATATAATAGTAGTCCTTACATGTTAGGCTTATTGTGAGGTCAGAGTTAATACATGGAAGGTCTTAGCTTCTGGCACCCAGGAAGCATTAGACAGGTCTAGCTGTCATTCCTGCTATTATCTTCACTCACCATCATCAGGAAGAGTGAGGAGAAACTAAGCATGTATAATGGGCACTGTGGGATTGGATTTGTAACTGAGTAGGGGGAATAAAAAAGGATTGCCAGTAAGCATCGAAAATCAACCTGATTAGAAACTTTCTGAGTAGATTATGGTACAGCCAGAAATCTGGGGATTGACCAGGGGTAGAAAATGGTTGGATGGGTTTACCGTTGGGGTTTCTTAGTACACCAATTATGAAAGGAAAAGAGCCAGTGAGCTGAACTTACCATGATGCTGTATTTAAAGAGAACAGTGAAAGCAAATAACCACAGAAGAGAATAAAGCTCCTGGAGCATTTCTTTTTGTATTATTATTGATAGCTATTTGGAAGTGACTTTGATTTTATTATATGTATTACACTGCCTTGTCAATTTGCTTGTCTTTTTCTCTCTCTCTCCCGTCTCTGTCTGAGCAACCCTTTCTAACTTATTTGCCTTTTCCACAAATTTTCTTTTCAGTTCTTATTCTCTCTCTGTCTTCTAGGAAAACTACATAAAGAAAACGGTAAGAAAGCAGAGAAATATTATTTATATGTTCAGTTCTCCACATATTCACTGAGTATTCCCTATCTAGCATGGAAGTCTTTGCTCTGACAGATCCAAAAAATGCATCTGGTATGTTCATTCCCATCAGCAGTCTGTGAGAGAATTCATGTGCGATCATTGCATATACATTGCACAGGAGAATGATATTTGTTATATAATCAAATATCAGAAAGTCTGACACAGGCTCAGTAGTGGTGGCACAGGCAGTATGACACCGCCACGCAATGCTAGAATGGTGTGGGAATGCTCTGGATTTGAGTTCTGGGTCAACCTGAACACATGGGACACACCTGCAATCCTGACTACCTGGCAGGCTGGGGCAGTTCTGGCGGTGGTGGCTCTTTCAGTGGTGCCCTCCCCCCATGTATCCCACGAAGAAAATAAAATATGGCACAGCCACCAAGTGTTGTAGGAGGTTAGAAAATGTGCTCGGGAAGGAAAGAGACATAAGCTGGGGCACATGCAGCCTTTAGAATGGAAATTGAGAGAGGGCTTAGATAGAAGGTAAGAGCAGGGGTGGAGTTCAGTGTGCAGGCCTGGGAGAGCTCTGAAAGGACAGTGCAGGTACATGTGACAGGCATAGAGAACGGGGCAGGCCCCAGCCCCGCAGGAGAGTAGAGGTGGGAAGTGAGGCGAGTGGGAGGAGAGACTGGACACTTAAGTCCCACAGTGTGTAGCCAACGTGTGATCAGTAAATGCCGTCCACCGTGTTGAAGGAGGAAGAAACTCCCATGAATTTATCTTTCTGTGTTTGAACTTGTCAATGTGATAATTATGTTCTAACCATGTAATAAATGCATATGATAAAACCTTTTTTATTTTATAAACTGAAAGAGGCAGATTTTTCTTTTTTTGGCTAGTCTTGTGGAAGAATACTAATTTGGCAACTTTGTAATTAAGAATGTAAATGTCTCCATAAAATTATGGGAAAACAGAGGTTGCATTTTTGGGAGTATAGTGAGCAGGATGTTCTAGCCTGCTACAAAATTCTCTAAGTAGTTTTTCTTCTTTAAACCATCTCTTTTCATGCTTTATCTCTTTCAGGGTAGCTGTTGCCTCTATCTATAGCTTAAGAGTAGCATATTTCATTTAGAGAACCATGTTAAGCTGCCCCAAGCCTAAGTGTCATGGTGCACAGAAATTAAGGGGTCTTAAAAACACATATTCCTTTGTGAGGTAAGGGCAGTGGGACAAGTACAATTAAGCCCTCCTTTGACTAGTGGACACCTTATTAGTATTCATGAAGAGCATATCATAACACCTTGACAAAGTTAAAGTTTCCACCTGAAGAGCTACTCTTTGCATGAATAGTGACTGAATTGCTTCTAAAAGCGAGTATTACTTTATTGAATGAGATATTTTCATTTAATCTGCTACATTTTAGAATTGTCATTATAATGATAATAAATAGTAATGATTAGCACATGTATGGCTTTTATATTTAAAGTGTTTTAGAGTTCATTTAATTTAATTGTCACTTGGCATCATTAGTGACCTGTACTTGCTTTTCCGTTGTGAATCTCAGAAAGTGTTCCCTCATTAGGCCCAGTGTTCCCTTTTGGTACTTCCATGGTCCATAAGCTATTTCTGCTATTGGAATTGCTCAGAGTTAACAGATTGAAAGGCTTTATATTCGAGCTTCTTTTCCTAGGTTCACATTTGGGTTCTTTTTTTTGAAGAAAATTTTGCTATAGGGTGCGTGCACTTGCCAGAAAGACAGAGAGACAGAGAGCCAGAAATCACCCCCCAGGGGGGATGACCACGCCACAATCCCTTCTCCTCCATTCTCCTCTCGGGATCTTGGGCACACACACACATGCACCCAGCGTGAGTTTAAGCCACCAGGTCTGGGACTTGAACCGCAGTTGACTACATGGGAGTCTATTACGGTAACTGCTGATCCCGCATTTGGGTTCTTGAGCTAAGGCTTTCTGTTTTCTGTCCCAGGTCCTGTACTTACTAACTCTGTGACCCTAGACAAGTTACTTAACCTAAAGTTTCTTGAGCTGGGATGCTTAGTCATGTTAGTAGTGCCTCAGAGGGTCCTTCGGAGCATTCAGTGAGAAAATGAATATCAAGTACGTAGCAAATATATAACAAATGTTAGTTATGTACTAGTGTTTTTAAAATTATTAGCATTTCATTCTGGGAAGCTATATGTGGTTACGTGTAAGATAAAGAAATTATAAGCCAATAAATACCTTTTCCAAGAATTGCTGTGTGTCAGGCTCAGGATGAGGCATTGAGACAGAAAAGGAACCCCTGGCAGCTACCTTCTAGAAGGCCGAACCACTATAGGGGGTGTGGAGATGGTTAGTAAAACACTATGCTGAGTGCTTGAGCTAACAAGGTCAAGGTCAACCAAAGCTTAAAGCTAAAAGTGATGAATTTTGACTTAGATCTTTCATAGAAGGCTTAGAGAGAAAGCGATAGTTGACCTGGGCCTTGGAGGATGAGAAGGACTTGCACAGAAAATAGAATTTTAGGGTGAGAAGGAGCAAGTCTTCCAAGTTTAAGTGTTTGATGGCTCCCGTGACAGTGGGACTCCTTTAATAGATTGAAAGCAGGTTGGCCCACTTTGTGTGAAATTAATAGAGCTGCCACTTGGTCACGGTTTTCTCAGCTGCTCTTCCTGTCTCTTCTGTAGAGTCTGCATAAAGCGCGCAGCTTTGCGGTATTAGCTAGACCCAGAAGAGGCCTTTTTTGTGGCTAGAGTGTGTGGTGCTTTAACAATGATACTTTATGGGCCTCACTTATGTTCTCTTGTTTCACTGGGTCTGAATTTCTATGACTGTGATTGGGATGGAATCAACTGGACATTGAGGAAACACCTTAAACTCTAAAATACCCCATACCACAGTTAGATTCCCGCTAATTGTTAAAGACTGAAATGTACTGATTGCCTAAGATGTAAGACAAGACTTGTTAGAAAGATGGAGAGGATCATAGTCACAAAATAGATGATTGTGCCAGTGTGCTGTTACTGACTGTATATCACTTAGACAAAGGGAAGGAAACGCCATCTTTCTTTTTCAGTGTCTGAGGCTGCAGATAATATCTGGGAAGCACATGGACCACTGTTAGGTGGGAGACATCTGTGCCCTCCCTTGAACCGTGTCTTGGGTTGTGCTTAAATGAGCAGATGCTGCTTGTGCTCTCTCTGAAGCTTGTAAAGGCGGGGGCAGATACACTAACATCGAATGAGAACCTCTGAAGCACATGCTGGATATTACTTATGTGTTCTCACAATCTAGCTATTGTTGTACAGTTTTAAAATGAGGACAGATCAGTGAGATTGCTGTAACAATCTCACTGATTGAGATTCCCAACAAGTAATCAGTGGTAGAGGTAGGACTCTAAAGGAGGTCTGTCATGCTCCAGTGTCCATTTTTACCCTTGTATTAAATGCAATGTTTGTTTTGTCTTTTTTTTTCTGTGATCTTTCTTCTTTAAATATCTCATGGAATTTGAACTCAATAAAAGTCATCATACATTTGAAGAATATATATAGTTAAATGAAGTTTTTTTCTAATTTGTCAAGTAGATTTACATTGAATTGAGTACAGTGAATTATCTTTTTAAGGCCAGTCATCCTTGCACTGAAAGGGGCACACATGAGTTGCTTTTTTCTTAAGGGAGAAGTGAATATTCAGTATTTTGGGTAGGAACCTTCATATCATTATTTGACAATCCCAACAGCATAATTTGATGATACTGATTTAGGTTCAGAGTTCATTGATAGTTAAATAATGTGATTTCAGTTATTCTAATGTAGCAGGCAGAACAGAAGAATGATGACCCCTTTTGAATAAAGTCCACCATTTGCTTAATTTGTTGCATATAGACTGTTAAACTCTTAGTACCCCATAACACAAAGTTAGATTCACTCTAATTCACTCTTACTTTCTCACTACTTCCATATGGTAACCAGGGACATCATTTTTCCCTCACTGTTTCGCCTTCTTTCTGTTGGATTGTCTAAAAAGTCATGACATGTTTTCTTACCTTTTTTTATGCAAAAATGCATCATGACCTTTCTGATAACCCAATACATTTGAAAATAGATCCAATTGTTAAAAAAAAAAAGATCAGATGACTACAGATTATTAAATTGCCCAGTTTATAGCTTGAATTATTTCATAGTCATTAAGTCATGTACACTTTCATCTCCAATTCACAGGTGTGCTCTTTTGTCTATGCTAAACATGTACCTGCTCTGTTGCAGGCACTGTGCTAGGGGATGCCGGTCTTATTTCTCCCACAGCCCAGGTGGCCAGTGCCTCTCACATTACCAGCTGTTATTCTGGTCTGCTTATCAGAGTCATGTTACACACAATTTTCAACCTCCTTTTCCTACTTAGGAAAGAATATCTGAATTTAGGGAAATGGAAGAGATGGTAGTTAATTTTGAAGCCATTCTAATGTATAAAAATAATGAATTGTTCCCATAGTTCAGAATTGGTGACAACCCTCCTAACTAACTGATCTGGATGTTTTGGGGTGCCAGGATGCTTCTGGAGCATATAAAGATAGTTGTCTTGAACTGTCAAATAAAAGGCCAAGCTGTGAAGGTAGAATAGACCCAATGTAATTCAAAGGAAAATGTTGTGTCATTAGCAATACAAAGTTCTTCTAGTGTATTTCTGAGTAAGGAGAGATTAACTTCTCAAGTATCAGAAAAGAGGCTTGAGTTTAGTGTGAATTCAGAGTGCCATGTGGACTATACAGAAAGAATTAGAAGGGATGAGTGTAACTATTTTAAACTCAAAAGCCACATACACTTCCCATTAATTTGATCCTTGATATTTCATTTTCTCTTTGAATATTGAAATTATACCTGTATTCACAGAGGCATACAGTCACACACACTCACTCACACACAATTAAGTAGCATAATTTGGTTCAGAATTCTCGGGGCAGAAGATATATTTTTCCCTAGGCAGTGGCAGTCACTTTATCCTCTAGTTGATAAATGCTGCCTGACAAATACTTTCCCATTTATTTCTTTTACTTTTTAAAAATATGTTATCTCATAAAATATTGGGCCCTCAATACGAATTTAATTACTCTTCAAGCAGGTCTTCCTGAAGTGATTAATAAGCCACAAAAATAACTATTTCCTCTTCTCTGTGTTGGTATTTTTGGAAATTAGGTTGCCTGTGCCAAGTTTCATTTGTAGATAAAATGGAAATTGTTAAATGGTCTAACAATTCACAAGAAATCTTTGTTCCTGTATTAAGAGCACACCAGATACCTAATTCCATTTAGAGTTTTCAATAACTTCTTGTAATTTAGGCAGCCACATGAGTCATGTAATTGGTTCAGATATTCAGCAGAAATATTTTACTAAGAAAGCCACAGGAAAATATTTTTCTTTGCTCCTTTTTTTTTTTTTTTTTTTTTTTTTTTGGACAGGGTGACCGGAATATAGCTTTTTAATAAATTAATGAGGTTTTTTTTTATCAAAATGAAGATTTAAAAAATGGTTTATTTAAATAATTTTTTTATTGTAGCACAATATCACTAGTGGACTGATTGAGTAAATTATGATGTATTCATATATTGGAATATTACATCGTAATTAAAAATGATAATGATCAAGGTGTGTTGACCTGGGCAAGAAAGCATGATAGATGCAACTTAGAAGTTTGAAAGGACTATGTTTATTGCATGTGCATGTAACTAAAGTATGGAATGACCTACCCCCTAAAGACATTGATACTGGTCAAAGGAGAGGCAAATAATTACAGGGAAGATTTTTGTTTGCTTTTTTATTTATTTTTTGCCAGAATGCGTATGTGCTATACATTGGAGACAGAAGGAGAGGAAGAGACAAAGAAAGCAGTTCCCCAGTGGGACCTGGTCACACTACAATCTTTTTCCCTCCGTTTCTCCATTCCATCAGGATCCCCAGTAGGAGTGTATATGCACCTGGCATGTTTTACAAGCCTGGGGGTCAGGAGGAAGGATTCAAACGTCAGTAAGCCATGTGGCATCTGGCTTCCTCTGCACAGTGCCTGTATGCTGTGCTACAGGGCTGGTCTGTGGGCAATGATTATTCAGAGAACAGAATCCAGAAATAGACTCAAATACTCAAATGGTAATTTAGTGTAGGGTAAAAGTGGTATTCCAAAGAAATGGCAGAAAGCTGGATCATTTAATAAATTTTGTTGCTACAGCTGGCTAGCTATTTGAAAAAAGAACTAAACTAGAACTACACTTCATTCCTTTTATTAAAAGAAATTTCAGGGAACCAGCAGTTAGCGTAATGGCTATGTCGCTGGACTCCCACATAGTTGACCGCGGTTCGCGTCCCGGACCCGGTGGCTTAAAACTCACGCCGGGCATGTGTGCGTGCATGCCCAGGATCCCGAGAGGAGAATGGAGGAGAAGCGATTGCGGCTTGACCATCCCCCCTGGGGGGTGATTTCTCGCTTTCTGTCTCTTTGTCTCTCTCTGTCTTTCTGGCGAGCGGACGCGCTCTATAGTGAAAACCTCTCCAAAAAAAAAAAAAAAAGAAATTTCAGATCAATCAAATCTTAAAATATTTAAGGTGAAGCCTAGAAAGTTCTAGGAGAAAACATTGGTAAATAGTTTTTGTTTCTGAAGTGAGGAAAACCTAACATGACCCCAAATTCAGAAACGATTCAGGAAAATGGATGCATCTGCCTATGTTATATCGTTTCAGAGGCTTGAGAACAGAATGAATCTTTTTTTTTTTTTTTTTTTAATTTTTTTTTTATTTATTTTTTGCCAGAGTGCGTATGTGCTATACATTGGAGACAGAAGGAGAGGAAGAGACAAAGAAAGCAGTTCCCCAGTGGGACCTGGTCACACTACAATCTTTTTCCCTCCAGGTGTGAGTTTAAGCCACTGGGTCCGGGACTCGAACCGCGGTCGACTACGTGGGAGTCCAGCGACATAGCCATTACGCTAACTGCTGGTCCCGAGAACGGAATGAACCTTGATACTACCTATTCGTGAGTGCCACTTCCAGTTTGATTTTTGTTTTTTATTTTTTTTTCCTGGAGAGATTTTTGCTATAGGGCACATACACTTTCTGTCTCTCTGTCTCTGTCTGTCTGGCAAGTGCACGCGCCCTATAGCAAAAACCTGTCCAAAAAAAAAAAAAAAAGTAATGGTATATGGGCCAGTCCATATTGTGGTGGTTAAGATGGTTTGGATTACAGCATGGTTCAAGTCCTGGACCAGCAGCTTGAAAAACAAGCCAGGCACTTTTGCAAGCATGCTCACACTCTCAAAATGGGGGAGGAAAGGGATTGCAGTATGACCATTCTCCAGGGAGGTGTGCATTCTCTCTCTCTCTCTCTCTCTCTGTCTATCTCTGTCTCTTTCTGTCTCTCTCTGGGAAGCACCTGTGCCCTCTGAGAAGTTTAAAAAAAAAAAAAAAAAAAGGTTAATGGTATTATTTTGCAGGCACTGGACCGATGCAGGCATACACCAAGCAAAAGGCCACTAACCAATTATTTCAGAAACTGCCTTTATGTCTGTTATTGTTAGCATTCATGAGCCATTTAAATTGATGACATTTAAATATATTTGAAATTTTTCATGACTATGTGTAAGAAGTAATTTGTACAGTAACATTACTTGAAATGATTGAAGAATGATGGGGATCAGCAGGTGGCATGGTGGTTAAAGTGCTGGACACTCCCACATGGCTGACCACAGTTTGTGTCCCGGACCTGATGGCTTAATTTCTCACTTTCCCTTTCTATCTATCCCCCCTCCCCCCCGTGTCTCTCTCTGGTCAAATTAAAATAAATGGATGAATAAATAAAGTTAAATAAAAATTTTAAGAAAAGAGAAATGAATGAAGAATGAAAAATAACACATCAGAATAAAAGTTATGAGAAAATGTGTAAGAAACTGCTGTGTAGTTAACCTGTGGATTGTGAAGCTGGGCCTGATGGGATGGGCAAACGTCATCCTATGCTGCTGTCACCTGTACAGTGTGACAATGTGTTGGCTTAATCATTGGGAACGTTTCCTTAAGTCATTCAAAAATAGTTTAAGGTTTGGGACCCCTAAAATTTTTTCTTTCATATTTATAACTTGACTATTTCTGTGCTAGTTAAGCCAATCACCCATTTAAGAAAACAAACAAAACACAAAAGCCCAAAACCCTCAATCAAAGCATTTTTTTTATATACCATGTTGCTGTATGTGATAGTGGAGAGACTAGAAGGTATTTTTGCTTCGTTTTGTCACATGGGCTCAGAAGGTTGTCATCCTGCTAAGTGAACACAGCTTTAGTATGCTCATGTGCTGCATCTTTGGAAGCAGTTTCTGGAAAATGTGTGTCATCTTATGAAACGATCTTATTTCAGATTTACAGCATTTTATTCGTTTATGTTATTCATTTTACAATATCACAGGCACAGATTTATCATTGCATAGAATGTAAGATTCCTGTAAATTGTTAGTGTAAAATAAAAACCATGGAGGACCGTCTCTGGAGGACCATCCCTGGAGGACCTCTGTTCCCTTGGGAGGCATCTTTCCTGTTCTTTGAAGGGGGAACTGAGAAATATTATCCTGAGTAAATATGAACAAGGAAGGTAGCTGATAATCATACTCAAGTTTATTTGGGTTTTAAGTTCTGAAGTTACATAGTGAAAGGAAGTAGATTTCATAAAAGGCAAATTATATTAGCTCAATTTAACTCAGTAAAATGAATGTTTGATTATCTACTTAGGATTCTCACTGAATCCAGCAAATGCCTGAGCTGGTAGATAGTTTAGTCATTAGAACTATAATCCAATTAAAGCCAAGGGAACTAAATAAACTAATTTTAATCAAATTTACTTTGATTTCTCTTGGTGTCTCTCAGAGAGAAATTGGGTTGCCTGTGCCAAGTTTTATTTGTAGATAAAATGGAAATTGTTCAATTTCTTCCTCTGTTTTTACTACAGGTCACAGTAATGAAAGGCAGTAACAGAAATAAAGATCATTCAGTAGAAGGTGAAGGGGCTGGAAAACGACCAAAACGAAAGTGTCTTCAGTGGCATCCATTGCTAGCCAAGAAACTTCTTGACTTTTCAGAGGGGGAGGAAGAGGAAGACGAAGAGGAAGATATTGATAAGGTAAATCCTTCATTTTACTGTAGAAGTTTCAAGTTAATTTGTGTACTCACAATATGCTAGAAACTACAGTGAACGTGTGTGGTATGAAATACGTCTATCTAGAAATCTGGGAGTATAGAGGCAAGACACGACGCTCTGTGAGGCAGACCTACATGGAAGGGTTGCCCATTTGTGTGCTGAAACCTCCCCAAGTACTCTGGGCATGTGAGCGTGCCCATGATACAAGGCTGGCTGAAGTCAAGAGTGCATCTTGGCATCAAGACTCTGATGGGGATGCTCTCTCTCTTGCTGTCTGTCATGGAATAAATAAACTTCAAAAAAAAATAACATTTTGTATGACTTAAATCTGATTTAATTACTTTATTCACATTTTCAGTCCATTTATTGATTGTTCTTTAAATATCTGAACCTCCTAATAGTTTAGATTGAAATAGATTCTTCTTAAGTATTCTATCAGTTAACTAATGATTTACAGTAATATTCAAGTGCATCGAGAAGGGGGAATTTATAGAACTTGATGTGCTCACTTCACACCCACCCCCTTGCTCCTCTGGCCTCTCTTCCTTTGGCAGTCTGTCTCTGCCACTATAAGCACTCCAGTGTGACTCTCTTCGTCTTCATTTCTGTGGCCTATAGCGACTGGTAGCACTTGTCCCATCGAGTCTCTTTGGTCACTCTGTGGTCACTCTTTTTTGTTTTTTTTTTTTGAGAGGTTTTCGCTATAGGGCGCATGCGCTCGCCAGACAGACAGAGAGAGACATAGAGACAGAAAGCGAGAAATCACCCCCCATGGGGGATGGTCACACCGCAATCCCTTCTCCTCCATACTCCTCTCGGGATCTTGGGCGTGCACACACACGCGCCCGGCGTGAGTTTTAAGCCACCGGGTCCGGGACGCGAACCACGGTCGACTATGTGGGAGTCCAGTGACATAGCCATTATGCTAATTGCTGGTTCCCACTCTGTGGTCACTCTTGAAGTCCTCTTCTCTGGCCTCACACCTGAGCGACTGGCTCTTACTTAAAGAGTCACATGATCATGCAGGTGACTTGAGAAAATAATTTACTCTTCCAGGGCTTGCATATTGGCTCTTCCTCACCATCATTTGGGTCTCAGCACAAGGGTTACCTCCCCAGAGAGATGGGACCTAATGATCTCCAAGTTTTCTCCCACCCAACTCATTCCAAGTCAGAGGATTTCCTTCTCAGCAATTCCTGCTATGTGCCCCATGTCTGGCAGAGTTCTTGTTTACGTCTGCCTTCCCAGAGCAGAACAGAAGCCTGGTAAGAGCAGGACACTGGGCTTTCTTGTCCTCTCCTGTTTCTCTAGAACAGAGAATGGAGTATGGCACTTGGTAGGTGTTGAATAGATTTATACTGAACGGAAGAGTAAATGAGGACATATTTGTGATGTTGTAAATTTTTTAAACATAAGTTAACGTTTTTCAGGTCTTCGATATCCAGTCAGCCCTTTTCTCTTAGCTTTGGCTGACTCTTTCTTTCACTCGTCTCAGCAAGAATTATAAATATCTTTCCAGTTTCTTAGACATTGAGGATACCCTCTGTGACCTGTTCTTAGTTTGCAGGAAAATAGAGGCCACCGGAAGTGTCCACCAGCTTTCTTCATACACCTGTGCGCTTATGCTTACTCCTGACTTAGCCTTTCCTCCTCCCGCCCTGCTTTAGAGAAATAATTTCATTTCTCCTGTTAGAGGAGACTGCCAGGTATATACTTCATTTGGTCCTTTGACACATTTGTCCCTGTTGGTCACTGATCCTCGAAGCCATGTTCTGCTTCTGTGATGGCAGTCCCTCAGTGTCTGCTCCCCCTTGCCCATGGTGCTTTAGTCATTTCTTTCTGTGGGTGCCTCTCCAATGTTCTTCCCTCAAATACTGATGTCCTCTGGACCTCTAATCTTAATTTCTGCTTGTATTACCGACTTTCCTCTTGAACTCTGGGCTCATGTCCGTTTATTTGATAAATCTATTAGATTCAACTAGGAATCTCAGTTTGAATGCACTCACACATAAGCTTTTGCTTTTTTCCTCCAAATCTTTCCTGCATCTTCCCTTTCACAGTAAATGGCAGCTTCAGTACTCTATAGTTTGTCAGGTTAAAACTTCGCTTTATTTTGCTCAAGCCTCATATCCATCCATCAGCAATGCTCTCAGCTATCCCTTCGGAATATGTCCTCAGTCTGCACCTTTCTTCGCAGTTCCATACTACCAGCTTCCTCCAAGCCACCCCTGTTCTAGCAGATTATTGTATCCTACCCCTCTCCCTATCTCTGTTCTTACTTTCACAGTTTATTCTCAACAAAACAGTGAAAGGGGTCCTTTTAGTAAAAAGCATAAGGCTGGTCATGCTACTTTTCTGCTTCACAAGGGCAGAGACTTTGTGTGCCCATGGCACTATGTGACTGTGGCTGTATCGGCAGCAACTAAAAGAGTGCCTGGCCCATGGCTGGTGCCCAGTCAACGTGTACCCAGTGGAGGATTAAAGTCATTGAATCTTCTTCTCTTTTTACTCCACACTCAGTGACCCCATCTATTCCTTTAATCTTACTATCTTCTTTGTTTGTTTTTTGTTTTCTTTTTCTTTTCTTTCCTTTTTAAATTTTTTTTAAAGAGAGATTTTTGCTATAGGCATGCGTGCGTGCTCACCAGAGAGACAGAAAGTGAGAAATCACCCCTAGGGGCATGGGCTACGCTGTTTTCTCCCCTCAGGATTTTGGGCACGTATGCCTACACACCTGGCGAGTTTCAAGCCACTAAGTCGGGACTTAAAGCACAGTCAGCTGTGTGGGAGTCCAGTGACGTAACCATTACGCTATCTGCTGGCCCCACTGTCTTCTTTATACTGGTGTCTCAAAGCTGACAATACCCATAGATTTGAGTATCCATGGAGCTCTCCTCATAGCCACTTTGGATTCTGCCTCCCAGCCCTGATCTATTTTCTCTTGGGTTTTGAAAAAACCTTTACCGTTGAAACCAGAGTACCCTTTCATTTTCAGTCTTAATCCAATTAGATACTAGCCAATCTGGGTTCTATATAAATATTATCTCTGTTTTTATTTCTCCATTTCTATCACTGCTGCCTGGATTTTAGCCTAACCCCTTTTTTGCCTGGACAGCTGGAATAAACTTTGGTCTGGGTTCCCTAGTTTGGGTTGCTTCTTGTTTTACTATTTACTCTATGTTCTATATTGTTGATGGGAGTTACCTCTTTAAAGTACAAAGCAATGTCTTTTCCCCTGCTTTCTGTAGCTGCAAGTGTTGATTTCTTATAAAGTAAAGTATCTTATAATGGGCTCTTGGTGAAAGAAGAATCCAGAAAGAGAGATTTTCATCTTTATTTCGTTATTTATCCATGTATTTACTTATTTGATTTTTCGGTTAATTAATTTAATGAAATAGTTATAACATTAGATTATAGTTAAGAAATTTGGGGCTTGGGATGTGACAGATGACTTGGAGGTTAAGGCAGCTGGATCCCACATAGCCTGCCTCATGATTCTAGTCCTGGACCCGACAGTTTGAAAAACATATTGGGTACCTGTGCATGTGTACCCAAAAATCCCAAGAAGAGAATGGAGAAGGGATTGTGGTGTGATCATTCCCTCTAGTGGGTGATTTCTCTCTGTCTCTCTCTCTTTTTCTTTCAATTTCTCTCCAGTGAGCACACATGTCCTATAGTGAAAACTAAAAAAATATAATAATTTTTTTTGATGTTCATTCTTGACAAAATAGAATTTGGATAGTCATTGTCAAGCCAAATGTTTTGTTATTTTTTAAGTTTATTTCTTTCATGAGACACATACACACATTGCCAACCTGGCCTTCTTGCCAAGATGTGCTCCCAATCTCAGCCAGCCAGGATCATGGGCAAGAGTGCATGTCCAGTGTAAGGAAGGCCTCAGGACAAGATCCTGGGGCCTGGCCATGCAGGCGCAGCATCACAGAGCCCTGAGTTACTGCGATGTTACCAGCTGCCCCTTAAACCAAATGTTTTTCATTTTTCCGTACACTTTGAGGCTACTGATATACAGGATTAAATGCATGCTGCTTAACATGGTAGAAGAAATTATTCATGAAGTAGCTTATACATTCTTCTATAGCCTTATTTCCCAGAACCCTGTTGTCCTCTTTTTTATACCAGTGCTGTTGAATTACATACCGATTGTCAAATACACTATCAAGCCTTAATCCCTGTCTAGTCCCATATATTCCTAATGGCCACTTGTCACATTCATATTCATCTTAAAAACTTTTGCTCAGACAATACCTTTTTTTTTTTTTTTTTTGTTTTTTTCTATAGAGAACATGCCCTCAAAGGAGAGAAAGTGAGAAATCATCCCCCCCTCCCCCCGAGGGGATGGCCACACAATACTATTCTCCTTTTGGAATTTTGGGAAAGCATGTGAATGTCCCTGGCATGATTTTCAAGTCACCAGGTCCAGGACTCAAATGTGGTAACCCATGTGAGCATCCATGCCACGTATTGGACCCCAGACAATAGCTTTATAAGGAAGACTGTCTTTCTTTCATTTTGTTTTTTTAAAAAGGTTTTTTGCCATAGGGCATGTGTGCTCACCAGAGAGAGACTATGAGAGGGAAAGTGAGAAATCCACCCCCCACCCCTGGCAGGATGGCCAAGCTCCAATCCTGTCTCCTCTGTTCTACTCCCAGGATCCTGGGAACACATGCACATGTGTACCCTGTGTCAGTCTCAAGCTGCTGGGTCCGGGACTCGAATCGTGGTCAGCCATGTGGGAGTCCTGCGCCTCAACCACCATGCCACTCGCTTGCCCCAAGGAAGACTTCCTGTGCTTCCACCCACTAGTGCTCCATTACCTTACTGATCCTTGTTGTAGTCGGCACATGTTTTTGGTATATATGTCTTTTTCCCCTCCCAAAACAATGAGCTCTTTTTTCCAGCGTTTAACTTTTTTAAATTTAGTACTAGAATCAAGTTATTTCTGATGAGAAAAATATAAAATATTAAAAATGTATTATAATTTATTTTTTATTCCTAATTTTTTCTTGCCTTTTCAGTTGCAGAATGCTAAATAAATATTCCTCAAGAATCGTTGATGATTATGTACATTATGTAGAAGATAAATCTGTAGCTTTCATTCTCCATATATATAGCTATAACTTCAGGATTTTCTGTCCTGTTTGTGTATGTAGTGGGTTGTCGGGAAAGTCATGACATATTTTTTTCTATGCAAAAATGCATCATGACTTTTCTGACAACCTAATAGATAATTGATGGCTAGTTAATTGCATTTGCAATAATAGGTTTTTTAAAAATACCAAATTGGATTAAGCATGTGATTTGTCTTAGAGTATCTTCCTGTGACATTTGCCCAGTAAACAATGTATAAAAGAACCTATTTGCCTTAATAGTTGTGGTTTCCAAAGTATGATCCTCAGACCATCACCTGGGAATTTGTTAGAAATACAAATTCTCAGAACTCACTCCAGACCCGCAGAATTGGAAACTCTGGGAATGGGGCCTAGCAATCTGTTTTAATAAGACCTCCAGGGATTCCAAAGCACATTCAAATTTAACAACTACTGCTCTGCTGCATAATGTAGACTATCGACTACATGGATCCTTCTGATCTTAACTATGAAACAAGAAATTAAAGAAATGTTCTTAGTAATAAGTATCCTGGACTTACACTCATGGTTGCATTGTTTCCAAGAAACATGGAATCCTGCAAGGGGTCTTCAAAAATTCAATAGAAGTATATGTCATGAAAAAAACTGCAAATGGGCTTCAAAATTTGTTTGCACCTAAATAATCTAGTACTTCAATTTCATTTTCTATGAGTTTTTAAAAGTCCACCCGCATTTTAGCTTTACAAGGTATTTTATGACCCTGATGTGTTCAGAGTTTCTATGATCAGACATTGAATTAAGAATTTTAAGCGGGACAAGCAGTTGGCATAATGGCTATGTGGTTGGACTCCCATGTAGTCAACTGTAGTTCGAGTCCCAGACCCGGTGGCTTAAACTCACGCCGGGCGTGTGTGCATGCGTTCCCAAGATCCCAAGAGGAGAGTGGAGGAGAAGGTATTGCGGCGTGGCCATCCCTACTGAGAGGGGGGTGATTTCTCACTTTCTGTCTCTCTTTACCTCTGTCTTTCTGGCGAGCACACATGCCCTATAGCAAGAACCTCTTCAAAAAAAATAAAATAAAATAAAATAAAATAAACTTTAAGCAATCAGGCTCTATATACTGGAAGTTTTGTAGAGAAAATTAAAAGCCGGAAGCCTAGCCAAGCCTGTGGCCTGGTGGTCAAGGCAACTGGCTCCTACATGGCCAACCCTGTAGTTCAAGTCTGGACCTAGTGGCTTGAAAAACACACTGGGCACATGTGCATGTGTGCCCAAAATCCTGAAAGGAGAGAGGTGGTGGAGAAGGGATTGCAGTATGACCATAACCTAGGGCTTACTTTCTTGTCCTCATTGTCTCTTCTTCCCCTGATGTCTCTCTGATGTGTGTACTCACCGACAAAAGAACAACAACAACAAAAAGGCAGGAAGCCTAGATCACAGGCCAGAGTGGTACTGGGGCAATGGCAATGAGAATTACAAAGATGGAATAGATAGATTCTGATTTTCGTAGAAGTGCTTGAAGACTGAACAGTGATTGAAGTGCTCAGGAAAGGGAAGGACTCAAAACTAATTTTGAAGGTCTAAGCCTAGGGGAGTTTATTCCTGGTACCAAAATGTTTCATTTGACAAGAGATCTTCGTAGTTATAAATGTAAAGATTTACTGTGTAGTTCTTTCATATAGTCATGTTAAATGTCTGTTCTGACTTTTTTTTTACTGTAGGAGGTCCCATATGCATAAACATTTTGAATATTCTAAATTAGCTTTTTATTACCTGCTTTTTCATGTTAAATACTGCCATATTATTAAATATAGACAAGCACTTTTCAAAGGGGAGAAGGAGCTAATATTCGTGTAGTTTGTGTGGATATTATTATTAATCTTGAGGTCCTTAGCACTGAATGGGTTTATCCATTTCCTGAACAATTGCTCAAGTATTAATGCTATACCAGACATTGAACTAGATGCTGTAGCGTAAAGGTAAATAAGACGGCTTTTGTCCTCAAAGAGCTCACTGTTTAGTGAAAGAGAAGAAAATGAAAGCAGTTATAACACAATGTAATATATGTTGTAATAGAGACATGCATATGTTGCCATAGAAACCAAGCAGAAGGATACATCATAAGTTAGTTACCAACCACTAGTAGTGGTTGATGATTTTAAAATATCTTTTTTTTTTCAATTTGTAAGTTGTTTCAATGGATCTAAGAAAAAAATACATTGTGCCAAACCAAGACTAATTGCTAAATTGCCTCAGATGTGTTAAATATCTGGCTTTTGTTTTGATTGGTCGAAGGTTCAACTTCTTGGGGCCGATGGCCTAGAGCAAGATGTTGGTGAGACTGAAGATGATGAATCACCAGAACAGCGAGCTCGGAGACCAATGAATGCATTTCTTCTGTTTTGCAAACGCCATCGCTCCCTTGTACGTCAAGAACACCCCAGGCTTGACAACCGAGGTGCTACCAAGATATTAGCTGATTGGTGGGCTGTTCTCGACCCAAAGGAGAAGCAGAAGTACACAGACATGGCTAAGGAGGTAGGTTACAATGACAAGGTGTTACCTATCTGTGAGCGGCCAGTCCCCAAACAACTATTCATCAAATATGGAGTACCCACTGAAGGTCTAGCATTAGAACGTGGATCCTAAATCAGCTGTTAAATGAAAATATAGAGCCCTCTTTGTTCCTTTTCTTGTGTTTCAAGTCTACCTTGGAAATGCTGGCAGAGGTGCCAAGAACATTAATTATCAAGAAGTTTTTCTCATTGTCTATACCTTGCTGATTAATAGAGGGAATTGATTTATTATGAATAATTTAGTGAAATTTAATTGAATACATTTTTATTTTATTTTTTAAAAAATTTTAAGAAGTTTTTGCCTTCATAAAACTTCTCACTGGAGAGAGACAGAAAGGCAGAGACAGTGAGAAGGGTGAGAGGAAAAGTAATAAATCAACCCCCAGGAGGAATAGCCATGCTGCAGTCCCTTCTCCATTCTCCTCCTCTCATCTTGGGTCCACATGCACACATGCCCAGCATTATTTTCAAGCCACTGGGTCCTGGACTCAAACCACAGTCAGCCATGTGGGGGTCTAGTCTCATAACTGCTGTGCCCTCTGCTGGCCCCTAATTGAACAAATCTTAATCTGATTCAGATTGGGCATTTTCCTGGACTGACTGCTGAGCAACTCCAGGTAACCTTGGGGTCACTCTGTATGTTAAGTTCTGGAAAGGGAAAGTGATGTAAAAAATGAAAGTGAAGGAATGAGGTAGAAAAAACAATTTGGATTGGTTACATTCTGAAGTTTGTCTGTGTTAGCATAGTTCAAAAGGTGGAATGCTTGTGATTGACTGAAATTTAGCTGCTGTGATTGGCTGTAACCTAGCAACCCACTAAAAAAGCAGCCTTATCTAAATGAGGTCGCAGTTTGTTTACAGAAACCAAGCAGGAGTAAGAGACTTTTCCATGTTCTTTAACATTATTATTAGTGATTTTTTTTTTTCTTTGAAGTTCTTCAAGGAACTCGGCTTCTGCTGTCAGCGAATGCTCATGGTAATGATGAGTATCTTAGGCTAATGTAGTTGTATCTTGAGAAAGAGTCTTGATCTCTGGGTCTCACATTCTTTCTTTGGTTTTTAAATTTTATTAGAATGAGAAAGTTTGGACAAAACATGTCCAACCCTTCCAGCTCTAACATGTTTTGATTTTGAAATGAACACAATTATCAAGAGTAAGGCTTTAATTTGTTCTGTTCTGTAGGTAGTACAACATGAATATTTAAAACCAATAAATGAATGAACGGTAGTGGGACAGGATGTACTGCGATATGTGTATGAATGTAAACATCGGAGAGGCAGTAGTTAGTGAGAACAATTTCCATGAAGGAAGTCTCTTCAGAGAGCTGGGACTGTAATCAATTCCAGAGTGATAACAGTTACTAAACTTCTTCAAAAGTGTATACTCTTTCTAAATTAATCTGGAATTCATGTGAGATCTTTGTACATTTAAAGGTATTATGAAAGAATTTAGTAAAGGATAAGTAAAGCAATGCCTTTGTGGTTACACTCGAACAACTCCAACATTATTTTTTCAGTATTGTAATTTGTAATACAAACTTCTTGATTCATGAAAACCCATACCACTCAAACTGGTTAAGTTTTGTGAAAAAATAAACCTTCTGGGGATAAAATACAGAGTTTAGAAAAATAACACTTCCAATTGCTATGGTTTTATTGAGTCATTTAATCACCTAACATACATCATAAAAATTTCCTATGAAATGTTTAGGGAAATTTGAATCCATAGTAAATGATTAGCACAGTTGTATGTAATTAATGATCACATGAGACTTCAGGAATTTACTATTGTTAAAGATGGAATTTTAACTGTGTATGGCCTCTGGAAAATTTAAGATCAATTGCAGTGACCTATACAGTTTCAAATGTTCCAATAGATTTCCACAGCATAACAGTAATTAACACTAAAACTTTGCCATTAAAAAACCTTAAACCTTTTTATAGTTAATGCCTATATGGTAAAATAAACAGTTATCTAAAACCTCAGCGGCAACTGCATAAGCTTCCTATAATTAAACACTAAAGTTTGTTTTTGGATTGCTGTTTTTGGATAGCAAGCAGCCTGTCCCTAGTATATTGTTTGCCTTTTTTTAAATACTGCTAATTTACAAACCCAATAGGTGGCCACTCTAAAAGGAGGAAGTATTATTTTCATACAGGAAATCCCTTGCTAATTACTTAATTAGGTTCACAATATTTGCCATTGTGGTGCTATAATGAAATCTGTGAAGGTGGCCTCCTGCGATCTACTAATAAAAGTTGAGACCATAACTGGATGTTCCATGTTGTGCCTTGCCTTATATAGATCTTAGGAAATGTTGCCTCGTTTCTACTGCAATTTCTCTAGTCATAAGTGATTCTTATTTATTTCAGCTTATTTACTGAATAGTTCCAAAATTGCATTAAATTGTATGTAATTGTTCTGGTGCTTCTTGTGCTAATATTGTAGCCTTAATTTGAAATGTCAGTTCAATCAACAAATCCGTACTAAGTGACTTTAGAGTACCAGGTTTTGTGGAGCTGTTAGTGATACAAGACCAATGATAAATATGGTCTCTGGTTTTCAAGCCCCCCCAACCCTATCCCCATTGCTTTTTTTTTTTTTTTTTGGAGAAGATTTTGCTATCGGGTGTGTGCACTCGCCAGAAAGACAGAGAGAGACAGAGACAGAAAGTGAGAAATCACCCCCAAGAGGGGATGGCCATGCCGCAGTCCCTTCTCCTCCATTCTCCTCTTGGGATCTTGGGCAGCATGCACGCACACGTACCCTGCGTGAGTTTAAGCCACCAGGTCTGGGACTCAAACCATGGTCAACTACATGGGAGTCCAGCGACATAGCCATTATGCTAACTGCTGGTCCCTCCTCATTGCATTTTTAAAGCTGTTTTAAATGGGTAACTTTTCAAAATTTTAAACCCCAATTTCTAAGTGTTCTCTATTTGGCAGAAGACATTCTTTCAACGTGTGTGTGTGTGTGTGTGTGTGTGTGTGTGTGTGTGAATATTTACATAATATTTCTCAGTATCTATTCTGCCATTGTCTATTTTTCTTTCTTTTTCTGTTTTAAAAGAAGCACATTGCAGACACAGAAGTGAATAATACTGATATACTTTGGAGAGATTTTGTTTTAAAAAATTATTTTGTGTATGTATGTATGTATGTATTTTAATTTGACCAGAAAGGGACAGAGTGAGAGAGAGAAAGATAGGGAAAATGGGAAAGCAAGCCGTCAGTTCTGGAACTCAAACTGCAGTCGGCCATGTGGGAGTCCTTCGCCCTTAACCAGGACGCCACCCGCCGGCCCCGATTTTTTTTGCTCTTTAAAGCTGCTAGTTCATGAAAATTTCCTCTGCCTCTTCTCTTACCGCTGATTATCTTATATTAGTATACCTGGTAAGGCAAAGCACCCGTGCTGGGATATGTTTTCAATTTCTTGAATTATTGCCCAGTACTAATTTGCATTGCTGGGAAAAAAAATGACTGAATGAGGATTTCAGGTTTTCTGTGACTCTTACTAGAGCAATCATTGGTTGTGATTTTTAAAAATGCTATCACAAGGATATGACCTGGGTTGCTCTCTTAAACTCGGCACTGTGCGTGGTGGTGCCATGCAGTGTGTGGATGTCCACAGGTTCTCAGTGTGGGTATGTGACTGCCTGAAAGGAGGCACAGAAGTAATTTTGCCTTTTAACATCTCTATGTTTTTGCCTAGAATATCACAATCTGTCATTTGTCATTTAATGATCATAATTAATGAAATGACAACAAATCTAGAGAATCACATGGTTTTTTTTTTTGGAGAGGTTTTTGCTATAGGGCGTGTGTGCTTGCCAGATAGACAGAGAGAGACAGAGAGATAGAAAGCGAGAAATCACCCCACCCCCAGGGGGGATGGCCATGCCACAGTCCCCTCTCCTCCTCCGTTCTCCTCTCAGGATCTTGGGCACGCACGCACACACGCCCGGCGTGAGTTTAAGCCACCGAGTCCGGGACTCGAACCGCGGTCGACTACATGGGAGTCCAGCGACATAGCCATTATGCTAACTGCTGGTCCCAAATCACATGTTTTTAACTGTATCTAAAGCGTAGTGTAAAGAGGAGAGACCCTGAAAAACTATGAGAACTTCAATGACCTTTATGATCTCCTTCCTCTCTATATATCTCTTTTAGAATCAGAGGTCTGAGGCACAGTGCATGAACAGATTGATGTCAAGCTCAGTGTTTTAAGTAAGCACAAATATGTAAAGTCAATTATGATTATCTCTGTTCTTCAGAACAGGAATCGAAGACGCTGAGGAGTTAGTATGACTGTCTTACATTTAGCAAATGGTAGAACCAAAATACTCTTTTCTGTTCAATTCTAGTGCATTTTAAATATATCTTTATCCTGTTTACTTCAAACGCCCAAGTAGATTTGGACATAAGTATGGCAATAGTGGTAACAAGAAATTGTTATTAATCTTGCAGTGAGAAAAGTCTGCTTGTATTAGAGAGGGCATAGAGTAGATCGGGAAAGACTTGATGAAGTAGGTAGAATTTGGCTTGGGCTTTGATATAAGATTTAGAGACAAAGAGGAGGATAAGAACAGATGTGAGAAAGTGAAATCAGTTTTCAGAACCGAAAGGTTTGTTTTACCTGGAGCCTAGGTTATGTGTTGGAAAATA
This sequence comes from Tupaia tana, assembly GCA_026018925.1. Classification (NCBI taxonomy): domain Eukaryota; kingdom Metazoa; phylum Chordata; class Mammalia; order Scandentia; family Tupaiidae; genus Tupaia; species Tupaia tana. The sequence goes on from JAKSZU010000020.1 coordinate 10,237,528, forward strand.
ACAGGAAATGATGGTATAAAGAAAAATAAGACAAAAATCATGAGAGACCAGACTGAAAGGTTTGAAGGTTCAGTTCTATGCCAGTAAAAGTTGTAGAATTCAACATAGTAAGTTCATCTTGAAGGTAAACTATACTAGCCCTTTGTAAATGTTGGTCTGGTCTCAGCACTCTAGGAAATAGTGTGATCGGAATACTTCATGGAGTTCCTGTTGATTAGTTCGACCTCCGTATTTTTTCAAGATAAAATTAATCTATATTTTTAAAATAATTAATTTTATTTATTATTATTTTTGAAAATTTGCTATAGGGCATGTGTGCTCACCAGAGACAGAGAGAGAGAGAGAGAGAGAGGGAGAGAGAAAGTAAGCTACCAGGCCCTGGATTCAAACCCTGATTGGCCGTGTGGGAGTCCAGCACCTTAACCACCATGCCACTTGCTGGCCCCAAAATTAATCCATTTTTGATCACTTATTTGTTACCGGGATGATTTTGTAAAGACCATTCATTCCCTTGTTTTGTATTCCTCAGAATTGGACTCATCTGCAAAGAAGATGCTCTCTCATTTACTCATGTACAGATGTTCCTCAATTTAAAATGGGGTATTGTCCTCTTACATAGTGAGTTGAAAAAATTATTAGGTTCAAAATGAATTTGGCCAGTTGTGGTAGCACAGTAGTTAACGTAACACTTCACTGTATTGAGACCACATCTGGGAAGGTGCTGTGTTTGCTTCCTGTGGGCATCCTGTACATATTGGACAGGCGTGTATGCCCGTGTTCCAGGCCGACTGAGGCTGGGAGTAGGCTTATGGAGTGAAGACCATGTTGGAGCTGCCTGTCTTTATGTCTGTCTCCCTCTCTTACGGAAAAAATAAACTAACTTCAAAAATGCATTTAATATACCTAACATACCAAAACATCATAACTTAGCCTAGCTTACCTTTATTGTGCTCACAACACTTAAATTAGTCTACAGTTAAGAAAAATCATCTAATACAAAACATATTCTATAATGAAGTGTTGACTATCGCATGTAATTTATTGATTATCGAGCTCAAAGTGAAAAACAGAATGATTGTACAGGGACTTGAAGTACAGTTTCTACTGAATGCACATTGTTGTTATACTATTGTAAATTCTGAAGAGTTAAGTTGAACCATCATAAGTTGAGGACTCTCTGAATTATAATCTAGAGGACGTTTCTTAACTGATCTGTGTCGTGCTTAGCAAATAGGATTTATGTTCTTGCAAGCTTGCTGTTGCAGTTGGGATACCATTACAGTGGCACCTCATCTAAAATGCGTTCTTGAGAAACTGGTGCTACACGTAAGTGATTTCCAGATAGAGGAAACTTTATTGTTCCTGTATGTATGTATATATGTATTTATTCAGTCATTCACTCGTTCAGTCAAAGGGTGCATGTGCTTGCCAGAGAGAGACAGAGAAAGTAGGAGAAAGCACCCCCTAATGGAACATGCTCACAATGCAATCTCATTTCTCCATCCTGATGGGATTTTGAGTGCACACACACATACCCCGCATGTTTTTCAAACCAGCAGGTCCAGGATTGGCACCATGTAGCCAGCTATGTGGAATCTCACTCCCTTAACCACTAGGCGATGGTGCTAGACCTTTACTTTTCCTTTAAAAACCACTTTATTTTGTACTTTTTTTAAAAAGTTGCTATAGTGTGCTTGTAGTTGTGCATGCACAAGGGAGACAGACAGAGAAAATCAGAAAGCATCCCCACACCAGAGGGAGTAATAATCATGCTGCAGTTCCTTCTCAAGATTTTTGGCACACACGGACATGCCCCCAGCATGTGTTTCAAGCCTCTGGGTTTAGGACTTCAGTGAATCTATTGGTCATATGGAATCCAGCTTCTTCAACCACTACGATACCAGTTAGCTCAACTTTTGTTTTGTTTTGTTTTCATTGTCTGAAGGCATGTACCTCACCAGAGAAAGGGAAAAGGCAACCCAGAAAGGGACAAGTTCACACCGCAATCACTTCTCTCCCCTTTTTGTGTCCCATTGGCATGCAGATAAAATGCCCGGGGCATTCCCCAGACTGAGGCCAAGATTCAAACCATAGTCATCCATGTGGGGATCTGGCTTTGTTAACCACTGGGCTACAGAATGGGCTGGAAAAAGCTTCATTTTTAAGTTTTATGTATTTTAGTCCAGCAGGTAGCATAGTGGTTAAAAGCACTAGAATCCTACATGGTTGACCGTGGTTTGAGTCCCAGACCCAGTTGCTTGAAACTCATGCGGGTTGCTTGTGCATTCATGTCCAAATGCTGATAGGAGAATGGAGGAAAAGAGGTGTGGTATGGCTGTCTTCCTTGGTGGCTGAGTTCTCACTTTTTCTTTCTTTGTCTCTCTGACCCTGTAGAATACACCCTATAACAAAAATCTCTATAAAATTGTATGTATTTATTCTGGATACTTTATTTAAAATTTTGTTTGTGTCCTTCCTGAATGTATTCAGATCTTTTTTTGACTATTTAAACTTCTACTCATTATTTAGCAGTAGGAATTATTTTATAATCTGTGATTTAGTGAGACTTTTGTGAATAAAAGAGTTGCATTTAAATTTTTATTTGTATAGTACACGATTCTTAACTATTTTGTTCTTTCAAATGTCTTTCAAATGTCTTCTTTTTGGTTTTCCATTAGTTTTTCTACCCTTGATTATCAGATAACATTTCTCTTTTTGTCATATCTCTTCCAGCTACCTCTAATCAGGTGACTTATCACTGTATGTGAGCTTTTTAATATTGGGTCATTGGAAATGTCATGCCATATTTTTTCTTATGTTTTTCTTTTTCTTTCTTCCTTCCTTTTTTTTTTAAACAGGAAGTGATTTTTTGCTATAGGGCTCTTGTGCTTGCTGGGAAGAGAGAGAGACAGAGAGACAGAAAGTGAGAAATCACCTCCCAGGGGCAATGGCCACACTGCAGTGTCTTCTCCATACCCCTCTTGTGATTTTGGGCATGAATGCACACACACCCAGAGTGAGTTTTAAGTCACTGGATTCAGGACTCCAATTGTGGTCGACCATGTAGGAGACCAGCACCTTTACCACTATGCCACCTGCTGGCCCAATCTATGTTTTTCTATGTAAAAATGCATCATGACTTTTCCAATGATCCAATAGCTTGATCAGGGGCCCCACCATTGGAAGACATGGGTAGTAAATCCAAAAATTTAGGCTCTGTATTTCACACTATTTCTTGTTTCTGTGACCTTGTTATTCTCATGTTGCAGATAACAGGATTTTTAAAATACTCAGTTATTTATTTATTTATTTATTTATTTATTTATTTATTTATTTATTTTAAGAATTATTTTATTTTTTATTTATTCATTCATTTATTTCATATTTTTATTTTGACCAGAGAGGGACAGAGCGAGAGAGAAAGAGAGAGAGGGGAAGTGAGAGAGCAAGCCTCCAGGTCCAAGACTTGAACCATGGTCGGCCATGTGGGAGTCCAGCGTCCTTAACCACCACGCCACCTGCTGGCCCCCTCAGTTATTTATTTTTGAAATGATAGTAAATGTTCGAATGCTGCTTTTTTATGTCCAGAGTTCTCCGAACATTTAACTGAGATAACCCCAAATTAAATAAATCACTTGTCCCACTTGGCAGATACTGTCTTGTCTAATGTGATTAATAGCCTCTAACAAGATAGATGTTCAGTTATGTGAACTATTTGATTTAGAAATATTAATCCACTTGCTAATTTTTAAACATGAGTATTGAAATATTCAAACCAAGTAAAATTATAAAGACTTCAAAAAGACCCCATAGCTACTGAGTAATAAATTGAGAATTTAAACTTAGCCTTTGAAAATTCATCTTGATATTTGGGTTCAAAAATTTTTTTTTAAATTTTAATTTATTTTTTGGTTCTTGCCATATGGTGCATACGCTTACTATGGAGAGACATAAGGTGAAAGAGAAAGGGAAAATGGGGGGGAAGACCACATAGCAGTCCCTTCTCTTTCATTCTCCTCTGGGGATTTGGGGATTTTGGTGTGATTTTTCAAGCTACTGGGTCCGGGACTCGAACCACGGTTGGCTGTGTGGGAGTCCAGTGCCTTAACCACTACGCTACCTGCTGGCCCCCCGAAGTTAATTTTTAGACTGATACTCAAATACTGTGTAAGAGTAATAAGTCACAATTACTTTGAAATTTGTATTAGTCAAAGAAATGTGAGTAAAACTTCATTTTTAGATTGATACTCAAATACTGTGTTACTATAATAAGTCCCAATTACTTTGGAATTTGTATTAGTCAAAGGAATGTAAATAAAACTTGACTTTTGCATTTTTTGAAATATTTATAAATTCATGATTTAAACTATTTTGTAAGTAGAAAGCTTAAGGTATTTAAGAAATTTTTTTTTGTCTAGATTATTTTGGAATTTTTTTTTAACTTATTTTACATACTTTCACTGGACATCACCACTGCATACAAAATACAATTTTCCAGTCAGAATACACTGTAGAGTGGCTTAGACATACAAACATACATGTTATCGTCAACGAATAATTTTCCCTTTCTTGTTTTATGTTTATGTATTTATTTATGTATTTATTTATGTGTTTATTTTATGTATGTATTTAAGGAAAATTTTAAATCTAAGTGAACATTTTTTGTTGTTTTCTTTTTAAGAGGTTTTTACCTTTGGGCTTGTGTGCTAGGTGGGGAAGGGGAGAGGACAGACGGGGGGGGGGGGATGGCCATGCCACAATCCCCTCTCCTCCTAGAATCATGGGCACACATGCCACATGCTCCCAGAGTAATTTTGAAGCCACCAGTTCCGGGACTCAAACCACAGTTGGCCATGTGGGAGTCAAGCTATGTAACTGCTATGCCAGCTGCTGGCCCCAGTGAACATTTTTTTTTTTAATGTAAGCCTTTTACAGTTCAAGTTAATTAATGTGAATTCATCTTTTTCTTTTAGTACATTTTCAGAAAGGACCTTTGCTAAAGAATATTTTCTCGACCAGATTTCTATGTCCTTTTTAAAAAGTAACAAAATTACATTTTGCAAGACATCCTTAAATCTGATTTTTAAAAATTAGTGCCAATTGATTTAACTGACCCTCTTTCCTAATTACCCAAATGAAGGAGTAAAATTATACCTTAAAAAACCTTTTTTTTAGAGCCAGCCAGGGGCATGGTGGTTAAGCTGACTGGCTCTCACGTGGCCAACTGTGTGGTTTGAGTCCCAGACCCAATAGTTTGAGAAACACACGGAATATGTGTGCAGGCAAAGAGGGAGAAACAGCAGCGAGTATGGCATGACCATCCTCCATGGAGGATGAGTACTTCCCCACTCCCTGCTCCATCTGTCTCTGTGTCTGGCAAGCACACGTGCACTCTGGCAAAATCAGACAAAATCAAAACAACTTCTCCTATAGTAAAATGCATTACTATTACCTCAATAATCCTCACATTTGCAGCCAATTTAAGCAGTAATATCTATAGCTAACTTTCTTTATTTCAGTTTTTCTCTTATTCCTTTTGCACAATAGAACAACCAAAACAATTCCATAATCATATGAGTTATTTTTTCAACTGTGTAATTTCTAAATATTAAAAAATGTGTTCGTTTTTAATTTATGATAGAGTGTGTATACATGCATATGAGAGAGAGACACAGCCCCCTCCACAGGGTCTGGTCAGACCACAGTCCTCTTTTTCCAGTCTTCTAACCCTTCAGATCCTGTGCCCGGTGTGTCTCAGGCTGACCAGGCATTGGCTAGTATCTTGTGAGACCTGGCTTCTCATGAACATTGCATCACTGCTACTCTACAGAACCAAACCAAGTGTATAATTTCTACTGGAGTGGCTTTACTAGGAAGTTTTTGCAGGTTAATGTATAATGTAAAATATTTTTGCTCCGTCAAGATCGTAAACTTAATGCACTGTTCTTTCATGGGAAGCAGTCTAATTTGTTCTGCTCCTATTATAAACCGGTAGCAAGAATAATTCAGAGCAGATAGTGCACTGAGTTGTACTATTGTAGTGCTCATTTTTAAATATTTGTGAAGGAAATGTCCTCACACTAAGAAAGTATAGGTTAGTGTCACTTCTCAAGTATTTCCCTCTCCTCTTACACTGTTATGTAACATGATTTCTGCCTAATATATTATGATAGGGGTTCTTGTAGCTCCCTACTGAGTATATGTTATGAAACACACATTAGATCTTTTAAAAAAAATCAGGTAATTTTGTGTGTAATCTCTCCTTCACAATTCTGGCAGATTGTATTTTATGCTCATACACAGTCACATGCCACATAACAGTGTTTTATTCTACAATAGACTGTATATGCACAGTTGTCCTCTGATTGCCTAGTGACATTATAGCTTTGCTAATGTCCAGCATGGAGCACTACTTCTGATTTGTGATGTTGCTGGTATAGAAAAACCTACTACCTTGTCAGTTGTATAAAAGTATAGCAAAGGATTGCCTTGGCTATTTGGAGTCTTTGTAATTCCATATGATTTTTTTTTCCCATTTCTGTGGAGAATGTCGTTGGTATTTAGACAGTCATCCCACTCCTGGATATATACCCAAAGGAAAGGAAACCAGTGAAGAAGAGATTTCTTTACTCCCATGTTTACTAATTCACATATTATGGAATCTGAGTGCCAACAACTGTTGAGTGGATAAAGAAAATATGGTGTACACAGTGAAATACTATTCAGCCATATAAAAGGAAGAACTCCTGTTATTTGCGGCAACCTAGATGAACCTGGAGGAAATCATGTTATGTGAAATAAGCTAGGCATTGAAAGACAAATCACACTCACCTCATTTGTGGAAGCCAAAAGACTTGATTGCATAGAAATGGAGAGTAAAACAGGAGATGCTAGGAACTGGAGAGGGGGCAGAGAGGTTAGGGAAATAGAACTTGCTGAATAGATACACGAGTGCAAGTAGATAAGTGGAATGAAGTACTGTTGCACACTAGAATAATTATTTTTGTAGTTGATGACTGTTCAGTTTGTGTATATTTCAATAAAGCTAAAAGAGGATTTCAAATACTCAAAACACAAAGTAATGATCAACGTTTGATATAGTGGGTATGTTCATTGCCCTGATCTGATCATTGCACATTTTATACATCTACTGGAAAAACTGTGGCCTTTGAAGATGGACAACTATTATATGTCAATTTAAAAGCCTTGATTTGATTGGCATGTACTATTATACATGCTTTGAAAAACCACAATGTGAGCTATAGAAATGTACAATGATAGAAAGTAAATGTTAAAAACATTTTTGAATAAATAAAAAAATGAAGGAAATGCATAAGGAGAAAACAAATGTCAGTGCAGTACAGTTGTCTACAGTCTACAGTACAATAATGTGTAGAGGTTTGTAGCCTAGGAGCAATAACCTATTCCACATAGCCTAGGTGTATAGGCAGGCTATACTGTCCAGGTTTTGAAAGTACGTTCTATGTTGTTCAACACAAAGACGTTTCTCAGAGCACATACCCATGGTTAAATGACTCATGACTGTATTTGCACCAGAGTCATCTGTCTATTTATACAAACATTCTCAGGGTCTTTATTACTAGATCTTATCAGGATTGTCTTTTTCTTTCACTCTGTTGAGAAAGTCTAGAAATAAATCTAAATCTATTAGCTAGAAATACATATTAATTAAAATATTAATATGAACAATGTAAGAATAGAATTAAAATAGAACAATTTAAGAATAGTTAGTAATTAGATCTTTAATATTTGGGGAAATGTTTATTTTTATAAATGAGGTAATGTTGAGACCTCATGTTTAAAAAATTGACATAATAGTGTATTATCTTTTGTTACATAACAATACCACTGTCAGATGTGAAGTATGCAAAATATTATCACAAAGGGTATGTATTTAATGCCAATACTGAATAACTAACGACACCTGATGGTGTTTGGGTTTGAGGGAAGGGAGATAACATTTATTTATTGAGTTTCTCATGTAAGTCAGGAACTGGGTCTGTGGAGTAGGGTTCGCTTAGATTATCTGATTCATTGGAAATTTGAAGAAAGAAATGAAGAATCTTTTATTTTAATGAGATAATTTTGAAAGGCAGTATTTTAGCAAGAGCTTAGCTATTTATAGGAGTTTTTCATTAAACTCTTAGAACCTGTTTCATGTCCTTGAGCATCTTACTGTTGACCTGCAGCAAAGAGCATCCTGGCCGTGGGTATCTAGATTTGTGGGTCTGTATCTTGGGCCCTTTCCATCCTGTAATGGTCGACTTTGCCCACATTGTTGATCTGCATGCTAATAGTTTCACTCAGCTATTTGCTTTAGACTATATACAAAGTCTTCATTTATTTTTCCCTTCCCAGCCTTCTTTGTAATCCGTTTTATAATAACCTCATTACAACAAATGATTAAGCCTTTCCATTTTCTCTTATAGCTGAATCAGAGCAAATGACTGATGAGGTGCCAAGCTCCAAGGACAGAGAGACATCCTCATGCCCTGAGGCTTTTCCTGCCTCTGCCTTCACTCGATGCTCATACTGCTTGTGTTGACTTGTGGTTTTATATGAATTTATGGCATCTCCACCTAAGCTTTGAACTCCTTAAGGGCAATACCTATGTGTTACGCTGTTCTCTCTCTCCCACGTTCTTAACCTTCTGTTGAATGTATACTTGATCGAGCGAGTGAATATTGTCATGAACATTTATATTGAGTGTAAGAATCCACAAGATTACTGTTGTAATAAGTTAAAGAGTATTCACCCTCATAGTTCTCAGTTACCATTTTACATAAAACCTTGTGTATTCCAGACCTTTCTCTTGCCTCGTTATTCCACTCATAGATAGTTCCTTCCTTTTCAGACCCACCGTAAAACCATGCTTGTGCATGAGGTAGAGGAAATCTTATGGCCCACGTGTAAAAATAGTGTGTTTGTGTGATGAGTTGTAGAGTATAGGCCCCAGGAAGGCAGAGAGATTGTCTACTTCATGCTCTTTTCTATCTCTAGTGTCTAACAAGTCTGTCATCTAGTCAGTGCTCTTAGAGCATTTCAGATGGGGCTGGGGTGGAATATGCGCAAGAGGAAGAGAAATGATTGTGCTGCAGTGATTGTCACTGCTTCATGGTGTTCTCAGTGCCAGCTCCCCTCATAAATTAATGGACGTATCATCAGGGCTTAAAAATAGTTGATGCTGACAGTAATTCATTGGTGACGGTATTGTCATTTCCATTACACTTGGCTGATTTCGCTGGAGCAGATTACTCTATGATTCTTAGCGAAGGATGTGCTATCTTACTGGGAAAGCACTTAGCCAGCAGATGTCAGCCAGAGGAAAAAGGAAGGGGGCGCTAGAGAAACAAAACTGAGTGCTGGGGACATCTGTCCAGCTTGTTTCACAACTGTGTCTTCTTAAAAAAGTGAAACTACAAGAAAGAGAGAGATTCTTTTATTTGTCGTGACAAATGTGTTAATCAATTTGTTTGAAAGTTTTTCTGTCACTTTATAGAATGGTGGCCTTTGTCCAAGTGACTGTTCATCTGACAAACCCAGCCTATGTGCCTTTTACTGGGACACAACAATGATGCATGTGTCTGCTACTGCCATTTTTACCTCACCCTGCCGTTCGTCACTTTCCACCTCCAGACAGCACGCAAGGCTGTTTGTCTGCCTCAGCCTAATATGTAAATCCCCCATGCACCTGGAAGCACGCGGTCATGTTACCTCTTCTATCACATCGGGTACTGCCAAATACATTGTTAATGTGTTGGTCAATTCTGGCCTGTCTCTGGCCTCGTGTCTCATTTTAATTATTTTGATGAGACAACTGAAACTGTTTCTTACAGGTTTTTTGTTGTTGTTGGTTTTGCTTTTTACTCCTCTCTTTGTGAAATTCTACTGACAACATTTATTTGGATGTGTATAAAAACATTCCAGAAAATCCTTAAATTGGTGTTGGTGCCTTATGATTATAGATACCTATGTATATAATCTTTTAAATACAAATGTATCACATTAGAATCAGAATCCATATTTATGTATTTATATTGGAAAGTAAACAGAGAATGTATTGGATTAAGAGCTTTTAAATTGACATGTAATCAAGCACATATTTGGAGGATACAACATGATTTTTCAGTACAAGAATACAATGTATAACGACTAAATCAGGGTAATCAGTACATCCATCGTCTCAGCCATTTGTCATTACTTTGTGCTGGAAACATTCAAAATCCTCTTTTTTTAATTACTCTGAGATGCACAGTAAATTGTTAACTATAGTCACCCTATTTTATAACACTGAAAATTGTTCTTCTTATGTATCTGTAATTTTCTTTCTATTAACATCTCCCATGACCCTCATCCCTCTTCTACTCTACTGTGAGGCCATCTTTGTCCATTTCCACGTACGAGAGAGAATGTGCAGTAGTTTCCTTTCTGTGCCGGGCTTATTTCCTGTACCGTAATGTTTCCCAGGCTTACCCATGTAACCTCAAATGGCAGGAACTCATTCTTTCCAGCAACTGCATAGTATTCCATTGTGTATGTGTACGTGTGTGTGTGTGTGTGTGTGTGTGTGCATATGCATATATATGTGTACATACCCCATATTTTCTTTGTTTTTGTATTTGTTTATAGATACTTAGTTTGATTCCATAGCTTGGCTGTTGTGAATAGTGCTGCAATAAACATTGGGTTGCAGATATATTTACCGTATACTGATTTCCTTTCCTTTGGATATATGCCTTGTGGTAGGGTCGACGGGTCATATGGAAGTTCTATATTTCGTTTTTGGAGGAACCTTTCCTAATGACTATATTAATTTACATTCCCACCAACAATGCCTTATAGTTTTTTTTATACTGACCTTCCTTATATATAAAATAGGCAGATTTATATCTTATAAGGAGAAAAGGAGATAGCATGATTTTGGGCAAGAAGTAATGAATAGTAATAAATATGTTTAATGTTACTGTCACAAAAAAAAAAGAGGTATCAGATTGAGAGAAAGGGTCATAGAAAAATCACAGAAAAGTGAAGGAGCAAGAAAGATGTTATTGGTGAAGATTGAAACCTCCAAGAAAAACATGATGGTTGTAATGGATTAATTGTAGCCTCACGTACCAAAGCTCTCAGAGCTTGTTCATGGATTTAGTTGTGTGTGCTCGTTACAAAACTCTGGGACAGTGGCGAGTTTGGTTATACTTTATAGATGGAAAAATTGAGGCTGGGGAAGATTAAACAGTTTGCTTAATGCTCACAGTTGACTAAAACAGAAATGCTTTTTGAACTTAGGTCCTTAGACTCCTTATACACTATTCTTTGATCTTCATGGCCCAATGTCTTCAAATAACTTAAGAGTTATTTGTCTAGTGGCCTATCTTATTTTCCTCCTCCCACTCTTGTTCTTTAACTCCTATATCTCATAATAGAATACTTTATTAAGTTTTCCTGTATTCACCTTATTAATACCCCAAAGCACAATTTTTATTTTTTAAATCAAATTAAGCAGTGGACAGATCTGATGACTGACCCTGGTATTGACTCATACTTTGTAATATGTACCTGAAGCCTACTTTGCAGTAGGTGCTGTGCTTTGCGCCGCTGTTTACAGGCATTTGTGGTAGTATTCTCAGATTATGGAATCAAAGGTTGGAACCCAGCGAGGTTATGTTCCCTGTCCTGGGTCACCCTCGCTTTTAGTGGCAATGATAGGGTTTGAATCCTGCTATTTCTCTCTCCAGAGCCTTCAGCTCTCTCTATTTCACATCATTTCCTCTACTCATCACAGCCAGACAGCATCTTAGGTACCAAAAAAATTAAAAGCAAAGAGTAAAAGGATTAACAGATTCGAAACGTGTAACGTCTGTACCCTCACTCCACAAACGGACTTTCTAGTGGAGGCTCCATGTCTCGTCTCTAGAGCCCTGTGCTGAGATCGTCATTCTTCTCTGAGGAAAGCCACAGGTTCACCGAAATTGTTTTTCTTACTCATTGTTTAAATGAGAGAATTGGTGAGGGCTATTAGAACTTCTTCCATCTATATGTTAATTAAAATCTTCTATCTGTTCTTTTATTTATAGTATAAAGATGCATTTATGAAAGCAAATCCTGGCTACAAATGGTGTCCAACCACAAACAAGCCTGTGAAATCCCCAACACACACGGTCAATCCACGAAAGAAACTTTGGGCCTTTCCATCTGATTCTTCAAGAGACTTACCAAGTCCCAAGAAAGCAAAGACTGAAGAAATGCCTCAGCTTAACTTTGGAATGGCTGGTGAGTTTAAATGCTCTTTCTACCTGTTCTTTAAGGACAAGGCAACACATGTAGGCAATATGTTTTGTTTTGTTTTCACTTCCTTTATTTCTTTCAAGAGAAAGAGACAGGCAGACTCAGCACCCCCAGCAGGATATTGACGCCATGATCTCCCTTTCCTCTTCAGCCAGCTCTGAGTCACGGGCAGATGTGTGTCCGGAATTTTTAGTAAGATATCCAGATTTGAACTGGGAACCTTCCCATGTGGGATTGCTTCTCAGAGCGTCACATTTCACCACTGTAGTAATTCAACAAATGATACTTGATGGGGAGGGTGAGAAGCAAAATTTATAACCACTGTAATGCAGTGGCAAATATTGGGTTGTCAAAAAAGTCATGATGTATTTTTTTCTATGAGAAAATACGTCATGTCTTTTCCAACGACATGTGTAGCATATGTAGATATGAGGAGACTTCAAAAAAATTATGGATAAATTGAACTAAAGCATGAGTTTATATTGTAAAAAAAAAGTTCTAAAATCTGTGCGTAATTTTTTCATAGTGTGCATTTTCCATGAGTTTTTTGAAGACCTTATAGCATATCTTTAAAGCATTTGAGCATAATACATATAAATGAAATATATATAATTAAAGAAAGAAGATATAGACCAAGTGATAGAGTCATTATAAATATGTGTGAATTCCTGAAGGTAACAATATAGAAAAGCAGACTACAACCTAGAATTCAGGGAATTTTATAATACAATCAAATCATTTACGCATACACACTGTTAAGCTATCTCAGTAATACCCTAGTTGTCGTGGATACTTAAAAAATGACACTCAGGTAGTCATAGAGTATCTGAAACATTGAGGGCAAGAATACGAACAACTCCATCACAAATCTGAGATGGATCTGACAGCTGTGTTTTAAAGAGAATTCCCATCCTCCTCTCCTCCCCCTCTCATTCTTGTGTGGTTCAGGCCAATTTAAAATTCCAGATGGCCCCATTTGTTATAAGACCTTTAATAATAAATACTCTTTGGGTGGCAAGGAATGCTAAAGCTGTCCTAACCATGAAATAAAGTATTTATATTCCGTTTGCAAGTAGCCCTGTCTTCCCTGCTAGTGTAATGTAGTAATCAAAAGAATTGGCTCGGATGGACTTGGGAGATTGGACAGAATGGAAGCAGTGCAGTTGGTATGGAGCAATAGGGTTCCTATTCCAGTATTACAAGCCAGTGTCTCTCAAAATCAAGTCCTAAACCATTTACAATATGGGAAGGTTGAGAAAGGATGTTAAACAATATGGTGATGAACTTTTAAAATTACATTAAATTTCAGTTAATTTTTCTTTGTTTTATTTATTTAATGACGGGGATGGGAGAGAAGACATGCATCCCCCACAGGGTTTTCTCCCCACAGTCCATCCCAGGCCTACCCAGCCCAGAGTAGAAGCACATGTATACATTCTTAGCATGTACAGGGAGACCACTGGACACAAATCGGGGACTTCCCAAATGGGTTCAGCATCACAAGATGTACAGTACTGTTGTGCCATTGCTGCCAGCCTAACACACTTTTGAAAAAAAAATAGACGAGAGGGTCAACAGGTGCTATAGTAGTTAAGGCGCTGGACTCCTGCATGGCCGACTGCGGTTCGCATCCCAGACCTGGCAGCTTGAAACTCACGCCAGGCACGTGTGTATACAGGCCAAAATCCTGAGAACAAAATAGAGAAGGAGGGATTGCAGCATGGCCATCTTCCTGGAGGTGATTTCTCACTTTCTCTCCCTGTCCGTGTGTATTCAGTGAGCACGCGTGCCATGTAGTGTCTCTCTTAAAAAAATATATATATAGATGGTAGTTCCAATAAGACTTTATATTTGAGTGTATCATTCGTAGTATTAGAAGTATGCGGTGGTGTTCTCTGTAAATAAAGTCTAACATATTGGTAACATTTTGCGGAAATAAAGTATTCAGGTGATAGTTATGTTGATGTTTGTAGTATGTCTAGATGGGCTCCCCAAATGATGTTTCTGCATGTCCGAGAAAAATCAAAACAGAGATCTGTCCTTGTTTAATTTGTCACTTTGTACAGTTAATAGCTTCAACTTATTTGTTACTTGATATTCTTGCTAGTTAGCTCTCCTTCCCAGAGATCAACTGGAGCATTTTCTAAAACATTTTGTTATTGGGGCTGAAAAAAGATATAAATTATTGTCTCTTTACTTAATTCCTTTGATTTAGCATCCATTGTTTCTGTTCTCAATTCTAAAATTTCGTCATTGCTTTATATATATATTTTATATATATAAATATGTATTTTATATATATACATACATGTATGTGTGTGTGTGTATATATATATGTATATGTGTGTGTGTGTGTGTGTGTGTGTGTGTGTGTGTATATATATATATATATATATGAACTGCTCATCATAAACCAAATAATAATTATAGGTAACCTACAGAAAGCTGTGAAAGATGTCTTTTTAGAACAATACTGTTTTTGATCTTAATCTCCTTTTATTTACAAATTGAAAGTGGATCTTAGATTTCAACCAAAATATTGATAAGTCAGCTTTTAAAAACAGTGTTCTTTAAAGCTAAGTATAGAGAAGTAGGAAAACCCCTTTTTTATCATTGTATAATGGCTAAGGTGTATGTTGGAAATCCAGGTTATTCAGCCTGTATGTAGTGAATAAGATTGGTCTGATATTTCTAGTTGTATCCCTTTTCAACAAGATAAAAGTACATTAGCTTGCCTTTACTTAAAACCTAGTGCTTAGGGAAACAGTAGATGGCATAATGGTTACATTGCTGGACTCCCACAGGTTGACCACAGTTCAAGTCCCGGATCTGGCAGCTTCAAACACACACCGGGGGCATGTGTGTGCATGCACAAAATCCCAAGAGGAGACTGGATGAGAAGGGATTGTGGTGTGGCCGTCCCCCCAGGGGTGATTTCTTGCTTGCTCTCTCTCTGTCTCTCTCTATCTGTCCCCCTATAGCAAAAATCGCCCTTCGGGGGCGGCGGGGGGGGGGGGGGGACTTAGTCCTTAGCTGTCTGAATCTAGGGTATACTGGAAGGGTTTTGAAGATCGGATTGTTTTCTTCAATGTGGAATCTTTTTTTTCTTTTGTTTTGTGTGACCAGTAGTTCTTAGCACATGATAATTTGCAATTTTAAATAACCCTAAAGTTGTTAACTGTATGATTTGAATAGAAAGCTGTATAGAATGTAATTCAATAGAGGGCTTGTTAGCCAAGAGAAAGGGCACTTTAAACTAATATAAAGCATAGTGATTTCTTGGCCATTATGTAGCAAACCTCTAGCAAAGTCACAGTGCTATATAATTTAAATTATCATTTAATCATATTCCTGTTATACTTTGTAATTGGATCTATCACATTTTTGTTAGCAAGCTATCACAATCCTCCTCACCTCTAGGATAACAGCTGCAAAAGTACTTCATTCTCAAAGAACCAAAGTAAACTTTTACTTTTCCTAAATTTACTCCCCTTCCTCCATTTTTATTTGTAAACTCATAAAAATGTCTATTTTAATAGTCATAGTAGTTCTTTAGTAAAAGGCGAAAGATTTATACGATCTGAAGAGAAACCAGAGTATTTTAGTCATAGTAGTTCTTAAACTTACCATTTAAAGTTGGAGTCTGAAGAGCTTAGTTTCATCAAATCGGCTAGTGTTTGCCTATGTATTCTATATGTGTCTTCCTATGTGGCTGCCTTCTCACATTGAGCTATTTCGTGATCACTCGATAATCTGGTGACATTTTTTCCCCTTCTAATAAGCTATTTTCAAAAAACTGCCTCTAAAGGAACCTTTCTGTTTTTTGTTTTGTTTTGTTTTTGTTTTTGGCTTTTGCTATAGGGCCAGTGTGCTTGCCAGAGAGAGAAAGAAAAGAGGGAAAGCGAGAAATCATTCCCCAGAGGGGATGGCTATGCCACAGTCCCTTCTCCTTCACTCTCCTCTCAGGATTTTGGGCAGACACACCTATGCGCCCAGAAGGATTGTCAAGCTGCTGCATCCGGAACTTGATCTGTGTAGTTGGCTATGTGGATCCAGCACCTTAACCACCGCACCACCTGCTGGTCCCCTTTTTGCAATTTTTAAAAACAATTTGTGTATAAAGTATGACTATAATTGATTCATTCGTTACCGAGAGAGGTTGCATACAAAACTGTACTTAATAGCATAACTTTAACCAAAAAAAGAGAAGCAACTGAATATCTTTGATCAATATTATGACAGATTCTCATTTTCAAATATAGAGAGAATCCTTAAATTAAATACACATTGATTGAGGACATGGTACACATAAGCTAAGCATTTTGTAGTTCTGAATTTTAATTTACTTAAGACAAGCTTAATATACATTTCTTCCTGTCTGTAATATTTTCTTTGTTTTGCTATCACCTGGATCCTAGAGCTACCACTTTATGATTTTTATTTTGTCCTTCGATTTTTGTTGATTATTGAAAGAAAGAAAACAAAGACCTACAGTAACATAAAATATATTAATTTTAAATCTGGAAGTTATTCTGAGCAAGAGCCTAACTACCCCCACCCCCCAGATTTAAAATGTCAAGAGTGTATCAGTTAATTTAAACTTATTTTGAAAGTTTTAAGGAAAGATTATTTTAACAAGGTCACTAAATTTTTTTAAAGAATTATGTAATTTTATTCATCATCATTATTTTTTCAATTTGACCACAGAGCAACGGGGGAGGGGGGAACGAGAAAGTAAGCTGCCAAGACCAGGATTTGAACCATGGTCCGCCATGTGGGAGTCCAGTGCCTAAACCACTACACTACCTGCTGGCCCCTACACTCACTAGATTTTTCAGGCACATTTGGAAGATTTCTCTCTGTTCTCTATTTGTTTGATAGCCTCATTCTTTTTGAGAGATTTTTACTATAGGGCATGTGTGCTCACAGGATAGACAGAGACAGAAAGTGAGAAATCACCCTTTAGTGGGGATACCCATGCCCCAATCCCTTCTCTGTTCTCCTCTCAGGATGTTGGACATGCATGCTAACATGCCTGGCGTGAGGTTCAAGCCACCAGGTCCAGAACTTGAACTGTGGTCGACCACGTGGGAGTCCAGCAATGTAACCATTACGCCATCTGTTGGTCCCAGCAACAGTGGCATTTTAAAAAGCTCAAAAATATGAACATTAAGCACATATATGCTAGTTCATTATTTTGTAGGATTTTTTTGTCATTATTATTTTAAAATTCACTATAGGGCACATACATTCATCAGAGGAAGAAAGAGAAAGTGAGAAAGCAAGCTGCCAGGTCTGGGATTTGAACCATGATCAGCCATGTGGGATTCTAGCACCTTATCCACCATGCCACCTGCTGGCCCCTGTTTTATAGTTTTAATTTTTCTTATAAAAAGTTTTATGTTGCTCTGCTGGATTTCTGATTACTAGTCTTTATCAGTATTCTTTTTGACTTTGTGTGGATTATATGTACTTCATGCTTAATAATTGATGATTCGTTTTTGGCTTTTTTAGATCCTACTCAAATGGGAGGCCTGAGCATGCTGCTATTAGCTGGAGAACATGCTCTTGGCACACCGGAGGTAAGTCAGTCCCTTATCCCTTTCTTTTGCTCTTTCTGGGGCTTAAGAACACAGATGTTTATATTCTGCTCACGTTGTTAGTCCTGCAGTTTCACCGTTTACAGCTCATGAACGAACTTTACTTAAAATTGTTCTCATTAAGATGTCTGTGCTTCTTGTGTGTCGAGGGTAACAGAAGTAGGCTACATAAGCCCAAAGAACACAAAATAAGTCACTTGCAGATCTTGAGGTTTTATGAACCTAGGAGTGAGAAATGCAATGTACAGATAATTAGCTTTTGCATGATTGTGTCATGGATGTGCAGATTGGATCCTATAATTCATTAATTCTATTCGAAACAACCTCTGCTCTTGCAATAGTCTCATTTCATCTTGCTAGTGGAAAGATGATAGTAAAAAATATGAAACTGTTTCTCTCTCTAGTACCTAAAAAATTCCCAACTTGTTTTGAAAAAATCACTAAACATGGCATTCTAGATGTTTTGTTCTTTAAAATAGAGATGTAAAAGGATCTGGGTCTTCATAGTCTTGGTTTCATGGTTTAGTTATTGGACCACTTTTGCTAAACATTTGTAGATGTGATTTTTTTAAAAGATTTTTGCCATAGGATGTGTGTGCTTGCCAAAGAGAGACAGAGAAAGACAGTGAGGGGAAGTGAGAAGTAAACCCTGAGGAAAGTTGGGCATGTAGCAATCCCTTCTCCATTCTTCTCCTGGGACTTTGGGAATGCACACACATGTACCCGGTATGATTTTTAAGCCACTGGGTCCAGGGCTTGAACCATAGTTGGCCATGTTGGAGTCCGGTGCCTTAACCAGCACGGCACCCGTTGGCCCCAGGTAAACTGAAGAAAGAAAAATATTATTTCATAAAACTAGTATAGTCTAAGTTTTCAGTGTTTATGATGTCTATAATAATATATAGTAATGTCGGTATGAGCTTTCATACGCACTCACCCAAAGCAACTTAGCAACTTCCACTCCTACCAGTTCTGTTTATAAGTCCTATGAGGATATATATATATATATATATACACACACACACACATTTTATCTTCTATAACCTATTTTCACTTTACCTTCCCTATGTTTAGGTACATAAATATTTACCATGGTGATACAATTGCCCACAGTATTTAGTGCACGGACGTGCTGTACAAGGTTGTACTAGCCAAGAGCAGCACATGATACCATATAGGCTAGTTGTGTACTACTTCATACTGTCCCGGTTTGTGTAAGTGCCTCTCTGATGCGTGCACAGCAGTGAAATCCCCTGACCTTGCATTTCTTAGGATGTGTCCCCGCCAGGATTATATATTCAATTTTACTTTATTATTTTGATCCTATTCACTTCACTGCAGCAAAAATATATATCAGTTGGTGTACCTGTGGTTATTAGCAATGCAGTCATCTTTAGCTAAAAAAAAAAAAAAAAAAATAGGTGTCACTTGGTTTCTTTACATGCTCATTTTTCAGCATTTTTTTTTTTTTTTTTTTTACTTCTTGACACAATGGCATTGTCAGGCATCATTTTACTTTTTAACTTTTTTTAAGTGTACTTACTTAGTTCACATGTAAGAGAGAGAGTTCCCCATCACAGGTTCTTGATACCACAGCCTACACCCAATTCAGCCAACCCTGGATCGTGGGCATATGCCTACCCAGCACACTCAGGGAGGTGTCCAGATGTGAAACAGGGTCTTCCCATGTGGGTCAGCCTTTACCGCAGTGCTGCCATCTAGCCCCTCACTTTCTAATGCATGTTTGGTACCTCATGGCAAAGCAGACCAACTCTTACCCAAGCGTGTTCCAAAGGTGAACATTGGAATAATAATGAGCACTTGATCCTTCAACACAGTTTCATTCATATGAATTCCAGGAATGCATTGTGAGAACATCTTCCCTAACAGATTAGATTATGGTGCTGTTTCGCTCATGACATCTCTTAGTATTCTTTTTAACTTTAAAGTCAGCAAACAAAATGTTTGATTTAAAAAAAAAATTAATCTACCATAATAGTTTAACATTATTAGTTCATATTTTCATTTGTTGCTATTACTGACCAGAATATGGCTCTGTAATTTCAATTGTGATAACTGTGTCTGATGAATAAAAAGTTGAGTTTGGGGACCAGCACGTGGCATAATGGTTACGTTGCTGGGCTCTCACGTAGTCTACCATAGTTCGAGTCCCAGATCTGGCTGCCTAAAACTCATGCTGGGCACATATGCATGCATGCCCAAAATCCCAAGAGGAGACTGAAGGAGAAGGGATTGTGGCGCGGCCATCCCCCATGGGAGTGATTTCTTACTTTCTGTCTCTCTGGCGAGTGCATGCTCCCTATAGCAAAAATATCTCAAAAAATTAAAAAAAATAAAAAAAAGTTTCAGTTTGATATACAGTTTGTTTTGGGTTTATTTTTTTCATGGAAATAATCACTCGTCTGTTTTCTTTATACCCAGGGTATATGGAAATTCATAAACTATTTGGGATATATTTTTAACAGTCTTTATTGATTAAAGAAGCACAAATCAGTATTTTGAGGAAGATAGGCATAAACTAATGATTCCTAACTCAAAATGATCTCTGAGATCCTATAAAATATAAGCACAGAAGTTTAATGGAAATAGCCTTATAATAGTAAAGGAAATAAGAGTGTTTCCAATGAATATGAGATTACAGCAACTTATTTCAATCAGAAATCAAATGAAGTTTAATTAATAAAATATAAGAGCCAGACAAAAATAGGTTAGCAGGGAGCTGAAGAGGAGGGGAGAGTCAGCCTGTTCAATAAAGTACCCATAGGTTTAAGTGAATATATTCCCTTTTTTTAATTTTAAAAGAATCAGAAATAAAAAGTAAAATAAATTAAAGTGATAATATTCACATCAAACTCTGGAGAGAACCAAAAAGAAGGCAGTTAGAAAGTTAAATACTAATGTTTCTTGTCAGGGAGTTACCTAAAGATAAAAATACAGTGAAGTATAACTATTTGATCTAGAATTATAAAAGTAATCTCCACAACTAAAAATCTTTTAGTTATTGCTTACTCTAATAAAAATGTAAAGTTAAATTAAATTTTAAAAATAAAGTTGTGGGGACCAGCAGTTAGCGTAATGGCTATGTCGCTGGACTCCCACGTAGTCGACCGTGGTTCGAGTCCTGGACCCGGTGGCTTAGACTCACGCCGGGCACGTGTGCGTGCGTGCCCAAGATCCCTAGAGGAGAATGGAGGAGAAGGAATTGCGGTGTGGCCATCCCCCCTGGGGGGCGATTTCTCGCTTTCTGTTTCTCTGACTGTCTCTGTCTGTCTGGTGAGCGCATGCACCCTATAGCAAAAACCTCTCCAAATAAAGAAGAAAAAAAATAATAAAGTTGCGTAGTGATACAAATAGAATTCAGAGATATGTAGGAGGGGTAACTATTTAAAATACAACGTGTGGAATAGCTTGAATTTATCTTAGAAAGAATGAAGTGCAGTATTGGGTCTAAGTAAGCAACAGAAAATCATCTTGGCTAGAATAGAAGGAAGAGTAGCTGGTGGAAAATGGAAAATAAGAGGTTAGGCAGAGTAATCATACCTGATAAAGCTTTGAAGGCGTCAATGTCTATTTAGAATGATTGTTTGAAGCCAAACTTTCAAATGTGTGGGAAGCACCTTAGGCTTGGAGTCTATAATTTCAAAATACCTGGTTCTTTTTCTTTTTCTTTTAAAATTTGCTGTACAGTGTATGCGCTGACCAGAGATAGACAGGGAGAAGGAGAGTGGGAGAGAGAGAAACTGAGAAAGCAACCCCCCCACACAGGGGGATGGCCACACCAGGATCCTTTCTCCATTCTCCCCTTGCGTTTGCATACACTTGTGCCTGCACATATTTTTCAGGTCACCATTCTGGGACTGCATCCAGGCAGTCAGCCATGTGGGATCCGGCGGCCTTACACACTGCACTACCTCGCCAGCCCTGTCTGGTGTTTTGTTGGAACCCACAGTAAAGTTTTGATTGAGCCACTTTTTCTTTGCCTTCTATCCTGTGAAATGGAACTAATCATAATACCTGCTTGCCCTAACTCCCAGGATTACTATGAAGATTAATTAAGTAAAACCCGTAAGGCATTTTTAACTCTCCTGAAAAGAATTCTTATAGGGATATAGTATTATCATAAGTTATTACAGGCATTTTATACTCACCTTGAGAGCTGATTTATCAGGTCTTAGCCCGTAGTCTGTCACACGCTTTGCCAGCACTCACGTGCACACACAGAGAATCCCTTGTCTGCTGAAACGTGTAAGAAATTTCAGTTGTAACATATTCTCCTTATCACCTACACTCAAGAAAGAGATGACATTTTTTTTTTTCAGAGAGCTTTTTGCTATAGGGTTCCTGTGCTCACAGGAGAGACAGAGAGACAGAAAACAAGAAATCATCCCCCCCCAAGGGGATGTCCATGCCATAGTCCTTTCCCCTTCATTCTCCTCTCAGGGTTTTGGGCATGCACATACACACACCCGGCATGTTTTAAGCCACCAGGTCTGGAACTCAAACCGTGGGGGTCCAGTGATGTAACCATTATGCCATGAACTGGTCCAAAGATAACTTTTTAATACCTGGGAGAAGTTAACATAGGAAGTCCGCTTGTAGCAGAATTACTGAGTTAGCATCAAAGCTAGTGGAGAAAATGCCAGCAAGTGAAGATATAGCCCATTAAAGAACTGTGATGGTGATGCTATGAAAGAATTGGACAGTGTACAACTCTGTGTCACCTTTTCAGACATCTAGTCACATTATTGGACACCTTCTATGTGCTTGTCTTGTCAGGGAACAAACCAGAAACAAGGATCTAGCCTCGTGGAACTGATTTTATCTTAAGATTCAAGTTTTTGTTTTTGTTTTTTTTTTGGAGAGGTTTTTGCTATAGGGTGCATACGCTCACCAGAAAGACAGAGAGAGACAGAAAGACAGAAAGGAAGAGATCATCCCGCAGGGGGGATGGCCACGCCGCGATCCCTTTTCCTCCATTCTCCTCTTGGGATCTTGGGCACACATGCACACGTGCCCGGTGTGAGTTTAAGCCGCCGGGTCCAGGACTTGAGCCGCAGTCAACTACAGGGGAGTCCAGCGACATAGCCATTACGCTAACTGCTGGTCCCAAGATTCAAGTTTTAAAACTAGCAAACCCTTCACGTGTTACTTCCAGCTTCAAGGGACGTCACATTAATTTTTGTTTGTTGACTACTATTTGCATATTTAAAAATAGAAAAGATTATGTACCAGAACTTCCACATGACTGAAGTGTTTTTTATTTTGTTTGGTTTGGTTTTTCAAAAAAGGCAGTTCTGCCTCAGGCACCCCCCTTTGCTGGGAACACAGGTGTACATCACAGCGCCCAGTCTTCAGGTTGGACCTGGAAATGGTCTTGGGCTCCCAGGTGGTCCTAACCTACGGAGCACAATGTCTTCACAGCGCCCACCACCACAGCTGGTCCATAATTCTATAAATTTGTAATATCAGTCTTCCACCTTCTCTGGGAAGCTCTTCCTAAAACAATTCTTCCTCTTCCTAATCCCTTATAGCTCTTACAGTCAGTATCATACATTACAGCACTTAATTATATGTAACTTTTATACTTTATTATAAACTCTGTATTAAAAGTCTATTATTAATTTTTTTTTCCTCATTGTATATGCCTTATCTCTAGAAGACTTTAAACAACTTGAGTTCAGGAACAATGACTAGATTTAAACTGTGCAGGGCACCATGCTTGTCTGCAAATTAGTAGTTATCGTAACAACCGGCATTTATTGAGCATTGCTTCCATTCCAGGTACTGTTCTTAGGTGCATTACGTAAGAGTAACTCTTCATTCTCTTAACAGTCCTATGAGTTCATTCTTATTTGTCTTGTAAATGTGTATGAAGCCATTAGTTGGGGAAACAAGGAAAGAGAAGGGTTAAGTAGCTGCCTGTGATCATGCACCCACATACTGGCAGAACTGGGGTTGAAACTCAGGAGAACTAGCTTCAGTCTTTGTGGAGCGTACATAGCTTTGTGATCCATCCCCACCTACCCAGCCTCAACTCTGGCCACTTCTCCTGTGGCGTCCTCTTAGGAGCTGCTGTCTTACTGAAGCTAGTAACACCCAGGAAAGGAGGCATTTTGTGAGTGCTTTCTGGAGCCAGGCACTGTGCAAAGCACTTTACATTAATTATTGCACTTGACTCCAGAACTCTTGAGGATGACTTATTATTTTTTTCCCATTTCCCACCTAAATGAGTAAGGAAATGGGAAAAGAATAATAAGTCATCCTCAAGAGTTCTGGAGTAAAGTGAGGTAAAATAACTTATTCAAGATCATAGACCAAGGATTTAAACCCACATATTTTGTATTAAATGATGAGATAGACAAAAATCTGAAATTGAGAAATGTTGGTTTTATTAGTTTTCTTAAATGAATGGACGATTATGCCCATATTTTAAACACTGCATTTTGAATAACATATATAGATTTAGATAAAGTTGCAAACTTTCGTCTTTTTTTATTTTAATTTCTGATATCAGTAAAATGGGGAGAATTATTTTCCTACTTGTTAGTACATTTATTAGTTAGTTTGATATGTGCCTCTCTTAGGACACTTAAGTCCCTTTAATCTCAGCTTCCCTCCCCCTGACGCAAACCCCTATCAAAGCTTTTATTCCCTTCTCACAGTTTTAAAGCCATTGAACACATTTTGGGAGGAAGCCTACTGTGTTCACGTTCTACACTGCATAACATATGGACTCTTTGGACATTTTCTCTTCCTGGGTCAAGTTCCTTCCCTTTATATCAGTGTTCACGTCTATTTGGGTTGGAATTGCCCATCTAGCCTAAGAACCCAGTTCTTCCATCTGTCTAAGCAGTCAGGCTTAGATCTCAAAGTCAGTTTTTGTTTATTTGTTTTTTGCTTTTTAAGGTTTTTGTCATAGTTGTATGTATGCTTGTCAGAGAGAGTCAGGGACAGAGAGAGGGAAAGTGAGAAATCACCCCTTATCCCCCAGGAAGATGGACATGCCACAATCCCATCTCCTACATTCTTCTCTCTAGATTTTGAGCACATACACACATGCACCCTGCATGGTTTTCAAGGCAGCAGGTCTGGGACTCAAATCACAGTCAGCCATGTGGGAGTCTAGCACCTTAATCGCCACACCACCGGTCGGTCCCAAGAGTCAGAGCCTCTTAACCAACTTGACTGACAGTCATTTATCCTTGATGGGTTCTCAGGCTACAGTGACGGACTTCACACACTGCTCAGTCCCTGAGAGATGAAGGAAAGAGTTAGTGTGGATGGTAGGCAGCAAGAGAGCTGGAATAGAATGAAGAGAGTGGAGAACAAGAAGATAAGAGCTCCTTCACAAGAGAGGGTGGTCACTGTTGCAGTGTTGTTGGGAGCACATTTATACGTGGTTTCGTGTTCTATTCTCAGGGTCCTATGAAGAAGGTAAGAAGGCACAGTAGCATTGTTACCTACCACTTTTATCAAATGAGGAAATTGGGACAGAGGTGATGGGAATTTTCTCTGCTGCTACTACAGTTACTTGTGGAGCTGGCGTATCGTCTGTTCTGAACTCCCATACGAGCACTTCTTGTGATGTGGCTTTTTTCTTTTTCTTTTTCCTTTCATTTATTTATTTTTACATTTTTCCACAAACATTTACTTTACATAGCAAAAAATTTTAGCTCATACTCCATAATTCTTGACAGTTTACAAACAACTTTCAAAATTTCAAAATACTGAATTTTAAAGATAATGTTCAAAATATGTCTTATAATTTTGTATAATTTTATAACTCTATAACAACAGAAGCAGTATGGTTTCAAATATATATATATATATATATATATATATATTTTAGAGTGTAGACACTTGGTATATATTAAGTGGGGACATACAATGCTTCTCCTTCATAGCATGGCTTGCTTCACTCAGCAGTAAGTCTTCCATATTCATCTACTTCCTTTCAAAAGCCAGGGTTTTGTTGTTTTTTATGGATGAATAGTATTCCATTGAGTATATGTGCCACAGTTTTTCTAACCATTCATCAGTTCATGGGCATTTAGGTTGTTTCCATGACTTAGCAATTGTGAAAAGTGCCGCAATAAACATCGATGTGCAAACACTTTTTCAGTTAAGTATTCTTCTGTCCTTCGGGTAGATACCAAGGAGTGGGATTGCTGGATCATATGGTAGTTCTACTTGTAGATTTTTGAGGAATCTCCAAATTGTTCTCCACAGTGGTTGGACCAATTTACAATCCCACCAGCAGTGTAAGAGAGTTCCCTTTTCACCACACCCCCTCCAGCACTTATCATTTTTTGTTTTTTTTAATCTTAGATATTCTGACTGGGGTTAGGTGATATCTCATTGTTGTTTTGATCTGCATTTCTCTTACAATGAGGGATGTTGAGCATTTTTTCATATGCCTTTTAGCTATTCATATGTCATCTTTAGAGAGTGGTTTTTTCAACTCATTCTCCCATCTTTTAATAGGATTGATTGTCTTTTTCTGGAACAGCTGCTTGAGTTCCTTGTGAATTCTGGTTATCAGTCCCTTGTCTGATGCATAGTTTACAAAAATATTTTCCCATTCTGAGAGCTGTCTGTTCACACTAATCACTGTGTCTTTTGCCATGCAGAAACTTCTTAGTCTGATGTAATCCCACTTGGCTATTTTAGGAATCATAGACTGTGCATTGGGAGTCTTATTTAAGAAGTTTTTCCCTACCCCAATGTCTCCCAGATTTTCCCCGGTGTTTTCCAGGAGCAGTTTTATAGTTTGTGGTCTTAGATTTAGATCTTTGATCCACCTTGACTTTATTTTTGTCTGAGGTGAGAGGTAGGGGTTCAGATTCATCTTTCTGCAAGTGGAGATCCAGTTTTGCCAGCACCATTTGCTGAAGAGGTTTTCCATTTCCCACTGAATTGACTGGTACCCCTTGTCAAAAATCAGTTGGCTGTATGTTTGAGCATTCATTTCTGGGGACTCTATTCTGTTCCATTGGTCCACCTGTCTGTTCCTGTGCCAGTACCATACTGTTTTGATTACCACAGCTTTGTAGTATATTTTTGGGTCAGGGAGTGAGATGCCGCCCACTCCACTCTTCTTGTGCAGAACTGCTTTGGCAATACGGGGTCTTTTATGATTCCAGACAAACGTTATGATTGTCTTTCCTAGATCTGTGAAGAATGTGTCTGGTACTTTGATTGGCATTGCATTAAATAGGTAGATTAATTTGGGTAAAATTGCCATTTTGATTATATTAATTCTTCCAATCCAGGAACATGGGATGTCCTTCCACTTTTTTGTGTCATTTTCAATTTCTTTTTTTATCTTCTCATAGTTTTCCTTGTGGACGTCTTTAACTTCTTTAGTTAGATTTATCCCTAAGTGTCTTATACTTTTTGTGGCTATGGTAAATGGAACAACTTTTTTCAGTTCTATCTCAGTCTTCCTGTTGTTCGTATACAGAAATGCTATAGATTTCTGGATATTAATTTTGTAACCTGCAACGTTACTGTATTCATGTATTACTTCCAGAAATTTTTTTATGGAAACCATTGGGTCTCCCATGTATACAATCATGTCATCTGCAAATAGAGAGAGTTTCACCTCTTCTTTTCCTATTTGAATGCCTTTTATTTTTTCCTCTTTTCTGATTGCAATGGCCAAGACTTCTAGTACTATATTGAAGAGGAGTGGAGAAAGTGGACATCCTTGTCTTTTTAGTGGAAAAGCTTTCAGCTTTCCTCCATTGAGGATGATGTTCGCTATGGGCTTTTCATAGATAGTTTTTATTGTGTTGAGAAATGACCCTTGTATGCCAATTTTGCTGAGAGTCTTGATCATGAAGGCATGTTGTATCTTATCAAATGCTTTTTCTGCATCAATTGATATGACCATGTGGTTTTTATCTTTCTTCCTACTAATACGGTGTATTACATTTATGGTTTTGCGTATGTTGAACCAACCTTGCATTCCTGGGATAAAGTCTACTTGATCGTGATGTATAATCTTTTTTATAAGTTGTTGTATACGATTTGCTAGTACCTTGTTGAGAATCTTCGCGTCTATCTTCATCAGGGATATTGGTCTATAGTTTTCCTTCCTTGTCCTGTCCTTATCTGTTTTAAGGATAAGGGTGATAGAGGCTTCATAGAATGAATTAGGGAGAGATTCACCCTTTTGGATATTTAGAAATAACTTGAGCAGAATGGGGGTTTACTCTTCTTTGAAAGTTTTGTAGAATTCAGAGGTGAATCCATCAGGGCCAGGGCTTTTCTTTGTTGGGAGGTTATTTATAACTGATTTGATCTCCTGGCTTGTTATGGACCTATTCAGACTTTCTATATCCTCCTGGCTCAATCTAGGTAGATTATACATGTCCAGGAATTTGTCCATATCATCCAAATTATCTTGTTTCTTGGCATACAGATGTTCATAGTACCCTCTAATAATGTTTTTTGTTTCTACTATGTCTGTTGTTATTTTGCCTGCTTCATTGCAGATCTGATTCACCTGGTTCTTTTCTCTCTTCTTCTTAATAAGTCTTGCTAGTGGAGTATCAATTTTGTTTATCTTTTCAAGGAACCAGCTTTTACTTTCATTTATTTTCTGTATAGTTCGTTTATTTTCTATTTCATTTATTTCTACTCGTATCTTTATTATTTCCTTTCTCCTGGAGTTTTTTGGATCTTTTTGCTATTGCTTTTCCAATTCTGTGAAACATGATGTTAGGTGATCCATTTGCCTTCTTTCCATGTTCCTCTTATGTGCACTAATTGCTATAAACTTCCCTCTTATGACTGCTTTAGCAGTGTCCCAAAGATTATGGAAACTCGTGTCCTCATTGTCATTGACTTCCATGAACCTTTTGATTTCAGTCTTTATTTCTTCAGTAGTTGTGGAGTCATTCAGGAGTAGGTTATTAAGTTTCCATGTATTTGAGTATTTTTGAGGATTTCTCTTGAAATTAAACTCAAGTTTAATTCCATCATGATCAGTGAAGCTGCTGGGTATAGTTTCTATGCTTTTGAATCTGTAGAGGCTTGCTTTCTGCCCAATAATGTGGTCAGTCTTCGAGAATGTTCCATGTGGCGGCGAGAAAAAAGTGTATCTCGAGGTTTTAGGATGGAAAGTTCTATAGATGTCTGTTAAGTCCATTTGATTTATGATATCATTTAGATCTTTTATCTCTTTACCTATTTTTTGTCTAGATGATCTATCCAGGGGGGATAGTGCAGTGTTGAGGTCTCCAACAATTAGTGTGTTGCAGTCTATCTCCCTTTTTAGATCTAGCAGTCTTTCCTTCACATATTTGGGTGCTCCTGTGTTAGGCGCATAGATATTAATAAACGTTATATCTTCTTGATCGATTGATCCTTTTACTACAATATAGTGCCCTTCTTTGTCTCTTCGAACAGTTTTTGTTTTAAAACCTATTTTGTCAGAGATTAGTATTGCGACTCCAGCTCTTTTTTGGTTCCTATTTGCATGGAAAATCTTTTTCCAACCCTTCACTTTCAGTCTATGTATATCTTTATCCATGAAGTGGGTTTCCTGTAGGCAACAGATAGAGGGTTTTTGTTTTTTAACCCATTCAGCCAGTCTGTGTCTCTTGATTGGAGAATTTAATCCATTAACATTCAATGTTATTATCAATGTTAATGGATCTGTCCTGATGTTTGAGTTGGCCATTGTCTTAGTTGCCTTTTACTCTTTTGTTTCTAGCTGTTACTTCTTTAGTTTTCCTGCAACAGTACTTTCTTCAGGGTTTCATGGAGAGCTGGCCTGGTGCTGGCAGATTCTTTCAGGTGTTGTTTGTCTGAGAAGATTTTAATCTTTTTTTCCCATATGAAAGATAATCTTGCAGGATACAATAATCTTAGTTGAAATTGTTTCTCTCTTAACACTTTAAGTACATCTTCCCATTCTTTCCTTGCTTGCATTGTTTCCTTTGAGAAGTCCGGTGTTAGCCTGATGAGGGTGACCTTTGTAAGTCACTTGTCGTTTCTCTCTTGCCAGTTTTAGTATCTTATCTTTATCTGTGGTCTTAGCCAGTCTGGCTATGATATTCCTTGGGGAAGATCTTCTTGGGTTGATTCTATTTGGTGTCCTTTGTATTTCTTGGGTCTGGATGTTTGAGTGCCTCTCTATGCTTGGGAAATTTTCTTCCAAGATTTCATGGAATAGGTTTTCCATGCTCTTATTAGTTTCTTCACCTTCTGGCATACCAATTATTCAGCTGTTAGGATGTCTAATGGAATCTAGTAATTCTCGTATGTTATCTTCATGTTTTTTTTTGTTATTTTCTCTATCTTTTTGGTGGTTTTCTCTAGGTCAGAAGTTTTATCTTCTACATCAGAGATTCGACCTTCAGCATGGTCTAATTGACTTTTAATACTTTCGAGAGAGTTTTTGATTTCCTGTATTTCAGACCTCACCTCTAATAGTTCCGTCTTATTCTTCCTTAGCATTTCCTCCTTCATATAGTCGAAAGACTTTCTCATCTCCTGTAGTTCATTGTCTCTTTTCTGTTCCAGCTCATAGTACTTGTTCAACATGAATGTTCTAAACTCTATCTCGGACATTTTGGTAACGTCCTCTATTTTTTCAAGAAAAGGAAGGGAGTTACTGCGTTCCTTTGATGGAGACATATTTCCCAGTGTGTTTCCTTTCTGATGTGGAATGGAGACAGCCAAAGTCTCTCTTCAATTGTGTTTAGTAACGTAATCTAAGAAAAAGTATTCTCTCCAGGTGTCCAAAGAAATGTATCTCCTTCTTCTTAGGTGGTTCAGTGAAATGGAGGATTCTAGAGAGTCTTAAAATGCTAGAATGTTTCAGAATTGTAATTCTAGACCTATCTAGACAGCTAGGGATGGTGAAGATAAAGGAAGTGAGGACTGAATAAGTGGGAAGAAAATAATACGTAGAATAAACGCGCGGCGTGCGATTTCGCCAGGGGTGGAAAGCTGGGAGTGTGGTGTGGTGGAACTGAGGGCGTTCCTATGTGTTAATCAGAAGAGAGAAATTTACAAATGAAAGACGTGGGTAAGGGGACAGAAAAAGAAAGGGGAAGGGGAAAAAAAAGTGTACCTGGCTGAAAGAGGGGTGTCTGGCTTGGGGGTCCTGGGGCTGAAGCTACTGGGGGCAGTCCTCTCTCAAAGATCCTGGCCCAGGGGTCGAAAGCTGGGAGTGTGGTCCTTTTTTTCTTTTTTTAAAAGAGGTGTTTGCCGTAGGGCACATGCGCTCACCAGAAAGAGAATGACAGAGAGACAGAAAGTGATAAATCACCCCCCAGGGGAGATGGCTACACCGAAATCCCTTCTCCTCCCTTCTCCTCTTGCGCTCTTGCGCATGCATGCACACGTGCCTCGCATAAGTTTAAGCCACCGGGTCCGGGACTCGAACCGTGGTCAACTACATGGGAGTCCAGGGACATAGCCATTATGCCAGCTGCTGATCCCCATGAGGTGGCTTTTAATGATAAGGAGAACTTTTACTCAGAGTGAAATCAGTACTCAGATAGCCCTGGTGCCCTAAGGAAGACCAGGGTCTTACTCTTCTTTTCACCTGCATGACCCGATATGTATTCTGATTCGGGGGCATGCTCAACCCTGTGTGCTGCTTGGTTGTACTCCCCATGGTCGCCTCACCAATGCAGTGCCCTGTGGTGTCAGGTAGCCAAGTGCCATGCCGTAGTACTTAGGTTTTCCTTAATGCTCAGTGGATCCTGTATCCCCAGGCTCTTCTCATAAAAAACACTCCCAGCTCTGACCAAGCTTTCTTCCTTCTCTCAAATTCCCTTTTTCTTTGAAAGGTTTTAACCCACCTTAGGAACACTGGCATTGTCTGGTCCTTTAACTTGAGCCCTTATATCCTTCCAGATAATTACTGAGGCCTGTCAAATACCCTCTCTAACATAATCGGGGCTCCACCTCAGTTGACTTACTCCCTTAGCCTTCTCATTTTTCCCCTGCCTCCTCTCACTCCCCAACCAAGGTCATGGTCTCTAAGACAGAACTACCTCTCCCTCTCCACAGAACTACCTCTCATCACGCAGCTCCTCTGACTAAAATCCTCAGCTGGCTCCCCATTGTCTCCAGCCTACTCTCAAACTTCTTAACATAGTATTGAAGTATCTCCCAGTCCAGCTCCTCTCCCCACACTCCCATGCAGCTTATTCTTTAGCCAATCTGGGACAGTCACTGTTTTCTCAAAGACAGAGGACACTTCCTTGCCTTTTTACTTTTCTACCTACTGTTCCTACATCACTTCCACACCACTTCTTTTTTTAGTTTTTAAAATTATTTACTTATTTTATTTTTTTGGTAAAGTTTGCATAAGACACATATGCGAGAGAGCGAGAGAGAGAAAGTGAGAAAGCAAGTCACCAGGTCCAGTTGGCCATATGGGAGACAAGCACCTTAACCATCATGCCACTGGCTGGCCACCCACTTCCACGCTTCTTGTGAGAGACATTCTGGCTTTCCTTTTAGGCAAGAGGACTACAAGGAGTTCATGGGCAAATGGAATTAAAGTACCAGTTTATTTGGATTAAAAAAAAATGTTGAAACCCATGCATAGTTTTTCATAATATGCATTTGCCATGAACTTCTTGAAGACCCTGCTTGTCTCATACGTTGCTTCGTTCCACCCATCATATAAAGGCTGCTTCTCTGTCCTCTCATAATATTTCACTATTATGCACTTCAATTTTTAAATGAGTAGCTTTCCCCTGCACTTGAGTTGCAAGCCACTTAAGAGTCAGGCATTCGTATGTATTCCCTTAGTCATAATTTTATTCCCCAGCGTATACTGGGATATGAGTGTAATATAAGCTTCTTGAAAGCAGCAGTCTTTTTGGCTGGCACATAATAGGTGTTTGCTCGATATTTCTGGAAAAAAGGCAAATAATCAGTAATTGGTTGATTAGCAAGGGTAGTGATGTGTGATTCTGATAAAACCACTGCACCTACCCCTTGTGTTGACCATGTGTTCATCATAATACCAGCAGTATTTTCTGTGGCCTTTCAAAGTAAAACTAGGCTCTTGATAATATCTAGCTTTCTAGCCCGCTTACTATGCATATAGCTTGATCTAGTTTCATTTCAGGAGCTGGATCATTTTTATATGTATCGCTCCTTTTTTACTATCTGAATTGCTCCTGTGGAAAAAAAATACTGCTTTGTTGTAATTTTTAATTAGCCTAACATTCATTTTCCTTGGTTATTGAGAATTATAGCTAAATCAAAGGGAGAGTTGAATTTAAGAGAAGTTGAATATATATAGTTAACAAGAATCCTTTAAGCAATTTTCTTTTTTGGGCATATAGCAACACCTAGTGGTTTTATGGATTATTTCAAAGACTATTTCTTGAAACAGCTTCCTGGGTTTTATACCCCTGTTATTTAACCACTGCTTATTTAGTATCTTTTCTTTTCTCTTAATTAATGAACAAATATCTTTGACTCTTTATATTTTGTTACATTTAGGAAGCAAGCTGGCCATAGTATCGGAATGAACGTTGAGGAATTGATGTTTATCCGTACACAGCCTGCCTCATCTCATGAAAATAAGTAATTTAAAGTACTTTAAATGCAAACAGCAAGGCAACATGGAACAGCACAGTATTTTAAACAGGGGAGCTGTTTGCCATTCTTTAATTTGTTTTAGATAGACTGCAGTGCTTTATAAAACCTTCTATCTGTTTTTTACAGCTTTTCTCTCTTCTCCTCTGTTCATCCTGCCTGGTTTCTTCCTTTTGCAGTCCTCTTCCTCTTTCTTGCCCCCACTCGTGGCCCCTTCTGATTTACTGTTTCTGTGCAAGTCAGATAACCACATAACTTAGTGGTAACCCAATTCTCTCAACTCCTAATGTTGTCCTGTTCCCATTATGCTACACTGGAGATACGTGCTAAATCCACAGTGCTTTCAAGTAGAAGTAACTAGATTTTGAGAGAGGTTATGGTCCACTAGATTAAAATGCATAGCCTTAGTGATTCTATTACTGCTGTGTTGGCCTTGGACAGCTTCGTTCGTACTTCCCATTCGGGTCCCAGAGATTTCATATTCATACACAGATTGAAGTGAATCAACAGATATTCATTGTGCATCTACTTACTCTGTCAGGTGCATCGTGAGCACAAACACACGTGCAAAAACTTCTTTGATTGCATAATATAGTTGATAATGTGTGCAGGATTATAGATGCCGTGATCATTAATTGCACTTGAATGCTCCATTCAAATAGAAAAAATTAAAGATCATCTATCCTAAAGATTTGTAGAGGATCTCATTCAATATGTAAACTTTATGACTTGTGTGGGGCTATGGACAAATAATCTGTAAATATACTTACAGATAATAATTTTTGATATATAGTTATAAGGTTGAATTTTCATTTTACATTGATAGGAACTCTAAGCCATAGGGTAACTTACATCACCATAAGTGGTACCTATTTCTCATGCATCATGAGATCTGAAATAATACGTAAAGATTATATAGCCTTCAAGCAGTGCAGCTACCCCAGATGATAACACACTATTTCTATATACCTCTTATAGACTGCTATCCTGTGCACAACTTAGTCTATTAACATTTTATGAAGACACTTTATAATTTTCATTTAGTTTCATTCTTGATTTTAAATCAAATCTTGATTATTTGCCAAAATATTCAGGAACCAAACACAAAGGACTTTTTTGTAAACCAAGGAATTACTGATTTTAAAAATGATTACTAAATTATATAAATGTAGAAACAAATGGAATACTTGAACAAAGTAAAGTAACTCCCAACCTGCTGTGACTACTAGTTTCAGGAGTTGTTGCTCTTCTTTTCAGTGCATTTTGTGTCTTCTCGATGGGACATTTGGCATAACATGTGAAATAGTCAAGTGACAATAAGAGTGTCAGGCTTTGTGGCCAAACCACAGGTGGCAAATTAATTAAAGCTTCTGCGCCTTCTCTGTGGTGCTTATCACTAGGAGAAGGTGCCCATTACTCTAAATCCAAAGGTGACAATTAAAATTTGAAATGCTTGCTCCTACCCAGTGGCCTGTAACACTGTTAGAGAAACACATCCCCAATGTCTAATGAAGAGGTTCAGAGTGAAACTGCTTCCAAGAGCATAACCTGGGTGACTGGCAGCTCTTTCCATAAGATTTAACCATCTAATATAATCACATGCGGCTAATAAAACCATATTGGAAAAAGTTTAATAATGCAGGAAAATTAATGTGTTAGATTTTTTTTTTTTTGGAGAGGTTTTTGCTATAGGGCACATGTACTCACCAGAAAGACAGAGAGAGACAGAAAGACGGAAAGCTAGAAATCACCCCCCTTAGGGGAATGGCCATGCCGCAGTCCCTTCTTCTCCATTCTCCTCTCAGGATCTTGGGCACTAATGCATACATGGCCAGCGTGAGTTTAAGCCACTGGGTCTGGGACTCGAATCACGGTCGACTACATGGGAGTCCAGCAACATAGCCATTACACCAACTGCTGGGCCCTTTATTAGATTTTTTAAAAGAACATTCTATAACTGTAGTACAGTATCTATTTTTGTTGAAAATAAAACTTACCTACATATACAATTGGAAGAAACATGTATACAGTATTAACAGCGCTATCTTTGAGAGGTAACATTGTAGGTGCTTTTTCTTCTGTGTCCCATTTTTTTGGGTCAGATTTTCACAGATTTTCAATGTGAACTTAATCAAAAAACAGCTTATTATTTTAAAAAGCAGTAGACTTCTATTTTTCCTCTACTGTGAAAGATGACTTTTTCCCCCTGGACTCCCTAATTTCATCATCCGGAAATCAGGGAAAGAAGGAACACACTGATTTGGGATTTAGAAGACCTGTTGTTACCTTCTATTTAGCAAATGGGTATACTATCTACATTGTGCCCAGGCAGTGTTGGGAGAAAGCATTAAACAATGTATGTAATTCTCTCTGGGAGATGTACAATAAATATTTACGTCTTGTGGTCATGAAGACTAAATAAAGAATAAGGGTATTTTTTTTTAAGAGGTTTTTGCTATAGGGCATGTGCGCTCGCCAGACAGACAGAGAGAGACAGAGAGATAGAAAGCGAGAAATCACCCCCCAGGGGGGGATGGCCACGCCGCAATCCCTTCTCCTCTATTCTCCTCTTGGGATCTTGGGCACGCACGCACACGCGCCTGGCATGAGTTCTAAGCCACCGGGTCCAGGACTCGAACCGTGGTCGACTACATGGGAGTCCAGCTACATAGCCATTGCGCTAACTGCTGGTCCCAGAATAAGGGTATTTTTGAGTGCTGGGGAGTGGAATGATCGTTTACTTCTCTGGTCTGAAGTTTCTTCATCTGTAAAATGAAGGAGGTGGTGTGGTTAGATCAGAGGAATAATGAAATACTTCTCTTTCTAACACAGTTGCTTATTGACAGGGTTTTGTCACCTAAGTGCAGAAATAGGCCGTATCTAACATTGAGATAGAAGGGGAACTGTAGAGCCTCAGAATAATACTCAATAGAGAAAAAATGGAGACCAGCAGATGGCGTACTGGTTACGTTTCTGGGCTCCCACATGGTTGACCTTGGTTCAAGTCCTGGACCCAGCTTCTTGAAAATCATGTAAGGGCATGTGTGCATGTATACCCAAGTTCTTGGGAAGAGAATGGAAGAGAAGGTGTTGCAGCGAGGCCATCCCCCTGGCCTCATTGATTTCTCACATTCCCTCTCATTGTGTCTTTCTCTCTCTCTCTGGCAAGTGCCCATGCCCTCATGCAAAAAGTTCTTTAAAAAATAGGAAAAAGGGTTTAAAAGTGATATTTCTACAACTGTTATCAGTAATGAAGATAGCAAATGAAGAGAGCAGAGCATTAAATGTATACCCAATGTAGTAAATAGTACCAAAGAAAATGTATGTTTTAAAAGAAATTTCTCTTAGATAAAAACTATTCTTTCTAGGATTGAAACTGGTGTATAAACACATGAAAGACACCTGGAAAATAAGAATTTGACTTCAGTTCTGTTTTTCTAGAAGACTTACCAGATTTCATTTGTGTCTTCATATAATAACCTATATGAAACATTGACAAAACTCAGAACAGGAAAGATAGACGTATTCTTCAGAGTCATGGCAGAAAGCCAAGGAATCAAATGGGTATCTTTGTAGAAGTTTCCTTTCGGTGAATAGTAACCTTTCTTTGCTGCCCAACTTTTTCAACTTACGACATTATTTAGTAGTTGAATGGTTACTCATATAAAACTTTGCATGGTGACTTTTTGTCACAGTGTCACCTCAAAATGAAGAAATAAAACCATCCTTTGTTCCATAGGAATATTTCAGGGGGCCTCTGTCTTCTGTTATCTTCCAGCTGCTATTCCTGGGACCCTCATGCCATCTTTCTGTTTCAGATATCCTCTGGTACTTGCAGGCCTGATGTTGCTGAATCCCCTGAATTACGTCAGAAGTCTCCATTATTTCAGTTTGCTGAGGTAATATATTGCAATTTATACCTGCCTAATGAGGAAATTGTAAAGTGAACTCAAATTTGGGCTGATGACAGTAACTGAAAGCAAAAACTGTGCTCCGCTCCATTAATTATAAATGGGAAGATAGAACCAAATTTTGGAAAATATATTTTGGAACTCCAAAGTTGTTTTAATTAAGGGATATCTGTTAGTTATGTGTTTATAGAAGCTTGTTTACAAAGAGGATTATGTCACTCAAATGTAGATATTGGCCAATTCTAACCATAAATGCCAGACTAAATATTATTGTACTTAAACTTCATTACTAATTATAATTCTTGGATAATTGGTCAAATAAAATAGGCTAATTTTTATTAGAACTTGGCCACTTATAACATGTTGATTCGACAAATCAGAAGACAGAATCAATTCATGGTTAATGTCTATGCATTCCTCTTGTCTTTATTGGAACTTTAGCCTGACATTGGCCGTTGTCAGCCTTATGTCCTGTGTCAGACCTGTTCGGCTCAATATATCTCTGGACACTGGTTAAAAGAAGTGCTATAGAAAAGCGTAACATCCTTGCTTGTTGGCATGAAGTCTGAAGGTTTCTCAAAATATTAGGATATTGGGAAAGTCATGATGTATTTTTCTGTTTTTCTCTGTAAAAATGTGTTATGACTTTCTCAACAATCTGGCACCTTTATTTACCCTAGAACTCATTATGAACTCTCACTGATTATTTTTTTCCCCTAAACTTTAAAACACTGGGCCTTCCCCGGATCGTTTGAATTGACATTTTCTACCACTATCATCCTTCCTGGTATTTTGTTTATTGTGTTACAGTTTTGCATGGTGGGGGGAGTTCACTTCTAGTTTCAGATTTTTTTCCTCTTTGGTGTCCTTCCTGGTGTCTCAACATTGCATTGGCAAAATTGTTTCTCACTGGTACATTATGGCACGTTATGTTGTTCTTTAAGACTTGTTTACAATATCCCTAAATGCATTGTTGCTGTCACCAGAATGTTAACAATATGTATTTGCTCACAGAATATTCTTCATCTATCACTTTTCTCTCTTCATCTGTGTGAGATCTGCCATGAGTTGCAGTTGTAATATATATTGTTTTCTTAAGAATTTACAGTAATATTTACTCTGCACTTTTTCCAACAGAAGTTATAGACATGTTAAAGAAGGTTGATCCCAATTTTGAAAGCAGAGTTGCTTAATGAATGATCCATGAACTCATAAGGAGCTAATGAAGTCTGTAAAATTTTATATGAAATGTTGGGCATATTAGCATATGTATATTTTTGTGGCTTCTACAGTATACCTAAGATTTCAAAGCAATCCCTGATCCTATTGCTTGTATGTAAAAGGTCCCTGTCTTACTCTATTTTTGTATTGCTAACAGAAATGCCTAAGACAATGATTTGTAAAGAAATGAGATTTTGTTTTTGTTCGTTTGTTTTTAAGGTTTTTGGCATAGGGTGTGTGTGCTAGAGAGAGAGAAAGAGAGAGATATCACCCCCCAGGGTGATGGCCACACCACAATCCTTCTCCTCCATTCTCCTTTCAGAATCCTGGGCACACATGTACATGCACCTGTCGTAATTTTCAAGCTGCTTGGTCCAGGATTCTAACCAGGGAGTTGGCCATATGAGAATCCAACACCTTAACCACCATGCCATCTGCTGGCCCCCAACTCACAATTTTGATGGTTGAAATGTTAGAAGGCATAGGCCTAGCAACAGGTGTGGCTGAAACATGGTCATTGGAAGCACAGAGGGTGACACGTGGGTGGAGAGAGAACAGCAGTCTGGTGGTCTCTTTTTATACCAGAATTTTTTGAAACATTACTCTGTTTATAAGAGTGTTGTCTCTGTGATACAGTTACTTGAACCAGTCACAGCTTATTAGGCATCACTTCCTCTCAACATCAAATTACAAAACATGAAACTTTTGGGGACAAAACATCATCCAAGCCATAACAGTGCCTGATTTTTCCCAGGAGCTCGTATTCATGTCATTAATTAAAGTCTTCCTTTATCCCAATATTAATTTATGAAAACATTCTTTTTTAAGAACATATAAAAAAATTTTTTTGAGAGGTATTTGCCTTAGGGTGAGTGTGCTGGCTGGAGAGAGAGACAGACAGAGACAGGAAGAGTGGACATCCCCTACTGGGGGTGGGAGGAATGCAGTCCTTTCTCCTCCATTGTCCTCCTGGGATCTAGGGCACGCTCACACACATGCCCGGTGTGAGTTTCAAGCTGCCAGGTTCAGGACTCGAACCACAGTCGATCATGTGGGAGACCAATGATATAACGCTACACCGTCTGGTTGGTCACCATGTAAAAATTAAAACAAAACAAAACAAAACAAAAACAGTGGATTGTAACACTCATTCCATTGGGTAGTCAAAAAAGTCATGGTGTATTTTCCTGTTTTTTTTTTGTTTGTTTGTTTTGTTGTTTTGAGTTTTTTTTTTTTTTTTTTTTTTTTTTTTTTTTTTTTTTTTTTGCAATAGGGCACGTGTGCTTACTAGAAAGACAGAGACAGACAGAAAAAGAGAGACAAAAAGTGAGAAATCATCCCCCAGGGGAAATGGCCACACCGTAATCCCTTCTCTATTCTCCTCCCAGGATCTTGGGCACACACACACACACGCCTGGCATGAATTTAAGCCACCGGGTCTGGGACTCGAACCGCGGTTGACTACATGGGAGTCCAGCGATTTAGCCATTACACTAACTGCTGGTCCCTTCCTCTGTTTTTCTGTGCAAAAATGCATCATGACTTTTCCGACAACCCGATATTTTGTTTAGCTTTTGAAGTAATATATTGTAAGTTAGCCGTTTCCCATTATATAAACTGTTTATTTTATCTAATTTTATGGAGTGTTGGTAAGAATAAAAAGTATGTCTGAAACAAGACCTACTGAATTTGTAATTTCCAGGACTTCAGAAAAATCCCTGAATATTTGCAGTCTGTCACACTTGCACATGGTAGTCACCTAAAATGACAAGGTTATTGTTAGATAAATAAAAGTTCTACAGTTTCACCCTTGAATGTCCTTAAAAAAGTTGGTTATTTATTTGATTTCTTTTTTAGGGATATTTTTGCTGTAGGGTATGTGTGCTCGCTGGAGAGACAGAGAGACAGAAAGTGAGAAATCACCCCCCAGAGAGGGTGGCCATGCCATAGTCCCTTCTCCATTCTTCTCTTGGGATGTTGAGCATGCATGCACATGTACCTGGTGTGAGTTTCAAGCTGCCAGGTCCTAGAGTCAAACCACAGTTAGCCACATGGGAAACCAGTATGCTATCTGCTGATCCTAACAGTTGGTTAAATTTACCCTTTTGAGACCAGCAGATGGCATAGTGGCTACATCGCTGGACTCCCATGTAGTCAACTACAGTCTGAGTCCCAGACACAGTGGCTTAAAACTCACACTGCGCACGTGTGCACGCATGCCCAAAATTCTGAGAGGAGAATGGAGGAGAAGGGATTGCGGCGTGGCCATCCCCCCTGGGGGTGATTTCTCGCTTTCTGTTTCTCTGTTTTTCTCTCTTTCTATCAAGCACACGTGCTCTATAGCAGAAAACCTCTTAAATTTTTTTTTTTTTACCCATTCATAATACTTTTTTTTTTCTATTTCTTTGCAATTTATTTGAAACTTAAAAGCATCTCCTTTTAAAGAGAGACTTTAGGGGGTCAGATGATGCACCGTAGTAACACAACCAGATCGACATGGGAAGGCTCAGGTTTATAGCCTAGGATCTTCTTTTTTTTTTTTTTAAATTTTTTAAATTTTTTTATTTTATTTTTAATTTTTTTTAATTTTTTCTCTTTTTTATTATCATCATAATCTTCTTTATATTATATTGGATTACATATAACTTTACAGTGTATTACAATGCTTTTTCAAAAGGGAATGCCATGCATGTCAGTCAGTACAGAGACATTAATCTCCCCGCTTCAACATTCAATATCTTTTCTATGTTTT
The DNA here is from genome assembly GCA_026018925.1 of Tupaia tana. Lineage (NCBI taxonomy): Eukaryota > Metazoa > Chordata > Mammalia > Scandentia > Tupaiidae > Tupaia > Tupaia tana. Next base: position 10,278,921 of record JAKSZU010000020.1, read on the forward strand.
CCCCAATCATTATTATTATTATTCTAATTATTTTTTTAAAAACAGTTAATCACTATTTCTCATTTTGCTTGTAAAAAGACTTTGCCCATCATGAAATACTTCTCAGACCAATCTAGTTGAGAATACTATACATGTCATTATCTACAGTTAATAAGCCATATCTGTTTCTCACTAATGTTCTTCCTCTCTATTGTTCTCTTGCTATCTTTCTCTATCCTCTTCTCTTCACCTCCCCCATTCCACACTGTCCTATTCTCATTAAGTAACTTCACTGCTTTTATGTCCTCCAGTTTTTTGCTCTCTATCATAGAGTGCAGATAGCCAGTATATATTGAGTGGATACATACAATATCTTTCTTTCATAACCTGGCTTACTTCACTCAGCAATAGATCCTCCATATCTGACCACTTTCTATCAAATGCCAGGGTCTTGTTATTTTTTATGGTTGAGTAGTATTCCATAGAGTATATATACCACACTTTTCCAATCCATTCATCAGTTTGTGGACATTTAGTTTGGTTCCATGTCTTGGCAATTGTGAATAATGCTGCAATAAACATTGATGTGCAAGCACTTTTCCGACTGAATGTTCTCCTGTCCTTTGGGTAGATACCCAGAAGTGGGATTGCTGGATCAAATGGTAGTTCTATTTTTGTAGATCTTTGAGGAACCTCCATATTGCTCTCCACAGTGGTTGAACTAGTTTACATTCCCACCAAAAGTGTAGGAGGGTTCCTTTTTCACCACATCCCCGCCAACATTTCCATTCATAATATTTTTGTTCTGATCTATTGGGCCATTGGAAGTCATGATGTATTTTTTTCTGTTTTTCTATACAGAAATGCATCATGGCATTTCCAGTGACCCAATAGCATATCAGATAGAATCTGGTTGATTTTTTTTTTTCTCTTTGTGGTATTTATTCTTAAAATGCTTTTCCATTTGTTTCAGAAGACACATAGAATTAAAATTTTCCTAAAGGCTTCAACAATAAATAAAATAAATTATCTAGTCATCTCTAGTTATTCTTTCTGATTGCTAGACAACACTGGTGCAATGTCATCACATGGCCCTGTCGTTTTTCTATCCAACTTAATTTGAGATGAAAAAGCAATGTTTTTTATTAATGTTATGATTAAGGTGCATTTATTGCTTAGTAAATGTCTTTTGATGGAGTTGGTAAGCAGTTATTTGAAAGAAAAGATTTTTGTGGGATTGGAAAAAGACTGAAGTTATAATATCCAGGTTATCTGCTCTTGTGACTCACTTTGACTGTTTTATAGTTGGATAAAAGCTTTGTTCTCTTTGGAATCAAAAATAATAAATGACCTTTATCACCAAAAAAAGCCTTAGAAAGTATTTCCATGTGGCCCTCAGGGCAAAGTTTGAGTAAGGCTACCATAATTACCAAGTTGAAAAAAAGAGTTTACTGGGTGAATCACATGTGATATGGCAGAATCTTTTATCTACTGTCAGACACTAAAATTTTTATGTGTTTGTATTGACTGGAAGGGTGTATGTGTTGTAAAAGAAGGTATATACTTAAAAAAAAAGCTGATAATACTTTTCAAATTCAGTGAACAGTCTGTTGACTTTTGGTACTGTGCCAGGTAACATATTTTATGGGTTATTTTCTCACCATAATCTATAAAATGGGGACTATTATTATTTTCATCATCAACAATTTACAGTTGGGAAAGATAAGTCTAAAGAAGTTTAGCTGAGCTGCCCAAGGTCGTGTAGCTGGTAAGCAGCAGAATTAAGATTCAATCCTAGATGCCCTGACCTTCCCTCAGTTTCATACTGTCTCGCAGTGGAGACCAGCTTGGAGAGTTATTGGGAAGAAAGAGACTAGATTGACTTGAAGCCTCCAGCTTTTAATAAAACAGATCTTTAAATTCATTGAAATAAAGTGCTGTTTGGTACATACTTGACACCTCCTAAGGGATATATCAATAACAAGCCAAACTCAGTTTTTTGTTCTTTCTAATCATCTCTTTTTAGAAACATAGCCCTTGTCTTCCTTTATCATTTTTACTGTTTTTCTAAAAGAGATTGAGAGGGATGACTCATGTTTCCATCTTGATCAGTGTTTACAGTGGAAATATATGGCAGAACCTAATCGTCTGATACGGGAAAATGTCCTTGTGCATTAAAAATTACTTGTTTCCTTTCAGATATCTTCAAGTACATCCCACCCTGATGCTCCTACAAAGCAATGTCAAGCATCGGCCTTGTTTCAATTTGCAGAGGTATGACTTCTTTTTTTCTTAGGCTTATTGGACTAACAAAAAAACTTTAAACTCAGGAAATACTGAAGTGGAATTTTAATAATGTATGGTGAATTTTAGGCAAACCTCTTGCCATTATTAACATAGTATTCATAACAGTATTTATTGCTTTTTGCTGCCTTTGGTGGAATCACAGTCAAATCAGCTCCAGATTTTATACCAATGTTGTAAGCACTCATTAAAGAGTTCATCCAGAATAGGCAATTACCAGTAATTCATTTATTTCCTTTTACCTTGTTTTTAATTTATTTTAAAAGCTTGAAAAAAACTGCTGTCAACATGAAGGCCAGAGGATTCCAATTTATTAAATTTTTCTAATAGTAAAATTAGATGCTGTAATTCATGAATAAGTCTCACGGTAAATGCAGTGGTGAATACAATCTGTTAAATCACTACCACTTAGCTTCCGACATAATGTAGCTTCAGCCAGTATTTTTATTAGTGTTTAATCCCAAGCTTAGATCAGGTCAGCACTTGCAGGATCTCACATTTCTTTGGATTGTCAGCCAGAGATGGAACACACACTCGAGTGCATTTTCTTGGTTGGCAGGCTGAAGAGGAATATCTGATATGTTTGTTTAGTTTTGCCACCAAAGGCCTAACCTCAATTGTATGCTCATTTCTAATGAGCACTATATGACAGATAATAAATGCATACAATCTATGAAAATAAGATACTCTGCTCTAGGTTTTGCCTCTTTTTCCTTTTTATTAATTCCAACAAAAAAATGCATATCCTAAACTTGGCAACTTTTTTATAGGGTTGAGAGAAAATGACAAGCAGGACCATTCTGTTTAATATTGATGTATTGAATCTCTGATTCATTTGAATAAAGAGTGCTGCCTAAATGAAATGTAAAATGATACCCTTTTGGCAGGAGAACACCTAGCATCTTACTCTGAAAGTGATAAAAAATTACTTTCGGCTTTTACATTAAAAAAAAAAAAATGCTGCTTCCTCTTGGGATCCTTGTGTGAGCCTGAGCCACCATGACTTTGTGCCGGCTGCTGGCCAGTTTATGTTGTAGGCTTCTCTGCCACAGTACCTGCCTTAGCTGCTGAGGGCTATTGTATAAACCTGGGAACAACAATATATCATGGTATTATTCACAAAGAACAATTTGCTTGATGAATCTGAATAAATTAAGACTTTGTTGTAGTTTTTCATTATGATAAACAGGCTGTTATTTTCACTGTCTGGGGAAAATCGTTTTGTTTAATAATACTTTCTTGCTTTCCTCCATTTCTTTGATGCTAATAACTTTTTTTTAGGGTTAAAAAGGAATTTTGCATGGCTGTTTGATGAAATTCAACACTGTTAGCATGAATATTAGCAAGGCTGTGGCTCATCTTTGACACACCTGATATTTACATATTCGCTAACTACTAAGAGCATTCAACTTAATTTAAAATGTCAGTTCTGAAATCTCAGCCAGGACTGTTGCATTTCTAACAGGTATCCACACACAGAGTGTGGTTCAGTGTTATTTAAGCAATACCATCGTCAGACTTATTAGGAGCTCCTGAAGCCCTAGGGCAGCTCTGAGGCTCCAGTAGTACAGTGTAACAGCTACTGTCCTGTGATTCTGTAGAATGAGGTCCTGTGCCTCTGTTTTTGTTTGTTTGTTTGTTTGTTTGTTTTTTAAATTTATTTTACAATTAAAGTATGAATTTATTTTGGTACAAAAACTTTTTGAAATTCATGGTTTTTCTATTACACTGCTATTCAAAGCAAGAGAAGATTCGGCACTTGCCTCTTAATTTGACTTTGTTTTTTCGAGGGAAGAAAGGAACTTCTTTGGCAGAGAGTTGTGCAAGGAGGCATTTCCAGATGCTGTCCCTCTGCTCAGTAGCACTTGTCCCCTGAGGGGTTTTTGTTTTCGACCATGCAGCGTGTGTAGGATTTGAGGAAACTTTTCAAGAATTATTCACTTGAAAACTTATTAGGAGTCATTCCAAGGTAGCATAACACAGGAAGGCATACGTGATGGAAAAACAAAATAAAATGAATAATGTGAAGAGATACAATTTTTATTTTTGCCCTAGAGTCAAATGAGTCCCCTCCACCTCTGTATACTATTTCTCCTTGGTATATTCTGCAAAGGTATTATAAGAGCCTTTTTAATTCCTAAGCAAGTTAAATTATTGCATACTTGGTTATTTATTTTGTAAATATTATATATGATTCTGTAAGAGGAGAGCTTATGGTTCTATCAGGATGCATATAAAATTCTCTAAGTCACTTTCCTCATCTGGCCTAAGAAAATCTTATAATATGACCATGTTGTCAGCCCAGTGCTGGCCTGCTGTATTTAAGGCTAAATAACAGCTAATGAGATAAAGTAATATTAAAATCTGCCATGAACATATATATTGCAGTAGAAATAAACAGGCTATAATTATTAAGTGTGGTGATATCCCTGAAGCTCTTAATTATTTCATAATGCATCATCACCTTTGAGAAAACACACAGACTCTTGGAATCCTTATTCTAATTGGTCTATAGTAAACATTCTCAAACTTTAAAATGTATCAGAATCATTTGGAAGGTATATTCAAATACAAATTATTGGACCCTATCCCCAGAGTTTCTGGTTCATTAACTCTGGAGTTGGGCCTGAGAATTTGCATTTCAATAAGTCTCCTATTAGGGAACCACAAGACAGAGACTACTGCTCTGTAATTGTGTTTTTCTTGTTAACCCCAAATTATTAAATCATTATTAAGATAGTTCTTAATATCTCTGGCACCCTATGGGGGAATGGTAGAAAGAATAAAAGGATAAATAATAGAAAATTACCCAATGGGCCACTTTATATCCCCTCCCCTTTTCAGAGGGATTCTCAGTCTTATGTACTCTTGGAGAGAAATGAATGTTTATATAATTAGGAAACAATTTATTCTTGTAATTGTTTAGCTTTGTAGCATCATTTTAACAAAATTCTTAGAAACAGTTTCTGCTAATTTTACTTGCAAACTCTTGTAACCCTAATAAGAGGTTAGCTAGATCTTCTCTTAGAAATAGGTCATTTAGGGAACCAGCAGTTAGCGTAATGGCTATGTCGCTGGACTCCCACGTAGTCGACCGCGGTTCACGTCCCGGACCCGGTGGCTTAAAACTCACGCCGGGCGCGTGTGCGTGCGTGCCCAAGATCCCGAGAGGAGAAGGGATTGCAGCGTGACCATCCTCCCTGGGGGGTGATTTCTCGCTTTCTGTCTCTGTGTCTCTCTCTGTCTGGCAAGCGCACGCGCCCTATAGCAAAAACCTCTCCAAAAAAAAAAGAAAGAAAGAAATAGGTCATTTATTGTGTAATGTATCTGAGAAACACACTTTTTAAAGAACAGTAAGCCTTGGAAATTTATTTAAGTTGAAATGTTATTTCTTTCACATAGACTCTCGAATCTGTGCTTTGCAAGCTGACAAGGATGTTTTTTCCTTCCTAACCAAACCTGATCATTTTAAAGCATTTTGAAGTTAATATATATGGAACCATGAAATCGAATAAAACACATTTTGTTTGTAGGTGCCTCATAAACATTTACATTGAAAAGGAGATAAGTAATATTTCTTTTATAGGATCTAGAAAGAAATACAATGCAGACTGCACCCCCTACCCCAATTTCAGCCTGTCTCCCATTCCATATTGACGTATTTCATCCAGATTCAGCTTGGCCTTTTTAGAATGTCATTACTGTGTTTCCAGGGAATGAGTTTCCTGTGTGCATCTTTTGTTGCTCATAGGTAGAGTGACTCTTCAATCACTTTTTAGATCTAGTTTACTGAAGACTAATAACTAAATATAATGCCTGACGGGAACTATTGTTTTCCACTATTAAACAGATCTAAGTGCCATGGCCAGTGTACCTACTCTCTCCTGCTCTGTGTGGCTTTCTGATCTAGAGTGTATCTTTGCCTTGAAAAATGACATATTTACTCGGAAGGTACAGAGAGCTAATCTGGGTGATTTAGACAAATAGATTTGGACATTAAAATTTTCTCAGAAGATACTTTGCCAATATAAATACGAGTGTAACCTCACCAAATTAAAGTATTGTCACAATCAGATACAAGCAGGTACAAATTTAAAGCATTCATTCTCATAATGGAATGCTCCGAATGGTACAGAATATTACACTTGCTAAAAAAACCCATATCCTTACACTGCAACTAATCAGTAATTGTATTGTTTTTCTTGGAACCATTAATATTTTTTAAGCTAAGGAAGACCAATCATTCGCATATCGTTCCTTTGTGTTCTGATTCATTTACTCGTTCTACAATGCTCGTTTCCTCCCAGGTACAATGTTTGTGATACCTCATAATTGCAAAAGATCTCTACCATTATCTCATTTGATTTGGAGCTTTCCCACCCGTTTCCTTGATGGGATCACTCACCTTGAGCAGCCATAAAATTGGCCATTTAATATCCAGGATGATCATTTTGGTTGGCACTTTCGCTGAGCCTCATGTGCTGTTTCACCCACCTTTTGCTAACCTTTATGGATGGATACTGCTTATTTGAATATTACATAGTAGTCAAAAGAGAGGTTACAGTGGTGTTCACAGATGGGCAGGCACCATGCAGTGTGAGGAAAACAGACAAGCACAGCCACAAGTATACTAGGCAGGATGGCCCCTAGTGCCCCCTACTCACCAGTGTAGCAAACATGCACTTCTCTCTCCCATTATTGAAAATGCACGAACTGCTTGACAGGATGGATACGTCTCTTAAACAGAAAATATTGGCAGGAGAGAGCAGTAGTCTTACAAGCTCTATACAAGCTATGCTTGACATTGCAGCCAGCAGTGTAAACGAGATTATTGAGAGAAAACGTGTAACTACAAAGAGTAAAGGCCTATGGAAAAACATTAAAGCGATCACTATAGGAAGAAGAGACAGCAAAGAAGAGTGACAAAGAGTGACCTAAGCAGTAGGAGAAAAACAGGGACCCTGGAGGAAGGAAGCCCAGGGAAGAATTTCCCAAAAGCAATATTAGCAGTGCCCTAACCTAGAGAGAGATTGAGATAAAAAGGGCCAAGCCACTGAAATGAACATATTTCACATTTTCTACCCACCCACACATGACCTGCAAATTTAGAAGTCCAAAGATATTTTTAAGAAGAAATTTAGAAGAGATTTGGACTACTAAAATGTGCTTAATAATGACCATTGGGAACCAGCAGTTAGCGTAATGGCTATGTCGCTGGACTCCCACGTAGTCGACCGCGGTTCGCGTCTCGGACCCGGTGGCTTACAACTCACGCCGGGCGCATGTGCGTGCGTGCCCAAGATCCCGAGAGGAGAATGGAGGAGAAGGGATTGAGGCGTGACCATCCCCTCTGGGGGGTGATTTCTCGCTTTCTGTCTCTATGTCTCTCTCTGTCTGTCTGGCGAGCGCACGCGCCCTATAGCAAAAAACCTCTCCCAAAAAAAAAAAAAATAATAATAATAATAATGACCATTCTCCCCACCTCCACAAGGGTAATCAGGCTTCCAGCAACCTTGAGCATTTAAAATACTGCCCTGTACCTCTAAATAGGTAAACGTCTTCCCAGAGACAATCAGGGAAATTGCTCTACTAAACGTTGGTGGTTCCTCTTGAAAGTCAAGGAACCATTGCCAGACTGTCACTCAAACTGCTGCACATTGACTTGGAGGGCAGGTAATACATCCATGTGCTCAGTAGGTCTTCACAGGGCCTCTCAGCATGCCGTACACTGCATGAAACACAAGATACATGATAAATATACAGGTCAGAAAGAGGAAGCCTGTGGTAACATGCGACAGCAGAGGGAGCCAGTGGGAGAACTAGAAAAGCAGCCTGGACTGTGCAGTGAAGTACTGTCCAGCTCCTGTCCAGCTTCAGTAATTCTTGAGAGTATCACATGATTTTGCAACAACTTTACTATTCTACAAATTGCTAAATAAGTATCATCCTCAGGTATGGCAGTTTTTAATTATGCTCTATTTCAATATGTAACTGATTTTCAAAATGGTACAGAAGGGCTTATGTTTATTAGTGTTAATAATCGGGCCCTTTATTGAGAGCACAAGAGGGCCTCAGCACTGTGCTGTTCACTCTTGTCAGAGCCAATCTTCAAACATATGAACAGGTATTGTTTGTTTTTTGAAGGTGAAGTAAATGATCCTCTAAGGCTTAATTATTTGCTTAAGTCCACACAGCAGAGTAATGAAGGCATGTCTGTCTAGCGTAAAGGCCATGTTCCTTCTGTTATACGACCTTGGTTCAAGGGACTAGCATTTATGTTCATTCTCTTTAGTCACTGCAAGTCAGTGATATTAATGTCTGTTTTCTCTTAGTCTAGTGATAAGGTAAGAAATTGAATTCAGCTTGTCTAGAAAATGTGGAATAGGCATTTATCAGTGAAAATTCGGCTAGGGGAAAGTATTCCAAACTTCAGAAATATTGAGCCCCACAAATTTATCTTCTAAAGAAAAAGTAAAATACTGGGATGAATAGAAAAGGACTTGGTTAAAAACTGTAGCATCTAGGGGGAAAGAGTCTTAACTTTCTTGAACTAAATCCTTTTTACTGGTGTAGGTAGCTTATTAAATATATGTTTCTACAAAGACTTCTTATTCAGTAGGTGATGTAGGGAGAATTCCCTCTAGCAGCAAATACTTAGTCTTTCTTGGAGCTGACAACTCAGAATCCACTGTGGGACCTGGGGTCACCTGTAAGGATATCACCACAAGGAAGGATTGTCTCCTAAGCAGAGATGAGAAATAGCTCTGTCTTAAACTGAGGAAGAATTCAGAATCACAAAGAATGTAAAAAGCCTAGACTAGCTAGCTACTATTGCAATGATGGCAGAACTTCTACAGAAGAATGCATTGTAAATATCCTTAAGTGTATGTCCTTCTCAGCTCTTACTAAGGGTAGAAATTCAAAATGAAGTTTTTATATAAAAGTGAAGAACAGTGCTATTCATGTTTATCAATGCCTAGCCACTGTTTAGCCAATTTGCAAAAGAGCATGCAGTCAATATAATATTTTTTAGATAGATAGATAGATGTACTACAGTGTAACATAGATTTTGAACTGAACAGTTTCGATCTTTGGTCTTGGTTGTCAATTTTTATATGCACTTTAAAGCATATTCTCAAAGCCAGGATCAGTTTATGAAACTCTCAGCTTCCCTATCACCTGTCACATGACCTGCCATATATATTTATTGGATTCTCAGAAAAATATGGTTGACTGACTTGATGTTATCTTTCCACAGAATTCCCAAATATATTCCTTAAAACAATTAAGTAATTGTTTTGTAAATGCAAAAATGACACTAAGTCTCTCTTTATATTTAGCTAGGTGATGAGTTAGCACTTAAGTAAAAGTGGAAATGCATACCTTCCTTTAAGGTTGTAGAGTTCAATTTAGTATACAAGATAGTACTTTTATAATTAAACGGCTACCCACATCACACTTTTTTTAATGTTTATTACTTACGTCTTCTATGAATAAGAGAGACAGAGAAGAGACAGCACCCCTAATGGGTTCCAACACCACAGTCCACCCTGACTTCAGCCAGCCTCAGGTCATGGGCACACAGATACCCAGCATCCTCAGGGGGGTTTCAGACTTGAACCAAGAACCTTCTTATGTGGAATTGCCTCATACAGAGTATTGCATTTTACTGCTAGGCCACCATCTGCCCTCCATATTTTTTTTATTAACTATTATGTAGGTTATTTACTAAAAAGGGTTCTCAAAGTAATTGTCCTAAGATGCCATATTTAAAGTTATTTGGTACTGGGGAACAATGGTATTCTCATATACTAAGGAAAACTCTTGAATATATGTATGGGAAGCAAAGAATAGTTAATATTCTTATGTGAACTGTTTTCAACACAGATCTCTTCAAACACTTCACAACTGGGTGGTGCTGAGCCTGTGAAGCGCTGTGGAAAGTCTGCACTATTTCAGCTGGCAGAGGCAAGTTCCTAAGAACGTATTGAAAGAAGATCTGAAAAAAACAGAAATTACAAAATGTTCTATTTTGACAGTGTTCTTAAACTGTACCATTTCACCTGTGACCAATGTGTAACATCTTGATTTTCAGCAATGAGAGGGTTAACCTTTAATTTAGGAAAAGGGAGTTTTGCTACTAAAATCCATTAAGCATTGAAAAGGTTACCCAGGGATATTGGAAAACCTTTTTGCAAGTAGTATTTTAAAATAAGGTCAGTTTTATCTTTTCTTAGATGGGTTAAATAAGTCCAGCCTGACTACAAAAGAATAGCCTAGGTTATTTCTCTCTTCTCTGATTCTCTTAAACTATCTATCTATAAATTCTAGAAGGCATTACCTTTAAATAAGGTGGTTAATGTTTTAATTTTTTTTTTTTTTTTTTTAGTGAAGAACTCATCTGCCATGTTTATACATTCTGATTTTATAATACCTATCAGTGGTACATTTGACGTGGTATAAAATGCTACTATTCCATCGATAAAGTAGAAAATGTGCTTTCAAAAAGCTTGTGAGAGTCAGAGCCCTCTTGGTGGGGATGGGTTGGGAGGATGATACAGAAACAGTAGTTGCTAAGGTGAGTGGGACCCTGTCTTTCTCTGCCAGGATACAACCACTGCTTCAAGGGATCATGTGCAAATGTCTGTAAGCGCAGGGACACTACAGTAAGTTTTCTCAATGAAGAGACAAGTTAGGAAGTACAAAGTGAATGATCAAAGATCTCTTATACTAAACTTTTTCTTTCTTTTTTTTCTGATTTTTTTGGCATCCTTCCAATGAGTTCTATCAGAGTCCCGTGAGCTATATGGTTGTCTTCTATAAATTCTTTGTAGATTATTGAACAACAGGAAGACCTATCATTTCTTAAAAGTTTCTAGATATTAGCGTAGTTTGTCTCATGATTGGGAGTTTTATCTTTAGGCTTTTAAAGCTTAGCCACATACAAACTAGAACGATGAGAAATATGAAGACTTGAAATAGGAAAGCGTATAAACATTGGGACAAATCAGCCCTTTGTTGTCTGACACAGCGCTGAAATGCTTCTTTGTGTAAGACCAATTGAGACCCAAATAGAGAGCTATAGATAACAGGAAAACTGCAGGGAAAACTTACGAAGACAGCAGAGTATAGCTCTAAGACAGAGCTGTGTAAGTCTCTACAAAGTTCTGCTTCAGATACAACCAGGACATTGAAGGTCTGACAGAGAGAGGGTCTTTGCAATTTGAGTTGTAAACAAATCTCAGTAAACAGAGACTATGAGGTTAAGAATCTGTGTAGTATGTTTAAAACTGTAGATGATCCAGACAATGTTCTTGAAAGAAGTGATTCTTTTTCTTGAGTAATATTCATGAATGGCTCTCTTCTCCTGTTTCTATAACTTCCTGAGTGTGTGTGTGCTCATATACATAAACATACATAAGTTTTTTTTAAATATTAAAGGCTACTAAATTGAAAAACCAACTTATAATATGCAAGATTTACTTTATTAAACTTTTTGTTTTTAGAAATGTACAAACCTTGGGACCAGCAGTTAGCATAATGGCTATGTCGCTGGACTCCCACGTAGTCCACTGCGGTTCGAGACCCGGACCCGGTGGCTTAAACTCACACCAGGCGCATGTGCGTGCGTGCCCAAGATCCCGAGAGGAGAATAGAGGAGAAGGGATTGCAGCATGGCCATGCCCCCTGGGGGGTGATTTCTCGCTTTCTGTCTCTCTGTCTCTCTCTGTCTATCTGGCGAGCACATGCGCCCTATAGCAAAAAGCCCCTAAAAAAAAAAAAAAAAAAAGAAATTTACAAACCTTTGGGATACTTTGCTGTGAGGGGGTACTCAAGAGTTGAATGTGTCTTTTCATTTTCTTAAGCATGACAGTCATTAAAAAAAGATTCCTTATTAAATCAGAGCTCATTAAAAAAGAACACTCTTCTAATTTGTAGGGATGCATCCCAAATACGAAGCAGATGCTATGGTTTAACAGATGTTCAGATGCTGGTATCGTAATTTAAAGGGGTAAAATGACTGAAATAAGCTGATTCCAATTATAGCAAATCAGCTTATAGTCAGACTTAGTTTATTGTAACATTTGAGTAAAAATATATGCATTTGATGAAACTGGGTCGCTAAAAAATAATTTCCCAAGAAAGTCTTCTCACATTATTATATGCACCACATGAATATGATGCCATAATACAAACAGAATGCGTTTTAGAATAACAGCCTGAATCCTTCCCAGTATCTAGTTAAACATAAATATGTATACAGTGGATTGATCAGTCTCTCCAAGTAATTACTAGTAAATCTATGGTTCCTCTATTTTTTTTTAATTTTATGTGTATTCGATATTCCTTATTTTATCCATGACGGTGCATACATGTGTACAAGAGGGAGAAAGACCGTGAGCGAGAGAGAGAAAGCTCAGTAAGGCCAGGTCCCATGGCGAGACTTCCTCCAGTTCTTAAAGCCTGTCGGGATCTTGGCCACATGCATGCCCAGCATATTTCAGGTTGATAGGTTGACTGGTTGCCTAGGCTGGGGATCCCAACCTGGGAATGTGAACTCCCTCTAAGCCTTGGCGTCCAGCTCTGCAGTTCTGTACATTACATTGCCCAGAATTGGTGCTGTTGTCCAAAATCTGAAGAGACAGCTTCAAATTCACACATTTCATGGGGAAGCCACCAGGAATCCACTTCCAATTTGCACCAGACCCTTCTTACAGGATAGAGCTGGCCCAGTACTACTAAAATTCCCTCCATCACCCCAGGGTGCATCTTCTTGTCATCCCACCCTGATCCCCCAAGTCTTCCCCTAGGTGGGGTGATATCATAGTCTCTCCAGTCTTCTGGAATATCTTCCCTTTTATCTGTGACCCAGGGAGAAAAGGAGAGAAATGCTTTTTACTTTTTTATCCTTGCCCCCGTCAAAGGAAAGTAAAAACAGCTCCAGGAGAATTACTGTTAACGGGTAAGAGAGGTATACGCGGGAAATATCTTCTTACTCTTTGCAGTTTTCTGCAAGAAATGTTTTAGACATCAGTTCAGGCCACATTCTTTATCTGACCAGGCAGAAAGAGAGCTAAAGGAAGTTGGTGGCTTGGAGTCACTTGTAATAGTCTATTGCATTTGTAGTTTTGTCACTAGAGATGTGGGTTTCCCAGAGGTCAAGTGGATAAATATTAAGTAGTTCAGTTTGATGGGGCCAAGGCCTTTGAACAGTATCGGGGAGGGGTGACAGATCGAGCCTGAACAGTCTCTCTCATGAGGGAAGAATGCAATCAAAAAACCTTTGTGCAGGACCCTCTGAAGAATTCCCACAAGCAGGAATGATTTCAGATGGTACAATGTTTTGATACTAAAACACCAATTACTTTCTACTGTTAGTAAAAAGACCATGATCCACCCCCCTAATACCCTTCACCAACTCTGCCAGCATCTTTAAGCTCCCCTGATCCCTCCAGCAAATGAAGGACACAGCAGAAATCTGTAGGACACAACCCTGACAACTCCTGCCTTTATCCACTGGCACCTCCACCTGTTGAACATTTTATGTACCAGTGCTGCTCATGACATCCCCTGAGAAGGCCTTTGGAGTCTTAGTAAACAGAAACCAACTAAAGAAGAAAGACATAACTGTGGGCTTTTACTTCTGTTGTTTTGTATAAGGCCTTGTAAAAGATGGGCCAGGAGTCAGTCCCCTTCCCTGCATTAACTACTCGCCCTTTCCTAACTCTGTGGGCTAGAGCTGGGAGGAGGAGTGATTGAACAGATCTCCCAAAGGTTGGGATTGTGACTTGCAAGAAATGTCTTCACCTTGGTGAGAATCAAGAGATATTTTAGGCGTACATTTACTGCTGTGCCTTGTACCCACCTGAGCAGGCAGAAAGAAGATAGGAGGAAGTTGACAGCAGGCACAGAGAGACTTGGGTTGGCATTATTTGGGCATTGTAGGGACCCCTGCCTATTTCCCAGGACTCTGATCCAGGAGATGCCCTGGGGAAGAACCCATTTCAGACATACGATTGGTGTTTTAAATTGGGTAGACTTTTAATAGATGAAAGTGATCTGAAAATTCTGGGCTCTGTACCAGGTATGTTTAAGGGTTCTACTCGCCAGGAAGAGAGATTTCTGCTGAGAACAGGGAATTGAGAAATAATACAGTCCTCTGTGTTTGAAACTCCACGAGGTTCATACTGTTCCGTTAATCAGTTACTTAAGTTGCGCAGGTACTATAATGTATTGTGTTTGATTTCATTCTGAAATTAATTCGATCAAGGCAGATAAAGAGCAGCAAAGCATCCTCCCTGGAGAGCATTGTGTGTCATAGTTGCTGTACTTGGAGGACCCCGCATAGTCGGTCAGAGGTATCTTCACATCTCAGCAGAGGGAATTCTACACTTGAAGAACTCTAGTACCGAAATTGTCTAACATAACCAGTGGATTGATTTATTCCTTTTTTTTTTCCTTCTAAGATACATTTTTGCTAAAGGACATGTGCCCTCACTGAAGAGACAGAGAGAAAGCAAGAAATTACCCCCCAGGGGCGATGGCCATGCCACAATCCCTTCTCCTCCAGGTCCTCCCAAGAGGAGAACTCTTGGGATTTTGGGCACACACGCACACATACCTGGCGTGAGTTTCAAGCCTCCAGGTCCAGGATTTGAACCATGGTCCATCTCTGTGGCAGTCCAGTGCCTCCACTATATCCCCTGTGGGCCCCTATTAGTTTATTTACAAATAATAATTATTGAGCATCTCCATACCAGTAACAGTAAGGTTGCTGAAGCCACCTGCATGTGCATGTATATTTTTTTTTAGTACAAGGAGAACTAAATCATGTAAACCTTCTAAAATCAGTGGTGTAGGAACAGGTACAAGTACCTCCAAATAGAATTTTGGTTTTTGAAGTTTGACTAGTGACTGGAGCATAAACCTAAAAATATTGTTATTGGTTCTATTTTTAATTTTTCTGAAATCATTGAAAAATGTTATTTAAAATAGCTTATAAAATTGAATGACAAGTTTCTTCAAGTAAGTTGTATTATCTAACTTAGGATAATTATGACTGTTATTATTATCTACTATGGGTCAGGCACTGATCTAAGTACTTTGTTAAGTACTAATTTAATTCTCACTATTGTCCTCCGAGGTAGATACTAGTACCATTCCTTTTTTACCCTTTAGGAAACCAAAGGGCTTGGGAGTTCTGTTCTTATTTCGAGGTTCTGTGGACAGTACATGTTAGAGCCTAGATGGGAACCCAGGCTGTCTGTCTCCGTGGCCTGTGCTCTCAGACTGGGCTGTTCTGTTGCTTCATTTTAAATGAAATGTAAAGACGGTGCAAGTTGCTTGTTCCAGAAGTGTGCATATCATAGATGTCTCTGTGGAAGACAATTTACTCCTACACATATATGTATGGCTGAATAAAATGACAGATTTTTCCAGATTGCTGTCAAAGGAATGGAGCTTATATTTTCTTCTAAAAGAATGTCTACACTTTTGAAACTGCCCGGATGCCTCTTATACCATTAAATAAATGCCTGTTTGTGCATGTGCTTTGGAAGATGCTGTGAGGGTTCTAGAAAATTATGCAGTACAACTCTAGCCCTCGGGGAGCTTATTCTCTAGTGTTAGAGGGGTAAGATATAAAAAGTTAAGGAATAAATAGTGCAAGTGATACTACAAGAATTGTGCAGTGAAATGAGCGATGAATTTGAGTGATGAATGAGCGATACACAAGCTGAACACGTAAAACTTGGGAAGGTAGGATTATTAGCAGGAAAGTTTTCGAGCCCAAACACAGAGGAGGTAGCATGAAAGTGGTTCCGAATGAAGTTGTTGTTCAGGAACAAGAAGAGATTGAAACGAGCCGCTTTAGGGCCTTATCTAGTCTGCAGAGATGCTTTGGCCTCTATTTTGCTGACCTGCATCATATTTTACATTGCAGTTAGGGGCTAATATTTTAAAATTAGATTTCAAATAGATGTAGATTTCCAACTTCTGAAAATTTAGAGGATCTGGAGACACTGGGCCCCCATTCTTCTATGAACATTGGTCACAGCTGGGTAGTGGCTGCCTTCTGAAGTGTTTTCTCTAAGTGACATCATCCTGTCCTTTCCCTGCCCTGCCTCTGAGGCCAGCCATCATTGCTGTCATCCACTTACACCTTCCCACTTCCCCCTTCTATACCCAGCCACCAGTGTGCAGTGGAGATTGTGCCTTATGCATAATGACATGGAGAGATGGGGAGAAAAAGCAAGGGATAAAGGTAAGCAGAGGAGATAGGTCGATGGCAGTGGGTTAATGTGATTAGCACGAGTCGAGTGCTGTGCTTGGAGGTTGACGGATGATGAAGGTGGAGTATAGCTGCAAGTCAGAATTGAGAGGGTGTTTAGGGCAAGGAGCTTTGTACCTGAAAACCGTGAGGAGCCATTGAAGATTGGGGCAGGAGAATGCAGTGATGAGAGCAGCCCTGGGAGAGTGCTGTCCTCCTGGCAGCTGAGTGTGGAGTGGAGCGGAAAGCCTCTGAGGACATCAGGAATGGGAGGATAAGAACCAGGACTGGAGGAACGACAGTGGAGGCAGGAGGCAAGACGCAGACACTGGGAACTTAGGGAGCAAAGGCCACTCCTACCCCATCCAGACTCTTGAGAAACTCTGCCATTTCTGAAGAAACAGTCAAGAGAAATATTCAAACCACTATTTTATCCAGCCCAACTGTTTCATCAATCCAAATAGAAAACTATTTAATATGCCCAGGTTTTGGTGCTGAGAGTTTAGACCACTGTTCTCTGACCAGTTAACTTTTATGATAAAGAGAATCAAATTTTCTTAGCAGCAGTACTAGCCTTTATTCTCATAAACTGTCATCCAGTATGTATTTTTATGGCAGAAACATTCTGGTTTTATTTAATTATGGTAGAAACACACATCTTGGAAAACACTGCTAAATGCCCTTTCTAGGGTTAAGTCTACACTGGTGGGGCGGTCAAAAGCCAGTACAAATTTATTGTAAATATCTCTTGACTGCAAGATGCTCGTTTTGTACTAAAAAGCAGAGATTATGAAATTGAAATGTCTTAATTAGTGTCAGTAGGTCTGTTTTCACACTGCCTGGTTTATAATCCAGCTGACAGCTTTACAGTAGACAATGAAAGACAAAGTATAATTGTGAGGGAAATAATAAGATACATTTTAGAATTACTTATCATTTCTTAGGTAGATTTCTTAGAAAATAGTTTCTATTTCCGTGTGTATGTGTGTGCGTGTGTTCTGAGTTTATTACTTTCATGAAACAGTGGACAGATAGACAAGCACTCCCAACATAGTCTTCATATTACAGTCCTATCCCCAGTCCCAGGAAGCCAGAGCACAGGTGCACCCTCCCCCATGTGTGTGTAGACCACAGAACCTGAACATGGGACCTTCCCCTAGTATTGTGCTATGGCCGTGCAACCGTGTCTGGCCAGTGGTATTACTTCTTGTCCAGTATACATGACTTATTATTTTTCACTCATTATTTCACCAAGAATACATTAAAGAAGTGAATCAGTATCTTAACATTTGTAGAAAGGAATGCATTTAAAGTCTCCCTGATTCAAAGGGATAAAAACTTGATGTAGCACAGGTTTAATATAACTTCAAAGCGAATGCTCCAGTAGTAAACCCTGAACCTCAGATGTGATCTTACCTAAACTAAAAATGGAAGCCTCTCTGAACCCAGGAAGATACAATATAATCCTCCTATTGCATTTTGTCTCACCCCTTCAGTATTTCTACTGATTTTGTTTTCTTTATAGTTATTTTTGAAGAGGATAACTTTTTTATATGCATCAATCCTATGTGTACATCCTTAGGGTCTTAGTACTAACATACTGTGTTTTGTTTTTCTTTTGGGAGTGAGTTACGTCTCTTCTAGCTCAAATACTAGTAGGGCTTTCTGACTACACAAAACAGTGAGAAACCTCATGTGGTTCCTGGTAGTATAAGTAAAATTTAAATTTTGCTGGGAACCAGCAGTTAGCGTAATGGCTATGTTGCTGGACTCCCACGTAGTTGACCGCGGTTCGTGTCTCGGACCCGGTGGCTTACAACTCACGCCGGGCGCGTGTGCGTGCGTGCCCAAGATCCCGAGAGGAGAATGGAGGAGAAGGGATTGCGGCGTGACCATCCCCCCTGGGGGGTGATTTCTCGCTTTCTGTCTCTATGTCTCTCTCTGTCTGTCTGGCGAGCGCACGCGCCCTATAGCGAAAAACCTCTCCCCCCAAAAAAAAAAAAATTTAAATTTTGCTTATTGATTTTCTTTTTTTTTTTCCTTTTAAGGTTTTTGCCATAGGGCATGTGTGCTCACTGCAGAGAGACAGACAGACAGAAAGTGAGAAATCATGCCACAGGAGAGATAGCCACGCTGCAACCCTTTCTTTACTTTTTTTCTCCCAGGGTTTTGGCACTCTATGTACATGTGCCTGGCGTGATTTTCAAGTTGCCAAGATCAGGACTTGAACCATGCTCAGCCATGTGGGAGTCCAACACCTTAATCACCTTGCCATCTGCTGGCCCATAGTGGTTAGTTTTCACTGATGCTCTTGGGAGGTGTAACTAAGGACAGCATGATTGCTGGTCTAAGATAAGCACTAGCACAGTCATAATTAGCATTGTTTTGGTTTTTTTACACTTGAAAAGCAATCCTTTCCTGGTATAAATCAGAATGCATTTTGGACTTAATGAATCATCTAGTTTAACACAATTACCTGTTGAATGTCTACTTTTTGAAAGATGCTAGGATATTCTTAGAGGATACAAAGGTGAACAGAATAAATTTTATGCCCTCTGAGTTATAGTTATAAAAAATAGAATAGTGCCTGTGGGAATAGAGAATAGGTATCAAATATTTATGTCCATCATCTGATTTAAAACATTAACATTTTAACTTATTTTAGCACAGCTGTGGGAATTCCATCCCTGGGAGTTGTCCAGGTGATTTTCCATTCTCACTTTTGAAGAAGGTTATTGTTCAATTTAAAATAATAATAGAAGAATAAATTGTAATTTACTAGGACATGTACTATTTCAAGGCCTTATTGACAGCCAACCCTCTATTAAGGGCAACTTGGCTAAGTTGATAATAGGCATTAATTCTGTGTTTCCCATGATAACAGTTTTATTCGCTTAAGTTCACATTGGCTTAGGTTCTTTTGCCCACGATGTGATTGTGTGCACATCCTGCACGTGTGTGTAAAATAGTTTGTATGCACATTCATATGTCCCACTGCACTGTGGCTATAGGTACCCAAAAGTATTGGATCATCCGAAAAGTCATGATGCATTTTTCCGTAGGAAACGCCATGACTTTTCGTATGACCCAATAGATACAGATATAGATATATAGATATAGATATAGATATAGATATAGATATAGATATATATATATATATAGAGAGAGAGAGAGAGAGGGGTACTCAATGTAGAACTAAGGTTACTTGTATGTTTTTAGTATTGGCTTCTTGAAAGATAACTGACTTGAGATCTTCCTGAATCTCTTTTTCTTTTTTTGAAGAGGTTTTTGCTATAGGGCGCGTGCGCTCGCCAGACAGACAGAGAGAGACAGAGAGATAGAAAGCGAGAAATCACCCCCCAGGGGGGATGGCCACGCCGCAATCCCTTCTCCTCCATTCTCCTCTCAGGATCTTGGGCACGCACGCACACGCACCCAGCGTGAGTTTAAACCACCGGGTCCGGGACACGAACCGCGGTCAACTACGTGGGGGTCCAGCGACATAGCCATTGCGCTAACTGCTGGTCCCTCTCTTTTTTTTATATATGTTTTTCCTCCAATTATAGAATCATTGAACTCTGGAGCTCAAAGCTAGAACAAAGTGATACTAATACAAATACAAACACTATTACTATTAAAACCTAACTTATACTGTGTATGGCCAAAGGCCGCAGAGGGAATGATTATCACAATATATTATATGTCATATATATTATATAAATATATATTATTTATATTTTTGCTCTTTGCAAGGTACTCTTTTTTTTTGAGAGAGAGTTTCTTTGTTTTGTTTTTTTGGAGAGGTTTTTGCTATAGGGCTTGTGTGCTTGCCAGAAAGACAGAGAGAGGCAGAAAGTGAGAAATCACCCCCCCAGGGGGGATGGCCACGCTGCAATCCCTTCTCCTTCATTCTCCTCTCGGGATCTTGGGCATGCATGCACACGTACCTGGCGTGAGTTTAAGCCCCCAGGTCTGGGACTCGAACCTCAGTCGACTACATGGGAGTCCAGTGATGTAGTCATGATGCCATCTGCTGGTCCCACAAGGCACTCTTTTAAGTGCTATGTATATGTAATTCATTGAGCCTTACAGCATTCCTAAGACAATTAATATTAAGAACCACATGTTATAGATTGGGAAGCAGGTGCAGAAAGGTTTAGGGAAATCCCATGAATAATTTTACTTGGCTGTGTTAGTCACTTACTTTAGTCACATTGCTAAACTCAGCAGAATCTAAGATGTTTATGAGGAGTAATAGCTAAGAAGGAGAATGGTTTAAAGAGCCACACATATTCTTTAAGACCGCAGAAAAGGTGAGTTTGAAAAAATTCAGGAACTTTACCTGCAGATAGGCACTCAAATGGAATAAGGCTAAAGATTAATAAATCTGTTTCTTCTTTCCTCATTTCCACCACTCCCGTTCCTCCCTCCCTTCCTCCCTCCCTCTCTCTATATCTATTTCTCTCTCTCTCTCTCTCTCTCTCTCACGCACACACACACACACACACATACACACTAGATTTTACTAAAAAGAATGGGAAAATTTTTTTTAATTGTGGTTATTCACATTTGTGAACTTGTTGGTAAAAGAACACAAACCTTGTATGACAAATAACCAAAGAAGAATACAAAAATACAAAAGAATGTTATCAGTAAGTACAGAAAAAAATAGTCCTAAAAGCCAGTGTAAACTAGTACTTGGCAAAAACAAACCAAAAATACTTAAGGCTATTTTTTAACCATTTGGAGCTAGATAAATATAGAAAGAAATTGGCTGTGTGCAGATTAGGGAAAGTAAAGCCAACAGAAACAAGAGAAGGAAAACTATATAATTGTGTGATTACCATTTGAGGGAGGGGCAAGGAAAATGTTTCAACTCAAAAGTGTAAATGAAAAGAAAACAAGAGTGTATTCTAAGTCAAAGGGAAGAAAGCTGAAGTCACATGGTCTTAGTATTAATTTGGGTTTCAAGCAGCAGAAAAATCAGATTGTAGGATACTGCCAGACCTTGCAAATGAGGTTTTAGTCTCACTTTGGTAATCTTTGACAAGTTGTGGAAAATAGGAGAACTCAATAAGAACAAAAAGGGAACACACGCATTCTAATTTTCATAGAGTTCACTTTAGAAAATTATTCTAATAATATATTGTTCGAACTCATAGAAAAGAGGATGCAAACTGGTCATTTTCAGATTTTCCCTAAAAAGGTATCTGTCAAGTATGTCATGCCAGTCAGTGTCTGTCTGCCCTGCGTGCTGCCTCATAGCGCATGTGGCTACTGCGGCCTTTCCTCAGCTTCAGTCTTCCCCTGGTTTCCACCTGGTTTCAGCCAGTAGAAGACACTGGTGGGAGACTTGGGAGATGAAAGAGAGAGAGAGAGAGAGGCTAGGGTTTGCAGGGAGGGGGTGAGGTGCCCTGGTAAAGCAAAGACGTTGTTGCTTGCATGCTCCACGTCCCTCCAGCTAGGCCCCCCACCTCCACCTTCCGCTGGGAACCTGGCACCTGGGCTTCAGTGTTACTCTGTCCCCATTTGTCTCTACCACGGCTTCCTGCCGGCGGTCATCCCTGGTTGCCGCACCGCCTCGTGTTTGGATGTCTCAGTTTTCGTGACCTGTGTCATGATCCTGTTTCCCCCAATAAGTTCCCTCTGCTGGTGATGCTTTATGTTGTTTGTTCGTTTGTCTAGTTAGACTCTATGATTAGACATCTCATTTCCTCTTTAGTGTGGTGGTATTTAGGTATACAATGGACTAAGAGGATGCCGTTGCCATACCCTACTCAGGTTTAAGTAAGATGAGAAAAATTTATTGGGTCATTGGAAAAATCATGACACGTTTTTGCATAGAAAAACAGAAAAAATACGTCATGACTTTATAACAACCCAATAATACTGTGTTATAGAACATTCTTAGGTTGCTGAAGTTTTTGTTTTTGTTTTGAGAGAGTTTTTGCCATAGGGCAAATGCACTCATCAGAGAAAGACAGAAAGCGAGAAATCACCCTCTGGGGAGATGGCCATGCCACAGTCGCCTCTCCTCCATTCTCCCAGGATCTTGGGCACACACGCACACATGCCTGGCGTGTTTCAGGCCACTGGGTCCAGGACTCTTACCTGCAGTCGGCCATGTGGGAATCCACTGACATAACCATTGCACCATCTGCCGGCACTGCTGACGTTACTAATGTTCATATCAACCTGATGAAAGGGCCCTAGAAGTTTGCCAGAAAGTTCTGTCCTTGGTCATGTCTTACTCAACCTTATGACCAAAGGTTTAGATAAAACCCTGAAAAGCAGCTATATCAGATGTGTATATAATACAAAGGTTGAAGATAATGTAGTTCACATCTGAAAGGATAAACTTTATAAGGAAAAATGGAAGATCTTACATCTAATAGGCACAAAAATAAATTCATTGTAAAAATATGAAATAGGAGAGAACAAGTTTCCCAGAATAGTATATGGGTATGTAAAAGTATGAAATAGAGACCAAGTTTCCCAGAATATTATATGGGTAAGAAATCCAGGACTTTAATTGATCACAAGTGAAATCATGTAAGCCAGAAGTATGACCCATTTTTTTTCTCTTTTTTTTTTTTTTTTTTAAATCGTCTCTGCTCCTTTTAAATTGATACCTAACTTCACTATCAACTGGCAGATAGTGCGTGTTACAGGAGTGTTAGGGACATTCTAAGAGAGATTTTGCTAAATCTTGAAATACCCATTTTCCCCAACCCTTATACAGTTTTCTATCCTTTGCAAGTTGTAGTCTCATAATTTATTGCCTTTTGCCACACAATAGCCCAATGGAGGGTGTAGTAGTACCCCTTTTCTCAGCCTGTTTCCTCTTGTGGGGTCAAGTCTTAAGTTACATAGGTCACTGTATGGTTTTAGACAAGCTATGGTGCTTGGTTATGCACTTGTCTCAAAAAAAGCCCATTGTCACTGAGGGTACTATACCCCATCTTTAATTGACAACAGGGACTGAGCTTTTGAAAGGTTGAAGCCTTTACATGTGAATAGCTATTAAAAGAGCCAGGACATTATACCAGACACTTGTGGGAAAATAAAGTCTATTTGAAAGATTTAAGATCTGTCATGAGAAAGAATGAATTAATTTATGTGGCTCCAGGGAATAGAACTAAGACTACTAGGTGATCGATTTTTGCTCAATATTAAAAACAAATTTTCAAACAGAACTGCCCTTTACTAAAGACTAAAAGACCATGTTTGTGGTCTTTGTGCAAAAGTTGGTTAATTAACTATCAGGAATACCGTAGTGAAATGAATTCCTGCATTGTGATGAGGTTGAATTAGATAACCTCTAGAGTGACACCCACCGGAGAGTCTGATTTGGTTTTTGGTTAGTGACTAGATTTATGTTTTGTAGTTTTAAATTCAAAGTTGTTTGTTTTACTTTATAATTTCACTTCCAGGCATATAATTGTTTTTCTTATAATTTAGGATTAACATACTCTATTTGTGAAAAAACTGTAAGAGCCTGAAACGAGGAAGTAAAGCATGACTAGTGTTCAATGTAATTACCTACACAAGAAATATTATGCTATTTCCCAGAATATGTCCCCAGAGTGAATGTCTGCATTTGTTCCATTTCATTCCTAGCTGTAGAATCCTATCAGGGGTGATGAGAAGAATCATTTTGAAATATATTGAAGTGGAGAATAGAGTTTGCAAGGTATTATGAGGTTTGCTAAGAGGAACCTGTGCAAATGTAAACTGTCGGAATACCACTGTAGAAAGCAGCACCTCGACGGTAAAAGGTCCCTTCAATGACCTATTAAAAGCCACCGGAGTGATCATGGTTGAAATACCATAAAATTTACTTGGAGAATTTATTTCTAGCTTACATTTGAGAACCAGTATAATTTCTGTCTCCACATGGGGCAGTTATTCATAAACGGCTAAAATAATTATTAAAGGAAAATCAAAATTATTTGAAAATTGATACAAAACCAGCACATTCTCTGATAATCTCTGATAAAAGTAAAAACACTCAGAGAAGATTAAATGCATGCTTCAGAAGTAATTTATGATAACATCTTACTTTGAGTTTGTCTTAGGTTTACTAAAGAGAAATTCTCTGTCTTCTTAGCTACTTGCTAAGGTCCACAAGTTAACTTCCATGAGTTCCTGAAAAAGACAGCTCTGTTGTAAATTCTTAATATTTCACATCTTCTCTGTGAATGATCTGAAGGTCTGAGTACTCTTGTCATATTCATTTCTTTTTTTTTTTTTAATTACAGTATCTGCCTCCCTCACCCCTTCTCCAGTTTCTTCCTAGACTGACTAATCATAACATAATTCTAACAGAAAGATTTGTGATGCATGGAAAGTACTAAAGAAAAAATGAGGCATAAGAATATCTGATATTTAATTCAGTGTACCATCCATTCAAAAATGAATTATACAGATGTTAATGATCTCTGACAACTTGCTATTTGATAAGCTGATAATTTTTAAAAACAGATCAGTTTCTTTCTCGTGTGGAAGATTTTGTATTGACTCAGCAAACTCCAGTACTCTTTCTCTTGTGAGTTGCTAATGCCAGAGATAAAATATGTTATGGCCAAGACGTCCTGTGCTACCATTAACCAGATCAGCATCATCAGCCTCTTAATAAATTTCTCAAAGGCAGAGACCCGATCTTATTGACATGTGTATCTTTAATGTCCTTCATGGGTCTTTTATTTGGCAGCCTTGCCATTAAGTGTTTATGAATGCAAATCAGGTATTATAAACAAATTTAGAATAAACTGCAATTTCTCATTCTAGAAAATATTTTTAGATTGACGTTTTAGGGTACTTGGGAGCTGAGAGAAAGATCATGTCTTTCCCCTTGTCTGCCCTAGATGTCAAGTTCGAAGAATTTTGGTGAAGAATTTAAAAATTTAACCAAATTAAGGCCAAATAGGTTTTGGTATTCAGAATTTTTCAGATTTTAGAAAAAGGATGCAGAAGACATATCTTACACGATGTGATTTCCCCAGTGCACACTCAAATGCATGAATATTTCAATGGTAATAAGGTATGGATAAGTCACAAAAGTGAGATAAACTGTTTAAAATGGTAAGCAGTTTCATTTTGGTTCAAATTAGAATCTGTAGCCAAGGAAGTTCAAATAAGATCAAGTGAGTTAAAACAAAACAAAAGCCTTTATTTATAGAGCTTTTGTGATTTCAGAGTTACCTATCAGTATTTATGCACCTGCAATAGTTTGTTCATTCATCAAACCGTCTATAGTTGTTCAGTAGATCATCATATCATTTTAAATTTTAAGTGGATAGGTAGGACTTATTGCTGCTTTCCTGAAAAAAGAAGAAAAGACAGACATCTGAAGACGTGGGGTAGTTAACAAGCCCATCATCTCACTTAGACCTCACAGAATCTCTGAGAAACATTCCTTTCTGTTTTACAAAGGCTATAGGGAGCGAAGAGTGAAGTGATTCATTCTGGGTCACAAAGCTAAGACTCAGATTTGGGTCTTTCACTTCTGAATTCCATCCTCCTCTACCCTATCTTGTTTTCCTAGGGAAAACTGATGTGCAAAAATGATCATCTAGATATATATTTGTTTAGAGTTTAGTGACTATGTCACAGTGACAGTCTCCTATTAATTTGAATAATTTAAGTTAGTTTGGCAGAAACTGGCTGGAAAGTTTGAAGTTCGTTTTGATGATTTTAAAAGAGGTTTAATTTTAAAGTAAACTAATTTTGAGTATGGAGTAACAATGATCTTTTTCGATGTTCTCTCATATTTATTTTTACTGTTTAGATGTGCCTGGCCTCAGAGGGGGTGAAAATGGAAGAATCCAAGCTAATAAAAGCAAAAGAATCAGATGGTGGAAGAATTACAGAACTGGAAAAGGGAAAGGAAGAAATAGAAATAAAAATGGAAAAAACAGAGGAAATGAGCTTACAAAAGGAAGCAGAATTTGAAAAATCAGCTAAGGAAAATCTAAGAGATTCTAAGGAATTAAGAAATTTTGAAGAGCTGCAAATGGATGATATAACAACTATAAAAATGGAAGACCCCAAAGAAATTAGAAAGGAAGAATCAGAGGAAAATCAAAAATTTAGTCACTTCCCTAATTTTTCTTACTCTGCCAGTAGCAAGATAATAATAAGTGATGTCCCCAGTAGAAAGGATCACATCTGTCATCCTCATGGAATTATGATCATTGAGGATCCCACAGCATTAAACAAACCAGAAAAGCTAAAAAAGAAAAAGAAGAAAAACAAAATGGATCGGCATGGAAACGATAAATCCACACCCAAGAAGGCTTGCAAAAAGAGGCAGTCTTCGGAGTCTGACATTGAGAGCGTCATCTACACCATTGAAGCTGTTGCAAAAGGAGACTGGGGCATTGAGAAATTTGGAGAAACACCTCGCAAGAAGGTCCGCATATCCTCAAGTGGCAAGGGAAGCATTTTGGATGCCAAGCCACCAAAGAAGAAAGTGAAATCAAGAGAGAAGAAAATGTCAAAGGAGAAATCCTCAGACACCACCAAAGAGTCAAGACCTCCAGATTTCATTAGTATTTCTGCCAGCAAGACCATTTCTGGTGAGATGCCCGAGGGCATAAAAGCAGAACCATTGACCCCCACGGAGGATGCACTACCACCCAGCCTAACGGGACAGGCCAAACCTGAGGACAGTGAATGTCACAGAAAAATAGAGACCTGTGGCTCCAGAAAATCCGAGAGGTCTTGCAAAGGTGCTCTTTATAAAACCCTGGTGTCCGAGGGCATGCTCACCTCTCTGCGAGCCAATGTTGACAGAGGTATGTGACTTCTAGAAACCTGAAAAAGAATACATAAGCCAAGTAGAATTTTCCTTTAGACCTATTGGTAAGAACTGCCATAAAGAGCAATATGATAGTAAAATTATATCTTCCATTTGTATGGTTCCTTATGGTTTGTCGATCAGGTTTATTTGTCATTTTATCTACATGTTTTCTAACATCATCAGGGAGAGTGTGTATTCATTTTGTAGATAGTTCTCAGGATAGACATAGTCAAAGTAATTCTGTCCCCCTCCCCATCCTTTTTTTTTGTTCTTGGGAGGTTTTTGTTATAGGGCACATGCATTCACTAGAAAGACAGAGACAGAGAGACAGAAAGCGAGAAATCACCCCCCAGGGGGAATGGCCACACCTCAGTCCCTTCTCCCCCATTCTCTTCTCGGGATCTTGGGCATGCACACACATGCACCCGGCATGAGTCTAAGCCACTGGGTCCAAGACTCCAGCCGCGGTTGAATAGATGGGAATCCAGCGACATAGCCATTATGCCAACTGCTGTTCCCAACCCACACTTTTTTTCAATAACTGTGAGTTGGCTCTTGGTTGAATGTTTGACGCTTTTGTTTTGGTCTTTAAAATGAAGAGAATTTCCTAAATCAAGCATATATTGGTCTGTAGGCTTCATTTTATCTAGTTTTCTCCAATAAGTAGTCAAAACTATAATTGAAGGGAAAGGCTCTTTAAAACATGAAAACATTGAAAAACTCATTAATGGATGCTTTTCGTGCATAGTTTTTCATATAAATTCTTTATTTTAAAATATAGCATCTGGCTAGAGGACAACTACCTCTTACTGAGCTACATATTGCTACAAGTGCAATGTGAGTCATAGGTCTAAGAAGCCCTGAATGAAAATACTTGAGAGTACATAGTTCTCCAGGGATGTCACTCTAGAGAATTTGGGGGGAATTAAAATTCATAGTGCCCATCAGCACAGGGCTGTCATACTTTAGGCTAGTTATCAAATGGAAATGCTAGCAGTAGTCTCTCTCGAGTTACATGATACCTGTTGAATTGTAGAAAGGCGACATATCTCAGCTTGTAAATTACTTTTTTGCATATTCCATTGTTAAATATGGTTAACTATGAATTACTGTAAGGACTCTGAAATAGTAACAAATAGCACCATACAAACAATAATTCAGGAATCAAGAGGTCATTTTGTGAAGCAACTTAGTTAATCTACCTCCTCTCCCTGCAATTTAATGAGTGCAGTCTTTTCCTTGAATTTTTACAGGAAAACGAAGCTCAGGAAAAGGAAATTCCTCTGATCATGAAGGGTGTTGGAATGAAGACAGCTGGACATTTAGCCAGAGTGGGACCAGTGCAAGCAAGAAGTTCAAGAAGACAAAGCCAAAGGAAGACGCTCTCCTTGGGTAAGTTCCTGCGAGCCCAGTGAGCCGACTACATAGCCCCCAAGTGTGGGTGGGATTTTCAAGGTGAACAGAGGTCACTAACTGCTCATTCTTTGACTCTGTGTTCAGTATTTGCTACAATCATAGTGTATACCCTGGTCAGCACAAATCAGGCATATCACATGATTCCTGCCTCTAACCTGGTTGTGTGAGTGACAAATATTTTCGTTTCAGATGTAATAGAAAATATGTAGATTTTGAACTTGGTCCTGGGTTTGAATCAAAGTGGCATGATGTCATAAATCTGTAATATTGCCAGAATGTATTTTTCTCATCTGAAGCTTAGGAAAGATAGTATTAATATGTTTACATTTTTCCCATTTTACATACTCTTTGTATTTCATTTAATATTTTAAATGTATGGACGTATGTTTATAACATAATATGACAGCTGAAAGACATGAGGTAGATAAAATTATGCTCCACCTCTAACCGTGTTATATTTGCACCATGTTCTGTTGTTCTAAGTTAAAAATATTAGGTTGAATATTCTCCTGGTAAAGAGAACATTCAATATATTAATTATGTATTGGAATACAGTATTAAACAATGACACACATCAAGATAAAATCATTAAACATTATTCAGTGTTATGCTAAAGACATCCTAGCAATCTTAGTATAAAATATTTTGTTAGTGAGTTAGGAGATCTGATACTTTATATTGGTTAGGAAAATATCTGCATATTCAGTTTTTCTGTTTGGGAAATCCTTTGTGATTTCTCATTAGCCCAATTTGGAAAGAATATATTGAATAGAAATAAGTACATTTTTATATTCTCCATATTTTTTCATAAGTGTATTTAAAGGTATGCAAATGTTATGCATTGAATATATTGTATTTGCTTTATTCATAATATTTGCATTTCTGTTTATGGAATAATATAATATTTTTCCTTGAAAGTTACTGCTTTAAAGTCTAGTTAATTTTAAGACTCTGGGTCATCACAAAGTGGCAGGATAGAAATTATTTTCTGTAGTGCTGCCTTGTCGAGATTATTTATGTTGAAATGATAAAATTTTATATATTGGATTGTCGGAAAAGTCACTATGCATTTTTGCTAGAAAACATAGAAAAAATAACGACATGACTCTTCTGACAACTCAATATTTTATTTCTAATATTTTAAAAAGTGAAATTTGTTTCACTTACACTATGCTTAAATGATGGTATAAAAGGACTTTCGAATGCAGAATTTCCTTTAGAAATGACTCTTGAGCATGTAGACCAGAACTGCCCATGCCCTCTGGGTCTGCACACTTGCTGGGTGGTGGGGACAGATCTCATTACAGACAGCACACAGTCCTAACAGCAAACATTGAGTTTACCCAAAAAGAAATTTCTCTGATGCTTCCATTAGAAACTGCTCAAGCTGTTAGAGAGAGATTTTCACCAGTCTTTGAGGAATAAGATAAGTGAAACAGTCTTTTGATAATGGATATGTAGAATGTGTATGTTTTAATCGTTTCTTGAGGAAGTCATAGGTGTATAACTGGGATTGTGATTTTCTACAAATTTAAAGTGACAGTAAAATTCAGTGCCCTTGTCCTCTTTCCCCCCTTTAAATATTGTCCTGTCAGGATAAATCTATTGTGTTTTGCGTAGAAAAGGACATGACTTTTCCGACAACCTAATAGTTGTGTTCACCTTGTTTAGAACCTACCAATACAGTGTCAACAGTGAGAAATGCCAGTTTCCCTCAATCTTCTCTGAAATTTGTAGAATGAGTGTCTTTAAGCCTTTTTTATCTCAGAAAATGTGCTATCTATTTAGTTAACTGTGGCCAGGAACCTTTCACTCAGTACTGGCAGTTCTGACTGTATAGACTTCTTTAAGAAAAGCATAGGTAATTATCATTGTCATCCTTTTATAAAAATATCTCGAAAGACCTGATGAGTTACATCTCACATTTTTAGTTTTCTCTTAGGTATTTGGAGTATCTAAAAATTTTATAGTTGTCTGATTAGTATCAGGTAATATTTGATTTTCCGTCAGTATAAGCAATCTTTCAGCTGAATGATCAAGATGATTTTATTAAGCGAGGAGCATTACCCCTTCACGCCAGCCTCCACTGCTTTGAACTTCGTAGTGGCCATTTTCTCTGGAGCATTCTGATGGTCATCTGACTGTTACCGCTGCTTCCCAACTCTTCTGCATTCCTCCAGAGCTGAGAGGAGCTTTAGGTGGAAATATCTCGAGTCCATCCTTAGCTAGCAGCCTGCCACATTAGCTTCTTGTACAGAGCTTTATGTAAGTCGGTACTAAAATGGCTCTCTTCTTCCGTGTACACCTTCCATCTTCCATCTTCCATCTGCCAGGCAGAGCAGGTTTCCTAATTCCTCCCGTTTGTCTGAGTTGCATCTAGGTCAATATGTCTCACTAAATGAAAAATAGCGGCCAGCCCAGGATCCAGTACCACCCACCTCTGCTGTGTGGGGACCTTAGAGACAGTCAAAAGCAACCTAAGGATTTCCTACCTTTGCCACTGGGGTTTCTAAAGTCATTTGTGGTTTAAATCGAAACAGTGTGTGCCCATTGAAAACTGCTTTATTGTGCTTATTGAGCTTTTTATCCTCCTCCTGGAACAGCCTAGAAGTTTTTTCCTAGTGCATAAATTGTGTGTGTGTGTGTGTGTGTGTCTGTGTGTTTGGATTTTTTTCCATAGGGTGCATGCACTTGCCAGAGAAACAGAGAAACAATGAAAAGGAAAGTGAGAAATCACCCCACAGTGGGATGGCCACATTACATTCTTGTCCTGGGATTGGGGCATGCATGCACACGTGCCCAACATGATTTTTCAAGCCTCTAGGTCCATGACTTGAACCACAGTTGTCCATATGGGAGGGAGTCTGGTACCCTTTATCATCACACCACCTGCTGGCCCCCACATGTGTGTTTTAGTCAAGCACTATTCAATATTTTTTAAGGATACTAATCTTTACGATTAGTAGTGGGGGGGTGGCGACAGGTGGCTTGGTGGTTAAAGGCGCTGGATTCCCACATGACCAACTGCAGTTCGAGTCCTGGAACTGGCGGCTTGCTTTCTCGCTTTCCCTTTCTCACTCTCTCTGTCTCTGTCTCTGGTCAAATTAAAAAAAAAAAAAATAAATAATAACAAATGGGATTAAATAAATAATTCTTTTTAAATAAGAGTTCAAGATCTTTTTTTTAAAAAAAAGATACTAATTGTAAAAACTACCAATATAGCATATCACTAGTAAGCTTGTATGTACATGGGATATTCAAATTGTTTATAAAAATGTGTTGAGAAAATTGAAAAATAATAAAATTAGATAATAAAAAAAAAATCTATGCATGGATTTCTAAGTGATTTTTGCCTTACATAAACTTGCACTTTAATTCCATTTTCCCACAAACTTTTTGAAGATCCCTTGTGCACATATATGAATTTTTAAAATGAGAAACTGTTAAGAGTACAGTTTGTAGTGAATTTTATGAAAATTTTTCATGCCATCAAAAGGCATATTTCCCACTTTAAAAATATTATAATATTGTGATGCCAGCAGGTGGTGCAATGGTTAAGGTGCTAGATTTTCATATGGCCAACCACTGTTCAAGTCTTGGACCCAACAGCTTAAAAATCACACCAGGTGCATGTGTGTGCTTGCCCAAAATCCGGAGAGAAGAATGGAAAAAATGGGATTGTGGTGTAGCCATCCTTCTTTTGGGGGTGATTTCTTACTTTTCCTCTCTCTTTCTCAGTCTCTTTGGCAAATGCACATGCCCTATGGCAAAAAAACCTAAAATAATAATAATAATATTTTAAAGGATGTTTCTGCTTTTCTAAGGTAATAATATAAACTGACACTTTTACTAAGAAAACTGTGTTGGTAAATCCCAAGGATTTCTGAAGTAGTTTTTTTTTTTTTTTTTTTTTTTAATAAACAGCTTATTTTAAATGCCCTAATTCCTAAGGACCCTATTTTTGAAATAGAATATCTTACGGTATATCTCATATTGTTTTCTGTTCAAATATGTGGTCATGTGCTCATTGATTTTTCTCCTCCCCTTTTAATAGCTCAGCAAAGCTGGATGAAGAATTTGAAAAAAAATTCAACAGCCTCCCTCAGTATAGTCCTATTACTTTTGACCGGAAATGTGTTCCTGTCCCAAGAAAAAAGAAGAAAACTGGAAACATGTCCTCAGAACCAAGTAAAACCAGCAAAGGTTAGATGTGACCTATACCTTTCTACAGTATGGTCATAATCTCAATTGACCTCCTGAGCTTATGCAGCTTCCTTCAGATGTGTAGTTGGATTTAGAGCTGAGACAGTGGAGAGTTAGAATTTCAGGTTGCTTCCAAGATTATCTTGGTCCCCGTCTCCCTCTCTCTCCTTTTTTTCCTTCCTAATTCTTCTTAGTCTTTGTCTTTTGGCATCTTGGTCTATACATTCACTCTCCAAGGTATAACTAAGCTTTTTCAGTATTGCACATGGTCCTCAACCTTCTGCTCTCTCCAGAATGCTAATTTAGAATATTAAACTTTTCTTGAGCAGAAGCTACTGGCCAATTCTAGTTCTTTTCCCTGTATTTGCAGCAGGTTGGACTTTGGGATGGTGAAATTGTTCTATTCACTTAATGAGCAGATGCTGTTCTTTATTGGCAGTATGGATGGAGTGAAGGAAAAAAAAAAAAAAAAAAACTTGCAGTAGTATGGAAATAATATTTTTATTGATTTTGTTAAATTTATTAAAATATTTTATCATTTTCAAGAATATCAGCTTCCCCCATCCATATTAAGAAAGCTGTTAAAATGATCAACAGAACTTGAGTGAATCTAAGCACACATTAGGGGCAATGTTGCAATCCAAAGGAGGGTTTTGAAGAGAACAGGGGTGTGTTCAGTGTTCTCAATACCTGGGACCACTGCTGACATTTGCTGAAAGGGGCTGGTTATTAAACATCCTGTGTTACTCAGGACACTTGAGACAGTAGAGGGGTTGTCCTACACGCAATGACCATGTTGCTGTCTTTGAGACACTTCTGATATTACTTGAGGTCTCCAAATTGGTGGGGGAAATGTATCTCTAGATTTTATACGGATGTGAAAGACTGCAGTTAGCTGCCCTCTATATAAAGGGAATGGAGGAATAGCAGAGCTCTGGTTGTTTGCAGGATCAAATTGTGAGCAGGATTTGCTCGTAGTGATCCTACAAAAAGTGGCTGGCTGTTACTTGCTCTCTATCAGAAGTCCCTTCTTTTGTGTACTTTAGATAGGTAGAGAAATCAGTAAGATATAAATATTAATGAGAAGGTAGAATTTCATGGATTCTTGAGAAAAATTTTAAGGTCTAGGGGAAATTATGGTTTTTATTATTTTCCTGAAGAAACCCAAACTGGCACCAGCAGTTAGCGTAATGGCTATGTTGCTGGACTCCCACATAGTCGACCGTGGTTAGAGTCCCGGACTCGGTGGCTTAAACTCACGCGGGGCGCGTGTGCGTGCGTGCCCAAGATCCCAAGAGGAGAATGGAGGAGAAGGGATTGCGGCATGGCCATCCCCCCTGGGGGGTGATTTCTCGCTTTCTGTCTCTCTGTCTCTGGCTGGCTGGCGAGCGCACGTGCCCTATAGCAAAAAAAAAAAAAAAAAAAAAAAAAGAAACCCAAACCTTTCTCTCTCAATAGCTATAATCCCTTTCGGCACTGCAGTTGACAAAACCAAAGAGGGTCATGTTGAGCCCTGCATCTCAAGACAGAACTAAAAAGCTGAAGAAAATTCTCTTGATTAAAGACAGGGAGGTACATAATAGTCATTTTAGAATTAGCTCAGTTTTCCTTGGTGGTTAATAAAAACAAATCTGGGCCATAAAGAACTGAAAAAGAAATGTTGTTGCCTTACCACATTGGCTTATCTGGGAAAATAAAATAGGGTTGTGTTGAGATCTTCGAAAATAGGAAGGAAAGAAACAAAGTAGACACGTTGGCAGGTAGGAGGCTGAGCACTGTAATGAATTACCAAGTGAAATGATAGTATTTGTGCCCTCAAGATACTCAGGAATAGGCAAAGTAATTCATGAACCCAAAGAATCTAAGTGTCTGGAGCTCCTATAATTCTTAGATTTAAACTTGGTTCTAAATACCTGACAAGCCAATAAAATAGATCTTGACTGATGTACACAGTGTATTCCTTCTCCCACCCCTTATAGTTCGAGACAGTCAGAGCTCTGAAGTTGGCTGAATTACCTATCAGGGAATGTAACACTATTTATTTTGTAGCTATAAAACTCTGAAGTTGGGATCTATTTTTCATGAAACTTTCTCTTGGGTCTTAGTTGTCTGTTACATGATTTTTCACTCCCAGCTGAGATTAACAGTATTTTGTGTGTATGTGAAATAGCAATTTGGACTTTTGGATTATCCTTCATATAGTATCATCTTAACTCTTTTATGCCACTCAGGCCACACAGTCACTATCTTATACAGTATGTCAATAATTACAGATGCAAGAAGTTGGTTAGAACTTTAGATTTTGCTCTGCATTTAACTCATGGAGCAAAATGCAGTGAAAATAAAGCAGAAATTTGGGACCAACAGACAGTGTAATGGATACGTCACTGGACTCTCACATAGTCGATCGGGTTTGAGTCCCGGACATAGTAGCTTAAAACTCACGCTGGGCACATGTACGTGTGTGCCCAAGATCCCAAGAGGAGAAAGGAGGAGAAGGGATTGTGGCATGGCCATCCCCCTAGGATGGTGATCTCTCCCTCTCTGTCTCTCTCTGTCTTTCCAGCAAGCACATATGCCCTATAGCAAAAACCTCTCCAAAATAAATAAATAAGTAAATAAAATACAAAGCAGAAATTAAATTATATATTCTCTATTTAGTAAACTAAAGAAATAGTATTTATAACTGATTGTAATTTGGCATTAGCAGCAGCAGTGTACTAGCCTACAAGGTATTAATGAAATTATCATACCAGCTGTGCTGTAATTACCTGATCTTTAGAGGATAAAGGAGATTGTTTTCTTAGACTGTAGACCCTTTGCACTTTTGCATAATTAATCATCCAAAGTAAACACTGTGTATGAGATCATTAGTTCATTACTAAATGACAAACTACTACTTTTGTAGATATTTCAGGTTACATAAAATATATAGAATTTCTCTGAAATGTAATTTCCTTTTTTTTTTTTTTTCTTTTTTTTGGAGAGGTTTTTGCTATAGGGTGCGTGCGCTCGCCCAGACAGACAGAGAGACAGAAAGTGAGAAATCACCCGCCCCCCGGGGGGGGATGGCCATGCCGCAATCCCTTCTCCTCCATTCTCCTTTCAGGATCTTGGACACACATGCACACGCGCCCGGCGTGAGTTTTAAACCACCGGGTTCGGGACGCGAATCGTGGTCGACTATGTGGGAGTCCAGCGACATAGCCATTACGCTAACTGCTGGTCCCTGAAATGTAATTTCTAAAAGAAATAAGTGTATGCATTGATACATTTACATAGCTCAGAACCATAGTGCCTGATTGAGATTATTCCTCTGTTTTTCCAGTGATCTCCTTATTTGTATCTGTATTTTCAAATCGTCTCTTTCCTTTTCCCTTTGTTCCCCCACTGTCTCTGCCCCATGCCTTATGTAATGGGTCTCATGAAAAACACTACAAGGAAAAGGGATGAAAATAGCTTTAAATTAAGCCACTTTATTCCAACTGGACTTGATACATGTTATAGTAAGACAGAACATGATGATTTAGAAGTAGAATTTCCCTTTGCTTCTAAAACCAAATTATCCAGTAAATTATTATCCATCTAATTCACAACTAATTCAACTAAAATAGCCCAATTTTATAGTGTTAGATTCTGTTGTCTCTCACAGTTATTTGCATATTGTTAAAGTGTTTATTTTATTTATTTCATGAAAGAGAGCATCCACAACAGGTTCTCAAAACAGCACCTCACCCACCAGCCTCAGCCAGCCCTAGATCACGGGCACTCACCTGCCCTGTGTTTCCGGGGAGGTCTCCGTGTGCTAACCAGGAATCTTCCCCTGTGGATCAGCCTCACTCAAGCATCGTGTTTTA
This sequence comes from Tupaia tana, assembly GCA_026018925.1. Classification (NCBI taxonomy): domain Eukaryota; kingdom Metazoa; phylum Chordata; class Mammalia; order Scandentia; family Tupaiidae; genus Tupaia; species Tupaia tana. The sequence goes on from JAKSZU010000020.1 coordinate 10,315,753, forward strand.
CTACTGCACACCTGTCCAGCCCGATTTGTTTATATTTTTAAATGAAACTTTAAATCTAAATTTAATGTAACTTCTGACTTCTTATTTTGACATATTATTTTATGTATACTGCTAGTGCATGATCTTTAAATGGCAGTTTTCAAGCAGAAGTAGGGTCACAGAGAAAAAGGGATTGAGTTCAATTTAAAGTGTTTAAATTATGCCCTGACCCTTGATTTCACTTTTCCTTCTTTACCCCTTCTGCCTTTATATTGTTCCTTGACCTATTATCAAATATACTGTTGTTGATCTTTCTTGGTTTCTTCCAATCCACACTTATATTTTAAGGATGGAATTCAAAATGTAGGATTTGAGATTGTAAAAAAATCACAGTGATGATAAAGGAAGCCAATTTTAAAATTGAAGATTGAAGACAGGATTCCCATTTGGGATTGAGCCAAGACGAGGATACATTGTCTTTTAGAGAACTGAGATCCGATAGTAGCCAGGCTAACCTTTCCTATTAGGAAGTTATAGCTTCCACCTTGGGCAGAACTCTGGAGTTTGCCCTGTGAGAGGCAAATGAGTTTTGGTTCATTGCCACTAAACTGTTTTGTCATCATGGTGACAGCATGATTGCAGATGTGAAAGGTATACCTTTTATAATCTTGAGTGTCTTAAAAGTGCATTCATGTCCAGTCTAATGGCAGTGGCTTGTTGACCCTGAGAATTTACTCAGGTCAACAGATCACATGCCTAGCAGCTGGGAGCACTTTAAGTTATTGCAAAGGAATTTTTTCTTATATTGATTACTCAGTACTTTTATGTCCAATACAACAATGACAGCCTAATCTTAGAACAAAACTCTTTCTATTTTCATAGTTTAAAGACATGAAACTGTAGAACCCTTGGTAAAAGCACCACCGCTGAAGTTGTGCCTAATGTTTGTTTTTGACAACCGTTTTAAAGGGCAGATTTCCCTTAATTCACCTTGCTTGCTCACCTGAAAGAATTAACATACTAGGATAACACTTTAATAGCTCTTGCATCGCTGTAGCATCTCACCCTCCAAAATATCCATTTTTTAGTAAACCTTGAACATTAATGTTTGTCTCTTTCTCTTTTTTTTTTTTTTTTTTTTTTTTAAGAGAAAGAGACTTTTCACTATAGGGTTTGTGTGTTTGCTGGAGAGAGAGACAAAGTGAGAAATCATTTCCTCCTGGGAACCAGCAGTTAGCGTAATGGCTATGTTGCTGGACTCCCACGTAGTCAACCACAGTTCGTGTCCCGGACCCGGTGGCTTAAAACTCAAGCCGGGCAGGAACCAGCAGTTAGCGTAATGGCTGTGTCGCTGGACTTCCACGTAGTCGACCACGGTTCGCGTCCCAGACCCGGTGGCTTAAAACTCACTCCGGGCGCATGTGCGTGCGTGCCCAAGATCCCAAGAGGAGAATGGAGGAGAAGGGATTGCGGCGTGACCATCCCCCCGGGGGGTGATTTCTCGCTTTTTGTCTCTATGTCTCTCTCTGTCTGTCTGGCGAGCGCACGCGCCCTATAGCAAAAACCTATCAAAAAAAAAAAAAAAAAACTCATGCCGGGCGCGTGTGCCTGCATACCCTAGATCCCGAGAGGAGAATGGAGGAGAAGGGATTGCGGCGTGACCATACCCCCCTGGGGGGTGATTTCTCGCTTTCTGTCTCTATGTCTCTCTCTGTCTGTCTGGCGAGCGCACGCGCCCTATAGCAAAAACCTATCAAAAAAAAAAAAAAAAAAAAGAAATAATTTCCTCCTTGGGGGGGTGGCCAAATTCCAGTTTGTCTCCTCCATTCACCTCTTGGGATTTTGGACATACACACACATGTCTCCAGCGTGAGGTTCAGGCTACTGGGTCCAGGACTCAAATTGCAGTCCACTGCATGGGAATTCAGTGCCCTAACTACTATGCCACCTGCTGGCCTCAACATTAATGTTTTTGGAAGGTTATTGTTCATGCCTCTGACACACTCTTACTCTCTTGGCTTATGATTTAGCACTGCCATTTTCCACCTAGCCATGAAATTGGGTACAATGGGGATTGATAACTTCATAACACAGACCATCCTGCTCAAAAACTTGATCGGATACCTAAGCCAGTTTGCATGCTAGCAGTGTGCAATTTTGTCCTAAGGAAGCTAAAGCTGATGTAAATATTCTCTCAAGAAATTTGGCAGGGAGAAAGACGGGATGTAAGCTTAAAAGACAATTGTCAGTTCTTTGTTTTCTGCATGTTCCCTTCTAAAACTCTCTTCTCCACTTTTTACTTACTACTGTCTATCTCACCCCACGTACTCATTTACATTAATAAAACATTAACTAAAGAAAAAAGATCATAGCAAATGTTCTTATACTTGCTAGTTATTGTGCATTTTGACTTTGTTCATTAGATAAATATTAAATGCTTGTACGTACCTGGCTGTTGGGCAGAAATCAAGTTATTCACTCTTGACTCTTCAAAATGCTGCTTTTCAGTGACTACAGTTACATCTTATCTAGTACTTTTTTTTCAAGTTTGTCACTTTTTATCTAAAGTTGTCATTTACTTGGAGTAGTTTTATAAGCTAGTTTGGGGATGGCTAGAAGCAAGGAATTTTTTAAATTTAAGTTTATAGACGCTGCCTATGTACAAAACCACTCTGGGCGTTCATTATTGGTAGCAAAGTAGACAAGCTCTATCTTTAGCTTGTCCTTAAATTTTACCTTTTAGGCTTCTCAGTACGGTTGGATCTGAAAAAATATATCCTTTTCTTCTTTCCTAACCTATTCCTTATATCAAATCAATTTGCATCTGGGAACCACTTTTTTATATCATTCTCTCTGTGAGCCAAGACCTTATCATTATTATTTCTCCTACAGATATTATTAATTTCACTAGGATCTGTATGACCCCGAGAAGTCTCAAAATTGTTTTTTCTGCTTTCTCGTACTTCTGTTTTTCCATGATCCCCTATGTATCATTCAGGTACCTACTTGCAGTCTCCTGGGTCATATGAAATACATGGGATAGTGACTGCCAACAGGTTATAGAAAACACCTATAATATTAGTATACTATATACACATGATATATTTTCTAAACGTATTTTCTTTTATCTTATTTGCTCACCTTTTCCCCAAAGGAGGCATCTTCTATTTCCATTTCAAACCACTATCATTTAGTTAAGAAGTATTCGATATTGATTATTTAGAAGGATGACTTTGTGTAATCATCAGGAAACACATATAGATTGCATCAGTATTAAGAGCAACAACTGTCATTTCTGAAGCTCTCGTTTTGTGCCATTCTTTTAAGAACTTTATTTATTCATGCAACAAATATATATTGAGAACCACTCTTGTGCTAAGCACCATTCTAGGCACTTAGCTATCTTTGAGTGAAATCAAAGAATGCCACAGCATGGAGGTTACATTATAGTGGGAGGAACCAAACAATAAACAAGCCTACATCAGGAATTTAAAGCGAAGGTGAGAAGTGCTATGGCATGGGGGGGTGGGGGGTGTAGGTTGATCAAGCAACTAAGCAGAGGATCAGCCAGGGAAGAAAACTAGAATAACACTATAAACCAACTGGAACTTATAGATTTATATAGAACACCCTATTCAACAATAGCAGAGTTTATGTTTATGTACTTCTCAAGTACACATGGAACTATCCTCAGACTAGACCACATACTATTGTAAAAACAAACCAGTAAATTTACAAGTATCGAAATAATGCAATGTTCTCTGCCCCACAGTGAAATGAAAGTAAAAATCATAGTAGGAAAAGTTGGGAAATTCACAAATATGTGGAAATTAAACTGCATATTCCTAGATAACTAGTGTATTAGAGAAGAAATCAAAGGGAAATCAAAAAAGTACTGTACAACAAATAAAAAAATGAAGACACAGTATACTAAAACATAAGGGATACACTTAGAACAATGTCTAGAGAAAAATTTAGAGCTTGGAATGCCTATATTAAGAAAGAAGAAAGATCTAAGATCAATAATGTAGCCTTCTACCTTACAACACTAGAAAAAGAACAAAGGAAACCAAAGAAACAAGGAAGGAAATAATAAAGATTAGAGAAAAAAAATCAGTGAGATGAAATTAATTAAATAAAGAATAGAAAAACAGCAGAAAAATCAAGTGAAACATAAAACTAGCTCTTTGAGAAGATGAACAAAACTGAGAAACAATTAACTAGGTTGACCAAGAGAAAAAAGAAGATAAATTATTGGAAACAAATTGAATAGAAGATATTACTACTTATTTTAAAATGATTGATCTAAAAAGTACACAGGGACCAAAAACAAAGAAACAAACAAAAAACCCAGACTCGCATGGCCTCAACACTAGATTCTCTCTCTCTCTCTCTCTCTCTCTCTCTCTCTCTCTCTCTCTCTCTCTCTCTCTCTCTTTCTCTCTGTGTGTGTGTGTGTGTGTTTTTTAACAGAGATTTTATAGGGTAGGCTTTTATAGGCTTGCTGGAGAAACAGAGAGACAGAAAGTGAGAAATCTCTCCCCAGGGGCATGGCCATGCCACAGTCCCTTCTCCTCTCAGGATTTTGGACACATGCCTGGCATAAGTTTTAAGCCACTGGGTCTGGGACTTAAAACACAGTCAACCTCAGGGGAGTCCAGTGACGTAACCATTACGCCTTCTGCTGGTCCCTCAGTACTGGATTCTACCAAACATTTAAGGAAGAATTAATAAGTTACTCATTAACAAATCCAAAAATTAAAAGAGGAGTGAACACTTCCTAATTCATTCTATATGAGTCCCATATTACACTAATATTAAAGCTGAACAAAGAAATCCCAAGAAATAAGAACTACAAATCAACATCTTTCATGTAGACATAAAAAATCCTCAACATAATACTAGGAAACAAATCTAGTAACATATAAGAAGAGTTTTATACACCATGACTAAGTGGGATTTTACCACAGGTTTGCAAGGTTGTTTACTATCTAAAAATCAAGTAATGTCATAAATCAATGAAACAGAAAAGAAAATTTATGCTATCATCTAAATAAATTTAGAGGAAAAAAAAGCATTTGACTAAAATCTAATACCTTTTCATGATAAAAAACACTAAACAAGCTAAGAATAGAAAAAAATCTTCTCAACCTGATAAAAGCATCTTCAGAAAACATACAGCTAACATCATACTTAATGTTAGTAAAAGTTTGGATGCTTCCCCTCTAAGCTCAGGAAGAAGACAAGGATGTCCATCCCCACTACTTCTGCTCAACCTTGTACAAGAGGTACAAGGGCATTCCTTGTCTAGCCAGGGCATTTAGACAAGGAATAACAAAAACCATCTAGATTAGAAAGGAAGAAGTAAAACTATCTTTGTTCTCAGATGACTTGATCTTGTGTATAGAAAATTTAGGTTGCAAGATAAGATCATTAGACAAAAACTAATGTATTTCTGTATATTTGCAATGAACAATCCAAAAATAAAAATATAAAAAGTTTTATTTACAGTAACATCCAAAAGTATAAAGTACTTAAGATTAGATTTAACAAAAGAAGTATAATACAAAACTATAAAACATTGTTGAAAGAAATATGTTAGTAATAAATGGAAAAATGTCTCTTGCTCATGGATCAGAGGACTAATTGTGTTAATGGAAACACTCCATATTGATTCACCGAATCATAGCTGAGTTATTGGTAGAAATTGACAGATGAACCTAAAGTTAATATGGAATTGCAAGAGATTCAGAATAGCCAAAACAATCTTGAAAAGAAAGAAGTAGTAGTTCATTCCAAAACTGTGAAACAGCAATTATTGAGACAGTGTTGTACTGTGTAAAGATAGACGTATAGATCAGTAGATCAATGCAGTAAAATCCAAGGTCTAGAAATAAACCCATATCTTTTTGGCCAGTTGATTTCCAACAGGGATACCAAGACTATCCAATAGGAAAATAATTTTTTTTTTCAAAGAATGATGCTGGCACAACTGAATTTCCACATGCAGAAGAATGAAGGTGGGCTTACTAAATACAAAATTTAACTTAAAATAGATCAAAGACTTAAATATAAGAGCCAAAACTATAAAGCTTGTCAAAGAAAACATAGGTGTAAATCTCTGTGATCTCAGAATTGACAATGGATCTTTAGATAATGACACCAATGTTCACGCAACAAGACATAAATTAATTGGACTGTATCAAAAGTTTTTAAAATTTGTCCTTCAAAGGGCACTGTCAAGAAAGTGAAAAGAAACCCCACAGAATGGAAGAAAATACTTGGCCAATCACATATCTGATGAAACTTTTTAGCTTGAATATGTAAAGAACTCTTACAACTCAACAATTAAAAAGGTAAGTTAGGTGGCCCAGTCCAGTTGCCCAGTAATAAAGGGAGTCAGGTCCCACATAACTGACCACAATTTGAATCCTAGCCCAGCAACTTAAAAAAAAAAATTATATATGAAATGTTGCATGTTGAATGTGTGCTCGAAATCCCAACAGGAAGAAGACTGTATTGTGGCAGGACCATGTCCTATTGAGAGGTGTTCTAGTCCTCCCTCTCATTCTATCTTTCTCTCTGTCCTTGCACATGTATGCTCTGGCCACTTAAAAAAAAAAAAAAGAAAAAGTCAGTTAAAACTGGGCAAGTAATCTAACAAACATTTATTTTAAAAAAATAAATAAACAAGTGGCCTGTAACTACATGAAAAGATGCTTAACATCATCACTCATCAGGGAAGTGCAAATCAAAGCCAGTGAGAAAAATGCCACTTAACATCCTTGGATAGCCAGAATCAAAAAGACAAATAATAATAAATGTTGGTGGTGATATAGAAAAATTGAGATCCTTATATGTTATGTTCCTAGTGGGAATGTAAAATGGTGCAGCTGCTTTATTAAATAGTCTGGCAGTTCCTCAAATGGTTAAGCATACTTACCATGTGACCAATAGTTCCACTTCTAGGTATATGCTTAAGAGGAATGAACATATATGTTCATGTAAAATTGTTTTCATGAATCTTTAGAATAGCACTATTCATAATGTCCAAAATACGGAAACTGTTCAAAAATAAATTATATCTATACAATGGAATATTATTCAGCCTGATAATATGCTGCAGCATGGATGAACCTTGAAAACACGTCAAAAAGGCAATTGAGAACACATATGAGACACATACAAGACAGAGCTGTATGAAATTTTTGGGATAGGCAAATCTAGAGAGACAGAAAATAATTAGTGATTGCTTAGGGATGGGGAAAGGCAGATCTAGGAGGGATAATAGTGATAACTAAATATTCTAAAATTGGTGATGGTTACAGATACCTGTGAATATAAAAGCAAAGCCATGGAATTAAGTACTTCAAATGGGTAATCTATACACTATATGAATTCTATTCTAATAAAGCTGTCTTTGGAAGTCAGCGAGGGGGAAGGGAGATCACAAGATGCTGGTATGAGGTCCGGTTGCAGATTTACATAGGGTGGTCTGAAGGTATTTCAGCAGAGCTTTGAAGGTGATGAGGAAGTCAGCCATGTGGATGTCTGGAGAAGAGCATTTTTAGGCAGAGGTAACAGCTGGCACTAAGGTCCCCAAAGTAGGAGTGAGACTGCCTGTGCAGGAGACTGCCAGTGCAGCTAGAGAGGAGCAAAAGAGAGGAGGAGTTGAGGTTACAGAGGTAATGGGACTGTGAATCAGAGTCTTCGTAAGTAAGATATTGTAAGCTTGCTGGCTTTTCAACTACGCAGAACAGAGGAGGTCTGGCTGGAGCAGTGCATTTGTGAGTCATCAGACTGTAGCTGATATTTAAAGCCCTGACACTTAGAGGTAATCACTATAGGAGGGAGAATACACAGAGAGGACAAAGACCAAACCCAGGGCATTCCAAAATTAAGAAGTCAGAGGAGAGAGGAGGAAGCAAAAGAGACAGGGAACAATCAGTGAGAAAGGAAAGAAAGCAAGCGAAGTGGTGTCTTAGAATTCTGCCCAGAGATGGACGTATTCGAGGCAGTGGGTATGGCAGGAGAACTCGGCCATGTCAGCAGCCACTGCACTATAAGGCACAGCCAGTACAGTGAGGACCAGCAGCAGGCTTCACAGCATGGGTTCCCTGATGACCCTGAGAAGAGCAGCCTTGTGAGCAGCAGGGCAGTGAGAGAAGGCAGACTGGAGAGAGAAACTGGAGACAGTGAGTACAGGCAACCTTGCTGAGGAGGGTTTTGAACCAGGGCAGAAACCAAGAACTGGGGCAGTAACTGACATGAGGGAAGTTTGAGCTTGAGAAGCCTTGGTTTGGGGGGCAGGGGGGGAGTCTTGCTTTGAAGTTGGGAGAAATAATACACATCTGTGTGCTGATGAGATGGCCCGTGAGAGGGAGAATGACGCTGCACCGGACAGGGAGGCTAGGCTGGCGCACAGGTGGAGGGGCAGACTAGCCCAGAGCATAGATGGTTCTTGCAGGCGGAAGGCAAAGCCTGTGGCTGCAGATGCTGGAAGGTGGAGACCTGTAATGGGACAGCTTCCTCACAGCAACCCCGAGTGTTAGACTCTTATGATCACTATGTACCGATGAGGAAACAGAAGTTATGTAACATTGTTAAATCAGCCTCATAGGAATGTCCATAAAGTACAGGAAACAGGCAGCTTTGGGGAGGTCAGTGCCATTGTTGGTATTTCTGATTATTAACTGAAAATTCTTTACTGTTTTCTTTATCTGTGAAAACTAAGGAGAACCTGAGACTTCTCCTCCTCCCACCCAGAAAAAAAGAATTTTGGTAAATATTTTTCTAGTTTTAAGACACTTTTTTCTTCCTAGAATATTCTCAGAAAAGGCCAGAAAGCTGTCTAATGTGCTCAGGTCAGCTGTTACCCTGAAAGTGCTGTTCTTGTGAAAATCACTTTCCCAGGAAAGATGAAATGCATATGCCATCCTTTTCTTCATGGTATTTGGGAGTCTAAAGTAAAATCTTTTCTCTATTGTAGACTGTAGCCACTCTGTGCTGTTACTGTTTTTAGTCTGTTTCTACTCACTAAATCTGCAGTTTTTGCTTAGGGAGTCCCAGCCCTAATGGAGGCTTCTACCCAATACATTTCTAGAGAAAATTTCTCTGAGTTTTATGCTTTTATTTTGTAATTTGTTATAGGGTGCATGTGCTCGCCAGAGAGAGAGCAGGAAAGTAAAAAATCACTCCTCATGGGGGATGGCCACACTGCAATTTCTTCTCCCCATTTTCTCAGGATTTGGGGTATGCACAAACACCAGCTAGCCCTTCATTGGGTTTTAAATAAGCCTAAAGAAGGGGGCTGAGCCCAGTTAAGCAAATGAAGATGCAAGATTCCTTGTGACTCCATTTGCTTATTCCACCAGAGGGATGAGAGCACAGTTGTTTAAAAGCTTACACAACTGTTTTATGAAACATTGAATTTAAAATATATTTATATTAATATTGTCTGTAGGTCCTTTCCAGTCTCAGAAAAAGAACCTATTCCACAAAATTGTCAGCAAATATAAGCACAAAAAGGAGAAGCCTAATGTTCCGGAAAAAGGTATTGGTGCCTTCCACCCTCCATTAAGGTTTCTTGGTCACCTCCATTTGTGAAGCCACTTTGAGTACTGCTTCCACACGCTGCCTTGGCCTTCTCCTCCCCCGTGCCTGCCTCCGTGCCATCAGCTCCTGACGCAGGCAGATTCATACTCTGGAGACTCTGCAGATAATTGCACATCTCCTTCACTTGGATTCCTACTCAAATCTATATTCGTCTCTATCTTCAGAGTTTCATCTGAATCCTGAAATTGCTTCTCTTCACATGTATTTGGTGCATTGTGTAAAACAGTCTTCTCAGCCTCTTACCCATTCATTTTCTTTTGCTATTCTCGTGTTTGGCAGCCTTCGTATCATGACCACATTTTCCTACTTCCCGAGACCTTACCAGTTTCAAATTCTTGTGAGAAGTCCCACCATTTCTATACTTTGACACTCGAGGATTCTTGTGGGCCTTTTTCTCCACTCCAGAGTCGTAACCTAGCTCTTTTTCCCCATCTCTGTACTTCACATTTGCCAGACTCTTTGCCGCACCTCCATCAGTCTCAGAACTGTTATTTCCTGAAGGCACTAGAGTCTTACTGCACTCTCCCCTCCCTCTACACTGAACATCTCTCTCGTTATGATCTTGATGAGCCCTTGAACCTAGTCAGGACTCATCTTAAGATCTCTTCTCTCGTAGTTCAGGACTCCTGTTCTTCTTTCACATGAGAGATAAACCTTCCCATCTGGCTCAGTGCAGCCATGCGTCCTGTAGGTTGGGTTTCTTTAGCATCTCCCTGCATGTTAGTGTCGTGATGACCATAAACCTACTCATCTGATGCTTATAAAATCCTATTTGCATGGCCACATGTAAAGTAGTCTGTGTTTCCTGAACGAGGCTTTAATTGCAGCTGTCTTCTGTGTTTGGACATGTGTGCTTGTGTGTTCCTGTGTATAACCTTTTGCTTAACCTGTATTTAATTTTCACCTTCATTTCAGCTTCTTAGTTGTGTTTTCTATATTGATATCTTTTCCCTGTGCTTCCAGTGAAGAAACATTCTTTAGATAAAACGTCAGCTTTATCATTCCCCTTTACTGATCTTCAAATTACCTTGGTTAAAGATGCAGAAATTATTCAGTGTAGTGTAGTTATACAGTATATCTCATAAAGGATAAAAATTTGCTTATTTTAACCAGTTTTCTATAAAGCCTCATTGTTGGCAAATGCCAAATTGATAATTGCATAATTGAAATAAAATCCTGCTCCTTTGTGTGACGTTTCATATTCAGTTATTTTGTGTAATGTCTTACTTTTATAGTATGTGTGTCTATACTAGGAATTCTGTTTCACTTTGCATTTCTGTCATTGTTTTTAGGAAGTGGGGATAAATGGTCAAACAAGCAGCTCTTCTTGGATGCCATTCACCCTACAGAAGGTAAAGGAAGCAATATATGTGGTTTAATTTCAAGTTGTCTAGACTGGAAATGGCACAATTAAATAGTCTTTAAAGGGCATATCAGGTTTAGACCTGTGTGTTCATAAATAGGTTATTTTACATTTTCAGATCAAAACCATTATCTGGGGGGGCTCCTGTGAAGGGGCTGTGTACCATGTGGTGTTGATTTGTGTAACCTTTGAATTGTATTAGCCGGTGATTAGAGATCATTCATAACTATACATAATCAGCATTGCAGTTTATGTTGCAGGCAGGTGCTTGTGTTCACGGGAGTTAGCGCAGGGCGTTATGGGGCTCCTCTGGTTGACCGGGTGTGGGCAGTGATTTCTCACTTGAACATTTTCCTTAGCCCACCTCCCAGTACCTCTAAATATGTTAAAAATAGAATGACTCTGAGGCTTCTGTATTCCAAACCAAAATCCATTATTAACTAGTCATGTTACAGGTTTTAGGTGCAGAGTTTATTTCAAAATCTCCCACAGTCACATTTTATTTGTGACTTTATCTAACTAATGTTAAATATTGAATCCTTAGGTGAATGCTAATTTCTGTGATGGTTAAGAAACCATTCTTGGGACCAGCAGTTGGTGTAATGGCTATGTCACTGGACTCCCATGTAGTTGACCACAGTTTGAGTCCTGGATCTGGTGGCTTAAACTCACACCGGGCACGTGTGTGTACATGCCCAAGATCCCGAGGGGAGAATGGAGGAGAAGGGATTGCAGTGTGGCCATCCCCTCTGGGGGGTGATTTCTCACTTTCTGTCCCCCTCTGTCTTTCTGGCAAACTCACGCACCCCATAGCAAAACCTCTCAAAAAAAAAAAATAAAAACGAACGAACGAACGAACGGAAGAAAGAAAGAAAGAAAGAAAGAAAGAAAGAAAGAAAGAAAGGGAAAGGAAAGGAAAGGAAAGGAAAGAAACCATTCTTTGGGAACAGCAGATGGCATAATGTTTATGAACCCCCGTGTGTCTGATTCCAGTTCAAGTCCTGGACCTGGTGCCTTGAATCTCACACCAGGGGGGAGAGCGTGCACGCCCAAAATCCCAAGAAGATAATAGAGGAGAAGGGATTGCAGTGTGGCCTGATTGCAGATCACCCAGTGGGGGGAGCGTGGTGGGGGTGATTTCTTGTTTTCTGTCTCATGCAAGCACACATGCCTTAGAGCAAAAATATTTCTCAAAAAAAAAAAAAAAAAAAAAGATGTCCTTTCTTCTGTTGTAGATACCAAAAGAGTTGAATGTTTTTAATGCCTAATGAGGAGCTGCTCCATTTGAAACTGTAAGGAATCTTAGCCATCAAACCAGTTTGGATCCCTTTGGTTTCCATATGTCCAAAAGGAGAACTCTGAGAGAGTCCACATCTCTTGATTTCCAAATACACTCTTGTTCCTTTTCTGAAAAGGAGAAAAATTAAAATGCATATTTGACCTAAGTCATTTATTAGGAATACATTCTTGAGATTTTAAAAAATATATCTTTTCGTTTTACCATGAGCCACATCTGCTTTTGCATTATTTTACTTTTACAGAAAATGTCTGTAGTGCACTTATAATTTCACACAACCTCCGTAGAGCACAAGGGGTCTTGAAAAAGTTCATGGAAAATGCATTTTATGAAAAAACTGTAAGTTTCCTTTTTTTTTTACACTAAAATAATCTCAGACTTTCGTTCCATTTTCCACACTTTTTCAAGTCCCCTCATGTTAGCTTTGCTTATACACTGGCAAAATGAAATATTAATTGTGCTTTTCAGAATTAAATATCCTAAGAACCCCAAATTGATACCATGGTACCATAGCTCTGTGTACTTTTAAATTATAGTCCACACAGATTTGATAAATGTAAGGAGCCCAGTAAACTATGAAAGGAATCTAAATGGCATTTAAAACTACATTACTCTTTACTTGAAATTATACTGTTCTAGTTTGGCCCCATAGTGCAGCATTTAAGTCTTGTGCATGGTGAGCCAGATCCCATATGGCTGACTGCAGTTCAATTCCCAGCCAAGCCACACCAGCTTGAAAAATATACCAGGCGCATGTGTGTACATACCCCAAATCCTAATGGGATGAAGAAATGGAAGAAAATGGATTGCATAGTAACCATGCCCCATAGAGGGGGTACTTTCTCTCTCTCTTTCACACACATACACACACACACACACACACACACACACACACACAGTGAACATGCACACCTTCTGACAAAAAGAGAAATAAGAAGAAATGGAAAATGGTATTGTTCTACTCTGTTTTGTGTTTTAAACACAAAACTTTACAGAGTACCAGAAGATGTGCAGTGTTGTAGAAAGAGCACTTACGTAGGATTTAGGAAGTCTGGGTGCTAGTCTTAAATCTGCTACTAATTAGCATTTTTCAGTAAGACAGATTTTTTTTTTTAACCTCGTTGGGATTCACCTGCCACATCTGTAAATTAAATATGTATGTAACTCGTGTGTTTAGAGATTGAGTGAATGAGGAGATTTGGTAATATATACATTGTAAACTCAATTTCCTCTCTAACACTTGAAGTTTTTATTACTGTAGAATCTTGAGTGGATGGTATGATGCTAGAAACACCATATTCTGCAGTCCTAATTTTCTTCGGGGAGGCAGAGATGAGACACACATTGATTTGGAGCCTTATAGGCAATCCCAAGAGGTTAGGAGAAGTAAAATTATTATTGGTGATATTTAATTATATTTATTATTTATGTGTATGAAACAAAACTTGAAAACATGCACTGAAAAATGCTTGTCCTTTATTTGGTGTAGGGTGCAAACTAATTTTATGTGGCCAGGAAAAAAGGAATCAATTTGAGTATCAGAAATTACTAGTAATTTAATGTGACCCTTTTTGGTGATTTATTTTCATTACCATCCCCAGCACTTACTTGTTCAGATAGTGACTGTGCTCTTTGTGAATTACCCTAGGCTCTTTACTTCCTCTCTCTCACCTTTGCTTATTAAAACTTTGCCTTGGAGGGCATAAATATATAGGAATAGAAAATGAAACCATACATACTTACCTGATCATTTTAGCATGCATAAGCCATCCTGCGCAAAGATTAGACAGGAATTTTTTGTAGCTGATGTTTATAATAGAAATGTTGATTCAACTGAGCCTGCAGCTGTTGGGCCATTCCTGACTTCCCTAAAGTGGATGGCTTAAAGTTCACTATGTTTTCTTTACACCACTCTGTGTATAATTGACTCACAATTTGTTTTTGTTTTTGTTTTTGTTTTATTTTTTTTCAAAATATCAGAAATCTTTAGCTGCTTAGTAATACAACTGAGGTTCAAATGTTAAATGTATAATCCTTTTACACATTTGTTTTCCTCTGTGCTTTTAAAATTCAAAATGACTAAACTATTTCCTGAAACTCTTGCATTAAAAAAAAAAAAAAAACATTGTCCATAAGCCTAGAATTAAAAGTAAAATGTTCAGATAAACCAAAAAGGCCTATGTCTGCCCTTCTGTTTATCTTTATCTTTCCACCAAGTTATGGTCCACCAAGTTATGGTGTCACTCAAGCAACATATGCTAATGCTTAAGCTTGAGGCCTCTAATTGCAGTAATAACTGATGATAATAGTTAACACTTTATATCACTTTATATTTTACAGAAGACCTTCACATATATCTTTATTTTATTTTAATTCATCTTGAAAGCAGTCCCAGTGAATTAAGGAGGCATCTCCGCCCCAGATACATCGGGTAAAGGATTAAAGCTCAGCCAACACACAAGAAGGGAAGAAACTAGGATTTTGTCCAGTTAGGCACTTTGACCACTACAGATGCAATTTTTCAAGCCTATATGTAGACTTTTAACTTTTATTTGGTTCACATGTTGAAAATGTAAATCACATTTTACCAAAAACAAAACAAAACAAAACAAAACACCTCAGATTAGGAATCGCCATAAAATCAGTTTCTTTACAATGGATAGATCTAATTACAGGGGCAGGGACAGGGAAGCCTGGTTTATAGTTAGATTTTTCGAACATGATCCACAGAATACCATCTAACTTCATCTCTTTTCTCAAGGTTGAAATAGTTGCTCTGTAATTTCAGCAAAGTGTCCCAGAAGCTTAGGTAAGGCCCATTCATTTGATCCTTTTTCCTGTGTTTCAGTCAGCATCTGACTTATCATTTCAGCTCGTGGGAAGCCAACCAAAGGCAATGAAATTCCATATCTGGCTATAATAATTTTAGCAGAAGTTTCAATCCCCCAGCTGGAATGTGAATTCATGACTCTGAAGCACTCTAGTGACCTCCTGGGGTATAATGCAAGTTTAGTGCTGCTTTCCCGAAAAATTTACTCCACATTTTGGGAACAGAGTTTGGAAAACTAGACAGTCTCTTATTGTCACATTCCTAATGTGGCTCCAGAAGTGAGCTCACATTATCACTCTCAGATGATACACTCCAAGTGTGTTATGGTTATTGTTGAATGTAAAAACTAGCCCTGTAGACTTGTTCCGCAGTGCTTGAGTAGTTTTGTGTGTTCAATTAAAAGCTGAAAGAGAAATGTGTTTGGATGACAGAGCCTTTCATTTCTCACATTTCCACTAGTTTGGCGGGAGGGGGAAGGAACTGGCTGGCTGTCTTCCATACTTAACTTTTGGGCTTGTTTCCCTCTATGAGCTTCTTTCATTTCAAGTCCTTCACCACTAAGTCTTTGTTTGCTTTGCCTGTGTTGCTGGACTCAGATCTATAGTTTTGTCCCAGGCAAGTACTTCTTGGACTCACTCAGGATTACTTACCTTTCCCAATTCTTCCATCTTAGAAGGTTCTCCCTAAAGTCTAACCCTGAAGGCTCTCCTCAATCTAGGCCAAGAAAGAAGAGGGTACAGACTTGGGTTAACTCTTGGGCCGTTTCCAAACTCTAGGAAGGTTCACGTTACATACCTTATTTGAATATGGATGATCTGCAGGGTCCATGGTTACTTCTTTATCTAATAGCAGATTTAGAGAAAAGTTCTAGATATTTGATTACCTTCCTCTGAGGACTTCTGAGAACTTCGTGTATCCCCCTCCCCCACCCCCAGTGTGGACTGCAACCTGACTCACTTCCTGTCTTCTAGTAGGCTGGCCTCTGGGACTTGAGGATCACTGATACCTTCTAGCTAACCCGTCTTTCACCTCCTGGTTCGTCATCTGATGGTTTCTGAGCTTTCTCTAGTCCATTCTGCTTTTAGGCCTAAATTGTACCCTATTTACAATCCCTTTGCAGCCATGCTTTGACTTTTTACTCTTTTTTTTATCAATTCATGTGGAACAAACTAGAAAAGGAACAACTATTGCATAGAAATGAAACCACTGGAAGACACACCAAAGAAACAACACCCAGTGCTAGTCAGATGTCTTGTTCCCCATCCTCAAGACTGCAGCTGGCTGAAGGCTTGTTTTGTCCTGACCAGGACTAAGCTCAGACTAGGTAGCAAAAATGACATATTTTTTAGGGATTCATAGGTCCTTTAGAGCTCATCTAGTCCCGCTTACATATTTTACATGAAGAACAGACCCTGTGGTTTCACAGTTAATAAATTAAAAAGTAAAATTTAGGCCTCTTTATTACTATATTATTTCCATTACCCTATGGTTTCTATAGAATTCATGTCCTCTTTCCTAACTCATTTGGCTATTTCTGATATTCATGTCTTTTTTTTTACTCTCTTGGTTCTTTCTATAAATAGTTCTGATGTAATATACCTTTCATCTTTAGAACACAACCTATATTTCCATAAATTGCGAATTTTTCCAGGAAGAGGAAGTATCAGTAGAAACAGGAAGAGATTAGCGCTCTTTGGAATGTCCATCTGTGAAGTAGTGATGATATTAGTGAGGTGAACTCCCTCTGATCAGGAGGGACAACTGATGAATCGGAATACTAAATTAGAAATGTTAAATACTGGGGCTGGCAGGTGGTGTGGTGGTTGAGGTGCTGGATTCCCATATGGCCAACCATGGTTCAAGTCCTGAACCTGGCAAGCTTGCTTTCTCACTCTCCCTTTCTCTCTGTCTGTCTCTCTGGTCAAAATTGAAGAATAATGATAATAAATAAAGTTAAAAACAAATCTTAAAAAAAAGATGTCCAATAAAGGTTATTGAATGTTCATTGTAAATTCAGATTTTTGGCATCTACCATAGGAAGTTTTGACTTCTAAAACTAAAGCAGAGTCATCAAATGTCTTTGGAGTGTTGCTAACCAAATTATCTTTTATTGTACTGGAAGCTCTTATTGATATTTAAACAAAAATCTTAAAATATATACCACCATTGGCCTAAGTTAGGCAGAATATCAAAGTATAAATATAAATCTTCTAAGACTAAGAAACTGACATTATCAAAAAGTAAGCTGTCGGTGAGATACATCTGTATGACCTGGGTGTAGATCTACAATGTGAAAGGAGCTTTTTCTCTTGATTTTTGATTATTTATTTGGAAAGGTGTTCAGGAACATTGCTGAACAGTGTTTTTCAGTAGCTGTTATCTTAAGCATGTCCCCACACAGCCATCTGTTTATACAGTATTGAGGTAAGGTCAAGCCACAAACCATGGTGTGATTTCTGCTTTACATACTTTCTTTTGATGTAATTAAAAGTATTTCACACTTCTCTTAGAATGTGAAACCTATAAGGAATCTTTTTTTTCCAGACATCTTTCAAAGACAAGATACAGTAATTTCCAGGGCAAAAGATCTTATTAATTCATAGCCCTTCTTTCTTGCAGCCACACCTAAACCCATTAGAGAGCCAAGATAAAATTTTAAGTGAGGCTTATGCAAGTGTTTATACCAAGTACATTTTCACATCCTGAGTTATTACTGCTCTGTTTTCCCCCTCTTATTTTAGATTCTTTTTCTTCCTATGCCATATAAATATTACTTTATTGCCAGTGTTCATCTTCAGATCCACCTTCTGATATGCACCTTCCACAGTCCTTCAGATTTAGTTTGTTTGGAGTTTGTCAAGCCAGGCCTTGACTTTCTGACCTATACCTCTCTTCTTTAACAAAAAAACTTTTGTACCTGTCCTAAGAGGTTAGATAGCTTTAAAGAAGAAGAAGAAGAAGAAGAAGAAGAAGAAGAAGAAGAAGAAGAAGAAGAAAAGTGCTTCTTTTCTTGATCCAAAAGCCTTTTTTTTAAAAAAAATGAATTATTTATTTAATAGTATTTATTCATTTATTTATTTTAATTTTGGCTAGAGAGAGGGAAGGTGAGAAATCCAGTCACCAGGTCCGGGACTCAAACTGTGGTTGGTCATGTGGGAGTGTCCAGCACCTTAACCATTATGCCACTTGCTGGTCCCCCAAAAATCTTCATTTAGGCCACTAGAATTAAAAAGGAAAACATTTTCCAATCATGAAAGTTTGTGCATATGTGTGTATATGCGTATATACACTTCTAAATGCTTACTGAACTCATATCTGCATGTTTTCTTTTAAATTAAGTGGGGTTGGAGTGAACTTCTAAGGAAACGAATATACAAGAAAAAAACATCAGCAATGCCAACCTATTTAAACCAGGAGGAAAGTCTTTGGTAGCAAAGACTTCCTTACTCTTGACAAAGTGGCTTAGGATGTAAGAGTGTGCTGTTAAATGATTTATTGGTGCTACAATTAGGATACCTCAAACTAGCCTATCCATGAGCTTTGCTGACGTGGGACTTCATTAAATGATCTCACTAAGCACATTCACTTTCTCCTAGAATTCAGTGAGTAGGAGAGAGCTTCATTTGCATGCTGACTTTACCAGTGTTTGTCCTTACTGAGTGCTCAGTGTTCATTTAAAAGGTCAGACTTCACTATTTATTTTCTGGCCAGTCCAACCAGATGCTTGATAGCAAATGTTCCAACTGTAAATGTAAATTTAAGAAACACATATTTAGTCTCTGCTCTCAGAAGAGAAGAAATTTCTTTTATAATCCTCTTCAGACCAGCTGACCTAAAGGGTCTCAGATAGGGACCCTGATCACAACCAGAACCATATTATGACCTGCTAGAGTACAATGCATTCAGATTTGCATACATTATCTTCCCCATGGACCTGCAAGATCCTGAAGACTTGGAAAGTTTTTAAAGATTATGTGAAAGGCTATCTCTGCACTTGATTTATCAAAGCAAATATAAATAAGCACTCAACAAATGATGGGCAGTATTTTATTTATTTTATCCATCAATACTTTGAAAACTCTGAATGCAAATTTTCCGTTCAGGTGGCTCAGACATGTAGAAACATACCGTTCCAAGAGCAATATCGGTGCTTTGCATTTTTGTGTATTAACTATATATGGTTTGTCTTATTTCAGCCATATTTTCAGAAGACAAAAACACCACAGAGCCTGCTTATAAGGTTAAAAATGTCCCATCCATTCCCAACACTCCAGAGCCAACAGCCACGCAAGAACCTTTGGTGGGCAGCCAAAAGAGAAAAGCAAGGAAAACCAAGATCACACACCTTGTCAGGACAGCAGATGGCCGGGTATCACCAGCAGGATGTACATTAGGTAAGAAAAGGGAGCTTTAAACAGAGATAACCAAAGCCAGCAGGTGACCATCATAGCCTCATTGGCCAGTGAATGACTGTAAGCCAACAGTGGTTCCTTACTGAAAATCGGGCCTGTTCTGTAGTGTTCTGCAGACTTCTAAAACTGCATTTTTATTCCATGTTTTAAGAATTATAGCAAGTTTTCCAAGAGCATATTTGAATTCTTGGAAAGGAAAGGTAATTTTTAGGACTGTCAGCCTCTCCTTTTCTTTCTCAGCATGCACAAAAACAGTCTTGATTAAATAAATTCCAGAAAAGCCTAGGTTTTTAAGGATACTGTATGAATCAGTGTTTCTCCATGGTCAGCAATTCAAGTCACTAAATACCAGATTATCAGATATTCAAGCCAGTGGATTAAGGATTCTCAAAAATGTATTGAGCATTTCCTGTGAAGCAGAGTCAGGTCATTAAAGGAACCTCAAGTTCTGGGTTTTTTTAGTTCTTTTCTCTAATCCAATTAGCAGTGAATTTCCCTATTTTCATTTATGGCCTGCCCTATGTTTGTTTTTCCTGGTGGCCTTGATGTTAGTAAACTAATTTACAAGGCCTAAGGTAAGGGGTGAGGTCAATGAGTGATACTGAATATCCCCCACCCTCCACCCAGAATCTTGGGGTACTATACCAAATAAGCATTGCTAGTCTTAGCTGTTGCCTTTCTGCTTTTCAGACCTCCAGCATTTCATTGTATCTGATTTAGATTGATTTAAATGTTAATAGTGATGAATTGTTTGCTGAGTTAGAGGTAGAGAACAGTTACTGAATTTCGTGCACTTGTGTTTTGCACGTATAGATAGTTAACGATCATTAAGCATATTATAGATCCTGTGTTGTACTGTATCAGGTAAGAGACGAAACTCAAAAGAGGTAGAATTTTGTGTCTAAGTACATAGAACTAAGCAGAAACAGGATAAGGACTAAAGCCTGTGTCCAACTCTGTAGTCCTGCAGAAACCTCCCTTGTTCCCATTTTTTTTTTTAATCTTTTAGAGTTTTTTGCTATAGGGTGCATGCGCTCACCCAAGAGACAGAAAGAGAGAAAGTGAGAAATCACCCCCTGGAGGGGATGGCCTTTCAGCAATCCCTTCTCCTCCATTCTTTCGGGATTTGGGGCATGCCCTTGCTCTGACCCAGCAAGAGTTTCAGCCACCAGGTCCAGGACTCAAAGTGCATTTGGCCATGTGGGAGTCCAGCATCCCAGTCACCATACCACCTGCTGACCCCTCTCAGATCTTTGCTTTTCAGTCAGGGTTCTGCTCTGTGACTTGTTTTGTAGATTGTTATATCATCGTGCCTTGTGTCTTCATTCATCTTTCACTTGTAGGAAAAGTGAAAGCTCTTTAGAAAAGACTCCTTTTTGTGCAGAAAAGCATCATATATGACATTTATAGCTTTTATCAGTTGCTTTCTGTATTTAAAATGTTTTTAAAACCAAGATAAAAATTCTACCTCCTCCATAATGAGCACATAGTAAACAAAAGTATACTCATTTCCAGGTATATTTTCGTAACATTTCATCCACCTCTTTATAAACACCGGACAACCCTTTGGTTGTTTTCCAGTAAGTCTTCAGAGCAAAATAACAATTTGGGATCTCACTCAGACTCTAATTAGATTACTCTAATGCTTGGGCACATTAAATGTTGGTATCACAGAGTACCAAATACTATGGTTGCTGTAGTAGGGCCTGGTACTACTGAGAAATTTTTAGTCCATTGGTTTTTTAAGGGCTCTATCTAACAGCATCTGCATCTTTTCTGCAGAAATCCCCTTGGGCTTTATTTTGGTCAAGGCTCATTTTTGCTACTCACTCCAAGACTTCCCTATTCTGAGACCTGGGATTGAAAAAAAAAAAAAAAAAAACAGCTTCTCTTCAGCTCAGCTTCAGGGTACAGCACTGTCCATAGTTGCAATTGAGCTTAATAAAAGAGCTTTGTTACTGTGGGAGAAGAGATTGTCTAAAAGCCTTAATATTTGATGGATGGCAGAAGTGAACAGTAAAGAATGTTAGCGGTTTTCACATTGTCTGGCGCAGCACTTTTTCAGTGTCCCTTCTTCGGAGAGAACAGAGTGAGCTTCTCCTGATGGATCTCTCCTTTGTTATAGATGACAAACCAAAGGAGCAACTGCAGAGGAGTCTCCCTAGAGCAACCGAGACAGACTGCAATGACGAATGCTCACACAACACGGAGGTGGAGGAGACACGGAGCAGTACTCCAGAAATGCCGGCTGTGTCGGCATTCTTCAGCCTCGCTGCGCTGGCTGAAGTGGCAGCCATGGAAAACGTGCACAGGTTAGTCATGGAACACAGATGTAGTAAACAACATGGAAACCATGTCGACCTTTCTGATGTGATTTGTGTCATTTTCTGCAACACACTAGATTTCAGACCTGGTTCAAGAGCACTGTTGTTGGTGAAAAGTGTTACAAAAGTATATTGTGCTAATTAGCCATGTGGGAAACTATACGGGAATACCCAAAGTGTTTTATTTTGAATATATCATCTCGTAGCTAAACTTTATTTCCATACAGAGCCTGAGAGCAAGGGAGTAGATTATCAAACCATTATATGTGAGTTTTAGAGTCAGTTTTCATTTATCCCGTGGGGAACACCTTCTCTGAGGATGGTGTTTATGGAGGCAATGGTACCAGCTATCAAAGGACAGTGTGGTTCAGGAGAGAGAGCATCCTGGCATCTGACTCAAGGCAGACAGAAACCTAGGTTTTTCTTCAATTTTGTGATTTGCTGCAAAGTAATTTATTTCTCTGGACTTTAGTTTTCTCATCTTATGTTGAGCATAATGATGTCCCCAAAGAATCATAATGTGGTAAGGATCAGAGGAGATCACAGATGTGAAAACCCTTTGAACTTAACAAAGCCCCACAGAAAATACATTAAGTTCTAAGTGTATAATTGGGTATTCTGCTACTTAATGGATCCTTTGGGAAGGCAAAAAAAATCCTTTCGTAAATTCAGGTATTTCATATTTTTATTCAAAATGGATTATCAACAGATGAGTTATTTTCTTAGACTCAATCTTCAGTTCAAAAGAACTAGCACAACTTGTGTAGCCATCTGTAGGCCTCCATGTTTCTTTTTCACACCCTGTAAACCTAGAGGTCCTAATATGAGCTTGGTTGGCTTCTTGATCTTTACCTGTCATATTACAGTTCTAGTGCTTCCTCACAGATAGCCTCTAGATACTTCTAAGAAGTCAAATTTCTTTTGATGTGTACACTGCAAGTTCCTAATAGCAAGTGAATGCTGACAGACATTGTTACAATCCATATAGTCTCTAAGGGAGATAATGCACAGACAGATCTCCATTCATGGAGTTCTACAGTCAAGAACAGAGCACAAGCCAGACACATGCAAAGAGAATAAAAAATACCTGCCTGAATGTGACTCACTGTCCCTGTAAATTGTGGAAATTAAAGTTAATAGAAAAATTCAGAAGGGGATCAAAATTTAGGGCTCAGAAAAGGCCACCACATCGTCATCCTCGCTGCTGCCTGCATTCTCTTCTAAACATGACTGTCATCACACTGTTGCCCTATTCATTAACCTTCCATGACTCCCTGTTTGTCACAGGAGAAGGCCCTTGTAAACCTTCCCACTCTCATCTCCTCCTACCTGTCCACATTCCTGCCCTGCAGTCGCATAGAATCACTTGCTCCTTTCCAGATAAGGCAAGACCTTGCCCTTGTGGTCCTCCTTGCCTGTGGACCACTGCCCTCTTCCAGTCCTTGTCCTTGACTTCCTTCTTTCAGTCCTCCTGATGCCCGGGACTCCAAGGTCCTGCAGCTGTACACCCTGCAACCGTGCACCCTGCGTCCATCTGTCCTGTGCAGTGCCTCTGACCAATGTTGGCTTATAACTCTCTTTGTTGATGCTTCTGTCTCCCTCCAGTATATTTTGAAAGCAAAGCACTGGTTTTATTGTTCATGTCTCCAGCTTGTGTAGACAATTTCTGTTACGTCAGTGGATAAATGAACAAATAAATGGGCAAAAGAGTAAATGAAGTAGATCTTGAAATGTGACTTCCTTGGTTAGGTAGCAAGCATAGAAAAAAGTAATGTGAGAAAAGGTTCTTTTTCTTCACATACTGCTAGAATAATATTGATTACTAGAATTGTACCATCAACCTAACAAATGGTTACTATTCTTAATATCTAGAAAGACAGAACACCCTGGGGAATATTAGTTGTAACTTTATTCCTTATTTGTTAAAGCAGACCTACCAGCCAGCTCTCTGCCCATAGGCTTAATGTAATTGCACCTGGGTTGCACACCAATTAATTGTTACTTAGGCATCACCTAGGTTCATAATTTAAGAGGGTGGCCCATGGAGTTAGGGGCAGGAATATATTACCTGTACTATTGCCATGAAAAATCTAGCAGTAAGTTTAGAAACCCAATGTAAAAGGTAATTTTATAAAATGCTAAAAATAAAGAGTGGAAACAATCCTTTGTTATGAGCCTGTTTATTTATTAGGAGTTTTTAAGGAGAAAAGCTCATTAAACTTAATCCTTAAATTAGTCCTCCTAGGTGAGTCATTTTAGTCCTCTTTTAATGATGGTTTAGACAGTTAATTAACTTGCCAAGTGCACACAGCTAACCCACTCCTGAGTCAAGATTTCATCTGAAGTCTTTGGACATCAGTTTTGCTCTTTGCTCTAACTTGCTGTCTAAGCAGGCATTGATTATGTTATAGAAAGGCATGAAGAATCTCACCTGACCCTTAACACTGGGTATTAGACCATCAATTCACTCCCATTGTGTTCCTTTTGTTACCATTAAGTTGGGCTTTCACCCCAATTGCTCTTTCTCCTCCTTGCTTTCTTTTTTTACATTGTACTTTTCATCTTCACTTTTTTTCTTTTCCCAATATTTATTAGAATTATTTTGGGTCTTATCAGACATTCAATCTTTTCATATTTTTAATTGCCAAGAGTGTATGTGTGCTTCTAGAAATAGAGAGAAAGCATACCTGCCCCACCACCACCAGATCCTTTTTCATGCATACACCTGGCATGTTTTTCAAACCACTGGAGCCAGGATTTGAACTACAGTATGCCATATAGTACTCAATTTCCTCTGCCCAGCATTTAATCACTGTGCTATAGGGCTAGTCCTGATAATCTTAGAGACTTTTTTTTAATGGTATTTTAACTTCATATTTTTTGAACAAAGAGCCCAACATAGAAACACTGGGGCTGACAGCATCCACATATAAATAAACAAAATTACAGAAGTGTTTTCTTGTTTGGTTGGTTGGTTTGTTTTTGCCATAGGGCACTTACACTCCCCAGAGTGACAGAAAAGATGGCCATGCCACATTTCCTTCTCCTCTATTCTCCTCTTAAGATTTTGGGCGCATAAGCACATGCACCCAGTATGATTTTTCAGGCCTCCAGGTTTGGGACTCAACTGTGGTTGGCCATGTGGAAGCCAGTGCCTTAACCATCATGCCACCTGCTGATCACCTGTTTTATTTTAACACATTTTGTTTTTCTAAAATCTTAAATATCTTGGGCTATTGAGTGGCCATTGGATTCTGAAACCCCCCTAAATGTTAGAATTTGTCTACATTATTTTTCTTTTTTTGTGCAACAAAAGAAACTTGTGTATAATTATATATAGCAGATATTATTTGAATCTTAAAAAACAGCTCTTTTTGTTATATGTGATCTGAGGAAGATACTACATTAAAAGGTCAAACCATGAAAACATTGCTGCTGCTTCACATATTTTTAGTGCAGTGTTATGTACTACAGACCACCTGAGGGATCAGAGCAGATTGTGCATAACCTAAACTTGGTAGGCCTGTGGATTAATGTCGAGAAGGTGGCTAAACCTATCTTTTTAGAATGAGAAGTTCTATAAGATTAATGAAGAATTTTGAATAGTTTTTTCGTAACTATGAAGTAAATCCTAATTTTTACTATCAATTACACAAAGCAGAATGAAAAATAGACTATGTTTGACTTAACCTAGTTCCAATCCAAAATAAAGGAAATTTCCATGAAATCGTTAACCCTGCAAGGAAGTCCCCCTCCATGTATGTTGACCTTTGGCCCAAGTAGGTTGGATTTTCTTACAATCTAAAATCCAGAATCAGTGCTTTCTTCCTATGTACTCTCTTTTTGTATACCTATGAGACTTTTCTTTAGTTAGGAGGGTTTTTTTGTTTTCTTCCTTCCTTTTTAAGAGTTTTTGTTGTGTGTTGTTTTGCTTTTTAAGTGTGTTTATTTTTTAATAGTGAAAGAATGAGACAGGACCACCGTAGGATCTTCTACTGTAATCCACCCTCAGCCTCAGTCAGCCCTGGATCATGGGCACATACATGCTTGGTATACTCAGGAGGTCTCTGGACATGAACCAGAACCTTTCCAAGTGGATTAACCTCACAGAGCATTATATTTTATTCTGTGTCACCGTCCAGCCCCCATTTTGTTGATTCTTAATCATCATTTATTTTGTTGTTGTTGTTTTGTTTGTTTTTGTTTTCTGTGTTGTGAGATTTTTTGCTATAGAGCAGGTGTGCCTGTTGGAGAGAGACAGAGACAGAAAGTGAGACATCACTTTCCTGGATGATGGCCACACCACAATCCCTTCTCCTCCATTCTCCTCTTGGGATTTTGGGCACACACTCACACACACCCGGTGTGAGTTTCAAGGCACCAGGTCCAGGACCCAAACCACAGTTGACAATATGGGAGTCTGGCACCTTAACCACTATGCCACCTGCTGGCCCCCTTTGTTTATTTGTTTCTTTTGTTTGTTTGTTTTATTTGTTTGTTTTGTTAGGAGTCACCTTCTGTATCCCTTTCTCTTCAGGAGTTATTGCTTTCATTGGCCTTACATTTTTAATAGAGTGTATCTTACATACCTTAAGAAATGAGCCTGGAGGTTACCAATTACTATAGAAGGATTTTTCCCTTTTGGCAAGTGAAGGAAAGAAGTGTGTTGGTTTTTTTTTTTTCAAATCAGTGGATCTAGAGGAAAGGTGTTATTCCAGAACCTTAGTGGAAGTTTTCCACTTTTGTAGGAAGCAGCCCAATCTGAAAAAGCATGGTGACCTTCAGACACTTGCAAAAATGCTGCTCAATGAGCTTTATTTGCATAGCAATGAAAACATTAACATACTAATATGCTAGCCGCTGATACTGCAAAGCAGTATCTGTCTGAGGAAACCACTTGTGTTATTTAGATTTTGTTTTAAAAGATCAGAAGAAACTAAATGGTGATAGTCTTTTTTTATATTATCAGATGATTAGCATTTGAAAACAACTGGCTTTGTATCTTATTTTATTTTTATTTTATAAAATAATAAATCTGAGGCTCATTTGAGGTTGTGGCTTTGTTTTTTATCAGAGAAGTTGGTTAGTAAGGAGTTGTCCTTAATATGTTTGTTCTTCAGGTTTCATCTCTACAAGATAGAAGTGGTTAATTATTTAAGGCCAGAAAGTGTGTATGGGTTGTATGAGGGGAAGTGAGATAGGAACTAGGAAAGGAGGAAGAAAAAGAACTTTAAGGACAGAACAATTTTAATTAAATGATAATTATTTGAGGCCAGAAAGTGTGTATGGGTTGTATGAGGGGAAGTGAGATAGGAACTAGGAAAGGAGGAAGAAAAAGAACTTTAAGGACAGAACAATTTTAATTAAATGATGTAAATAGTCATCAGTAGCTATTAAATAAGATATTAGAAAACTTTCATTTGTTATTCATCATCCTCTGCTATGGCTGATAACATACTCTAAATAAGTGATTATTTCTTTTCTTCTTCTTGTTTTATAGAGGTCAGAGGTCAACTCCACTCGCCCATGATGGACAGCCAAAAGAAATGCCACAGGCTCCTGTACTTATTTCCTGTGCTGACCAGTGAAGCGCCCTTTAATTGTAAAACATTGTGCTTTACCTACTACCCTAGCCTTGTCTTTACCAAGGGATGCTAGTGAGTCCATGCGGTGAAAAAATATAGACTGCAAACAAGTGCTTGTTGCCCTACACGGCCCAGATTCACTTGAAGCAGAAGTTAGCATCCTGGGCCAGTTTGTTCTTTCAGCACCCAGTCTTTGAGGGATATGTTGTCTGTCTGATACTAAGCAGAAACAGAATGATCCTAGAGCTTTGCTTTCTGTTGAAGGCTTTTGATGGTAATAGGTGGTAACTTGGTAAAAGACTGCCTTTACTATAGCTCATCCAGCATCTCTTTTACCAACCAGAGAGTGTGAAACTAGTTTCATATATTACCTAGTTATTCTTTCAAAACAAAACAAAAAACAAACAAAAAAAACAAACAAAAAACTGACGCACTGCACTAGTTATTATTAGATATTCTTAGTCTTTTTTGTACATGGAGATTTAAGTTCTAAGATGGTTTATATAATAGGTTATACCTACATTTATATTGTAGAATAAATATTAAGAAGCCTGTTCCAGAGACTCCCAAGCAGCACGGGCAGGCAGATGTACCATTGTTAGCGGTGTATGCTCGGCCTCGTGGTCCATATATTCTGCACTTTTATATTTGCCACCAGAGTGTAGTTTGTTGGCAAAAGAGAGAGAGAGAGAAAAAAAAAAAATTAACAGTTCTTACAACCTGAATTGTTTTCTTAGCCTTGAGTGACCAAGAATTTGCTTGGGGCAAATCGTGGCAAATATTTTTCCCAGCCAGGGAAAGAGTCCTGCAGATTACTGATGTTTTCATGCCTTGAGGATTCTTTTATTTTTACACAGGGGTCTAAGTGACCAATGGATCGTTCATACGAACAGACAAAAAAAGACAAAAATATTATTCAGAAGTGACCTTAGTATTACTTCACTATTCTTACACATTGAAGACACTCACTTCATGTGGACTCGGAGCTACAGACCTTTTACATCCATCCCAGACAGACCGGACGGGTTGCGATTGCTATGCACAGCCTAATTGGCACTGCAGGTTTTTAGAGCCATTTTGAGTTTGTGTTGTGAAGGAGGTATTTAGTAGATGATGAGGGAGGTATGCCTGACCAGAGTGGGACTCTTAGTCATAGATCCACCTGCAAGTTTTTGTTTCCTTTTCGTGTTTTGTTGCTTTTGAACATAAAACCAACCATACATATGCCAGTGCCAAGTGGATTAACTGGCTTAGAACATTCAACATATTAACTTAGCCACCTGATGTTCACAGTGTCTTGTTTCCTAGCAACAGATGCAAAGTGATAAATCAAAATTAGTCTGAGGCTACAGATTTTACAGGGTATTTGTTCCATAGCACAAAGTATTTCCCCACTCTTGCATCACAGCACAAACTACCAAATTTTAATTTTTGGATTCCAGCAATAATTTTTAATGGTTTTCAAACTGGCTGATTTTGATAGTGCTAGTTCGAGTTTGAAGCTTTTGAATTAGATCTCTAAATGGTGACAGTTTACATGGTTTTATCTAGCTTTCTTATTTATACTTGACTGAATTGTAATGATGATTTTTTTTCTAATTGTAATTTGACCTAATAGCCATACAAAAATGACTCTATTAATACTGACTAGATTTAGTTTCTGATGGTTGTAGATATTACTTCAGTTTCGGTGCTGGAAAATATGTACAACATACTAACAGGATTTTTAAAAAACTGCTGAGGTTTTTTTTTTTTTCCCCGAAGTAGGTAAAGAGAACAACAGAGCTTTAGAATGGTGTCCTCAAAACTGCATATTCATTGTGGGGAGGGAGGAAAGAAGGAATTAGTGAAAGGTTAATTAGAAGTTACAGCTTAACCCCATTCACCTAGAAATAAATCAAGTGAGCAGCCCCCAGATTTTAGTAATATTTAGTAATATTTTTACTATGATACTGTTTTATTAATATTTTCTAAATTTCAAAACAAAAAAGTGAATGTTTGAAAATTGCTGGGTCCTGATGTTGGTGGCTGTTGGAGTTTTGGACCACTAACTAGAGGCGATTTAAGAATTATGATTAGCTAAAATCCAAAAAAAAATTGAAAACCAACAATTGTATGGTGCAGAACATGCACCTTGACAATGGTACTAACTTGTTATTCTATAGAACATGTTAGAATAGGTCTATTTTTGCCAGAGCACCCTCCTTCAGTCCTCCAATCACATTTCACTAGAGTTCCTTAAGAGATTGCTGTATATTCATGGGACCTTTTTTAAAAAAGAAGCAAAACAAAAGATTACTTTTTTCTATGTGATTAATATCTTACTTGATCTGCTTTTCCTAAACCTCAGTGGCTTTTCCCTTAGGCAGGGGTGGGGGGGGGTGGGAGGGCAACCTACTGGATATGACTGTTTTCAGATACTTTAAAACAAACCTTTTTGTAGAAATGCTTAATTTTTAAGCGGTTAGGCACTGAGAGTAGCAGAAATCCTGCAAAGCTTTATAGTTCTTTAGATACTCGCCTTGTCGTTCCTCTGAGTGAAGTCTTGATTTCAATAATCGTGTTTCTCATGCCCTGAATCTGTTGAGAGGGGTGTTGGTGTTTTCAGGTAACAACATTGTCAGCACAAATATTTCATACCAATATGTAGTGCTCTCCCCCAAGTTATCATTTTTATTTCATTTTCCTCATTCCTTTTTATTTTGGAAAATCATATTGCTATGGTGTGTACTTTAATCTGCCAGCAAACACCATCTACACTAACATTTGTCCCACAGCATCTTCAAGAGAAAAAGTTGTTGCACCTTATGTATATCTCAAGCAAACCAAAATATGATACTCTCCTGCTTTGTTTTTTTTTTCTAAATTGTTGTATCATATCTTTCTGAGACCATTCTGAACTTAGTTGAAATGATCAATATTTATGCTTTTAACCTTAACTTCTGGATTCAAACCTGTATATAAATCTCTTGAAAAAAAATTGTCCTAGCCCTTCTCTGCGATGCTGGAAGTGGAAGATTTCGTCTCAGATGGAGACGCAGTACTGTTCCAGTTTTCTTTAGCCTTTTATTTATTTAGTTATTCTGAGTATTTCCTATGTAATTTTGAAGTGTGTAGAGTATATTATAGTGACTGAAGCTGCAGCTCAAAGAAGCTGAGTGAAAGAAAAATTACTGTAAGACATCCTTTAAGTTTTTATTTGTTTGGGTACTGTATTTGAGATCGGGAAAAAAGAAAAGTGTGTCCCACAGCCACATTGGAAATACAGGTCCATGTCCTCAAATTAGGGTAGCTTCTAGATTTTAGATCAAAGCTGTTAATGTTAATTCATTAAAACCCTTTTAAACACATAAATCCCACTGTTGTAATTCTGACAGCCTCTTTCCCACAAATGTCAAAAGTATATATATTTATTTAATTCTGTCAGATGAGCTTTCTACCAATGCCATGTCCCAAAGCCATGCTGAAATAATTCCCTTGTTATCATTATTATTCTAGTTCTGGCCATTAAAATTGTTAGAGAAAAAAAATTGTGATGGAACACTATGAACAAAGACGAGCATCTGAACTGGTCTGGCTATTTATTTAGAATCCAGCGTGTTCAATCTGTGTCATCATCTTAGTATGTCAGATGCTACTCTTAAAATGTTGTTTGCACTCTGCAGTCTTTGGCTCAATGTAAGGAAATGTTTGCACCTCTGTAAAATTTCAAGCAAATTACAAATTGCTATAGAACAGGAGTAAGCTGAAAACTGAATGACATGTTTTGCTTATGGGATGGGGTGGGTTGGGGTGGGAGATTCCAAATAGCTCTCTTCCAAGTTTGGCATCTGGCATCAACGTGAAGCAGTGGGACCATGCTGCCTGCTAAACTACTGTATGAATCTCAAGTGTTCTGAAGACCAGCAGCTGAGGCTGGAGGACAGCATCCTTACAGCAGAGGAGAAGCACCACCGCCGCATTGGGGGAAAGAAAGGAAATCAGGGGAGACCTGGGGCCATCGTTTGTACAGGGAGTGTGGGAGTGTACATGATGCTGTTGAGCTTCATCTTTGATTGCACTGCTCCACAAAGCCCTCATGTAAAGCCAATCCTAATGGGCTACCTCGGCTTTAAAAGTTCATTTCAGTAAGTCCTGTTTCTAAAGTTCGTCTTGTTTCGTTTCTACCTTCAGTGCCACTGTATTCCACTGCAGTGTTTTTGACTTCACAAACCGCCTTCTCCAGGGAGAACAATACTGTATTGCTGAAAATGGGTAGTAAAAGCAAATGCTCTTATTACGTTTGACCTATAAGTATTCAGAGTGACTGCTAGGTGGAATTGAAAACAGCTTTCCCCACAGAGCTCCTTGTTTGGTATAAAAAAGTGTACTGATTGTTAATTAGATGATGCTTTTATTTATACAGGCATTCCCAAAGAACTAGATTTGGATTTTGGTGATTTTTTTGAGTTTTAGGATTTTTTTTTAAATGATCTTTTTAGATTGACTGAGTAATCATAGAAAAAGAAGCAGTTACTCAGTTCATCTCACTAGCTGTGTCTGGTGGAGTATTCTGGATTTGATGGACTACTTTGCTCTAACTTGGAAGTGATAGCTCAGTTTATTATACTCCATATTGAATGACTTTGTTCTTTTCACTAGGGACATTATCTTCCTTACCTCTCAGAACAAAGAAGCAACAGAGTGAATAACAAATGTATTTGACTCCCTCATACAGCTCCATCTGTCTGTGTTCCCCTTTCCTTTAAATATATAAGTATTCATGCTAAAGAAAGCAAGAAAGGTTTCCTCTCCTGGCCAAATTTCATCTGTGGTAGTTTGATTTATACTAATACATCTAGAGAGGAAACCTCATAGTTACAAGTCCTATGGCCACCATTTTTCCTTCTGCACTAGGTGGTCAACACTGACCCTGCCCTCCAATTGATTTTGATGCACAGAACTAGCGATCGTGAATATCACTACTCCTTCCAAAGATTGCCTGTTAACTTGGGCCGTAACTGGTTACCGAGTAACAGGGATCAATTTAATCCTCCAAACCCTTCCAGTGGCAGCAAATCTTACCTCACAAGCTCTAACCTAAATCACAGAGACTCGCTTGTTCATGAGCTAACACTGATTTTGCTTTGCAGCCCACCAGAGGGCAAGCTCACGTCCCCGACACCTCACATTAGTGCCTCAGCTCTAGGAGTGGCAGAACTGGGGGAAGGCAAGGTTTGGGATCTGGAGCTCAGCGACTGGCTCAGCAACATTTTTTTTTTTTTTTCATTTCATTATAACTAAATAAGTCTCATAAGTCTCTTGCTCTCAGGAATTTGTCGGAAAACAAATACAACCACCTGAGATTCCACATACCCGATTATGAACTTTTCTCATAGGTTTGAATTGCTTACTTACATGTCATAAATTAACCATAGCTTCATTTGACCACCAGGTCTGAAATCTGTTGACACTTTCAGCATGACCGAATCGCTCATTTTTTTTTGTTGTTGTTTTTGCTTTCAGAAATTGGCTTGGTTCTCTTTAGAGTTGGTGTAAACATGCCATGTAATAAATGATTTCCACTTAATGGTACAACAGAATTATTGCTTTCTTAGATGTATGTGTAGTAAAAGTCAATATACACATTTATATCATTTCTTTCTTCAAAATCTTATACCTAATTTGATATTTCTAAAAATTGCACATGTAAGTCATGTGTATAACATGCTGAAGTACTTTAACTGTGATCTTAAAACTGAATAAAAATATTTAATAAAAATTTGAAATATTTTAAAGATATTATTCAAATATATTTCTTTATGTTCACACTGCCAGCCTAGAGTATGTGCCTTCAATGTACCACATCCACTAAAAACAGTAGGAAAAAATACTTCAATAAAAGTAGGATATTCCACCTATCTTAGAACATTGAATGATGGTCTCCCCCCTAAACTGGGTTTGCCTGAGATTCACCATTTTCTGAGCAGTTTGGGTTGCTTTTTCCAAACATGTAGAGTGGAGATCAGCCCAACAGAAGAAAGAAGACATGCGTCAGTCAGTCTGCCATTTGGGACAAGGGCTTTGGGGCTCCTCCCTGGAAAAAATGTTACTGAAACACACCATCTTTCCATGAACTGTATAACAAAACTATGGAAGTGATATCATTAAGACTAAAAGCTGAAGTATAAACTCAAACCTTAGATTTCTGAATAAAATATTTCTGATCCTTAATTTTTATTTTTTAATCTTGAAAACCACACACACACACATACACACACACAGAGAGAAATTATCATTAAATAGGCTTTGCATTAGAAAGACTTCAAGTTCAGGCACCACCCATTTACCATTAGGTTTTTTAACCTCTTTGTCATCACCCTTATCTAAATGATGGTGATGATGAGACCTCCTCATCATTGCTGTAGAGATGGAAAGTATATTTTGGCATGTCTTACAGTGTAAATAGTAAGTGTTGATGATAGTATTTTTGTTCCAGTTCTAAGGGTAGCATGTTGCTATGTAAGTACATTTAAAAAAATGCCTCAAAATAAATGTGTGAGGGTTTGATGCGTCAGAGGCTTATTGTTTCAGGAAATGTGGTGGTATAAGAAAGTCTAGATAGGTAAATTCACGTTAGTAAGCTCATCTTTTTATATAAGTAATATTACATATGATTTTAAAAAATAAAATTAGCCTACCTAATGAATTATACAAGATACTTCAGAACACTTTGCATTCCTGAGAATAAAATTTGTGTGGGGTTGGGGGGGGGGGGGTGATAGAGGAGGACCTCCATTCCAAAGACAAATTCAGTTAACAAAGTGACAGTATACATATATGTGATTTTATGGTCCTACATGCATTATACAGTTATAGCTTTTCTTTTGAATAGAACATAACACATTTTGCAAGGAAAAATGAAGTGGTTCTTATTGATTGTATGTGAGCTGAAACTAATACTACTGATTCCATGCCATACATACTAAAGGTATTTCTACTAAAGAAAATTATTTATTTTTATGTTTTTTTCTTTTCTTTTTTTGGAGAGGTTTTTTTTTTTTTTTTTTTTTTTTTTTTTTTTTTTTTTTTTGGCTATAGGGCACATGCGCTAGCCAGACAGACAGAGACAAAGAGATAGAAAGCGAGAAATCACCCCTTAGGGGGGATGGCCACACTGCAATCCCTTCTTCTCCATTCTCCTCTCGGGATCTTGGGCACGCACGCACACGCGCCCAGCGTGAGTTTTAAGCCACCGGGTCTGGGACGCGAACCGTGGTCGAGTACATGGGAGTCCAGCGACAGCCATTACGCTAACTGCTGGTCCCAGAAAATTATTTTAATCATAATGTAGTATAAATGTTTTCACCTGTTTGAAATCATGGAAGTTTTCAATTAAGTGCGAAAGAGTGGTTAGTATTTTGAACTCCAGATACTCCCATCCTCCAGCTAAAACAGATACTAAAATTTTCATAATTTCTGTTTCATCCATGGAGTCCTGCACATTGTTTTTTCACCTCATACCTCTACTACAGAAGATAAGTAAATACTTAAAGGCTTTCAAACTGAAAGTTTGGATAGGATCACATTACCTCTTCACAATTCCAAGAAGGTATGTTTTGTCCAAAGCAAAAGGAACCCATGAGCCCAAAGACAAGTGCTGGCAGGAAGGTCATTTGGAATTGGAAATGATACAGATGTCTCTAACTTTTTTGACCCGCAGTTTTCAGAGAAATGTTTAACTTACTTGCCTTTTCTTATGATGCAGGCTTTCTTTTTCTTTTCTTTTTTTTTCTTTTTTCTTTTTCCAGGCTTGATGACTAAAAAGGCCCAAGGGCTAAAACGTGTGTGAATAATATGGCTTTATACTTTTCCTGGAACCTTATTCCTGCTGCATTTTCTTTCTCTCTAGACTCACAGAAAATTTACTGAAAGAGTAGAAACAAAATTTTAGGTGAGCTCTGAAAGACAAATGGCCAAAGGTTTAAAAAATCTGAAACCCAAGATCAACAGGCCAAAAATTAAAGCATAAGATGAGATCCCTTTCAAAGAGAGAGAAATGACCATTTAAAAACTTACCCTCCTAGAGATTTCTTACCCTACAGAATTTCCCAAAAGGTCCTTATATTGGAGAGTCAGAAGAAAAACGTGAGGATTCAAATTCTCTTGAATATGATGAAGAATGAAAGGGGGGAAGGGAAAAGTTCATATAAATACGTCCCAGTCATTCTATGTTTAGAAATCAAAATGGTTTTAAGGCCAGTGTGAACATATGTACCAAATAATGCTGAAATGTAATGATTTTTTCCTGATCTTTTCTAATACTGAGCATCAATATTTGTGGTGCTTATGAAAGGCCAGTTAAACAGATACAATTCATATGTCCCAAACATGAAAGCACTATTTTTAAACAATGGGAAAAATAGGTATAAAAGTTGGTAGTGATTTGCTATATACTTTGAAGTATTTATTCAAATATACTTAATAGAAAAGCAATATAGGCATAACTTTTGTCTCCAAATCAAGGTATAGTATATAATCCTTGAATAAATATGGGGGGATTAGGTACTATTATATGAAATGATTTGAAATCTTCACTTCTCTCAAACTATATTTGGCTTGAGTATTTAGCAGTGTGTTATATAATAAGAACAATGGTCTGCACATGAATCCTTGAAAATTTAAAGCTTTTTAAAAAATAGAATATGAAGTATTTAACACACTGATGCCTCATGTGCATTAACACCTGTATGGTATATCAATCAAAATCAAATTGTATTAGAATAAAATCTCTTACAAACAGTGCTTTGTTCCATTACTCTGTTTAAAAGTCAGTGCTGAATGATTTCAACTCTTTGCGTTGGCCCTTGAAAACTTCTCTGTTACCCACAGCTGATGTCCATAAAATTGCTTCTATCATGCTCTTCTAACAGTAATCCATTCAGCGAATGTGTGTTGGATGCCTGCTATGTATCAGTACCAAGACGGTCTCTTGGGCGTATGTAGTCTGGGAGGGGTTAGAGACAGCCCACTGAAGTGCAATACAGATGAGGCCACTGAAAAAAATCAAGAGGCTGTCAAGCAGAAGTGACGCACATCCTCATGGGAATCTTGATGATCTACATTTTGAAGACTTTAAAAAAATTTTATTTTTAAAGCTCTTTTTCACAAAAGAGGTCTTAGCACAAGGAAAGAAAGAGCTGTCGCGACAAGGCCACAGAGCTCCAAGTCTGACAGGTGAAGTAAGTCAAGGGAAGATCCATGATGCAGTGAACGTTTCCTTTCTGTGTCGGGGTGTGGAGCATCTCAGCTATACGATTTCAGGACTCATGTCATTCTGGGGTTAAATAACCCCAACAGCTACAAACAAGGCCTGGCCCAGGAATATATCTGAAAATGTAAAGCCAGTAAGTGTAGTTTAAGCAATTAGTCTTGGAATTAGGTGATTCTGGTAAAGCAAAGAGATGATTCCTTGACTCTTTCCTTCTTTCTCTCTTTGCTGTGTCCTACTTGCCTCACCTTAGTCCCAACTTTTGCATATTACTGAAACAACTTTTTCAGTCATCTTCAGCAATCGCAACTCCCCCTGCCCCCTCCTCCCCCCCGTCAGCTGCAGGCAAATATTTTAAATTTCCTTTTCAATTTTTTTTCCCACTGAGAAAAGTTGTAAAGTTTTTGTTTTTGTTTTGAGAGGTTTTTCACTATACGGCGCGTGTGCTCGCCAGACAGACAGAGAGACAGAAAGCGAGAAATCACCCCCCAGAGGGGATGGCCACGCCGCAATCCCTTCTCCTCTCAGGATCTTGGGCACGCACGCACACGTGCCCAGCGTGGGTTTTAAGCCACCGGGTCCGGGACGCGAACCGCGGTCGACTACGTGGGAGTCCAGCGACATAGCCATTACGCTAACTGCTGGTTCCCAAGAGTTGTAAAGTTTTTATGACTGGCAAATGACTCAAAAAATCCTTTGCTCTAGGAGGATTCCTGGAACAATAAAGGCATTGCTGGGAAAAAGTCTCATTTATGCTGTGTGCTGCCCTAGTTCATTTGGAGTCTAATTTTGACACACACAACCCTGCCTTTGCTAATTCTCAACCTTTAAAATGGACTTTACTATTCCTTTTTTAAAGTTTATACATTAATTTTCATGAGAGAGAAAAGGGAGGCAGGCACCCTCAACGGGATCTCAAGCCAGGATCCTCCCCTAACCTGCTACAGCTGAGCCACACATTTCACACTTCAAGTCCCTTTTTTTCCTAGTCAATTTGATTTGGAAGTTAAAACTTGGAAATGTGAATGTGAATCTCATCTTCACTTTTCTTAAACCACTTTTTCTTGTAAACATATACATACATGTGAAGTTTTGAGCCCTCCCAGTCAGCCAGGATCCTGGGCACGTGCGTGTCCAGCGTGTACGGGTCAGCTCGGTAACTGAGCCCCGGCCTCCCATAGGGGTTGAGCACACCAGAGCAGACACTGCAGCTGTGCCATGGCAGCTCGCCCTGGACTTAATTCTTTCAGGCCTCAGCACCATCACTTCCCCTTGGGGAAGTCTTGAAAACTTTGTACCAACTTTTTTTTTTTTTTTAAAAAAAGAAATTTATTTTTTAATTTGACCAGAGAGAGACACGGAGAAAGAAAGCAAGAAAGGTGAGAAAGCAAACCACCATATCTGAGATATGAACCATGGCTGGCCATGTGGGAGTCCAGCATCCCAACCACCATGCCACCTTCCAGCTCCTATATCTACTTTTTAAACTAAGCCTTCACCTCAGTATGGCTAAGTCAAAATTCTCTTTTTAGGAACTGATAGAGGAGCTCTTTCAACTCCAAAAACATCTGCTTTAAGCAGCTGGGTCATCTTTGTTAGGTATGCTAACTGCGCTCTGATATATGAACTCAGAAAGGTTTTATAAATGTGGATTTCATTTGAAGTTCATCAGGCACCAATCTGTGGACCCCCAAAACTCAGTCAATTAAAATCTTGTGGCCAAGGCTTCATTTGAGTTGCTTCTCCCCACGTCCCCAAGTTCTGGCTTTAAGTGAGTGGATAACACACAGCACCATTTCCTGAAGGTAGGAGGCGCAGAAGACAGTGACTGAGGCAACAGGTAAGGTGGCTCTCTTCCAGTGTTCACAGGCCTGTGATACAGCCCCCGAGATCCTAACCAGTATGCATAGGGGTTGACTGTTATTAAGTACACTGCATTCCTCCTAGGACATTTTGAAACTGGAATGAAACCAAGACGTTTTTTCTTCTGTACATGGGCATTTATCCATGTGAATTACTTTTTTTGGGTTCCTCTTTTCACTCCTGCCCACACATCCAATATTCCATATGTCTTCTTTTAAAAAACAAATGGTTTTCTGGTCTGGGCGTGCACTTCTCTGAGTTCCCTTTGTGTGACATTCTAGCCTGCCACCACCACCACCTGCTCCTCAGCCAGAGATCTATTTTGGATAGAATCTGTCCCCGCTTTTGAGCCCACTGCAGAGAGCAGCAGAAGCAGTAATTGGTAGAGGCAAGATGAACTAAGTCATAAATTAGCCGATAGAAAATATTTTCTAGGGAATAGCATGGCTTTGCTCGCATTCAAAGTCTAGGCAGAACCGACCAAGTGGCGAGATGCCACAGCAGGCCGGACCCAGCCACCACGCAGAGAGCCACTCTTCCCGACAGTTCTCCTGGCCCTGCTGAGGAGCGCTGCTTGCTGTCGTAGCCCTGCACCACTTGGAACAGAGCTGGGGTTTCCAAGATTAAACTGCTACAGCTGAGCCACACAATTCACACTTCAAGTCCCTTTTATTTTTTTCCTAGTCAATTTGATTTGGAAGTTAAAACTTTGAAATGTGAATGTGAATCTCATCTTCGCTTTTCTTAAACCACTTTTTCTTCTGAACATATACATACATGTGAAGTTTTGAGTTTGAAAATCGGGCAGGAAGGTGATCTATTTTCATGTAAACCATGTTATCCCCAGGTTAAAGGCCAAGAAGTGGCCACCCCTTCTACCCTCTTTGCCTGTTTTTTTTTAAAAGATATTTTGCTATAGGGTGCGTGTGCTCACCAGAGAGACAGAGGCAGAAAGTGAGAAATCACCCCCTGGGGGGAACAGCTACGCCACAATCCCTTCTCATCCATTCTCCTCTCAGGATTTTGGGCATGCATACACATGCACCCAGGCTGAATTTTAAGCCATCGGGTCTCGGACTCGAACCATAGTCAACAATGTAGGAGTCCAGCGACATAACCATTACACCATCTGCTGGTCCTCCATTTTTTTTTTAAAGCTTTGAATTTAAAAATATATTTTATAGCACTTGTTTTGTACTAATTAGTCCAGATGTTTAATTGTAAGGGCTTCACATTCACTCAACAGCCTGATCCACCTTTTCCAGTTTTAAAAAATAGGTTCTTTTTCCGCTTGCTCACAAGCTGCTGGTTTACTGAGCAGACGCTGCTACAGGATTGTCTAAAGTTAATTATGTACGTTTCTACAGAGCCTCCTTCTCTTTGACATCCATACTACATAAGTGTGACTCAGTTTATAAATCATTTGAAGAGAGTCTCAACCTCTTTGCCCTTCTGATACCAGACATGGAGCATTATTTCTCACGTACTGTCGGAGGCTGAATGTCTGGCTGCTTCCCAGATCAATAGGTGTGCCGTCACCCTGCAACGGGCCTCTGGGGAACCAGAGACAGAGGAAATGCTAGCCGCTTCGGTTCACTTGTACATTCCACTTGGCTGTGATTATCGGCCAGAGTATATTCTCCTGAGATGGCTGAGACCAGGTCTATTTCAAATGACTTCGAAAGGACAGTGCTCTCATTGCATACTTGAAGAAATTACCAGCTGTACAAAGGAAGAGAAGCGACATTCTGAAATGTGATAGTGAGGCATAACTCTAAAATGGAAAGCTATTTAAATGTATTACTGGACAAAAACCATTAGCCCAATGAACATAAATAACCTCGCCAAAGAAGGGCACTGTTCCCAGATCATTTCTCCCTGAGTTTAGAGGAAATTTGTCTCTTACAGGAAGGCCTTTGAGTGTCATTAGAGCCTTTTGCAACTGAAACGTGTTATCAAGGAGTCAGATTTTTCCACTTGTGTAAACAACTCCATCGGAATTACTGTGACATTTTTGTAGGCAGGGAATCCAATAACAACTGGGATCACCAGAACCAGGCAATTTTGCTTTCTAAAAGGGTTGTCAACTCTTGATTGATCCTCTTAGATATTCTCAGCAGATGCTGCCAGATTCTTATTGACATCACCCACGCCATGAACCACTCTGTTAAAGTCTTTGTATTGTTAATGCTGTCCTTATTTAATCTGCTTCAGCAAGAACTAGAAGACAGATCTCCAGACTCTGGAAAGGTACATAGCTCAGAGGCCCCCGTAGCTGCTTTCAGCTGGACTGCTCCATCTAGGTGCTGAGTTGTGCTTGTAGGTCTCAGATACATCACAGAGGTTACCCATAGTGCATTGCTACAAAGATTACTCCTTTGCTAATGAACTAGTGATACTAGTTTATACAGCTTCCCAGTGCGCCCCTGAATCTCCAGGTGTGGCACGCTTCTCCAAAGAATCTGAAGATGTTATCACAGCCCTCAGTAAATGTGTTCACAACCAAGCCCAAATGCAGTATGTCTGTTCATAAGAAGGCTTTCTCCTTTTTTGTTTTGACCACAAGGGGAGAGAGAGTTTCCAGGACAATCACTTTGGATTTAAAAAAATAAAAAAATAAAAAACAAACAAACAAACAAACAAAAAAACCCTTCTGAAGTCTCTCATTTCAAGATATCTGCTCCTGGGAACCAGGAGTTAGCGTAATGGCTATGTCGCTGGACTTCCACGTAGTCGACCGCGGTTCGCGTCCCGGACCCAGTGGCTTAAAACTCACGCCGGGCGCGTGTGCGTGCGTGCCCAAGATCCCGAGAGGAGAATGGAGGAGAAGGGATTGCGGCGTGACCATCCCCCCTGGGGGGTGATTTCTCGCTTTCTGTCTCTATGTCTCTCTCTGTCTGTCTGGCGAGCGCACGCGCCCTATAGCGAAAACCTCTCCAGAAAAAGAAAAAGAAAAAAAAAAAAAAGATATCTGCTCCTGAGTAGGATCTAAACCACAGGCACACCAGGCCTCTGAGAATTGCGTGGAGGTCATCACCTCCACGCATAGTTAAAGATGGGGTGAGACTGCGAGATGTGGGCTCTGAAAACTAGTAACCCCTTAATACGAAGTGTCACCCCGCACAAGCAGAAAATACACATCGCCCAGGAGTCAGACAGACATAGTAGTCAACCACGGTTCGTGTCCCAGACCCGGTGGCTTAAACTCACGCCGGGCACGTGTGCGTGCGTGCCCAAGATCCTGAGAGGAGAATGGAGGAGAAGGGATTGCGGCGTGGCCATCCCTCCAGGGGGGTGATTTCTCACTTTCTATCTCTCTGTCTCTCTCTGTCTGTCTGGCGAGCACATGCACCCTATAGCAAAAACCTCTCCCCCCCCAAAAAAAATGCTATGTACACACGAAATGATTAAAAATTAGAAAGCTTTAAGAGAATGAAAAGACAAGCCAATGACTGAAGGGGAGGGAGGGAGCAAAACGCATATCTTATAAAGGACTTGTATCCAGAATATACAAAGAACTCTTAAAACTCAACAACTAGAAAAAATAATCAGGGCTGTTCTGTGATGCGGTGGTTAAAGGAGTTAAATCCCACATGGTCAACTGCACAGTCCTGGACCCAGCAGCTTGAAAAATATGCTGAGTTCACGTGTGTGTGTGTGTGTGTTCAAAATCCCTAAAGGATGGAGAAATGGAGGCAAAGGGATTGTGATGTGACAATACCCCATTAGGGGATGCTTCTTTCTCTCCGTTTCTCTCTGTCTCTGGTGAGTGTACAAGCTCTGGAAAACAACGCAGTTTGAACTTCATGAAAGAGGGTCTACAGATGGCAAGTAAGCATATGAAAAGATCCTCAGCATCTTAAGTTAGCAGGGAATGCAAATTGGCACAACAATGAAATACTGCTATTGTAGAACCCTGCTAGAGTGGCCAGAATCCAAAACACTGATAATAGTGCTGGAGAGGATGTGGAGCTACTGGAATGCTCTTCACCTGCTGATGGGAATGCAAAATGTATAACCACTTTGCAAGAGTTAGGCAGTTTCATACAAAACTAAGCAGTCTTAACACACACTCCAGCAATTGTTCCCTAGATATTTGCCCAAGTGATCGGAAACTTACATCCATGCAATCATTTGCACATGAATGTTTGTAGGCAGCTTTGTTCATAAGTGCCAAGAACTGGAAGCAGCCAAGATATCCTTCAATAGGTGGATAAACTGTGGTGTATCCAGACAATGGAATATTACTCAACAATAAAAAGAAATGAGCCTTCAAGCCCCCTAAAAACATAGAGAAACTTTAACTGCATGCTGCTGGGTGAAAGAAGTGGATCTGAAAAGGCTGCATGCTGATCAACTGTATGACATTCTGGAAAGGCAAAGCTAGAGATGGAAGCGACCAGTGTTTACAAGGGTTGGGGTTGACGGTAAATAGGTAGAGGCAGTGGATTTGTAGAGCAGTAAAACTGTTCTGTATGACACTGTAATGGTGGATATGTGACATTATGCATTTGTCAAACCCCATCAAATGTCTAACACAAGAAGTGAAGTTTTAGGAATATGCTATAAGCTTCAGGAAGTAGTAATGCCGCCATCAACCGTAGCAAAGGCCCCACGTTCATGCAAGATGTTAATGACAGGGAAAACTAGGGGTGAGGGCGGGGGGGGGGGGGCAGGAAGAGGAAGGGGGATCTGTGGGTATTCTTTGCTCTCTGCTCAGTTTCTCTGTGACCCTTAAACTACTTTTAAAAATAGTCTGTTAATTAAACAAAAAATATTAGTAAGCTTCCTTCAAGTGCCTGCTTCTCATGTATCACCAAAGAGGAATAGTTTAGTGACTAAAAAGCTATGTTAATATTCTCATTGACTGTTTCTAGTTCATAAAGTAGGTAATGTAGTGGGGGGGAATTGATTTTCCTCTTTTGAGGCTCAAAAAGGCTAATTAAAAAAAAAATTAAGTGGCCTGTCCGTCCTCTTCCCTTCCGGCTGCTGGCTGCTCCGTGGTGCCCTCTCCCCATGCTCCGCGTGGTGCCTCAGAAACTTGAGGAAATCAAAGACTTTCTGTTAACAGCTCCGAGAAAGGACGCCAAATCTGTCAAGATCAAGAAAAATAAGGATAATGTGAAGTTTAAAGTTCGATGCAGCAGATACCTTTACAGCTTGGTCATCACAGAGAGAAGGCAGAGAAGCTGAAGCAGTCCCTGTCCCTTGGTTTGGCAGTGAAGGAGCTAAAATGAACCAGATGCTGTTTAACTGACATCAAACATTTTTTTAAATTCAAAAACAAAACAAAAAACAAAAACAAACAAACAAATATTTAAGTGGAAAAAATTAGTCATTGCTAAATCTTTTTTTCTGAATTGGTCCATACACCCCCAAAAAAAATATTGGTAAACACTGTATCTAAATGAAAAAGA
The DNA here is from genome assembly GCA_026018925.1 of Tupaia tana. NCBI lineage: Eukaryota > Metazoa > Chordata > Mammalia > Scandentia > Tupaiidae > Tupaia > Tupaia tana. The sequence goes on from JAKSZU010000020.1 coordinate 10,359,688, forward strand.
CAAGTAACCTCTGAAAGGACAGCTATCACATTTTACACAAACTCTAACTTTGTTTCACATATGAAGTGATATTTAAAAATTATTATCATAAGGACCAGCAGATAGCATAATGGTTACATTGCTGGACTCTCATATGGCTCACCGCGGTTCAAGTCCTGGATGCAGTAACTTGAAATTCACACTGGGTGTGTGTGCATGCATGAGCCAAATCCTGAGAGGAGAATGGAGGACAAAGGATTGCTGTGTGGCCATCTCCCACGGGGCGAGGGATGGGGCTGGGGGGTGGTTAACTTCTCGCTTTCTTTCTCTCTGGCAAGCACACATGCCCTATAACAAAAATCTCTTGGGACAGCAGATGGATGTAAAGGTTATGTTGCTGGACTTCTATATAGTTGACCATGGGTTGAGTCCCAGACCTGGCAATTTAAAACTCACACTGGGTTCAAGTACGTGTGTGCCCAAAATCCCGAGATGAGAACCAAGGAGAAAGTATTGAGGCTTGGTCATCACCTCTGGGATGCTTTCTGTCTCTCTGTCTCTCTGGTGAGCACACACACCCTATAACAAAAATCTCTCTAAAAAATAAAATAACATTGAGGCTGACAGGTGGCATGGTGGCTAAGGGTGCTGGATTCCATGTGATCGACCACGGCTTGAGTCCTGGACCTGGTGGCTTGCTTTCTCACTTTTCCTCTCTCTCTCTCGCTCTCTCGCTCTGTCCCTCTCTGGTCAAATTAAAAGTAAAATAAATAAAGTTGAATAAAATAATTTAAAAAATATTTAATAAATAAAACTTTCTCTAAAAAACGAAAACAAAAACAAAACAAAGGTATAATCATCAGAAAATCCTGATGCAGTTCAAAGGAGAGGTAGTTGTCCTAGTGGTATTTGACCAAACCACTTCAGTGTTTTAGGTTTGGAAAAAGCGACTTACAGATTTTGCCTCTGTTGTGACACCCTCTATTGTTTCATATCAGGTGTACAAGTAACACGTTTATTAAAACTTGGAAGACACTGAAAGTATGGATCTAGTCTGAGAAGTGACATACCTTCCCTCTCACACTGATTCACTTACCCATCCTGGACTTGATTTTTGTGTGGGAGATAGTAAAGAAAAGCTTTGTTTCTGTCCTCAACAAAATCATGATGTTGGGAGGTTGGAAGGACAAGGAATCTGATTATTCAATATAAAATAATAATGTTTTAGGGGTGCATTGTGGGTAGCTGCTCCCCTTGCCTGAGGGAAACAGAAAGGCTTCCCGCTGGAAGACGGGGTTAGCTGAGCCAGGATGAGTCATCTACAATCTATTTCTTGAATTTTCTTTCCTTCCTTTTTTTTTCTAAAAAAAAGGATATAAAAGGCATACAAATGTATTTAACATACACACACACACACACACACACACACACACACGTAACATACATATGAACCATTCAAAATAATGAACTCAAAGAAGGGCTTCATGTTGAGGCTCAAACAATCTTTTTTATTTTTTAAAGAGATTTTTGCTAAAGGGTGCATGCTTTCACCAGAGACACAGAAAGTGAGAGATCACCCTCCAGGGAGGATGGCCATGCCACAGTCCTTCTCCATCCTCCTCTCAGGATTTTGGGCATGCGTGCACACATGCCCAGTGTGAGTTTTAAGCTACCGGGTCCAGGACTCAAACCGTGGTCAACTCTGTGGGAGTCCAGTGATGTAACCAGTATGCCATCTGCTGGTCTCAAGGCTCAGTCTTTACAGGGGAGAAGGAGATGAAGAATGGATAGGCTCAACGTTGATTCTGGTTACTAAATTCTTGTCTTTGGGTGCTGAGCGGGATCAAGAAGCTATGCAGGGACCTAAAGGGCACACACACCCTACAGCAAAAATCTCTAAAAGAAAAAGAAGCTATGGGAAGGTGAAGGGTGAAATTCCACAGGAAAAGGTCTTAATTGGGCAGGTAAAAGTCTGTAGGAATCTCTGGCAGCTCCTTCAGAAGAACAAGTAGAACTATCAGGGTGGGGTGTCCTATGTGTGGAGACCTTTTTTTTTCATTTCTTGTGCTTGCTGAGAGTCCTAGGGAGGGTGTGCATGATTATTGAGATCTATTTCTGACCAGCGGAGTCAGGGTTGGGCCGTGAAGGAGCTATCTGCAGGCCAATACCTCTGTCACTGTTGGAGATAAGGCAGCCTTTGCTTCTCTTCTGCAGGAAACAGCAAGACTCTGAGAGCATGAGGAGAGGGAAACATGAATGGATTTCCAAGTAATCAAACTTATGAAATTTGATAATTACATTTGATAATGTAATCATATTTTCTTTAGAATGTTTTAGGCCTTTTATAATGTTTCAACTGGCAGTGCTGAAATTCAAATAATTTTTATTTAATTAGATTTTGGTAATAAAATTACTTATGATATTTGTAGTACCATAATAACTTAGAAATTGTGATCATTCTTTGGCTTTTTATAGGAAAAGTACTGATACTTTTGCCTCTTACTGTCCACATTCTGGGTTCCTACACTGGTTGTTCGTGGCCCTCTGCACATACGCTCATCTACACTGGCTTAATTATACGGAGCAGATGCTCTTGCCTAGGAAATGCGAGACCTGTTTATTTATACTTCAAACCTGAGGCACTGGCATACCAAGAAAAAACAAAGCAAAACAAAACACTCAGTATATTCTTAAGGCATCAACAAAACTGAGGCACCAAAGAAACATTTTTGAAATAATTTAGTATTAAAGAGGAGGAAAAATATCTTTTCCACGCACATCCTAGTTTTATGACTGAGGCCTCATAATTAAAAACAGATTAATAAAAGTACACAAGGGCCAGCAAGTGGCAAGGAGATTAAGGTGCTGGATCCCACATGGCCAGCTGTATAATTCAAGTCCTGGACCTGGCAGCTTGAAAATCAGACCAGGTACATGTATGTGTATGTCCAAAATCCTAACAGAAGACTGGAGGAGAAGGAATCGAAGTGCAACTATACCCCATGGAGTGATTTCTCACTTTCCCTCTCTCTCTCTCTGTCTCTGGCAAGCACGTGCACCCTATAGCAGGAAAAAAAGAAAAAAAATCTAAAAAAATTAAAGTAATAAAAGTACACAAATGTATCTGGTGTAAGTTTTATATGACCTAGAAAACTTACTAAGGAAATAAAGACCTGAAGCAAGAGTCAAATCTGGGACCAGCAGTTAGCATAATGGCTATATCGCTGGACTCCCATGTAGTCAACAGCAGTTTGAGTCCTGGACCCGGTGGCTTAAACTCATGCCGGGCGAATGTGTGTGTGTGTGTGTGTGTGTGTGCGCCCAAGATCCCGAGAGGAGAATGGAGGAGAAGGGATTGTGGTGTGGCCATCCCCCCTAGGGGGTGATTTCTCGCTTTCTGTCTCTATGTGTCTTTCTGGCAAGTGCACACGCCCTATAACAAAACAAACAAACAAACAAAACTCTCCAAAAAAAAGAAAAAGAAAAGAAAGAAAGGGTCAAATCTCTGCATTTTATGCTGTGTGTGATGAGGGGTGGACATCATGGAGAAAGACACAGGGCAGGAAGGCAATGCACTAATGGTGACACACTGTGGGGTACTTGGCCAGACCTGTTTGTTTAGATTCCTCTCTGTGTCAGAGGAGGATATTTCTTTCCTCTGGGTGTAGGGAAGTCACCTCTCACATGGCGGTCTTAAGACCTGCTTCAGAGGAAGGTCAGGAACTCCTGTCTAGGTTCTGCAGCTTACCTCAGGGGAGGAGGGCAGGGGGAGGTGAGAAGGACCTTCTTGCTTCTGCTTAAAATATTCACTATGTCAAGGTGTTGCATTTATGTGTCTTCTGGCCTAAACCCCATTGATACTGTACTAGTTCAATTTTATAGGCAATTGATGCATAACCAAATTGGGCAAATTTGGGTTTCATAAGGGTGTAGCAGGAAAGCCACAGAAAACTGCCAGGTGCTCGCATGGAAGTGTATCCCTGTCCTCCCAGGCTTGAGGACTTGAGGTTCTTGAAGACACAGCCGGATATACAGGGTAGAGAGCCATAGGTGGGCTGCAGTGACAGCTTCACTCTCCTCTCTCTTCTTCCTCTTCTGCTTCATTCCCCAGTGGCCAAACCCAAGTGGAAACCAGAAAGTAACAAAACGTGCAGAAACAGGCACCCAGGACACAAAGCAGGGCAGAACAGAATAAAGATTGGGACAGGATGGCAAATGGAAGTTATCTGGCTCTGAATGGCACCCATCAGTGGTATCAAAACAGTTTTCATTTATTTTACTCATTAGTATATTATTATTATTATTATTTGTTTGTTTTCCAGAGAGCATGTATGCTCACCAAGGAGAGACAGAGAAAAGCACACACCCAGTGGAGCATGATCACATCACAATCCTTGTCCTCCATTTCTCTATCCCTTCAAGATTTGGGACATGTACACATATGCACGGGACCTGATTTTCAAGTCACCAGGACTGGGATTTGAACCACAATTAGTCATTCGGACCCAGCTCCCTAAGCGTTGCACCCAACGACTGTACCACAGGGCTGGCACATCTGCTTACAATGTGGTCTACTGATGATTTTAAGCCCAGTGTTGAGAATTCCTGCTTAGAAGAAAAAAGATTACCTTCAAAATATTACCACTCCTTGGCAGTGCACCTGGTCACGTAAGAACTCCGAGGAAGACATGCAATGTTGTCGTCATGTGCAAGTCTGCTAATCCAGCATTCATTCTGTAGCACAAGGACCCAGGAGTCATGTTTCCATGGATGGTGATTCCTCTGACAGATCTGGACAAAGAAAATTGAAACACTTCTGGGAAAGAGTCACTTTTCTACATGATGTTTAGAACATTTACGATTCATAAGAAGAGGTTAAAAAACTAAGATTAACAGGAGTTTGGAAGAAGTTTGTTCCCACCCTCATGGATGACTTTGAGGGGTTCAAGGCCTCAGTAGAGGAATAGCGACATGGAGTTAGCAAGAGAACCAGAACTAGAAGTGGAGCCTGAAGAAGTGACTGAATTGTTGCAATCATGATCAATCTTTAACGTACGAGGAGCTGCTTCTCATAGATAAGCAAAGCAAGTGGTTTCTTAAGATGGATTCTTCTCCTGGTGAAGATGTTGTGAACATTGTTGAAATGGAAACAAAGGATTTAGAATAACATAAACTTAGTTGAGAAAGCAGAGGGCTGACTCCAATTTTGAAAGTCGTACTGTGGATAAGTGCTATCAAACAGCATCTCGCGCTGCGAAGAAGTGTTTTGTGAAGTAACAGTCAATCAACGTGGCAAACTTCGTTATTGTCTTGTTTTAAGAAATTGCTACAGTCACTCTGAACTTCAGCAACCACCACCCTGATGAGATCAGCATCGAGGCAAGATTCTCTACCAGTAAAAACATTATGATTTGCTGAAGGCGCAAATGATAGCACTTGTTAGCAATAATTAAGATATGTGCATTGTTGGGACCAGCAGAAGGTGTAATGATTACGTCACTGGACTCCTACGTAGTTGACTACAGTTCTAGTCCCGGAGCCAGCAGCTTAAAATCAGGTGTGTGATTGTGCATTCCTAAAATCCTGAGAGGAGAATAAAGGAGAAGGGATAGTGGCATGGTCCACTGTGTGTGTGTGTGTGTGTGTGGGGGGGGGTGATTTCTCACTTTCTGTCTGTCTCCAGTGAGCATACACGCCCTATAGCAAAAATCTCTCTCTAAAAAATAATAAATTAATGCACATCATTTTTATAGGCACAGTGCTGTTGCACACCGAATAGCATATAACTTTATCTGCACTGGGAAATAAACAATTCGTACGACTAGTTTTATTGCAATATTTGCTTTATTGTGGTAGTCTGGAACCAAACCCACAATATCTCTGAGATATGCTTGAATTTTGAAGTATATATGGTAGGATAGCAGACATAGTTTTTTTCTCATGCCTCTAAAAGTCTTCATTAGACCTCCTTATTTAATGTGTCTGACCTCGAGGAGTAAGAATGTTATAATTAGGTGTTTTCCAGTCCACTCCAGCTCAGAATATCAGAGACCCCTGAGGAGGGGACCATATGTTTTGCTCAGCTTGAGTACATTAGGCTCTGACCTTGAAAAGGGCTCTGCTGTCATTCTGAAGGGCAGGGCATGGCTGCAACCTGCCAGCCAGACCACACAGCCCCTACCACCAGTACAGCCCTCTCGCCCTCACCCACCTATGTCTGCCTAGTGACAGTGGCACACTTCAAGCCTGTCCAGATTAGAGAGATGCATACTTAGGAAGCAAGCTGTCCCACTGGAGAGAGAAAAAGGGAAAAAGCCAGAGTCAACACACAGCCAATTTAAAAAATAATCGGGGTCAGTACGTGGCACCCCTGTGGATTTTTCCAGGGGAAAATGTTTGTGTTATTTCGTGACGTTGGTATCTCTCACTAGCTGTCAGCGGTGAAAAGCAGCAAAGCGTGTTCGTCTGCACTTGCTACCCAAACAGAGCCTTTATGTTTAAATATTTGGGTTAAACATATCTCGTGTTTGTAGAGCATTAATGCTGTTGACATTGTTTCATAGCTGCACTCTTTAGGGAGTCGGGATCTGCCTTCAATATTAGACAACAAACTTTAGAAAACACTTTAATAGGAATGAGGACCCTGTAAGCTACTCAAAGGGGCCCTCGAGTTGGAGAAAGGAGATTACACGGGGACGGTGACAAAGCCAAGGATCTTAGAGAGGTACCAGCTGCTATTCTGGCGACTGCTAATTTCACGGTAGAGGGCGTGCATTTGCCCTTAGACGTACATGAGCTCCTCTGAGAAAGATGCGGTTCTTCCCCAGAGTGAGGCATTCCTGTCCCTTTCATCTGAATACGCAGCTTGAATGAATTCCTAGAACACTCATCTCTGGCTCGTGGACACTGGCATCACACTCTACACTCCACCGTCCTGTTTCGCCTGGCCCCAAATTCAGAAACCACGCCTGCATGTCGAGGGAGGGAAGTGATTCAGCAGCTAGGAGCTGAGCCGGTGAGCCGTGAGTGAGGTGGCAAAGGTGCCTGGGTTGATCCTTCGTGTCTCGGGCCATTCCTCTACCTGTCGTGTCCACTATCCCTGTTTCTACTCCAGGACCCTGCATGGCAGCTGAGGTTCAGGTGAGGGAGCGCCACTCCCCAACACCAAAGAAGGCAAAGAACGAATTCGCTACCACCTTGCCTATGCTGACCACGCAGCCCTATGAGGCATTTCTGTTTTAAGAGCCTGAGTTTCAAGAGTGCTTAATTTAATTGGCCTCATGCAGGTTAAAAAGGAAATTAGCCAACTGAGAGTTGTAAGTTTCCATCAATGACTGGACCCTGACCTAGGGCATCTGGTTGGAAGAAGGGAACTAACTAGATCAAATCTGTGTTAGTTAAAAGCTTGGAGGGGCACAGTAGGATGGAGAGGAAGGCAGTGGGGTCTAACATCAAGGATGGGAGCAGACCTGGGAGAGACCAGATGAATGCTGTTAATCCCGTCCACTCTCTCTTCCCTTGTGGTCCCCAGTCTTCTCCCTGTCTCCTTCCCCTGCAGCCCCTACCCCAACTCAATCCCTCTCCAGGACTGGATTGCCCTGCTCTCTGTGGTGGAGGAAAGAGGAAGGGGGATAATTTCCTGTCATTGCAATTTGACACCAGAGGCCAGTAGGGAGATCAGTGTGTCCTTTCAGGAATACATGAGTGGCAGGCCAGCCTGTCCTGTGGTGGCTTAGGTGACTAGATCCCAGATAGCTGACTGCATTGTTTGAGTCCCAGACCCAGCAGCTTGAAAAATGCACCAGGCGTGTGCATGTATGCCCAAAATCCTGAAGGAAAGAACAAATAGAACAGAAGGGATTGCAGCATGATCACTCTCCATAAACGTTGCTTTCTTACTTTCTCTCTGTCCCTGGGGCATGCATGTACCTTCTGAAAAATTAAAAAAAAAAAAAAAAAAAAAAAAAGGTGAGTGGTAGCAGTTGCCCCAGTGTCCAGTAGAAATGCAGAGGCAAGTGCCACTGTGGTGCTAGGTCTTGGGGCTGATTGAGAAAGGACATATTCCTGCCACTCACTAGAGCCCAAAGATATGACCTGTGCCATGACTTTCAAGGTCTGCCCTCCAGAGAAGAGGAGTGCTTAGCCAGAATGGGAAACACATATATGCCTCATCCAACACTAGAGAACAGCCCATAGCCCCCCAGTCCCATAAACACCCCTCAAGGGACCCAGACCTCCTTTCTAAGGCTCAGAAGCCTCCAGAAACACAAATAGCCAATTCTTACCCCCCTTGAAGTGCTTCTCTGGAAGAGCATCCATTTCCACAAAATTACTGCTATTCCTAATGCCATTAATAATCAGAACCCCCAGTCTGGAGGTGTAACCTCAGAGCTCATTGCCCAGGGTTCTTAGCTGTTTCATTGGTGGACCCTCCGCCTTCACAACCTTGCTTCCCTATGACGTTCCCAACCACCCAGCACCCTACCTTCTCCCACCTGCCCAGCTAAGCCCACTCTCACCTTCACCGTTTCTACTAGGTTATTGAGGGCTTTTGGTCACGAGCTCCTTCCACCAAATCAGTGTCTGAGACTGCTGCATAACAACCTCCTTCCTTGATTAGAGTATCTTAATTATGCTCTAGGAATTTGCTTAAACAGATTAATCATTCTCGAGGACAAATTTAGAAGCTGTGCTTGCTGAGGGATCTGCTCTGAATGTCCCCTGGGAAATTCTGATTACATCTGCCTGTTGGGCCCTTGCCAGGGCCTTGGGTGCGGCAGGGACTTGGACACTGGCTGCAAGCTGTATGACACCCATCCAGGCCAGCAGAGCAAGTGCCCACAGGGGGTCAAGGCCTGGCTGTGAAATGTGGCTGGAGTTTGAGTCCTGGTGTCCTCTCTCCCTTCTGGAATACTACCACACTCTGAGGGGTGGATTATGGATCTCTTCAATGCCAGGAAAGTCTTAGTGCACTTACTCCTGGCAATCCGGACACCACAGTAGTTCTCATTAGAATCCTTAGACACTCCCCCCCCTTTTTGTTTTGGTGTTTGCCATAGGGCACATGCACTTGCTGGAGAGAGACAGAGAGAAACGATGAGAAATCACCCCCAAGAGGGAATGGTCACAGCACAATCCCCTTCTCTCTATTCTTCTCTTGGGGTTTTGGACACATTCACACACACACACACACACACACACACACACACATACAGAGCATGATTTCTAAGCTGCCAGGTCTGGGACTCTTTTTTTTTTTTTTTTTTTTTTTGAGAGGTTTTTGCTATAGGGCGTGTGCGTTCACCAGACAGAGAGAGACAGAGAGACAGAAAGCGAGAAATCACCCCCGCAGGGGGTATGGCCATGCCACAATCCCTTCTCCTCCGTACTCCTCTTGGGATCTTGGGCACGCACGCACACATGCCTGGCCTGAGTTTTAAGCCACCGGGTCCGGGACGCGAACCACGTCCGACTATGTGGGAGTCCAGCGACATAGCCATTACGCTAACTGCTGGTCCCCCAGGTCTGGGACTCTTAACCACAGTTGGCCATGTGGTAATCCAGTGCCTTAACCACCATGCTGCCTGCTGGCCTTAGAATCCTTAGCTTTTAAAACTACTGATAGTGGAGGGACCAGCAGTTGGTGTAATGGCTATGTCACTGGACTCCCATGTAGTCGACTGTGGTTCAAATCCCAGACCCAGTGGCTTAAACTCACACAGGGCACGCATGCGTGCGTGCCTAAGATCCTGGGAGGAGAATGGAAGAGAAGGGATTATGGCATGGCCATCTCCCCTGGGGGGGATGGGTGATTTCTTTCTCTTTGTCTCTCTCTCTCTTTCTGGCAAGTACAATCACCCTATAACAAAAACCTCTCAAAAAAAAAAAAAAAAACAAAACACTGATAGTGGAGCCTCACCTCAGACCAACCTAATCAGGATCTCCAGAATCGCGCATCTCTGTTTTGCAAGAGCAACGAAAGGCCCATCAAGTGGTCCAGTATGCATTTGGTTGGAGGAGCCACAGCACAATCTGAGTGTCATCAGATAGGTTTCTTCTGTGGACATAATGTGGGGAGTCAGCCCTAGTCCCTTTGGCACTGAGTACAGATCTGGTACTAATGAAAAACAGTATGTGCTCCAATCTTCCCAACGTAAGTGTTCACAGCCCCTTGATGGAGGGGAGGCAATGTTTCATGATGGTTAACAGCCATGCCTTGCATCAGACTACATGAATTTAATGCTGCCTCACCATTTTCTAACTCCGTGACTTTGGATAAGTAAACTTCTCTGAGCCTTGGTTTTCTGTACCCTCTTCATGGGGATATAGAGGAAGGTGAATAAGAGCTTAGAACAGTGGCCAGCGTGTAGTAAGCTCTTAGTAAAAGCTAGCTATTGGTGTTTTCCTCATTATTCTCCTCAGCATCACCATTTGGCTCAAGGGTAAGAGAGAATGGTTCATAAGAAGCTCAGTCAAGAGATTTTCCAGTGATGGTCAATGAGGCTCAACCGGAACTGATCAGGCAGCCAGCCATTCCTTTGTCAGTAGTCTCCCTACGTGAGGAATAACCGGGAATCAAAATGTGTTCCTTACTGAAAGACGGAAAGGTCTAACAGCAGAGAGTAGCTACCAGAGACAGTATGGGAGGGAGTGGGTATTAAGGGGTGGGCTATAGAGGGTGGGAAGTAGGGGATCAGGAAAAGAAAAAAACAATACATTTAATAGACACAAAGTGAAAAGTTATCTGCCAATAAGGTATGTGGTGATGGCTTTGGTTTGACTGATATGTACTGTATTCATGCTGGGATGAAGCCATGTACAATGTAAAAATGTACAGTGATTAAATGTAAATACATTTTTTAAGAGAGATTTTTGTTACAGGGCATGTGCGCTCACCTGAGAGACAGAAAGTGAGAATCACCCCCCCACACCCCCCAGGAGATAGCCACACCAAAAATCCCTTCTCCTCCATTCTCTTCTTGGGATCTTGGGCACGCACACATAAGCGCCCAACTGAGTTCTAAGCCACTGGGTCAGAGACTCGAACAGTGGTCGACTACATGGGAGTCCAGTATTGTAACTGTTACACTATCTCCTGGTCTCTAAAATTTTTAAAAATGTATTTCTTGCAGGGTTTATAGTCATAATGTTGTAGAGTGCCATGGAATGAAAGACCACCAAAGCCAGATTGAATTTAAAGGGAGTCTGTATTAGCTGGCCAGCGACTATAGTCTGAGGCTTGGGCGCCAAGAGTCAGAACTGTAGCCCTGACCGAAGTTGGAGTAGTCTTTTTAAAGGGGTCAGTTACCAGGGGTTTCTATGCAAGCAGTTACAGAAGCTGAATCAAGCGCGTTAATTATTTCTGAGGGGAGTGGAGTTTCCATGTAAGTAGTCACATTGCTAAACAAAAGGGTTTCGGGCTAGTTAGCGAAGACAGTAGCAGGTACAGGATGTCATCCCGGATGTGGTTTTCTCTATGGCTACCACAAGCTATTTTCTCATGGAAAGAGCAAGCAGGTTTACAGAAGCAGACAGCCATGTTAGGATAAAGGAACAAAATGGACACACAGTTGTTCATGGGCAAGATCTAATATGCGGCCTTCCACAATACGAAGAACCAGATGAGTCTAGTGTTTGATGGTTGTCTTTTGGAAATTTGCTTAAATAGTTTGGAAGAGAATGAAAAAGGAAAGCTAATCTACTCAAAAGAGAGCATTCAAAAACAAACATAAAGAATGGTCCTCAGCAGAGCACACTTGTTTTTCAAGTCATCATGGCCCTGGTGGAACTGGGCTTTGTCCTTTCAATCTTGCCATGTAAGACACTGCCCAAATCCCATGGCAGTACAGGATGGTGCAAGGAATGCCAAACAAGACAAGTGTGCCTTGGTGGGCCTGGACTCCAGAGGCTACGAGGCCCTACCTAGTGTTCAGGAAGAGCAGTATAAAAGGGGTACTTTTCTTGGAGGAAAGACAGATGGGAAGCAGAGAAACTCATTGGAAAACATGTTTAATCAGAGAAATAGACAAATACAAAATGTTGGGCTTTGTTAGAATTGTATTTAAGGTATTCATGTCTTTAGAACAAACATACATGATACAGTTTCTTTCTTTCTTTTTTTTTTTTTTTTTTAGAATTTTGCTATAGAGCATATGTACTCACTGGAGAGACAGAGAGACAGAAAGTGAAAAATCACCTCCTCAGGGGGCATGGCCATGCTGCAATCCCTTCTCCTCCAGTCTCCTCACGGGATTTTGGGCACGCATAGACACACGACCAGTGTGAGTTTTTCAGTTGTCAGGTCCAGGACTCAAACCGCGGTCAACTATATAGGAATCCAGTGATGTAACTAAGACATATCTTTGGCTGTGTGCTATGTGTGCTATGTGTCTGTGTGCTATGTAACAAAAAAACTTTAAAAAATAGGAATTACAGGGGGCTGGCAGGTGGAGTGGTAGTTAAGGGCACTGGACCCCCATGTGGTCAGTCATGGTTCGAGTCTGGGACTTGGCAGCTTGCTTTCTCACTTTTCTTCTCTCTGACTCTGTCCCTGTCTGATCAAATTAAAATAAACAAATAAAATAAAACTCAATAAAATAATCCTTTAAAAAAATAGAAATTACTGGGAACCAGCAGTTAGCGTAATGGCTATGTCGCTGGACTCCCACGTAGTCGACCGCGGTTCGCGTCTCGGACCCGGTGGCTTACAACTCACGCCGGGCGCGTGTGCGTGCGTGCCCAAGATCCCGAGAGGAGAATGGAGGAAAAGGGATTGCGGCGTGACCATCCCCCCTGGGGGGTGATTTCTCGCTTTCTGTCTCTATGTCTCTCTCTGTCTGTCTGGCGAGCGCACGCGCCCTATAGCGAAAAACCTCTCCAAAAAAAAAAAAAAAAAAATAGAAATTACATTCCTAGATTGAGATAATTTATCTTATGTTAATCTTCGTTGCTTCTGTAGACGTGTCAATAAATAGTTCCTGAAAATCTCAATATGTATGCTCTGATGGAAAATTTTAGATGACATTCAACGTCCTAATAAGGGATGTGAGAGAAAGCAGGTGCACAGTCCACTACCTGGAGAGTGCTGGCATGGGGGGCAGTACCCTGGGTGTTGACGTGGAAATTCTGAAATAGCTTAGTGGACTGGAGTGTGGCATCGGGGAGCACTGGCAAGAAAACAAATTAGATATAATATGATTTGGACTAGTTCTCACTGGGGACTGGCGTTGTCAGCTCTAGGCTACTTCACGTTTTTTAGCCTCAACTTCCTCTTCTATAAACTAGAGCTAAAATATGTGAAAATAATGTTTTTCCAATCTTGTATTTATGCATCTTACTTCTTAGGCCCCTATAGAAAACTTTATACTTATCTCAATAAAATTCCATCTGGGGAGCAATTTTCAAATATGTGAAGAGTCGGTGTATTTGTGGGGGATTAGACATGGTCCGTGAGGCCAGAGGCTAGGAGCAAGACAGGCATAGGCAATAGGAAGACAGATAAAGGGTCAAAATGAGAAAGTAATTTCCTAACCTTCAGGACAAAAATCGAATGTATCCTCATGGTCAGGAGGGGGCGGTTGCATGTCTCTGGAGTGATCAGTCCTGGGTTGGAGATAACTAGAGGAGGATTCAAGCATCAGATAACATCTTTTCCAAACAAAGTAGAATTAAACATGGCACTGAATGAAATCCTATCCGCGTGCAATGAGAGCACCTAGGGGAGGAGGCCTCCTAGCTGACGACTACTGAAAAGGCTTCAATTTAGCAGGCTTTTACCACGGTGAGCTTGCTTCACATCTAATACTTTCTCTGCTTACTTTTTTTCCGAGATAATTCTATTTTAAATCATTCTTGAAATATATTTACTGGGTATAAATATAAGACCTCCTTCCTTTCTGAAGGAAGTGATTTCAGTCAAAAGTTATTTAACCCTAATATGCCAAAAGTAAGCTTGAACATACTAAATAATTTTAGAAGAAAAAAAATTTTTTTTGGAGAGGTTTTCGCTATAGGGCGCGTGCTTGCCAGACAGACAGAGAGAGACATAGAGACAGAAAGTGAGAAATCACCCCCCAGAGGGGATGGTCACGCCGCAAACCCTTCTCCTCCCATTTTCCTCTCGGAATCTTAGGCACACACGCACACGTGCCCGGCGTGAGTTTTAAGCCACCGGGTCTGGGACGCAAACCGTGGTCGACTATGTGGGAGTCCAGCGACATAGCCATTATGCTAACTGCTGGTTCCCAAGAAGAAATTTTTTTTTGCCACCTAGGAAGAGATATATGTATGTATTTTATATACACACATATATGTGAATATATTCATTCATATAGAACTCACACACTTTTAACTACTAAATAGGCCTTTAATTTTTCATACATTTAGTTACCAAGAATTTATTAAGGAGAATTATTTGTAGGTAACTTAAAACTGACCCAAATCAGTATTTTTCCACATACCTCTTAGCCTCTTAAAGACCACACTTAGGGCTGGCTCAGTGGCTCAGTGGTAACACTCAAGTGAAGCTGGATCCGTGCGGAGGATCACGGGTTCGGCTCCTTGGTTGACCCTGGGTGCATTGCCTCTGACCCCTGCCGGTTGAGAAAGGTAGGAGTAGGGAACAGAGATTGTGGGGTGGGATCCTGTTAAGGGTGCTTGTCTTTCTCTTACTGTCATGAAGAAAAAACCCTGTAAAGGCCCATTCCTGAGGTAATGAGTTTTGAGATAATTATTGAAAATGATTTATTGTATTCAATCTGAATGCTTGATGAACTGGAAGCGTTTATTGCTTTGTCATAATTATGTATTTATGTGAATTTTCTTAAAGGCAATCTCTTGGAATATTTATTTTAATGAAACATATTAGGTAAATGTTTATATAAAATATGCATACACATATATATATAAATATATATATATAAATACATAAAATATTATGCACATGAAATCCCAAACTCATCTGTCTGGTCTAAAATACTCTCTACAAAGGTAGGGCTTTAATGTCTAACCTTGTGATTGTGTCCTGAAACCTGTGACTAGTCATTCTTATCACCTGCATCCTGACCAGGGAAGCAGGTCTTACATGCCAGACCTCTGGGTAATGTCCCATGAATGGCGAATGGAGATGGCCACATCTATTCTGTTCATTAAGCATGACCTCAGCAGGCCACCATGACTGGTTTTGTTCACAGAGGTGATGCATTTGTGGGGTCAGGGACAACTTCCCTATAGATAGAAGTTTTATATGCTTTTCTACTCCAACAGTGTCTTCCTCTTTCACACCTCTGAAGTCATACAGTAGTATTACCTCAAGGATTCTCAGCTCGGGATGAACATTTTAATCTCTGGCGGTTTTAGAAAACAACAAATGTTGGTACTTAGAGCAGTCATTCTCGAACTTCAGAATCAGAATCACCTGGAGATCTCGTTAAATACATATGTCTGACCCTCAAGCCTACTCCCAACTTAGAAATAGGATTCAGTAGGTCTGAAGTGGGCCTGAAAACTTGCATTTCTAAAAAGTTACCAGGTGATCCTGAGGTTTTTGGTGCAATGAACCACAGACCTAGAGAACTGGGATTAATTGGTTTTAGATGGGGCCTGGATGTGTATAGTTTTAAAAGCTCCACAGACGAGCCTAATGTGTAATTAGCGTTGAGGATGGCTATTAAATCTGGTAGACTTCAGGGAACCAGCAGTTAGCGTAATGGCTATGTCGCTGGACTCCCACATAGTCGACCGCGGTTTGTGTCCCGGACCCGGTGGCTTAAAACTCACACCGGGCGCGTGTGCGTGCGTGCCCAAGATCCCAAGAGGAGAATGGAGGAGAAGGGATTGCGGAATGACCATCCCCCCTGGGGGGTGATTTCTCACTTTCTGTCTCTATGTCTGTCTCTGTCTGGCGAGCACACGCGCCCTATAGCGAAAAACCTCTCCAAAAAATAAATAAATAAATCTGGTAGACTTCTTTCTTAGAAACATGCACTTTTTTTTTTTTTGTTTTGAGAGTTTTTTTTTTTTTTTTTTTTTTTTTTGTTATAGGGCACATGTGCTCGCCAGAAAGACAGAAAGATAGAAAGCGAGAAATCATCTCCCGGGGGAGATGGCCACACCGCAATCCCTTCTCCTCCATTCTCCTCTCAGGATCTTGGGCATGCACACACACGCGCCCGGTGTGAGTTTAAGCCACCGGGTCTGGGACTCAAACCACGGTCGACTATATGGGAGTCCAGCAACATAGCCATTATGTTAACTGCTGGTCCTGAAATATGCACTTTTAAAATTTTACATCAAAGTTATGCGTGATGTGGAAAATTTGTTGCCAAAGACAGTCAGTATATACCAATGACTGACTGTGGTGTGTGATCTAGTTTTAAATGCAATTATTGACTTAACTATTATGCCAACAATAGCTCTGGTTATTAACACACAATAGCACTTGTAAGGCTATAAATATCTTTCTTGAAATAATTCTTACTGCACATTTGAAAAAAATAAACAACAGGTTCACTAATTGCACTTCCAAATATATTTCAATTTGCTCAACTCAGATCTCACTAAGGTACTTATAAGATGTGAATAAAATGTTGAACAAACACGGAGAAGCTAAACAAACATGTGTTACTGACTGTAACGTGGGAGCAATATAAAACATTTTAGATGAAATAGGCTCCTCTCAAATTAATGCCATTACTGAAGAGCCTATAAAAATCTTGATTTAGAATTAAATTGTAAGTTGTTATGATGTATCACACTGGATCGATAAAGACAAAATAAGCAAATAGATTTTGGAAGTTCTTTTATTATTCATTGAAAGATTATTGAGACAGAGTACAAGGCAAACAACGTCAAAGATCCATGGGTGTGTTTCTCTACATATGTGTCCTGGGGACCCTACATCTGAATTCCTTTTGAGTATAACAAATATCTCCAATGGAAATTATCCTAGATTTTTGTTTTGTTTTGTTTTTAACCAGAAGGCTGAGGAGTTCTTATTAGCATATAGCCTTGGCTTCTAGGGATCGTTAGGATTCCAGGGTGAGTACTATGTGATTTTATACAATAGACAAATACTCTCATTGGGATTCTTTTTTTTTTTTAGAGAGAGATTTTTGCTATAGTGTGCGTGTGCTCACCAGACAGAGACAGAGAGACAGAAAGTGAGAAATCACCCTCCAGGATAGTTACGCTGTAATCCCTTCTCCTCCATTCCCCTCAGGGAATCTTAGACACACACACACACTCACACACACACACACACACACACGTGCCCGGTGTGAGTTTTAAGTTTCGAGTCCAGGACTCAAACCATAGTTGACTACATGGGAGTCCAGCAACATAACCATTATGCCATCTGCTAGTCCCTGGAATTCTTTTTTAATATATATATATTTTTTTTTTTTCAATTTTGCTATAGGACTTGTGAATTCACCAGAGACAGAGAGAGACAGAGACAGAAAGAGAAAATGAGAACGCACTCCTGGGGGGGAAGGTAGCCACGCCTTAAACCCTTCTCCGCTCTTCTCTTGGGATATTGGCATACACTCACATGCATCCAGTGTGCTTTACAAGCCACCAGGTCCAGGACCCACACTGCGAAGTCAGCCATGTGGGCTCCAGCCACCTTAACCACCATGCCACCAGCTGGAATTCTTTAAGATAGATACGATGAGAATAAGAGGAACTTTTAAATGTTAAATGGCACTTGAATTTCAAGAATTGTTTGGAAAAATAAAAAACTAAAATGAGTAAATAGATCTCTTATAAGAGCTTTATTTCTACCTGTCATTCCAGAAGAATTCCTCCACGTGGGATGCCAAGGCGAATGTTTATGCAGCACTTGATGGTTTTTTAAGGCACTTCTACATATATTATTCATGGAATCAAAGCTTAATTTTTTTAAAAGAATACATTTTAGAAATTAGGATTTCTAAAATGTATTTTTCTACATTTCCCAAGACGGAAATGTACAAAATACTCTCTGCTTTTGCTAAACAGTGTCTATGAACTGTTTGTTAGCAGCTGAATCCCAGGAGGAGGAAGAGCACAGAAAGGCCTAGTAGGAGGGTGGGGTGGGGAGAGAGACGGCACCATTTACAGATAAGATGAGGGTAGTATCCGCCGCCCTTGGTGACATTGTCTAGATGCGCAGTTCCGGAGCTGCACTAGTCTAGGGGCTGCAGATGACCTAGCCCAAGTGAGTACAGAACCTTGGCAGGATCCCAGGGCTCTGTCATCATCTAGGAAAGAGTCTAAAGCCAGATGAAGGTAATGGACACGAGTGAGATTCAAGATCAGGGGCAACAAAGCCAGAGGACTGAGGGAAGGAAAGAACATATGAGGACTCCTCGGACTCAGGGGCACTGAGACCCAGCTGTGGTGGCCAGACCAGGCCCTGTGCCTCTGCAGCTCTGCACCCCCCTTCCTGTGGCATGTCTGCTGCCGTGATCAGCAGCTTCCTTGGTTTGGAAGAAGCAATGCCATGATTTCAAGCTGAAACTGTCCACCGGCTCTTGTCTTGATTTTGTAAGTGAAACTATTCCTAGGGGAGCAGCTTATTTTAAATTGGGGTCTGCTGTATACTTCAATGTTTTCTTTTCTTTTTTCTGTAGGGCACATGTCCTTGCCAGAGAGAGACAGAAATCTAGGGAGAGGAGAAAGCTCCCACCCCCCACTCATGGGGAATGATCATCCTGCAATCCCTTTTTCATCTCTCCCTTCTTTCAGGATTTTGGGCACACATGCATGCACACCTGGTGTGTTTCTCAAGCCACTGGGTCAAGGACTTGAACCAGGTAAGAACTGGCTTTCTTAACCACCAAACCATGGAGCTGGCCTGTCTTCTTTTAATAAAATAATAGATGATTATCTCAAGGTGTGGGTTTTTTTTTTTTTTTTTTTGAGAGGTTTTTGCTTATAGGGCGCGGGCGCTCGCAAGACAGACAGAGAGAGACAGAGAGATAGAAAGCGAGAAATCACCCCCAGGGGGGATGGCCACGCCGCAATCCCTTCTCCTCCATTCTCCTCTTGGGATCTTGGGCACGCACGCACATGTGCCCGGCATGAGTTTTAAGCCACCGGGTCCAGGACGCGAACTGTGGTCGACTACGTGGGAGTCCAGTGACATCGCCATTACGCTAACTGCTGGTCCCTTCGGTTTTTTTTTTTTTTTTTTTTTTTAAGTTTATTTATTTCTTCCTTGAGAGAGGGAGAGAGAGACACCCCCCAACAGGGACTTCTTGTCACAGTCCACCCCCAGCCAGGATCACAGGCATACGTGCACACCCACTGTGTACATGTATGGGGGACCTCAGGTCACTTACCTGGGACCTTCCCCTGAGGCCTCAGGATCATGGAATCTTGCATTACCACTGCCCCACCTTGGCTGGCCATTAGCTTATCTTAATACGCTAAAGTCATATCAACTCATAACTCCTTTTTTTAAAATAATTTTTATGTGGTGGGAAGCTGGGCTCAGGTTAGCCTATATCCTTTCAAACTGCCATAGAAAATATTTTTTAAAAGAGCCCACACAGTTCTGAAAGCGCAATTTTAATCCCCTTCATTACTAAACTAGAAAGGGTATCGGTTCTCTTCTTCCTAGACATACAATAATGAGTCCCAGGCACGAGTCTTATCGCTGCCCTCATTCCTATGCACTAAACAGCTTACCAAGCCCAATCCTCCCCACGTGACTCAGCTCCACGCTGCAGTCACGGAAAAAAGTCCGATGCCGCTTCCTATTTGCAAGACCTATTCTTTTCACCTTCCGAGCACATTAGACTTTGTTATCGCTCTTGTCACAGAAGCTGATGTGACAAACACACACTCAGTTATACCCTCCCCTTCATCTCACGCAGCAGCCAGAGCGAAGCTGGGATGAACATGGCATTTAAACCCCAGGCCCTGAAATGCCTTCGCGTGCGGCTTGCAGAGCCCGCTAAGTACTCCCGTACCAGCAGCTCTGTGACAACTACATTTTGGTAAACAGAAGGACTGGCTATTTCTCTGCAGCCGTGGTCTCATACTGGTAATTCTCTGCGCTGAGCCTCTTCCTTAGTGGCACTTTGAAGAACAGGCCCAGAGGTTCTGCACTCAGCCCAAATACCAGCATCGCTTTTGTCCATTGATCTAATCCTGCTGCTGCTCCAAGGCACCTGGGCCTGCAGTGAGGGGCAGAGCGGGCGACTGAGCGCAGTTGGTGAGAGTGAGGGAGGGTAATTCAGGGCCTCCCCTACTGAGGAGGAGACTGTGTGTGTGGTGGGGCAGTGGGTAGGCCTGTTCCCAGCATGGGTGCTGGGAGGCTGGGGCAGGGGGAGGGTTGGCAGGGGGTGTAGACACAGGGGTCTGGGCTAGCCTCAGCCTTATGGAGGCAAACAGGCAGGACCTCAGGTAGCAGATGAAGCAGTAGGGCGTCCTGTGGAGCTGAGCCCGCTGGTGGGAGCTCCTTAATACTTCCCAATAATTCTTTAACAAGGGGCTTGGCGTTTAAGTTTTTTGTGTAGACCAGCCTTGAGAAATGGGGCCTCAGTGAGGAAGGGCAGGACAATGTTTCTTCTCGGTGATCCGACCCTAGCCCACGATGTAGAGCTTGGGACAAACCCCATCCCACTGTACCACCTTCGTCACTCTCTCCTCCCCTGCTCAGGTTTCTGCAGAGCAGTTCCCACTTCGTGTTTATCGCCCAGCTCATTCTTGCCCATAGGAGGCAAGGACTCTGTCCATTTTGTTCACGGGAGTACCCCCAGGTCCTACCCCGCGTCCATCTCGTGTCAATACGTGCTGAATAAATGGCTCACTCACGCCAGGCCTTGGTAAAGGCAGGGTGCTGGGGACCCCAGAGGAACAGCTGGACGCAAAAGTGATGCAAGCAGGGCTTGGAAGGAACTCAGTCCTACACATGAAGCTCAGGAGTCTGGCTCAGAAGAGGAGCTCTGTGTTAAAGAAGGAGCCCCTCGTCTAAGGGGACAGTTCCCATGTTTATGTGCCTTATTGTGAATCCTGTCTCCAGCTGACTGGGACCTGGGAGACATAGCAGAGGATGCAGGTGGGAAACTACTAGGAAACTGGAGGCAGGCGAAGGCAGCCTAAATAAGACTGAGGGTTGATGACACTTGGATTTCTCTGACTGCCTGAGTAGAGTGTTCAAGCCAGCAAGTGATATGCCTGTTTAGGTTGGGTTGTGTTCTAGCGGTAAAAGGGAAAAAACAAAGGCATGCTGAATTAGTCTCACTCCAGCAGAGTAGAAACAACTTCCGGTTTCACAAAGGCATCTCCTGATTGCAACTGGCTATGGGGCTTGTCTTAAGACCCCACTGATGGGGACCAGCAGGTGGTATGGTTAAGGTGCTGGACACCCACATGACTGAAGACGGTTTGAGTCCCAGACCCGACGACTCGTTTTCTCACTTTCTTCCTCTCTCTCTTTCACTGGTGAGCACATGTGGCCTATCGCCAATTAAAAAGAAGTAATAATAATAAATAAAATGAAACGAAAATAATTCTAGAAAAAGAAAACTTACTGATGAAGCCATCCTGGGATGGTTTAGGATTGTCATAAAACTAGCTTTTGTCAATACACTTTTCATTCTCATGAGCCTCATACCCATGACTGCAGATGTTTGTAGGGGCACCCTGACTCTGAAAAGTACCTTGGGCTCTTTGGGTGACAGCTCTAGTGTTTGGGAACTATTTCCAAAAAGTTCCAAAATGAAACCGTTTCTCTTCATCATGATGGACAGATTGAGGTGCTATAGCTGTGATTTCGATAAATGATGAGTTTATGTGTCTATGAGTAAATCATGATAAATTTGAAGGCATTGGGCATAAAAAAATATGTCAATTTCTAATTAGACTGAATGATATGTTGGGAAATGAGTTAAATCTAGCAAAGCCTGTAATCTTGCCAACCCTATTGCTGTGTTCAATACTGTTGTCATTCCTAGTCTCAGGTCAGATGGAAGAAACTTTCACCTTGCCTGCTACATGGCCCCACCAATCAAAGCAGGTGAGGACCAGTCATCATTGGCTTTATTATGTAGGTGGGGCATGTTTCCTATTTATTTAATAAAGAGGAACACAATTTTTTTTTAGTTTTTTTTCCCCCGTGGTGCACGTACTTACTGGAGAAAGACAGGCAGAGACAGAAAGAGGGAAAATAAGAAAGCACCACCCGGGGAGTGGGGGGATGGCAACACCACAGTCCCTTCTTCTCAATTCTCCTCTCAAGATTTTGGGCACACATGCACACATGCCCAGTGTGATTTCCAAGTCACTGGGTCCAGGACTTGAACTGTGCTGGCCATATGGGAGTCCAGCATTTTACCCACTATGTCACCTACTGACCGCAGGAGAAAAAAAATTTTAATTGTTTTATTTTTTTCAAGTTTTACTGAGGTATAGACAATAATTTTAGATATTTAAGGCATACAATGAGATGTTTCGATATAAGTATAGATTGTGAAATGATTGCCACAGTCAAGCTAATTGATATCCATATATGTCTCTGTCTCTCTCTTCTGTGTATGTGGTAAGAACAAATAAGATCTATTTTCTTAGCAAATTTCAAGTATATGACACGGATGTGTCTCAGTTTACAATGGGATTATGCCCCCAATAAACCCATCATAAGTAGAAAACGTCATGTTGAAAACACGTTGAATAGGGAACCAGCAGTTAGTGTAATGGCTATGTCACTGGACTCCCACGTAGTCGACTGCAGTTCGTGTCCCGGACCCGGTGGCTTAAAACTCACGTCGGGTGCATGTGCGTGCGTGCCCAAGATCCCAAGAGGAGAATGAAGGAGAAGGGATTGCGGCGTGACCATCCCCCCTGGGGGGTGATTTCTCACTTTCTGTCTCTCTTTCTCTCTCTGTCTGGCGAGCACACGTGCCCTATAGTGAAAACCTCTCCAAAAAAAACCCAAAACCAAAACCAAAACAAACAAACAAAAAAAAAACACATTGAATATACCTAACCTACTGGGCGCCATAGCTTAGCTTAGCCTCAAAACACTCACATTAACCTACGGTTGGTCAAAACCATGTAACACAAAGTCTATCTTAAGTACAATGTGTTAAATATTTCATGTGATTTGTTGAATGTACCAAAAGTGAAAGACAGAATGGTTGTGTGGGGACTCCAAACACGGTTCCTACTGAATGCATATCACTTTTGCACCACCATAAACTCAAACAATTGTTTAAGTCAAATGACCACAGGTCAGGGATTGTCTGCACAGTATTAACTAAAGTCACCATGCCGTGTGTTAGCTCTCCAGAACTTATTCATTCTGCCACACTGAAACTCTGTGTCCTTTGATCCACACTTTCCCATCCCTGCCCCTGCACTCCCTGGCAACCACCAAGCTACTCTCTACTTCTATGAGTTCGACATTTTTATTCCATGTAAAAGTGAGATCATGCAGTGATTGTCTTTCTGTACTTGCTTGTTTTGTTTAGCATAATGTCTTTCAGGTTCATCCATGTTGTTGCAAAAGGCAAGACTTCCTTCTTTTATAAGGCTGAACAGTATTTCCCCGTGTATATACGTCACGTTTTCTTTATTCATCAGCAATGGACACTTAGGTTGCTTCTATATCTTGGCTATTGTGAATAATGCTATAATGGTTATCTCTTTGAGATACTGATTTCATTCCCTTTGGATATATAACCAGAAGGAAGATTGCTAAATCATGAAGTCTTTTTATTTTCCCCTTCCCTACACCATAGTGGCTACGTCCAATATCTCTGAAGCCAACATGCTTGGGTTCAAATCCTGTATCTGACACTTGGTCACTCTGTGACCTTTAACAAATTGCTTAACTTCTCTGTGCCTCAATAGTCTTATCTGAAAAATGAATTCCTGCCTTACTGGTGAAGATGCAATGAATTGATACATATCAAAGTCTTAGAAGGGGCCTGGTATGCCCTAAGAATTCAATGTAAGCTGACTAATCTTGTTTTGTTATTCTCGTCACCACTTTTATCAGCCCATCTGTTTTGAAGGGGAAATCAATGTCTGTTCTCTCATGTTTCCCCCTCCTGTTTGGATTTATAGCTCTTAAGGCCAGGGTGTCGGCTGAGTTTTATGGCATTTCTCATTTATTAATCCATTATTTAATCAATCACTACAGACCTTTGCTGTTTATAAAAAGGCATGGCATGAACATTTCTGGTGCAGGGAATGGAATGAGTGGATTCTGACCTCTAGAGGCCTGACCTAATGATCAGTGTCATGGCTGAGTTCCCTGTCTGTTGGGCACAAGCTGTTTGATGTGGTGACCAAATACACCATGTGAAAAGCAGCAAGATGGACTCGCATTGTGGAGTGTATCAGGTATGAGTTCCACTTTGGTCTCCCTGGAGTCACGTCAAGTCTAAGACTCACTGGAAAGAATGGGATCCAAATCAAAGCTGTTATCGGGGTGGAACATCTCTTTCCAAGGCACCTTATAACCAGGCGTAACTCCAAGTCATGTAATCTGCAAAACAGAGATAATTACACCTGCCTGCTCTGTGTCGCGTAGAGACAGTGTGAGGATTAATTAAACAATGACTGCCAAGAACACCGAGCTCCTTTGAGATAAACGCTCTACAAATGCAATCTTAGATGATTATTCAGAATTTCATTCTGTAAATATCAGGATAGACCTTCAGCTTATGAGTCCAGGTTCACACAGACCACATCTGCTCTGCTGGAATTCCCCCAGAGGACAGAAAGCATGCCCGGAAAATTCCTGATCTCCAAACTAACACATTGCTAGAGAACCTTTGGTTTATATAATCACAAACAACTTGACAGATGCTTTCTTAATATTATCAGGGTCTCGCAACAGGTTCCTGCATCTGGAGTTATATTTTCAGTGGTTACAGTGCTCTCTTCCAAATGAACATTTTTTCCACAGTGAGGACCTCATGCAGTTGATTCTACTTGTGACTTTATATTATCACTGCAAGGTGACCAACCATCCTAGTTTTCCCAGAATGTAAGACTTTTCATACTAAAATTGGTGGAATGATCCTATAGCTTAGTGGCTAAGGGAGCCAAATTCCCCACTAGTTCAAATCCCAGCCCTGGCAACTTGAAAAACATGCCAAGTGTATGCCCCAAATTCCAACAGAATGAAAAAAGGGAGTAGAAGGGATTGTAACGTGATCATGCCCCATTAGGGGGTGCTTTTCCTCATACCTCTATTGGTCTATTTTGTCTCTCTCTAGCATATACATGCACCCTCTGGCAATTAAAAAAATAGGTAGCAAAATATTAAAATTGGGATAGTCCTGGGAAAACTGGGTCAGTCAGTCACCCTAACATGATTTTTAATAGTAATGATACTAAATTGCCTTGTGACTTCAGAAAATTTACTTGAGTGTTGGTATCTTGTTCTATAAAATAGTAGGGTTGGAAGTGGTGATTATAAGAAATGATTTTTTTATTCAGGGCCAGCAGGTGGTGTAGTGGTCCAGCAGTTGGACTTGCACATGGCCGAATACAGTTTGAGCCCTGGACCTGGTGGCTTAAAACTCATCCCAGGCGCATGTGTGTATGTACTCAAAATCTTGAGAGGAGAAGGGATTGTGGTGTGGCCAACCCCCCCTTGGGGGTGACTTCTCTTTCTCTCTTTCTGTCTCTGGTGAGCACATGTGCCCTATAGCAAAATGGGGGGGGGGGGGAGGGAGGACAAGGAAAAATGAAATTTTATGCAAAAAACAATCCTAAATGCTTTATGCTTAACTCTCACCATAACTCCTCAAGGAAGAGTCATTATCATTATATCTGTCTGACAGGTGGAGCACATGGAAATAATTTGCTTGATGTCACACAGTTGGTAAACTGGCAGAGCTATGGTTCCCAGTCAGGTAACAAAGTACCAGGCCTATACTCCTAAGATCTATGCAATACCTGTCCCTAAGATAACTCCAGAGTTCAGAGTCAGCCCCACCTAATAGTGCAGAAGCCGGGGGCCTTTGCTACCATTAACCCATCTGCTTTCTGCTCCTGCAGGTTGGCTCTGCTGAAAGCTGGCCTCACAGGCTGACCCACTCCCCCCAGGCAGAGTCACCCCTGGCCTGGCCTCTATCTTTCTAAAATAGACCAGATGAACCCTCAGTGCCAGAGATGGCCAGGGATGACATTCCTTGCTTGACTTGCTGGCTTGGCTGCTCTCTCTGCCCTGGGTGAGAACTGGGCCCCCCTTGAAGACATGAAACTTTCTCTTCTCTCCTCCTCAAAAACTCAGGTATTCTGGGGAGTTAGGTTGCTTTTCATTTTCAAACTGCAAATAAAAAGTGCTAGTTACAATTCCTTTCATTACAATTCCATTCCTTTCCATTGTAAGTCAGGTATCTGCTCACAGTCCACAGGCTGTCTGCATTAGTCTGCTCAGGCTGCCATTACAATGTACCACAGACTAGGTGGTTTAAGCAACATGGGTTGATTTTCTTCTAGAGGCTAGAAGTCCAAGATCAAGGTCCTGATGAGGGCCCACTCCCAAGCTTAAAGACAGCTGCCTTCTGTGTCCTGCCATGGCGGAGAGAGTGAGCATGTGTACACACTCTGACGCCTCGCCTTCCTTCTGTGAAGCATTAACCCCATCACGAGGGCCCTACCCTCAGGACCCCTTCTAAATATCATTGTCTCCCTAAGGCCCCTTCTCCAGAGAGCATCACCCTGGGAATTTGGTCCATGGTAGTAGCTAATCGATTATTTTCTGAATACCCTATACCTGACTCCCCTACCATCAGGGAGAAATACTTTAGCAACTCAAAGGGGATAGATTTCCCTTATTGTGCCAAAGCCAAAGTGACTTTCTGGTCTTTCCCCTTTTTTGTGTTTGTTTCCACTGCAGGAAAAAAAAAATTAATCTCTAGTAAAGCATCTATTCTACCTGTGCAAAACAGCATCAAAATAATAACTTACCTAATTTAGCTCAAAGTGATTTATGGGCTGTAGTTTCAAGTGACCTTGGTATATAGCCACATTTCTACCTTTGATTTTAATTCAAAATTAAGGTTCAAGTGGCGCAATCAAGAGCAAAGTATTATTTTTTTCTATCAGATAATTAGCCATCACCATTACCTAAATGCTAATGGCCACTCACGCCTTGTTTTGTTCGAGTCAGGGAGCCCGACAGAGATACCACGTAAAACTTGAGGGCTATGGTTAGCTTGTGGAGCCAGGAAGACTAGGTCATCTGGACAAGTGGTCTCTGATTAACTCTGAACACTAACTGGAGGTGTTCCAGCTGACGCAAAACCCCACTGGTGCGTCTAACACCCACCTTATTTGTTTGTTTTTACCACCATGTTCTAGCTACTCCACTACTCAAGCTTTGGTTTCATTATAAAGTAATACCTTTAGAAGTCTAAAGTGTTTTTCTATACCATGTTTCCTCCCTGGAAACACCATTACTAGTTGTCCTAGCAGGGCAAAACCCAAGTTAGTTATGGGATCACATGTCAGAGATGACCTGGCATTAGTAACTCTAGCCTGCCTGCTTTAGTTGGGTTTCTTTGACTCAGGGTTGTTGCAAGAATTCAATAAAATAATTTACATATGTCAAGCACTTAGCACGGCATCGTGTGTAATAAATATTAGTTGATTTCATTATTTTCATTATCTTGGAGGAAAAAGTTATTATTTTTCTTTTGTCTGCCATAAAAAGAGGCAGCTGAATGAGCTTTTTTTGAATGAAGATTATCTAGACCAGTGGTTCCCAGAATTTTGGATTTCAAGGCCCATTAAAACTTAAAAAAAAGAAATTGGGATTGATGTGGTGCTGCTTACTTTTTATTTTTCCAGTCTAAGGCGTGTGAAAATTAATTTCCAGCCATTAGCAACAATATGGTGCTACAAACAAAGGGAGTTGTATTACAGATATACCATATAATTAAAATGGAATAAATCTATCGTATGGGAAAACATGTCTATCACTCACTCATACTTTTCTCATTTTGTTGAGGGATGGTAGAATCATGGAGGGCTGGCAGGGGACATGAGCTCACATTTAGAAATCACTAATCCAGCCCAAACCTTTGCCTTCATAAACTATCTGAGCCGAGTGGTTGTCGCTCCTAATTTTAGGGATCTTTAGGCATGAAGATTTCACAGTCCTCCTGGCAGCTTGTTCTAAAGTTTAATCATGCTCAAGTTATGTTGGAGCTGCCAGAGGACTGAATTTAACCAGGAAAACAAAACAAAACAGCCTGACCTGTCTGCCTCCTGGGTTCGCTGGGCCTTCCGAGGGGTTTAAATTTATAATCAAATCTCCTCATGGTCATGCAATTTTGGAGACAAGTCACACTCAGAGGAAGTCCTCTTCAAAATAAAAAAAGAAGAAAAGGAAAAAGCAACATGTGACGCTCACTTTTTAATAATTTTTTATTATAATTTCTAACTTGAGGGGTGTGGTGTGGTTTTTCAAGGGCTGTATACCATATGTAATGATCAAGTCAGGGACATGGACGTATCCACCATTGCCAACATTTATCATTACTTTGTGTTGTGCATATTTAAAACCTGCTCTTCTGGACCAGCAGTTGGCAAAATGGCTATGTTGCTGGACTCCCATTTAGTCGACTGCGGTTCGAGTCCTGGACCCAGTGACTTAAACTCACGTC
This sequence comes from Tupaia tana, assembly GCA_026018925.1. Taxonomy (NCBI): domain Eukaryota; kingdom Metazoa; phylum Chordata; class Mammalia; order Scandentia; family Tupaiidae; genus Tupaia; species Tupaia tana. The sequence goes on from JAKSZU010000020.1 coordinate 10,388,286, forward strand.
TGGCACATATGCATGCATGCCCAAGATCCTGAGGGGAGAATGGAGGAGAAGGGATCATGGTGTGGCCATCCTCCCGGGGGGGGGGGGGGGGGCGTGATTTCTCACTTTCTGTCTCTCTGTCTCTCTCTGTCTTTCTGGTGAGCGCACATGCCCTATAGCAAAAGCCTCCTCCCCCCAAAAAAATAATAAAAATAACCGTGCTCTTCTGATTATTTTGAAATCTGTTATTACACGTGACCAGCTTTCTGTACTCTACTGTATTACAGTACACTATGCCCCGTCCCACTCATTTACATGTGCTCTTGTATCTGTCCGTCGGGTGCTCTCCTCCCAGCTTCTGGTATCCACCATAAACCTCTGCTTCTATGCCATCGAATGAGAGCATACAGTATTTGCCTTTCAAAGCCTGGCTTATTTCACTTAGCATTATTTTTTTTCCCAGGTTTATCCATTTTGCCTCAAATGAAGGTGACTGTCACTTTTGTCAGTTCTCTCTAGGGGCTTATGAATATTCTGGAAGTGAATCAGTGTAATTCATCCCTGTATCAAGTCATGAGATTCTTTTTTGTTTTGTCTTGTTTCTTTTTTTTAAGAGGTTTTTGCTATAGGGCGCGTGCGCTCGCCAGACAGACAGAGACAGAGAGACAGAAAGCGAGAAATCACCCCCTAGGGGGGATGGCCACACAGCAATCCCTTCTCCTCCATTCTCCTCTTGGGATATTGGGCATGCACGCACATGCGCCCAGTGTGAGTTTTAAGCCACCGGGTCTGGGACGTGAACCATGGTCTACTACGTGGGAGTCCAGAGACATAGCCATTACGCTAACTACTGGTCCCAAGTCATGAGATTCTTAATCAGAGTAAATACAAAATTAAAGAGGACTCACTGTCATGGCCTCTACCTCCACGTGGACCCAAGCATTCATGTGAGTCGCTGGATATGTCTGACTTTTCATCCAAATTTCTAGGCCTCTTTAAAAGCCTTTTTAGGAACAGCATGTGGCATGGTGATTAAGATCTCACTTGACTGACTGCACAGTTTGAGTCCTGGACCCAGTGACTTGGAAAACTCACTGGGCACGGGTGCATGCATGTCCAAAATCCGGAAATGAAGGAGAAATGGAAAAGAAGGCATTGTGGTGTGACCATCACCATAGGGAGTACTTTCTCATTCTTTCTCTCTCTGTGAAGTACACATGCCCACTGGCAAAAACAAAAAACAAAATAAAACAACAACAACAAAAACCAAACAAAGGAATCTTTTCATAGTTAAAGTAATTAGAAGAAAATAAAACCAGAATCTCTCCACTTGACATCTGTAATGATTAGTGAAAAAATAAGAAGTTTGTTGCTATTCAGAAATGTTGAATAGTAACTTTGGAGTGTCTACATTCTGTTGGAGCATAAAGTAGGAGCATTTATTTTCTTTCTTTTTTTTTTTTTCTAACAAGATTAATTCATGTTACAAATAAACTCCTCAATGGGGCTGAAATTCCTTTATTCTTTTAATAAAATTGCAAATTTACCAGAAATTCCACCCTTTTGTTTAAGTTGGGTCTATACCAGGCAGCTAGTGATGGAGTACACCTCATTATTTGCATCCATTTGGTGTGTGGCTTCAGAATGATGAGGGACTAGACAGAATAGAAAGTTAACCTGAAATAAATTTAGAGGACTATCAAAATATTTATTTGCTCCAAAACTCTTCCTGGTCTAACAAATAAACAAACAGTAGTAATAAAGGTTTAAATATGGCTTTCTTACATTCCATATCCCCTCCCCCCCCATAGGGCATGTGCACTTACAGGAGGAAAACAGAGAGAGAGGGTGAGAAATCTCCCCCCAGGGAGTAGGCCATGCTGCAATCCCTTCTCCTCCAGTCTCCTCTCAGGATTTGGGGCACACACATGCACACACACACACACACACACACACACACATACGCCCAGCCTGTTTTCAGACCGCCAGGTCTGGGGCTCGAACTATGGAGTCAGCCAAGTGGGATCTGATATCTCAACCACCACACCCATTGGCTTGCCCCCATTCTGTGCCTTTCTATCACATTTACAGTGATCTTCTCTTCAGCCCTTACTTACCATGGCATCTTCCTGTACCTATAAGTCAGGACGACTGACCTAACAGAATATTTGAAATTTTGATTATCTTAGAAAACTTCTAGATGCCGCATCACTGTATCTGAACATGTGCAGCAACTGACATTGTGAAATATCAGACTGTAGTCTCAATTGTCAGGATATTAATTTTTATATTTTGGTTTTCGAAAAAAAACCACCTGAAGATGTGAATCAAATGAGTTTTTATACCCACGTACAGACTCATCCATTCACTCCAGGAAGCTGAGAATTGCCAACAAAACACTTCTTTTTGTTTCTAAATGTTATCACTGCATTAGACATTTTTCTAGTTTTAAATCAAGGAAGAAAGGTGTGTGTGTGTATATATATATATATATATATATATATATATATGTTTTTTTTTTCTTTAAGTGCTCCCAAGAATCAGGCAGACAACTGAAAAACAGGAGCGATGTCAGCTTTCTTCAGTGTGTATCATTCTAAGTGAGAGCATCATTCCTCAGTTACAGGAGTGTGCTTTAGGGAAGGCGGAAATTCCCTTTTGTGCAGGGGAATTCTCTTTACCCATGGAATTCTTTGTGATAAATTCTGAAAACTAAGATTACACACTACATGTTGATCTCCTTTATGATATGTGGGTATTCTGAATAAAAGCCTAATTGTACTTTTTGGTCTTCTCCCTCAAAAAGCAAAATACAATTTTTAAAAAATCAGAGAAGGACCCAAGATCACAAGGATTCACTCAATAGGATTCTTGCCAAAAGGAAGATATATCACTATTCAAATAGAAATAGAAATGACTCTAGCAGGCTTTCACAATCCAGTGCCCCTGCTTTTAGCAAATTCAAGAAACTAGGACATTACTAGGTCCCTATACTACCAAGGGATTATTTTTTGAATACGAAACCCAGCCTAGGCTGCATGAAGGACATTGGAGAAAGCCACAGAGACACCGAGCAGGGAGAAAGGCGGGGTAATGTTTCAACGAAGTCTTTATTGGACTTTATTGGAAAGAAGCGCTCTCGGGGACATGTTTAAATGACAGTCCTCAGAGGTACAATTCTCCCTGTGTATATGGACCCTGCTTACGTTATGCTGCCAGTCTTTGCTAATGTATTACAGCATGAGTGCTATTTATAATCAACAAAATTACCAACGCTGTAATCATGCACGTTTGCTGATAGTAATTATGACAGAATAAATAGCAGACCGAATGCCTTTGCTGCGGTTACTGATGTTGATGGCAAACATGGCCAAGGAAGATTTTCTTTTTCCCTTCATATGGAAGCCATCCAGGAGGGTGGAACCTGCCAGTGTTTGCCAGAAGAAAGGTAGTTAAAAATAGACTTCCTGAAAGGAGATGTCGGAAAGGTACATTGCATCTTTCAATGGCTGAGGTTTATGAGTTCACTTATTTTTAAAAATAATTGCATATATGTTTATATAAACTATACACGCAACTGTGTGCTCATTAGTCCCCCTCTTGGGAAGACTGTGGCTAATCCAAATTTGGTCCTGACATGATTCTCCATGCCCTTCTTTGGTGAGATTATGCTCCTGCCCCACCAAAGCACCTGTGTATTATAAAGTTCCTTTAGGGGACCAGCAGATGGTGTAATGGTTATGTCACTGGACTCCCACATAATTGACCGGGGTTCAAATCCCAGACTCAGTGCCTTAAAATTTATGCAGGCTGTGTGTGTGCATGCATGCTCAGGATCCCCAGAGTAGAAAGGAGGAGAAGGGATTAGGGCATGGCCATTCCCCCAGGGAATGATTTCTCACCTTCTGTCTTTCTGGTGAGCCCATGTACCCTATAGCAAAAATCTCTCTCTAAAAAAAAAAAAAAGAACAAAAAAATAAAGTTCCATTTGTATTGCCCTCAGCAGTTACTACTGATGCTAGGTGAGAAATCGAAGCCAGAGGCTTTTACTACCTCTACTATAATGAAGAGCTCCAGTCCTACCAGTGATATAAAGATTGAGCTATTTGAGGAACATTTTATCTTGCGGATGGTTTTATTTCCTTGTGGCTTAAATTATGAGTAAATGTTTTTCTTATTTCTTACTTTCCCCATAAGTAGTCTTTTCAACAGCAAAATTACTACTCATTCTTAATAACTACCAGGCAATAAAGTGAGATGTCTATGTGGGAGATAGTGGGTGTGCATTCCAATTATTTCATTCATCATTATTTCAGAATGGCAAGAGGTAGGAATTTCTGGGCCTCTGGAGAGAGTAGCTTAAAAGATGGCAGAAAGTTAGTATCAGTGCTTTGCTTCTTGAGGGAAGCGATGGCTTCATGGTTGCTCTGGGATTGACTAGGCAAAGGCAAATAACATAAAATTGATCCCTTTATAGTTAGGCGATCTATTAAATAGTGCATTCAGTTGAGCTTGTTTTTAAAAGTCCTTGCTCTTTAACTCAGCAATTACTATTTCGAGGGACTTATCCTAAGGAATTCATTACGTACATGGCAGAGAGAAACATGCGAGAGTATCGTCGACATCAATGTTTATGCTGGTCCCTATTTTGGCTCACAGACTTAGGGAACAAGATGTGTCTGGTTCTTTATTTCTAAGATGTTCTTGAAGGCAGGAGGGAGAGAATAGGGAGGAAGAAAAAGCAAATATTATGAGGTCGAAGTTTGGGCATCTGGGCTGTTACATGGCACTCTCTTGAGCATTACTCGGAAGGCCTCCTGAAGGACACTCCACTCCTAGAAGGCCAGGAGGCTGGAGCCTTCATTCCGCAGTTCTATGCCCCATTGGCTGAAGGTTGCCTAGCGATAGGGGCAACATAACTCTTATCCTTGGCCTCCAGGCTCCTTCAGCATGGGCAAGGCCCCTGTGCTAGCTAGAGCTGGGGCTGTGAGCACCAGGTGAGTCTGACCTCTCAGGGGGCTATCCACTGCAGTGGGGGCTGAAACCAAAGGTTGGCCAAGGACCAGGACCCTGGGAACTAGAGGCGGCCACTATGGCCCCGTTGAAAACTCCTCACAGCTCCACTAATTAGAAACTATTTAAGAACATTGTTAAAGATTTATACAATGGAATATTTTGCAGTCATCAACAATTATGAAGTCTGTACTTATTTATGGACATAAAAAGGCATATGCCAACGGACAGAAGCATGTTACAAAACAGTGTATACACCATGTACTAGTTTATTTTTCTTCTTTTTGGAGAGGATTTTGTGTGTGCTTGCCAGAAAGACAGAGAGAGACAGAGAGACAGAAAGTGAGAAATTACCCCCCAAGGGGATGGCCACGCCACAATCCGTTCTCCTTCATTCTTCTCTCGGGATCTTGGGCACACACGCACACACGCCCAACTTGAGTTTAAGCCTCCGTGTCCGGGACTCGAACTGCGGTCGCTTACATGGGAGTCCAGTGACATAGCCATTACACCAACTACTGGTCCTGAGTTTATTTTTCTTAAATAAAAAACACTGTAAAAACACAGATGCTCTCTGGGTTATGGAACACACAACAGGGACAGAGTTGTTTTATACTAACTGCTCCACAAGGTACAGAATTTAATTTTGGAGATGTGGACACACTCACATCCAAGTGTGCAATACGAGACAGCCCAGTGCAAGCCGCCCGCTGCCTCCCACCCGTGCCCGGTCTCCATCTGCTCCTCCCTGCTGTGATCTCCACGGCAGCCACACTAATTCCCTGTGTTGTGTTGCTCCCTTTGCTGCATTCTAATCGCGACTGGAAAATGGTGATAAGGACAGAGGCTAGCAGTCTATCTGAAGGCACAAAGGAAAATTACAGCATCCCTTGTACAGAGTTTGTGGCTAGTCATGGGTGGTTCAATAGTTTCAAAGATCTTGTCTTTTTACTTTTTTTTTCCCAACCATTTCAAAAGGGAACAGTCGTAGAGTGAATGGTGATACAAAAGCAGCAGAGGCAAATTGAAAGCATTTCAATGTATATGAAATGTGATTTGCTCAAGACCTTTGAAAACTAGATGATTGCATAAATTGGAAGAGGCCTTGTATTCCCCAGGAAAGGTGGTTTTCTCTGGATGGTGGAATTTCAAATTGTACTCTTTTGTTGGCACTTTTCCAATCTATCTTCCAGAATTATATTAGTTGAGTAACAAAGCATGATGATGAAGGGAACAAGGATGAAAGATGGGGCATCTTCTCAGTCATTTGTAGTTTCATAGAAAATCTTCACTAATAAAGACAAAGAAAGGCGGGTCAGGGCATCCATGGGTGAATCTGTTGAAGAAACTGTCTGAAGCTCTGTTTCAAAGCTCTTTATTTAGCTAGATAGATTTTTGCTATAGGGCACATGCACTTGCCCGAGAGAGAGAGAGAGAGAGAGAGAGAGAGAGAATTACCACCACCCCCCGCCCCCCCGCCCCCGGGTGATGGCCATGCCACAATCCCCTCTCCTCCATTCTCCTCTGGGATTTTGGATGCATGCACATGCACTTGGTGCTTGGTGTGTTTTAAGCCGCTGGGTCTGAGACTTGAACTGCGATTGACTATGTGGGAGCCCAGCGATTAACCATTATACCATCTGCTGGTCCCTTGAAGGACTTTAAGTAAGAGACAACATCAATTCCACCTGTTAAAAAATGAAGGGGCGTGGCCTATAGAAATTAAGGCCATGGTTGCTCCTCCTCAGCTCCCACCCATTCCCAACATCTCCTGTAGCCACCCCGCAATGGCTTTCCAATCAGCGAGAACCTGGATTGAGATCTCAGCTATTTCCGTGACAGGACAGACCTAGCATCCCAGACCAAGGCCAGGCGGCCTGAGCGTAGCTAGCTGCAAGTCGACTTCCTCCCCAGCCTTCCTCTCCCTCTGACGGCACTGAGCAGTGAAACAGATCCAACTGGTAATTCCCCAGCAGCTGTTTCCGACATGAAGTAATGCCAGCTGTGTCTAGCTGATGAACTAACAGAAACCTGTTGAGGGTGGGCCCTTGTGCAGGAATCACTTTTTTTAGTTACTATTTAAAGCAAGGTAGTTCCTTGGGTCTTTAACATAGAAACAATTATTTTCTAATTATGTTTTAAAAGATGCTGTTTTAAAAGTGCCATGTATTTTAAAAATTATGTCTGTGCCCAGACTGAATACAGCTATACTAAATTCTGTAATTCAAATAGAAGTTAATACATATTTATACTTGTCAGGACATAAAAAAATGAAGGTTGATGGGTATTAGGAAGAACAGGGACATTATTTAAATTTCATGCACTTTAATGGAAGAACTGGTTCAGTTGTTGTCCTCCTTTTCTTCAAAATGATGATTTTCAGGGCAGGATTTTCAACACCCCGTGGTGTCACCAATTATCCCAAGGGAGGCCACAAAATGGACATTACCTTGTCTTCGGTGTGCCTTGCATTCATTGATTTAATAGGCCCACCTGGACATTTTTCAAAGCCAGTAATTGAAAACGCAGCCTGACAGGTTAGGAGAGTAGCAGAGCCTGGGAGGCAGGGGTGGAGCAGGACGGGTGGCCGCTTCCTCATCAGCCGCTTCAGCAGGTGCAACCAATGCCAGGTGCTGAGCACGCTGGCCCCTCCCACCCGAAGACCCGAGGACAGGACAGGCGCATCCTTCCTGGTACCGATGGGCCTCCGAGAAGGGTTCAGAAGCAGGTGAGCACTGGAAAGTTGTGTGATAAAACTGCTGCTTGCCACGAATTCTATAAGGTTCCAAATCAAGCATGTTACAGAGAGTGTATTCTTTTTTTCTTTCTTCATCATTTGCAATGCTCTTCATTCCTTTTCCTTCCTCTCTCTCCTTCTGTCACTGTTTCGAGCCCAATGAATCCAGTTCTATTTCCACACATCCATTATTATTGTAGGTAGCTAAAGCAGGAATTTAAAATATTAACTTTCATAAAATATTAACCGTTCCTACCTGTCTGTCAGTATTTTCCACCACTGCCTTCATCCCTTCAGGTATCTAGGCAATTCTGTGCTCATTATCTCAAGGGAAGATGTGACTGTGGCGAGCAGAGGAGAGAGTGCGCATGAGCAAGCTTTACCTGATAGCTCGGGGCATAATGAGGCTTCCAGGAAAAACAACTTCTTTCGGGAAAGATGTCATAAGGAATTATAAGGGAAGGAATTTCCCCAAACTGGGTGTGGAGATCAAGACTAGAAGACATGTTTTCTGTTAGTAACTAGCCAGGCTTAGAGATGATCTTAGAACCAAGTGACAGATGAAACCAAGGACAAGAAGACCCTGGAGAGGGACTTCAGAGTGACTATAGGGAGTGGGGTCTTAGATGGTCACACAGAAGCCTCCTCTGCCTCCAGTGAGGCCCAGACACACCAGCAGGAGCTGTGAGGCCTAACGGAGCCTGTGGGCCAGAAGAAAGGATCGTCACTGCGACCTGTGTGGGTCAACACCGGGATGGTGGGTGCTGGAGGACGTGTGTGGCGAGGTCATTCTTGCAGAACCAGAAGATGGCGTAATGGTTACGTCACTGGACTCCCACATAGTTGACCATGGTTCAGGTCCTGGACCCAGCAGCGTAAAACTCACGTGGGGCACATGTGTGTGCATGCCCAAGATCCCGAGAGAATGGAGAAGAGATTTCTAGCTTTCTGTGCCTCTGTCTCTGTCTGTCTCTCTGGTGAGCACGCATGCCCTCTAGCAAAAATCTCTCCTGAAAAACATTAAAAGATAATTTTTACAACCAGGCAGCCCGCCCCCTGCCCTACACTCCTGCCACACCTGAACCGTGGTATTCTGAACCTCTGTGGGAAGGAAGCAGAGTGCCTGAGACTGAATTTCTAGGTTTGAAACAGACAGCAGGCTTAATGGTATGAAATAGACTACATCTTAATACATTTGAATTGTGAACAAGACTCACGTCACTTACAGGGTCATTAATGTCCCCTGTTGTGTTGTTAAAATGATTAAATCTATGGTCACAGATTTTCCATGAACTTTAACATTTTTTTCTTTTCCTCAAAATATTCACGGTAGGAGGATTATTATCCTCTTAGTAAGGTGAGAAAGCAGGATGCAGATGAGAGACCAAGAGACGCATGTTACTTTGGATAGCTGATATCTACATTCGGGCTCACTCAATGACCATGCTCCCTAGTCCTTTTCAAACCCTCTTCCCACTGTCTTCTTCCACCACCTACCACTTCATGTTCCCTTTCCTTACACAAATTTCAAATGCCTTTTAAAATATGCATTCTTGCAATCTTTATTTTATTTTATTTTTTTGAGAGGTTTTTGCTATAGGGCGCGTGCGCTCGCCAGACAGACAGAGAGAGACATAGAGACAGAAAGCGAGAAATCACCCCCCAGAGGGGATGGTCACGCCGCAATCCCTTCTCCTCCATTCTCCTCTTGGGATCTTGGGCACGCACGCACACGTGCCCAGCGTGAATTTTAAGCCACCAGGTCCGGGACACGAACCGCGGTCGACTACGTGGGAGTCCAGCGACATAGCCATTACGCTAACTGCTGGTTCCCTTCTTGCAATCTTTTAAAACAAAATAAATGATATATTTAGAAGGAAAAACAATGGGACAAAGAACTGCTTTGTTTTCGAAGATTTTCCTACTTATTCCCATCATTCTCAAATAGGACCCCATTAGTAAGCTCCTTGAAGGTAAGGGGCACCTCTCGTCATTCCTTACTATGTTTGCATGGAGTCAAGTTAGGAAGTCATCCTCTGATTGGTTCATGCACTCCAGAGTAGTTAGAGTGCCCTCAGCTGAAAATACTCAAAAGGATAGGACTAGGAAGACTTACCTGGTACAACCCCTTCTACTCACAGTGAGAAATATAGTTATTGTTCAAGGTCACACAGCCAAAGAGGGACAAGGGGAGTAGCAATAAAGCCCGTTCTCTGTTCCCAGAATTCTTTTCTACACAGTAGATTGATTGCCTGTTTGCTCAAGAAAAATAAGTTCAAACATTGATGAATTTAACAATGTCCTAACAAACTTCATTTATAAAAAATAGCCCTTGAACCAAAAAATAAAAATAAAAATTGGCATATAATGTTCTTTTTACTTGAGATGCTTTAAAAATTTCTTCTGCAGAAAAAAAGGGTGACAATAAATTCTCATATTGAAAATGTCAAGTTCCTATTTGTTATATGATGATGTCAGTGACTGCAAAATATGAATTTCTAGTTGAGGATATAAACCCTTCAAAGATTTGGATTCCAATATCTATAGAGATACAAGTGATAACTATGAAGTTGCTTGGCGTGAGTTGTTTTGAAATACTTGTTATGACTGTCATTGTTCACAGCAAGTCTGTATATGGGTATGTCTGAAAGAGAGATTGCAGTTGCTGATATTTGTACTCATATTTGTCACTGTCACCAAACTCCAAGCGGATATTACCAAAGGATTTCATTCACATGCAAGAGATTATGGCTTACAGGTTGCCAGTAGTTACTGAGTATCTACTAAGTGTAAGGACCATGCCACAAAGATGGGATACTTTCACTTCTGTATAAAACTGGCTGGAATGGGACCAGCAGTTAGGGTAATGGCTATGTCACTGGACTCCCATGTAGTTGACTGTGGTTCAAGTCCTGGACCTGGTGGTTTAAACTCACGCAGGTAGCGTGTGCGTGCATGCCCAAGATCCCAAGAGGAGAATGGAGGAGAAGGGATTGAGGCATGGCCATCCCCCCAAGGGGTGATTTCTTGCTTTCTATCTCTCTGTCTCTGTATTTCTGGTGAGCGCATGCACCCTATAGCAAAACCCTCTCAAAAAAAGAGAAAACTGGCTGGTACACACTATGACTAATTCATGTGTTCTTCATTGATACATTCATTCAACAGGTAGTCTGTAAACATGCATTGGGCTCCTAGAGTATTATAGATATTGTTCTAGGTGCTGAGGATACAGCAGTGAACAGGAAACAAATTTTATGTTTTTTCTTTTCTTTTTTTAATTGCCAGAGGGCACATGCACTCAATGGAGAGAGAGAGAGAGAGAGAGAGAGAGAGAGAGAGAGAGAGAGCGCCCCTCCACAGAGTGTGTTCACACCACCATTCCTTCTCCTCCATTTCTCTAATTCTGTTGGGATTGGGCGCACACATGGGCACATACCCAGGATGTTTGTTAAACCACCAGAATGAGGATTTGAACCATGGTAAGCCATGTGGGTGCTGGCTTCCTTAACCAGCTATGGAGCCAGCCCAAGTTTTATGTTCTTGTAAACAAATAAATGCACAAGGCAACTGCTCTCTTTAGCAGGGCTAAGCATTGCATTGTATCATTTAATTCTCAGAACAACCACGTGGGCCCTACTATTTATTTAGTGTGAGTAAAATAAAGGGCAGAAAGAGTAAATAGCTTTATCCCAGGTCTTAAGCCGTATGTGGCAGAGGTGACATACCAATTCATCAAATCTTATTTCAGGGATCATGATCTTAACCTCTATAAAACTGCAGTAGGTTGAATATTCATGTTCTCTTAACATTCATATACTGAGGGCTGGCAGGTGGTGTGGTGGTTAAAGGCACTGGATTTCCACATGGTCAACTGTGGTTCAAGTCCTGGGTCTGGAGGATTGCTTTCTTACTTTCCCTTTCTCTCTCTCTGTCCCTGTCTGGTCAAATTAAAATAATAACAAGTGGAAATAAATACATAATTCTTTTTAAAAAATTCATATATTGAAACTTAATCCCTAGTGCGATGGTGCTGGAAGATTTGGGAAGTGATTCGTTTGTGAAGATGGAGCCCCCATGAAGGGGGTTAGTCCTTTATAAAAGGTACATTATTACCCTTTGCCATGTGAGGACACAGAAAAAAAGAAGGCCACCTATGAACTAGGAAAAAGACCCTACCCAGATACTCAACATGACAAGGACCTTGATCCTGGACTTCCCAGTCTCTAGAACTGTGAGAAATAGATTTTTTTGTTTCTTTTCTTTTCTTTTTTTTTTGGAGTGGTTTTTTGCTATAGGGTGCGTGTGCTTGCCAGAGAGACAGAGAGATAGAAAGGGAGAAATCATCCCCAGGGGGATGGCCATGCTGCAATACCTTCTTCTCCATTCTCCTCTCAGGATCTTGGGCACACACGCACACACACCTGGTGTGAGTTTAAACCACCAGGTCCAGGACTCGAATCGTGGTCGACTACATGGGAGTCCAGCAACATAGCTGTTACACCAACTGCTGGTCCCTTATTTGTTTGTTTATAAGTCACCCAGTCTATGGTATTCTGCTATATTAACCTGAACAGACTAAAATAAAAACTTTACCACCATCACCTACTAGATGCTAGGAATGGTGGGAAGAACAGAAAATGCCTCTCTAACCTAGCAGGTGGCATACTTAAGTAGGCGAAGTTTCAGCAGGTGCATGTAGGAAGGACAGCTCATCCGCAATAGTGGGTCTGGAAAGGCTTTCTGGAGAATGTGAGCCCTGATCTGAGTCTTGAAGAATAAATGGGAATTGGGAACCAGCAGTTAGCATAATGGCTATGTCGCTGGACTCCCATGTAGTCGACCGCGGTTCGCGTCCCGGACCCGGTGGCTTAAAACTCACGCCGGGCGCGTGTGCATGCGTGCCCAAGATCCCGAGAGGAGAATGGAGGAGAAGGGATTGCGGCATGACCATCTCCCCTGGGGGGTGATTTCTCGCTTTCTGTCTCTCTGTCTCTCTCTATCTGTCTGGCGGGTGCACGCGCCCTATAGCAAAAAAAACCTCTCCAAAAGAATAAATGGGAATTGATCAGGAAAAGGGGGTGGAAGAGTACTGCTAGCCAGAGGGCAACGTTAACTTTATGCGTGGAGCATGTAGTGATGTCAGGAGCCATGACACACGAGAGAAAGAAATCAAGGTAGGTTGAGAAGGGCCTTAGATACCACTGCAGGGAGAAGTTTGACTTTCCGTCTAAATGAAATGGGAAACTCACTACTGCCTGATTTTAAGAAAGAGAGTGCCAGGACCCCACTTACACTTTCAGTAATTCCCCTTGGGCTTCTTGTTCACCAAGTCTTTGGTAAGAGTGGAGTTTCTTTCTCTCCTCCTTCCAAACCTCCAGCTCCTAGGAATGACCTGAGCCAGATCCACAATATTCATCTTAAACATTTTACTGCCAGTGAAACTACTGATATAAAGAAAGAAATTTTGGGGAACAGCAGTTGGCACAGAAGTTATGTCACTGGAATCCCATATGACTGACCGCAGTTCAAGTCCTGGACCTGCTAGTTTGAAAACCATGCTGGGTTCCTGTGCATGCGTGCCCAAGATCCTGGGAGGAGAAGACATTGAGGCATGGCCATCCCCCCTGGCAGGGGGATGATTTCTCACTTTCCCTTACTGTCTCTGTCTCTGACTCTCTCCGTGGTGGGTGCATGTACCTTAAAAAAGAAAAGAGAGATTTTTATATTCTTTAACGAAGAAAGGCAGGGAATTGGAATGTAAGCTGACTGGAAGGTATCTGGATACATTTGGTTTCAATTTAGCAAGTATTTGTGGAGGGCCTCAATATATCTAACACGGTTTTAGATGTTGAATGGGATTCTAAAGAAATACTGATGATAGCAAAGCAGCAGTAAAACAAGATGCTCTTGGAGGTTCACCCACTTGGGAAGGTTCCAGGTTTACATCTGGAGACCTTCCTGAGTGCACTGGGTGTGGGCGGGCCTATGATGCAGGGCTAACTGAAACAGGAGGTGGGTCACAGCCTTAAGGTCTTGTTGGTTGTGCGGTCTCTCTTCTCTGTCTCTTTCTGTCCCTCACTCATGAAAGAAATAACAACAAAAATACTGCATATATAATAGTTGACTCTCTATCCTGACAAGTTTTTTTTTTCTTTTGACAAAAATAAATGAAACAGCATGTGAATTTCCAATTTTATGTAATAAAACACCAGGACAGGAAGAAATCCATGTTGGATGAGGTTGTCATGGAGAGGGAAACCTTAGATGAACTGGGAAGGGTTAGGCTCCTAGGATGTGAGAAGACTCCAGAATGAGTTATTTTCTGTAATAGCAGTAATCTCTATTTCTTCATGGCTAGACAGACTCAAATGTTAATTGTACTTTGCACAAGAAAAATTAAACCATGAATATAAAACCACACAAACATGAGGACAACTAAATCTTCCTGCTTAACCGTTTATTCCTTGTTAAGTCACTTTTTTAGAATGAATTGTTATTAGAAAACTGGGGGCAGAAACTGGTTTCTGGAAAGAGCAAAATAAACTCCCTGAGGTGTGAAAATGAAATCTAGCTTTGGAGTTGTGGTGGACCAGACACAACAGGATCGCTCCCCTAGGTGGTCAAGTTTACCAGGAGCATCCTCTGAAGAGGTTGAAAAATTAGTAGAAAAGTGTTTGGGAGGAAGTTAGCTTGAATACTCACCACTGTGTAGATTAGAAATTTGATAAAATTCTTAAAATATTATATATTTATTTCTTCTGAGAAAGGGAGAGAGAGAGAGAGGCACCCTTAACAGGATCTTAATGCCACAATGTACCCCCAGCTTCAGCAGGCCTGAATCATGGGCACGAACATGCCTGATGGACTCAGGGAGGTCTCTGGTTGCAAACCCGGAACCTTTCCATGTCGGCTAGTCTCACAGAGCATTGTGCTTCACTGTTGCATCCAACCCTGGTATAAGTTCTTAAGTGGGACCAGCACATGAACTAATGGTTATGTCACTGGGCTCCCATGTAGTCGACTACAGTTTGAGTCCCAGACCCAGCAGCTTGAAACTCATGCTGGGTGCGTGTTGTGCCTGCCCAAATCCCAAGAGGAAGGTGAAGGAGAAGGGATTGCAGAGTGGCCATCCCCCTTGGGGGGGTCATTTCTCACTTTCTGTCTCTCTAGTGAGTGCACGCACCCTATAGCAAAAAAAAAAAAGTTCTTAAGCAATCATCATCTTTTCTGAGAGCATTTTAATAAAAAATGCACATATATAGCTACACATACACATATGTGCATATGCATATATTCATACAATATGTTTATGTAAATAATTTCATAATTTATAAAAGCAATAATCTGTTGAGAGAGTTGATGCCTAATATATCAGAAGCCACAAATACAAATCACAACATGGTGGAGACTTGCTTTCTCCCTGCGCTTTGATTAGTGGGCACTGCCTCACTGACAGTCCCCAGAAGAACTGACCATGAAGGAAATGAGAAATGCAAAGCAGAGATAGCAATGCAGGTGCCATTGGTAGTTCTGTCTTTTGTAAGGTGCATTTCTGCCTCCGTGCTACAAGACTTATCTTTAAGCCCGGAAGCTAAGGGTTATTCCTTTGAATTAGGCCAATGGTCACCATTGTGGTTCTAATAAAATTAATGAAATGACTAATTAGATGCAGAATATCATGCTATCGTTACAGTCCACTAAGGAGTAAGAACGTGACATTCTCCGCTTAAGAAGCTTATGGCCTAAAGGAAATACAAACAGACCTCAATTTCCTTTTTGCTCACTTGAGTGAGTATATCTTACACTGTTCTGTCAAATCAGAAAGGCTCTGTCAGGGAGACTAAGCTCCTTTTAATATGTATGCAGAAAGGAACCTGAAGGGTTAGAGCAGTGAGCACAACAGAGTCACCTTTTGCAAAGGCTTAGTAAGAGTCTTTAAGAGGAACAGGCTCTGAACAGAGATGGTCCAGTCTGGAATCCAAAGCATGCACCATCTGCTGAAAACACTGTAGAACGTAATCTTCGAAAGAAAAAAATTAATGGTTGCAAATACTCTAACAGGGTGTTTTATTTTACTTATCTAAATCACTATTATTTTCTTTGCAAAATCATGGTCCTTCACATCTGCTGACATAATGCTATAATGCTTTTTGTACCCGAAGGGAGAGTTCCCAGGTATCTGAAGAGCTGTATCTGATGGATAGAAATATTCATTTTAATGCTTTTCTCTGAGAACAACCCTCTAATTTCAGTAAGAATTGAGCTACATGGTGCTTTTTTTTTTCTCTTTAAATTTATTTATTTTTTACATTAATTCACTATACATCGCTACAGCATACAAATGAATTTTCCATCCAAAATACACTGTGTATTAGCTCAATCAAGCACATCAACATACATGTTTTCAGCAAATAATTTTCCAATTCTTATGTCTTGTATACTTTGTTTTTTGTTTTACCATCCTTGATTCCCTATTCCTCACCCTCTGCCATGTCCCACCCTCCTCCCACATTGTCTCTGGTATCCATGGTTGCTTTCTATGCCTTCCCCACCCCCATTTAATTGATTTGCTAATGAACTTAATTAGTCTAAATATATCCAATAGCTAGCACAGCTGATATATACCTATACATGAACCCAAGTCTGACTTTGGCATAAACCCCAGTGAGTAGAATGAACATATTATAAAGTAGTACCCAGCTGGGGCTATATAGCTTACTGCAGTCATCAAATATGCATTTTTTAAAAAATTGATACGAACAGTTTTACCATTTTTTTTTCTCCTGCAACTTTTTTTTTTTAAATTACTTAACATTCATTCCCTGAGCATCATCACAACGTACTAAATGTGGTTTCCCATCTAGAATAAACTGCATAGTGGCTTAATCAAGCATGTTATCATCAATAATATTCCATTTCTACTTTCATACATATGTATACGTATATATATGTTTTTTACCCCATGTTTGACCCTCTGCCCTTTCTCACTCTCTTATTACACTATCTCTGCTATATACAGTTGTCTTCCATTCCTTTTTTCCCAACAATTTGTTGACCACACAATATCATAAGTAATCCAACTACTTTCAGCAGGTAATTTCAAGAAGAGTAGTTTTGAACTGGTAATGATATTTCCTTGAAACTTAAAGCCTAGAAACAGGTTAGTATTCTGTTCAAATAGTAGGTACATGCACCTATCAACAGCTCAAGACAGGACAAAAATCCTTTAAAACCGGAAAACAAAGCTTAGGAGAAAAGCAGCAATAATTCAGTCAAGTCACAGAATGTTGTTTCATCGGTTCAGTCTCATGTACTTAATCTTTCTTCTGTTAAGGTTCGATCTTCCAGATTAAATTCTGGGATATAATATTCATCTCCAAACATTGTCCCTACAATTAAGTTGCCCATTTTCTTAGTTTTTGAACTCTTATTTCTGTGTGTCTGCATTTAATTTTACTGACATAGCACTCCCTTAAGAACTTCTTGGAGATCTGGTCTGGTGCTGGTAAATTCTTTCAGGTTTTGTTTATCTGGGAAAGTTTGTGTCTTTTCTTCCCAAGTGAACAATAACCTTGCTGGGTACAGAATTCTCGGTTGAAATTGCTTTTCCCTTAATATTTTGAATATATTTTCCGATTTTCTCCTCGCTCTCACTGTCTCCGATGAGAGGTCTGCCATTAGTCTGATGGGATACCCTTTGTAGGTAACTTGCCTTTTTTCTCTTGCCAGTCTTAGTATCTTGTCTTTGTCTGTGGTTTTGGTCAATCTGGCTATAATGTATCTTGGAGAAGATCTTCTTGGGTTGATTCTATTTGGGGTCCTCTGTATTTCTTGGGACTGAATCTTTGAGTGCCTTTCCAGGTTTGGAAAGTTTTCTTGCAGGATTTCATGGAATAGATTATCAATGTCCTTATGAGTCTCTTCACCCTCTGGGATGCCTATTATCCGTATGTTTGGATGTTTAATTGTATCTAGTACTTCTCGCATATTATTCTCAAATTTTGGGTCATTTTCTCAGTCTTTATGGTGGATTTTTCTAGGCCAACCATTTTCTCTTCTACATTAGAGATTCTATTTTCTGTATGATCTAGTCTGCTTTTAATACTTTCAAGGGAGATTTTGACTTCTTGTATTGTAGACTTCATCTCTAACAGTTCCATCTGATTCTTTTGTAAAGTGTGAAATTCCTCTTTTAGATCTTGCATGAATTTCCTCACCTCCTGGAACTCTTCAACTCCTTTCTCCTTCCTCTTCAGCAGTTCCTTGTCTCTCTTCTCTTCCATCTCTGTTAGCTTTGCCATTATAAATGTTCTGAATTCTTTATCAGACATTTCCATGATTTCCATTGAACTGTGTGTGGATGAAGAGGAGCTATCCGTTTCCCTTGAAGGAGAGGCATTTTCCTGCTTCTCCATATTTCTTGTGGTGCTGCAGTGATTTCTAGTCATCTGGTGGATGGTCGGTTTCTTCCCAAACTTGGAAGTTCAATCTGAGGGTCGGGGAGTGTGCAGAATTGGAAGCAGAGAGAGGGAAACAATACCAACAACAGCAAAAAAACAGACAAGAAACAGAAAAACTTTTCAATAAATCTAAAAAAGAAAAATTAATATTCAAAAAATTTCAATAAAAATCAATAATTAGAAAACTGCGCGGCATGCCGCGCGAAATGGCTAGATCGCAGGAGCCATGGAGCAGACTGTCTCTTGAAGAAGGGCTGTTCTGGGAGGAGCAGAGGGGATTATAACAAAATAAAGGCCTAGGAGGGAGGGGCCAAAGGGCCCTGTAAAACGCCTCACCTTAAAAAATTCTAAAAAGCAAAAATTAAAAAAAGACAGAGAGAGAGAGGACAGAGACAGAGGTAGAGAGAGACAAAGATTGATTCAGAGACAGGAGACTTGAAAGGGGTTTTCCTACCACGTGGGTTTTGTATGCTGGAGGCCCAGTTAGGAGTGGGACATCTTCCTTTCTTCCAGAATGGATAGATTGCAGGAGCCATGGAGCAGACTGTCTCTTGAAGAAGGGCACGTGGGTTTTGTATGCTGGAGGCCCAGTTAGGAGTGGGACATCTTCCTTTCTTCCAGAATGGATAGATTGCAGGAGCCATGGAGCAGACTGTCTCTTGAAGAAGGGCACGTGGGTTTTGTATGCTGGAGGCCCAGTTAGGTGTGGGACATCTTCCTTTCTCCCAGAATGGCTAGATCGCAGGACCCATGGAGCAGACTGTCTCTTGAGGAAGGGCTGTTCACGTGGGTTTCGTATGCTAGAGGCCCAGTTAGGAGTGGGACATCTTCCTTTCTCCCAGAATGACTAGATCGCAGCTACATGGTGCTTTTATATGAGCTACCCAGAATAGAGGTTTGTTGATTGCATGTGTGTGTTTCTTGTTTTGGTTTATTTTTTGCCATAGGGTGCATGTGCTCACAAGAGAATGAGACAGAGAGGGACAAAGTGAGAAATCATACCTTCTCCCCACAGAGAGGATGACCATGCCACAATCCCTTCTCCATTCTCCTTTCCAGATTTTGAGGCATGCATACAGGCCCAGCATGATTTTCAAGCCACGGGGTCCGGGACTCCCACAGTGGTCAGCCATGTGGGAATCCAGCTCTTTAACCACCATGGCACCTGCTGGCCCCAACTTCTGCTGGTTGTGAATAAAAGAATTGTTTCATTCATTACTGAGAATAAATACTGATGATATCTAGGAGGATGATTTTCTCTTCCTTGCTTTTGAGTGAAAATTTGAAGGCACTGGTTTAAGAATTCTCCTCAGTTGTTCTCTGTGTGTTCCTGGGATATCCTGAAGTCAAAGGCCAATGGCATATGGTCCATTTAGGGGTGTGTGCTAGGTTTGCATGCATGATTGAGAGGATGCGTTAGAGCAAAGGCAAATCCTCCTGTTGGTCACTCTAACATTAGGTAAGGCCAGATGCTTAGGTAGGTGTCATGTAAAAACCTTCTAGAAAGCGAAGGCATTCTCAGACCAGTGGACCTTCAGAAGCAGCCTCAAGACCTTATATTGTTTTTCAGGCCCCTTGGAACACATCCCTCCCACCTGAAGCAAACTGTGGAGCTGTCCTAGTGGTCCTTGGATGTCTGCTTCTGCTCTTTCCTGATTCACCTTTCCTCCACTCCTATGCGTCTTCATTTTTTTTTTTTTCCCAAAGTCCCTTGATTAGATGAGGTCAGCCCTTATTGTCTGCTTTTGTGTCTCAGGTATACCCTTTGTTCCGCTTCAATTTCATGTTCTGAAAGACTTCAATTTTGTATACTGAAAGCCTTCAATTTTGTAACTCTGGAAGGAAAAAATGCAATATCCTGGGGGTGGGGATTCTGTTTAGCCACTTAGAGTCTCCTGGAGACCTACTACAGGTGTGAGACAGGTTGAGGCTGTGGTCCTAGGGGTCCTGGCTGCAGTATTTTTCAGAAAACTGGGCACTCCAGTTGGTGTTAACCTTTTGTGATCCAGTATAGAACAAAAACAGAAAGCAGAATAAAATGTACTATGGAAAAGTACTTTGAAAAAGCACTTGAACATGTCTGAGTTCTATGTTCAGATACATGATATAAATTGCTTCATTACCATAAAGGGTGCAGGTGACAAAAAATATTATGTGGGACCAACATCTGGTTGTTCATGTGTTATGGAATTAATGAGATTTAAAGGCTCCTTTGATCAAAAATCATCTCCCCCAGTGGCCTGTCATTGCATCGGAAAATTTACATTTTCCTATTCAGAAGGCCTGTGCTCAAATTCAACCATCTTTTCTGGAAGGCGAACATACACATTAATCACCGTCAATGCCTTCAATGCTGTAACTCTGTGTTCTAGCAAAACAGGCTCTGAAAATATGAAACATGGGAAAAGAATGCCTTAAACACAGAATGTTTAAAGTTGAGAATCTGTTAGAGCTGAGTTGTCCAGGACATTGGATCCTAGCTCTCTATGTGGCTCCTTAAACTTAAATGAATTAAAATAAAATACCAGGTTGTCAGAAAAGTCATGACACATTTTGCACAGAAAAAAATATGTCACGACTTTCCCAACAATCCAATAGTTCAACTGTTCAGTGACACTAGCCTTAGTGGCCACATGAGGCCAGGGGCTACCGTACTGGACAGCGTATGTATAGGATGTTTCTTTAAAATTTTTCTCCTTTATTTGTGATAGAGCACATGTGTGTGCAGGTGACAGGGAGAGAGACAGAGAGGAGCACCGGCCATGGGTCCGGTCACACTGTGATCCCCTTCCTCTGGTCCTCCAGCCCAGCAGATCTCAGGCAGTCGTTGCTCATGTCACAAGGATGACAGACGCAGATGTGGATCAGGTCTGTCACAGGTCTCAGAAAGTTGGAGCTATGTGAGAAAGCCCATTTCTTTGCCCTGGGACCACAGGCTGTGACTCACACGTCATTGTGTGTCTGTGTCCACACGTGATGGGTGTTCCATAACTAGTTGTTGAACCTAATTGAGCTGGAGCACTCCCGAGCTCTTGTTTTCACACCCTCGGTTTCACTACGAATAAAGACCCAATGAGAGAAAGCTGCTGTGCACACCATGGTGTTACTGGTACAGTATTGCCGGAGTAATTAATATGAAACAGGATCAGAAGACAACAATCCCTTAGAAGCTAATCTTTTTAAGTTAATGGAATTGAAATATTATAATTTATGGAATAGCATTTAAATAGTACTGCTTGGACAGTTACTGCTTATTATTTATGTTTGTTGAATTTTTAAAATTACTTCCTTCACAGAATTGCTTGAGGGTACAAGTACAAAGAATTAATACATTAATTATCATAAATGAATCATTAAACAGCAACAATAATTAACAGCTTAAGCTAATATCTTTTCTTTTTTTTAATAAGTTAGTAGCCTTAGTGTTCTTCTACTGGGAAAAGTCGGTCCAAGGAATTGCTGGTGGTAGAATATTGGATGTGAAGTGGGATCACATGAACTCATCTCATCCCTCCCACTGCCTTCA
Source organism: Tupaia tana (assembly GCA_026018925.1). Taxonomy (NCBI): domain Eukaryota; kingdom Metazoa; phylum Chordata; class Mammalia; order Scandentia; family Tupaiidae; genus Tupaia; species Tupaia tana. The sequence goes on from JAKSZU010000020.1 coordinate 10,410,001, forward strand.
CGATTAAGCCAGTGTGAACAGAGGCCCCCTCACTGTAAAACTCTTGAGAAAATATTTTATTATTTAGGCCTGGGCTCATTCTTATGATTTTTTTTCTCTTTTTTAAAAGAATAATATTATTTAACTTTATTTCTTTATTTATTTAAATTTGACCAGAGAGGGACAGAGTGAGAGTGAGAGTGAGAGTGAGAGTGAGAGAGAGAGAGAGAGAGAGAGAGAAAGTGAGAAAGCAAGCCACCAGGTCCAGGCCTTGAACCACAGTCAGCCATGTGAGAGTCAAGTGCCCTTACTCACCATGCCACCTGCTGGCCCCATGATTTTTTTCTTCATAGATATCTAAAAAAAGAAAAAGGCTATTAATCTACTCATGGGCACTAATGAGCAACACCTGAGTCTTCACTTCTTAATCTACCAAAGGAGACCTTGGGAACTTGTGGATAAAGTTTCAAACTTGATGCCAAGGAGTCCAACCGCCCACCAGGCACATGGAGACCAGAAAGAAGAGTAGAATGAGCAGGAATGGATTCGATTCACTCTCTTCCCAACTCACTCCCCTCCCAGCCCTGAATTAGCCTGCACAGCCAAAATTTTACATGTTTTATTGGTTAGTTCTAATTAGGATTGAAAAACATTTCAACAATTTAAAAATCATTATTTTGAAAATCAAAGAATTAGAGATCTTATGCACCATATAACCACATTGCTGTGGACGATGGTGACCCCATAAGCTCGCACTAGGCCATACCATAAAGCCCAGTTGTGGAGTGGGCTCTAGGACAATCTGGATGTATAGAAGTGCAGTGTAGGGTATTTGCACAGCAATGAAATTGCCTAAAGATGCATTTCTCAGAATGCATCCCTGTCATTAAGCACTGCAAAAAAAAATTTTTTTTGAGAGTTTTTTTTTTTTTTTTTTTTTTTTTTTTTTTTTTTTGCTATAGTGCGCGTGCGCTCGCCAGACAGACAGAGACATAGAGACAGAAAGCGAGAAATCACCCCCCAGAGGGGATGGTCACACCGCAATCCCTTCTCCTCCATTCTCCTCTTGGGATCTTGGGCACGCACGCACACGCGCCCGGCATGAGTTCTAAGTCACCGGGTCCGGGACGCAAACCGCGGTCAACTACGTGGGAGTCCAGCGACATAGCCATTACGCTAACTGCTGGTTCCCCAGCACTGCAAAATTTTAATTCTAAGTTTTCCATTCACTTAAGTCCTGTCATTCTTAACCCTCTCTGCCAGATTATACCTCCACATACTCTGATTCAATGCATTTGTGGAAACTCTGACATTTAAAAAAAAACTTTCCCAGAGGATCTTAACTTGCAGCCAGGGTTGATATCTGCATCCAACTGCATTGATCTCTCCTTACGTAGAAATGAATACGACAGCATCTCATTTTCCTCTGCCAGCAAACAGAGTGTGGCCCAGGAGAATTACTATTTAGGGAGATTGTTTTAGTCTTTCTTTCTGTATTCCTATGTAAATCAACATTCCTACCCATCAAATAATTGCTGCTCTCAAACCGTTTCACTTCATTGAACTATAGTGCTTTCTATCTGTTATAGAAAGATATATTTTAATTAAGATGGTCTATTGTAGTAAATATGTGTGAAAGTTGTCAGAATCAAAATGGAGTCAAGTATGTCAGTTTGTGTTAAACCCTGACTAAGCCAAGCTGGAGAAGTCTGTAAAGGGGCAATTATTTTTATTTTTATTTATTTATTTATTTTTGGGAGAGGTTTTTGCTATAGGGCTTATGTGCTTGCCAAAAAGACAGAGACAGATAGAGACAGAAAGCAGGAAACCACCCCCTGGGTGACCACGCCACAATCCCTTCTCCTCCATTCTCTTCTCGGGATCTTGGGCATGCACGCACATGCGCCCGGCATGAGTTTAAGCTACCAGGTCCAGGACTCGAACCGCAGTCGACTACATGGGAGTCCTGCAACATAGCCATTATGCCAACTGCTGGTCCCAAGGGGGCAATTCTAATCTAAGTATGCTTGATGACAAGAACTGTCACAAAGACTGCCATAATCACAACCTTGCACAAAGACCACTGCAACCTTATACAAGGACTACTGCAAGGCCTTCTGCCCAGAAACTGCCTGTCTAGCCAAGGACTGACATCACCCTGACATCATGGTAGCCAAGGACAATTGTCCTAAAACAATTTGTATAATCTATCCTCACTTTTTCTTTTAAAAATCCTTCTCTTCCCTTACCTCCTTGAATATGGCCATAGTTTACTATGGCAAGTGTATTCTCCATTGCAATGTTTACTCCAAAATAATCATCATTTTTCTTCTAGAGTCTTTATGTATACCTGTTTTTAGAATCTGACATTTCAAAGTGCCCACGTTTAAAGGTTAGTGCTGAGATCACTATACAAATGTTAGAGTGTATTCTGCCTTCCGTGCATCACTTTTATGACAAACTTGAACTTGTTACTGTGCCTTGCACACAGCAGGTTCACACTAAATGATTAATGTCATAATAGGAACCCAGGCATGGTTGTACTTAGCCATTACATAATATGTAAATATTCAACTGCTGCCAGGTACCACTCTTAGTCGGGTGTCTGCCCTCACCATAGGACCAGGATCAGTTAACAAGGTCAGCATTTCAGGGTTTCTTCCCCCGACCCCACCTTCAGCTCCAGTTAAATAGCTACAAATATGATAAACAAGCATTGGGTGAATGAAGGAAACTAGTATACTCTTGCTCTGAAGCGTTAGATATAGCACTGGTATGTGATTGAGTAGGAGGGAATGTAATCTTCTCCCTCCTTCTCTTCCCTCTCCTCCCCTATTCTACTTCTCTTCTTCCCTCTTTCCCTCCCTTCCTCCTTCTTTCTAAAACTTCAAGGAAGTGGAAAAAATATAGAAATACCCATATATACACATACCCATATATGTATCACCTAGCATTATCAAATCTTTTTTTTTTAAGAGAGATTTTTGTTCAAGGATGCATGCACTTTCCAGAGAGACAGCGAGAGAGAGAGAGAGACAGAAAGCAAGAAATCACCCCCTGGGAGGGATGGCCGTGTGACAATCTCTTTTCCATTCTCTCTGGATCTTGGGCACACATGCGCACACAACCACTGTAAGGTTTAAGTCACTGAGTCCGGGACTCAAACCATGATTGACTACATTAGAGTCCAGCAATGTGACCATTATGCCATCAGCTGGCCCCAGCATTATCAAATCTTTTTTTTTTTTTTTTTGGAAAAGTTTTTGCTATAGGGTGTGTGCACTTGCCAGAAAGACAGAGACAGACAGAGACAAAAAACAAAAAGCAAAAAGTCACCACCCCGGAGGGATGGCCATGCCACAATCCCTTCTCCTCCATTCTCCTCTTAGGATCTTGGGCACGCACGCACATGTGCCTGATGTGAGTTTAAGCCACCAGGTCTGGGACTCGAACCGTGGTTGACTACATGGGAGTCCAGTGACATAGCCATTACACCAACTGCTGGTCCAAAATCTTAACATTCTTCTATATTTAATCTAATACATATTTTTTAGTGGAAATTCAAAAAATCAAAGTTGCCTATTTAGCTATGCTGCCCTTAACACATACTTTACCTGGTGGTTCGTAGACTTTGCTATAGATCAGAATTACCTGGACCAATTTAAAGCTTCCATTACCCAGGTCTCATCTCGCACCAGTAAACTGGGTGTTTGGGAAGACAGCCACTGATGTATTTTGAGTTACTCAGATAATTACTACAATGTCCAAAGTTTGAAAATACTGCTCCATTTCCCACTGCTATACTATATCTGATTTTTTTTTACTACATATTTGTATTTATAAACAATATACAGGTTTTTTGTTTGTTTTAGATTTTTACCATATGGCACATGAGCTTGCAGCTTGTGAGAGAGAGAGAGAGAGAGAGAGAGAGAGAGAGAGAGAGAAAGAGAGAGAGAAATTTTTCTCCCAGGGGAGATGGAATCCCTTTTCTTTCATTATCTTTTTGGAATTTTGGGCATGCATGCACATGTGCCTGGCAAGATTTTCAAGTGACTAGGTCCAGAACTCAAACCACTCAGTAGGCCATGTGGAATCCAGTGCCTTTTGTTTTTCCCTTTTTTTTTTTTTTTTTTTTTTTTTGCTATAGGGCACATGTGCTCTCCAGTGAGACAGAGAGAGAGAGACAGAAAGAGAGAGACAGAAAGACAGAAAGTGAAAATCAGGGAGGATGGCCATGTCACAATCCTTTCTCTTCCATTCTCTTCTGGAGACCATGGGCACACATGCACATGAGCCTGCAAGTTTCAAGCTGTCCGGCCTGGGACTCTAACCACAACTGACTATATGGGAGTCCAGTGACGTAACTGTTATGCTATCTGCTGATCCTGGGATCCAGCGCCTTAATATCTATGCCACCTGCTGGCCCATAAATGTATCTTTAAATCATATTTTGTGACTTGCCCACAGGAACAGTTTTAGTAGGTTGGTTTTGTGCTCAGTAAGGTTACCTTCCTGAACTTTCTTATTAGCATAAGGAAATTTTGTGTAGATTCTCTTAAATTATATTTGGAGATAATCATGTTGCCTGTAAATAATGACAATTCTTTTTGTTTCTGTAGCATCCTCTTTTATTCTTTTTCTTTTTTCTTTTAATAGCCAGAGGGTGCATGTGCATGCAGAGAGAGAGAGAAAGAGAGAGAGAGAGACATAGAAAGAGAAAGAGAGAACCCCCTCAATGGGGCTTGGTCATGAAGCAATCCTTTCTTCTTCCATGTTACTGTCTCATCAGGACTTTGGGCGTACACGTATATGCACCCAGCACGTTTTTCAAATTACCGAGACTGGGATAAGGCCACTGTCACATGAGATCTGACTCAGTCTTCTTAGGTTGGGCTGGAAACAGAATCCACACTGCATTGTGGCCTCAGCCACTGCTCATTGACCCCCTCCCATGTGTACCACTGAAGCTAGGTTCTCTGTCCTTTACTTCTGAAAGGTAATTTCACTGGATATAGAATTTTAGGTTAGTGGGGTCTTCCTTTAAACATTTTAAGTCTTTAACTCCACTCTCTGCTTGCTTGCATGGTGTCTGATCATTTTTTGTAATTCTTATCCTCATTCCTCTATCGGTAAGATTTTTTTTTTTTTTTGCTTTTTTCAAGATTTTTCTTTGTTTTTGGTTTTATACAATTTGGGTGTAATACACCTTGGCAGTATTTTTATTTTTACTTTTTACTTTGACTTTTTATTATACATGGTGTTCTCTGAGCATCCAGAATTTGTGCTTTTGTGTCTGTCGTTATTATTGAAAAATCCACATTTATTACTTTAAATATTTCTTCTGCCCTTTTTACTATTTTTTTTTCCTCCTGATATTCCAATTATACATGTTATGCCTTTGGCAATTATTCCACAATAGTGTTTAGATGCTCTGTTCTGTTTTTTTAAATTCTATCTGTCTGCATTGCAGTTTAGATGTTTTAACCTACTTTCAGGATGTCTGATATTTTTTCTTAGCTGTCAAGTTTAGTGCTGAGCAAATCAAAGGTATTCTTATTTTCTATGCCAATGCTTTTGATTTCTAGCATTTCCTTTTTGTTCTTTCTTAGAATTTCCATTTCTTGGCTTGCATTTACCACCTGTTCTTGTATGTTGTCTACTCTTTTCACTAGAGCCCTAGCATATTAATTGTAGCTATTTTAAATTCCTTATCATTTGAACATTTTTGTCTTATCTGAGTCTACTTTTGATTATTGCTTTGTTTCTTCAGATTTGTTGTCGCTGATTTTTTTTTTCTTTTTCTTTTTCTTTTTTTTGGCATGCTTTGGAATGTTTTGTCAAGCACTGAAAATATATCAGGTAACATGTGTTTATATAAATAGGCCTGTATAAAGATTTATGTTAATCTGGCTAAGATATGGGCCCTGGTAGGGGGTAAATGTCAGTGTCCCCCAGCCCCCTAATTCATATGATGAAACCTAATCCTAGCACAATAGTATTACGAGTTAGTGTAGGCCAGTTCATGATCTGGTGGTTAAGGTAGCAGCATTCCACATGGCTAACTGAGTGGTTCAAGCCTGGAGGCTTGAGAAACACACTGGGTGCATATATTGTATGTCCAAAATCCCAAGGAGAGGAAAAAAATGGGGAGAAGGAATTGCAACATGACTTTGCCCCGTGGAGGGTACTTTCTCTCTCTCTCTCTTTCCCTTTTTGTAATTCTCTTTGGCAAGAACATACACTCTGGCAATTTAGAAAAGTAAAAAGAGGTGAGGTTTTGGGAAGTAATTAGGTCAGGAGGGTAGACCCCTCATAACGGAGATTAGTGGCCTAAGAAGAGAAGCCCAAGGGAACTCATTTTTCCCTTTTGCTGTGTCAGGGCACAGCTAGAAGTTGCCATCTTTGAAACACAGGCCAGTCTTCACAGGACACAGTCTGCTAGGGCCTAGATAGTGGACTTTCCAGCAACCAGAACTACGAGCAATTAATTTCTATTGTTCATGAATTACCCATTCTAAGGTATTTTCTTGTAATAGTCCAAATGGACTAAAACAGGTTGTTCAATATTTTCTGTAACTACAGGTCTCAGAGCTTTCAAATTCCTTTATGGCTTGCTTTGGTCTTCTCTCTTGACTTTGGACTTGCGTTAGTACTCTTCCTGAGAGACAGTCTGTGTCTTGCAGTCTTTTAGGTGTATTCAATGTTATATTGGAGACCTGTGGTATGGGTAGTAGGGTGTGTGTGTGTGTGTGTGTAAATTACATTAAATTAAAATATCAGTTAATTATTGAGCCTATGTCTCAAATATTTTACCTTCAAGCATTTCTGTAGTGGTATAGCTTTCTTCCTCTGTTCCCTCTTGCGCTTTCTGGTGGAAAGTTATTGTCTATTTCTACGAAGTCCTGGATTCTGTTGACTATATTTCCTCCTCTTTACATGAGACAGGAAGATTAAAGGTGGCTAGATAGAGGAATGCCATGTCACTAGTGGGGATAAGGCTCTGGCAAAGTCTTTTCTTCAAGACAGAAGATCTCTAGGTATATGTGATAATAATTACTTTTGTCCTCTAACTGCCAAAGTCTTTATAGAATATCTCTTGGATCTTCATTAGGAGAATCTAATTCCTGGAGGTAAGGGCCCTGAAAGTGTGCCCTGTCCAGTACCCTAAGAATGCACCCTCCAGGAGTTTTTCACACTCAAGTTATTCCACACTCAACCTCTAGTGATTCATCAAAATTGTCACAGGAGCCAGCAGGTGGCATGGTGGCTAAGGCGCTGGACTCCCACACATGGCTAACCATAGTCTAAGCCCCGGACCCGGCAGCTTAAAAGTTATACTGGGCACATGTACACGTGTGCCCAAAATCCTGAGAGGAGAATGGGAGAAGGGACTGTGGCATAGCCATCCCCACAAGCAATGATTTTTCACACTCCCTCCCACTGTCTCTCTTTGTCTCTCCAGCAAGTGTGCATGACACATGGCAAAAATCTAAAAAAAGAAGAAAAAATTGCCATAGAGTGTTCCTGATAGCAGCTTCTGCTCCAAGGAATCAGATCTCAGCTATAATTCTGTGGATGCCCCTGTCTCTGCAGATTTCAAAGCAGTGGTTTACCCTGCAAACTCAGGTCTGTGATAGGTACCAGAAGTCACTGGTTTTAGTGTGTCCAGCTTAGTCTTATTGTGAGGATGGAAGTGACAACTTCCAAGCTCTCCTCTCTTCCAAGAGAGGAGACCTAAAGTCTCTACTTCACACTTTATAATCTCTTTCAAGGCTCATGGATTCATGCAGAGGACGAGGCGATAGAATTCTAGTTCCTTATGTGGGCGCCAGATCTCATTTCTGGTTCCTACATAGGATTGATAGCCAGGCTCCTAGGAAATAGAAATGGGCACCATCCATCCTCACAGCTGCCACACATCACTCACTACTCTTGTTCTCAGTTTCCTCTTCGTTTTTGGCCATTGGAAATTTCCTTTATTTTCCAGTATTCTCAGATTAAGATTTATAAGGATATTCATTTATGTTCTTCTGGCATTTCTAAGTGTTTTGTATGTGGAGGATTTTTAGGTTATTCATCCCATAATATTGCTGAAAGTAGCCTCTAGCCTATTTTTCTATTCAAATATCTAGTGAGCAGGTGGGACCTATGATTTCTGAAACTTCAGTGGCTCAGGCAAAGCCCTAGCCAGGGAATTGGGACTCCTAACACTGCTTTCTGCCTGGATCCTGTCTACCCTGTCAGGGCGAATGTGAGAAGCCTCTCAGCATGGGCCAACATGGGCCTAGTGAGAAGACAACAGTGGTGTAGTGTTTCCAACGGATTTGTCTCCGCTCAGTGATCACCATTTACACTAGCTTCTCCTGTACACGATCCTAGCGATGTTCATCTCTTTGAGTTCCGTAATCTTCACATAACAATCTCTTAAGAGGTTGTCTCTGTTGAAGTTATCAGACAGTCTAAGCTATATTGGGCTAAAGGACAATCATAAACTTAATCTGACATAGATGAGCATCTTCTACCTTTCACTACGTCTGCTGCCTTGTCCCAAGACCCCAGTTTCTGACTTTTCTTCTAGAAAAGGGATTTTTCAAATTCTGCTTCCTTTTTCATGTGTAGTTAGATTTTTAAAAATATTATAGGCTTGATCTAGGAACATGCTGAAGTTAAATCTGCACAATTACTTTGAATAACTATGAGATACCCAAGTGGTCAACCCCTGGGATGTTGCTGGGTGCCCCAGGGCCTAGTATGAGAGGAAGAGGTGTACTTCAAGAATGAAAAGATTTTGTTAAATCTTCTAATTTATTGAGTTTGGTCTCTAAAACGAGGGATGGACGAGCATCTCTGCAATTCCGAAGAAAGAAACTGCATTGTATTGGAGTATAGACGCCTAGTATCAATATTTTTTTTTAAAAAAGTACTTTGGGGCCAGTAGGTGGCATAGTGGCTAAGATGCTGGACTCCCAAATGGTTGACCATGGTTTGAGTCCTGGACACAGGGACTTGAAACTCAACTTGGGCACGTGTGCATGTGTACCCAAAAGCCCAAGAAGAGAATGGAGAAGAAGAGGTTGTGGTGTGGCCATTGCCTCAGGGTTGATTTCTCATTTTCTGTCTATCTCTGTCTATCTGGCAAACATGCATATTCTATAGCAAAAAATCTCTCTCTCTCTCAAAAAAAAAAAAAGTACTTTATTTTAAATATTCATTTTTTTCTTGAGCTAAGAATATTAAAAACTTAATTTCTGGACTTCAGGTCAAACTCCCTTAACAAGCACTGTGGGTGGCTGGTTGCTGGTCTCTCACAGGGAGCTCTTCATTAGTCTTGTGAAACTGAACCAACAGGTAAGGCTACAGAGAACAAGCTAAGGTTGCCCATACAGGAATTTGGTTAATTCAATTATAAATCAAACTGCCAAAGGGACAGCAATTTGATGCAAGTTCCTGAAATATTCATAATGAAGAATGTCTTTTCCTTTAGAAGGCGTAAGCTGACCAACTTTAAAGAAGCACTACAAAGCTCGAGTGCTTAGGTGCATAGTTCTGTGAAAATATGACCATGTAGTGATAAGAAGAAAAGCAATCTCTTAGGAAAAAGAGAAATTGACTCAAATATGGTGCCACATCCCCTATAGGTTTACAGCGTCAGTCTTTTGAATTGACTATTGAGAGATTAACATTTCTTTAAACCTTTGAAAATAGGAAGCTTCTGATCCTTCTTTCTAGTGTCTGTTGCAAACAAAAACCTCTTGTCTACGCTTTCCACCTCACTGCCTCTGCCAATAGATTGACTTAGAAACAAAGTATGAAGACTATGGGGAGACCATATTTTGTGACCAGTGACTATCCTATCTACCTGGGCAGAAGAATTCCCTGGAGTAAACAGTTAAGTTGTTCCTAGAGTAAACAGTGAAGCAGCTATCCTCTGGATGGCTACTCTGCCCTCTTCATCAGACCACCTAGCTCCTTGTCATTTTGGTATCAGGTGGGCTTCATTCCCCTCTGTCAGGAATCTAGCCTAGCTCCTTTCTGTACTCCTATTGTTCCCGTCAAGGCTGCTGCTCTGGAGCTCCTGCACTATCCCTTAGACATTCAAAGTTGTTTCAAATCATATCCTTGAATGCCTATCTCTCTCTGAAGGCTATGAACTACTAGAGAAGAAAAACCTTAGCTTTGCATTTCTTCTGTTACTTAGTACCTAGCACATTATACTTTTTTTTTTTGACTTTTTGCTGTTGATCATGTGTGGTCTCTGAAGAGACAGAGAGAGAGAGAGAGAGAGAGAGAAAGCAAGAAATCATCCCACAGAGGGGGTGGCCATGCTCCATTTCCTTCTCCTCCATTTTCCTCTCGGGATTTTGGGCACACATACACATATGCCTGGCATGAGTTTTAAGACTCTGGGTCTGGGACTTGAATCACGGCCGGACTACGTGGGAGTCCAGTAACGTAACCATTACACCATCTGCTGGTCCTGTCACATATTTTTTTAGTGTAAACTTTAGAATTTTAATTTTTTTTAAGTTTTAATTATTTTATTTATTTAATTTTTAGAGATTTTTGCTATAGGGCACATGCACTTGTTGGAGACACAGAGAGGAGGAGAGAGAGAGAGAAAGTGAGAAATAACCCCCAGGGGGCATGGGCATGCCACAGTCCCTTCTCCTCCATTCTCCTTTCAGGATTTTGGCCATGCATGCACACACACACCTAGTGTGTTTCCCAACCATGGGACTTGAACCATGGTTGGCCATGTAGGAGTACAGTGCCTTAACCACTATGCCACCTGCTGGTCCCAGTTTTAGTTACTTTAAATTGTCATTATAATTGTATATATTTATGGGGTACAGTGTGTTCTTTTCAGTACATAGTATCATGTGTATTGATCAAATCAGGGTAATAAGCATATCCATCACCTCAAACATTTGTTATTACTTCGTATTGAGAACATTAAAAATCCTTTCTTGAGATGAGCTGATGGCATGGTAGTTAAGGCAGCTGGATCCCACATAGCCAACTGTACGGTATGAGTCCCAGACCCAGTGTCCCAAAAACCACACCAGGTGTGTGTGTGTGTGTGTGTACACACATGCCCAAGATCCTGCAAGGAGAACTGGAAAAGGGATTGCAACCATACTTAACCACATTTCATGGGGAATGAATTCTCTCTCTCTCTTTCTCTCTCTCTCTGGAGAGTTGATGCACCCTCTAACAAATTAAAAATAATAATAAAAAAGAAAGTCCTCTCTCCTAGCCATCTTGAAGCATACAGAAAATTGTTAACTATAGTCACCTTACTATGTTACAGAACACTACAATTTATACTTCCTATCTAACCAGAACATGTATCCATAACCAAATTCTTCCTGTCTCTGCCAACTCCTAGCCTTCCAGTCTCTGGTAGCCACTATTCATTCTCTGCTATGAAATAAACTTTTTTTAGCTTTTCACTTCAGTTAGAATAGCTATTATTTGAAACAAATAGACAAACAAACACAAAAAATAACATATCTTGGCTAGGAAGAAAGAGAACTCTTATACACTATTGAGAATGTAAATTATCACATTTGTTCTGGAAAACAGTATAGTATTTCCTTTAAAAACTGAAAATAAAACTATGAAATCATTCTGTAATCTCACTTCTGGGGTTATATCCAAAGAAAAAGAAGCAGAGTGTTGAAGAAATAGCTGAATCTCCATGATGATTGCAGCAGTCTTCACAATAGCCAAGATACAGAATTACCTCAGTGTCTGTCCACAGATAAGCAGATAAAGAAAATGTAGGATATATATACAATGGAATATAGTTCAGCCATAAAAAAAAGAATGAAATCCTGTCATTTACAGCAACATGGATAAGCCTGGAGGACATTATTTAAGTTAATAAGCCAGACACAGAAAAACATACCACATGTTATTCATATGTGGAAACTAAAAATGTTGATCTCATTGAAGTAAGCTTTTTTAAATTAAGCATTACACAATGTAGAAAATTACACAAATCTTATGTACAATTAATTTTTCAATAGCCAACATACCTATGTAACCAGCACCCAGATCCAGCAATGGAATATTTCCAGAAACTCATGAGTCCCTGTGCTCTCCTCCACTCACTCCCATGCTCCCAAAGCTAATAGCTACCTTAATTCTAAAATTAAATATTAATTTCATCTAGTTTTGAACTTTATATATGTAGAATAATGCAATTTATGTTCTTTTGAGTTTGCTTCTTTCATAAAACTTTATATTCACACGATTCAACAAATAATTTTGAGTGGGTAGCTATAGTTTGTCTCCCTCACCTGAGCGTATTCTATTATACATACATACCATAATGAATTTATCTAGCCCACTTTTACTAGGTGTTAATGTCTTCAATTGGGGGCAATTATGAATAGTGCTGCTATGAACATTTTTTTAAAAATTTGCTGTAGGGTATGTACACTAGCCAGAGAGAGACAGACAGACAGACAGAGAGAGAGAGAGAGAGAGAGAGAGAATAAGAGAGAAATTGAAAAATCACCCTGTGATGGGAATGGTGTTGCTGAAATCCCTTTTTCTCTATTCTCCTCTAAGAATTTTGGGCTTGCATGCACACATACTTGACATAGTTTGTTTGTTTGTTTCTTTCTTTCTCTTTCATTCTTTCTTTCAACAACTTAAAGTATTTTAACCTTAATTAATGTTGACATCTGACTGTATCTATTTTCTCTTTGATTCCTTACAGAGCATTTTCCGCAGTCAAACAGAAAAGATAAAAGTGTATTAATCACACATATTATTTAATATTATGTGAGATTAAAAACTATATTTAATGCAACTTTCTTGTACAACTATGAATTCTTATTTTCACAAACTATCTTCAGCAAGTTGTACAAGAATACTCCCTAGAATAGTTCAACAGTATTTCTGCATGTTGACTTAGAAGTAAACTGCCAATACTATATTTGTTGGGGATCTTAACATCCCATCATCTCCTTTAGACAGATCTTCTAGACAAAGAATAAGCAAAGAGATACTAAATGATACCATAAAGCAAATAGACTTGACAGACATCTATAGAACTTTTTACCCTAAAACCACAAAATATACATTTTTCTCAGCCCTGCATGGAACCTTGTCAAAGATTGATCATATGATTGGGCACAAATCAAGCCTTTACAGATTCAAAGGCAATAAAACTATGTCCAGCATCTCCTCTGACCATGATGGAATTAAGCTTGATATTAGTTTCAGGAAAAGTCCTTGAAAATAACAAACACATGGAAACTACAACCTAATTCTGAATGACTTCTCAACTACTGAAGAAATTAAGACTAAAATCAAAAGATGTATGAAAACGAATGATAATGAGTACACAAATTTCCATAACCTAAGGGACACCAGAAAAGCAGTCATAAGAAAAAAATTCATAGCAATTATGGCACATAAGAACAAGATGGATGGGCACATGTGCGTGTGTCCCCAAAATCCCAAGGAGAATGGAGGAGAAGGGATTGAGGCATGGCCATCCCTCTTGGGAGGTGATTTCTCACTTTCTGTCTCTCTGTCTCTCAGCGAACACACATACCCTATAGCAAACACCTCTCTAAAAAGAAAGAAAGAAAAAGATGTAAAGGTGATAAATAGACAACCTAACATCATGCCTCAGGGAACTGGAAAAACACAACAAAAACATCCAAAATATAAAATGCCAGGAGAAAAGAAATGATAAATATTCAAGCAGAAATAAATGAAATAGAAAATAAACTATACAGAAAATAAATGAAAGCAAAAGCTGGTTCTTTGAAAAGATTAACAAGATTGACATACTAATAGCTAGACTGATTAAGAAGAAGAGATAAAGGAACCAGATTAATCAAATTTGCAATGAAATAGGCAATATTACAACAGACATAATAAAAATACAAAACATTATTAGAGGATACTATGAACAATTACATGCCAACAAACGAGAACCTGGATAAATTTCTGGACACATATAATTTACCAAGATTGAATCAGGAGGATGTAGGAAGCCTGAATAGTCCCATAACAAGCAATGAGATTGAATCAGTATTAAATAACCTCCCAACAAAGAAAAGACCAGGTCCTGATGGATTCACTTCTGAATTCTACAAAACTCATAAAGAAGAGTTAATCCTCATCCTACTCAAACTGTTTCTAAAAATCCAAAAATAAAGAACCATCCTAAACTCATTTTATAAAGCCTCCATCATCCTCATCCCCCAAAAAGATAAGACATGACAAAAAAGTAAAACTACACACCAATATCTCTGATGAATATAGATGCAAAAATTCTCAACAAGATACTTGCAAATCATATCCAACAACATATAAAAAAGATTATTCATCACAATCAGGTAGGCTTTATTCCAGGAATGCAAGGGTGGTTCAACAAATGCAAAACCATTAGCATAATACAACATATTAGAATTATAAAAACCATATGATCATTTCAATCAGTGCAAAAAAAGCATTCAATAAAATGCATCTCTTCATGATTAAGACTCTTAGCAAAATCGACATAGAAGAGTCATTTCTCAACACAGTAAAAGCCATATATGAAAAACCTATAGCTAACATTATATTGAATGGGAAAAGCTGAAAGTTTTTCCACTTAAAACTGGTTCTAGACAAGGCTGCCCACTTTCTCCACTCCTTCTCAATATAGTGTTGGAAGTCTTAGCCAAGGCAGTCAGAAAACAGAATAATATAAAAGGCATTCAAATAGGTAAAGAAGAGTTGGAAATGTCTTTATTTGCAGATGACATGATGATATACCTGAGTAGGAGACCCAAAGGTATCCATGAAAAAAACTTCTTGAAGTAATAATTGAATACAGTAAAGTGACAGGATACAAAATCAACATCCAAAAATCGATAGCATTTTTATATATGAACAAGCTGACCAAGGTAGACCTAAAATGATAAAAATCCCACAAAATGTATAAGATACCTAGGGATAAACCTAACCAAGGAAGTCAAAGCCCTTTACAATGAAAACTATACAAATCTTAAGAAAGACATTGAAAATGACACAAAAAAGTAGAAGGACATCCCATGTTCCTGGATTAGAAGAATTAATATAATCAAAATGGCAATTATACCCAAATTAATCTACATATTTAATGCAATGCCACTCAAATTACAGAAACATTCTTCACAGATCTAGAAAAAACAATCATAGAATTTGTCTGGAATCATAAAAAATTACCAATGAAGTGGGTGGCATCTCACTCCCTGATCCCAAAACATATTATAAAGCTCTGATAATCAAAACAGCATGGCATTGACACAAAAATGGACAGGTAAACCAATGGGGCAAAATAGAGACTCCAGAAATAAGCCACAAAAGCACATGGCCAACTGATTTTGGACAAAGGATATCATCAATTCAATGGGAAAAGAAAAATCTCTTTAGCAAATGGTGCTGGAAAAACTGGGTATCCACCAGCAGAAAGATGAAACTGGACCCCCATCTTTCACCATTAACAAAAATCAACTCAAAATGGATCAAAGATCTAAACCTAAGACCTCAAACTATTAAACTACTGGTGGAAAACACCGTGAAAACTCTGGGAGACATTGGGGCAGGCAAAGACTTTAAATAAGACCCCTAAAGGACAGGCAATAATACCAAAATAGACAAGTGGATTACTAAGATTAAGAAGTTTCTGCACAGCAAAAGACACAGGAATTAGTGTGAATAGGCAACTATGGGAGAATATTTTTGTAAACTATTCCTTACATAAGGGATTGATAACCAGAATACAGAGAGAACTCAAGCAGCTTACTCAAAAAAAAAAAAAAAAAAAAAAAAAAAAAAAAAGATTAACCCAATTAAAAGATGGGGAAATGAGCTGAACAAAAAAAAAAAAACTTTCTAAGGAAGACATATGAACAGCCAAAAAGCATACCAAAAAAAAAAAAAAAAAACAAAAAAACAAAACAAAAAAAAAAACAAAAAAAAAAAAACCCTCAACATCCCTCATCATTCATCCTAAGGGAATAAGGGAGTTGCAGATTAAAACTACAATGAGATACCGCCTAACCTCTGTCAGAATGGCAAAATACAAAAAGTGGTAAGTGTTGACAAGGTTGTGGTGGAAGAGGAATTCTCTTACACTGTTGGTGGGAATGTAAATTGGTCCAGCTGCTGTGGAAAACAACACGGAGGTTCCTCAAAGACCTACAAATAGAACTACCATATGATCTAGCAATTCCACTCCTGGGTATCTACACAAAGACAGGAGAATGCTCAGTCAGAAAAGTGCTTGCACATCTATGTTTATTGCGGCATTATTCACTATTGCTAAGACATGGAACCAACCCAAATGTCCATGAACAGATGAATGGATTGAAAAAGTGTGGCATATATACTTCATGGAATATTATTCAGTCATTAAAAACAAAAGACCCTGGCATTTGATAGAATGTGGATGAATATGCAAGATTTATTGCTGAGTGAAGCAAGTCAGGCTATGAAAGAGAGACATTGTATGTCTCCACTTAACACGTACTGACTGCACTCTGTGGTAGAGACTGAAAGATTGGAGGGCATAAAAGCATTGCAAATAGCTATGGACACTGGAGACAACGCAGAAGGAGTGTGGGAGAGGAGAAGAGTGTAGGAAAGGAAATCAGGGAAAAAATAGAGAAGTAAGACATTTGTGGGACACAGAAATGTTATTACCTGTTGGTGATAATGTATATAGTAGTCTCAACTGGACTGATCTGAGGTGTATTTTAGATTGGGTAAATTCTAAGCTAAATGATGTATAGCAATTTAATGTATAAAAAATAAATTTTAAAAAGAGAATAAAAAAGTAAACTGTAAAAACTGCTACATATGATTTTATACCAGATTGATGGACTACAAAGTAATTGCGCAATGAATTACCCAAGAAGTTTTAGATTATAGTCAAAATTCATCAGGCTAGAAAGTGATTAAAATTTCAAAAAAGATAACTGTCTCCAGGAAGCCTTCTAGAAAATTTCATGAGAATCTACCCAGCACATTTCAAACTGGTGATGTTTACCCAGAAAGAAATGAGAGGAAAATTGTCCCCATCAATAATTGAAAAAACCATGCCCTCAGGACCAGCAGTTAGTGTAACGGCTATGTCGCTGGACTCCCACGTAGTCGACCATGGTTCGTGTCCCGGACCCGGTGGCTTGAAACTCATGCCGGGTGTGTACGCGTGCGTGCCCAAGATCCCGAGAGGAGAATGGAGGAGAAGGGATTGCGGCGTGGCCATCCTCTCTGGGGGGTGATTTCTCGCTTTCTGTCTCTCTGTTTCTCTGTCTGGCGAGCGCACGCGCCCTATAGCAAAAACCTCTCAAAAACAAACAAACAAACAAACAAAAAAACAAACAAAAAAACCCCATGCCCTCCAACTTTATTCTCAATGTGAAAGATGGAATAACAGCATACAAAACTCCATCAGTGTGAAGGGAACCAGCAGTTAGTGTAATGGCTATGTTGCTGGACTCCCACATAGTCGACCGCAGTTTGCGTCCCGGACCCGGTGACTTAAAACTCGTGCCTTAAAACTCATGCCGGGTGCATGTGCGTACGTGCCCAAGATCCCGAGAGGAGAATGGAGGAGAAGGGATTGCGGCATGACCACCCTCCCCGGGGGGTGATTTCTCGCTTTCTGTCTCTCTGTCTCTCTCTGTCTGTCTGGCGAGCGCACGCGCGCTATGGTGAAAACCTCTAAAAAAAAAAAAAAAAAAACTTCATCAGTGTGGGAAAGTCAAATCAGTGATTCGTCATTCCAAAGGAAGAAATGAGGCCATTCTATTATAAAATCATGGGTGGCAGTTAGTGTGGTTTACTCCTGGCATGATCCTCAAGCTGCTGGATGTGGTACTCGAACTGCACAGTCGGCCACATGGGATCCAGTTGCCTTAACCTCCTTGCCACCTGCTGGCCACTATAAACATTTTTATGCATGTTGTTAAAGATAAACATGGACATGTTTTATATATATGTGGAAATACAACAAATGTGTTCTGAATAAATTAATACATGAGAAAAATATGAAGTTTCCTCCCTATATATATTAGTTTGAGACCGCAAGCAGCTGGATTCCAACAAGTGGATAAGAGGGGATATCTTTTATAAAGTTTTCTCCAAGAAAGATGGAGGAAATGTATTTTATTGGTTACAGTGGAAAGTCCCTAGTTAAAGATTAGTTTGATGGTTTCTGACAAGTCAAGCTTTAGTTTTTTCCTACTGTTTGCATTGCGTTGGGCTTTGATTTGCTTATGTTCAAACGCAAGATGTTGGCGCTATCTCAGCCTAATAGCCTTTCAATTATTTTAAGTTTATTTATTGACTTCTTCTGAGGGAGAGAGACACTCCCAGCAGAGCTAACACACTGAAATCTCCTCGCCTCAGCCATCTAGGACCACAAGTGTCAAGGTGTGTCACAAGACACAAACTTAGGACCTTTTCCATGTGGGTCCAGTTCTGTGCACACTGCACCACCTCCTGGCCCCAAATAGTTGTTTTTCAACTACGTGTTTTTGACACATGTGTATTTGCATTCTAAGACAAAAATACATGGATCATAGATTTCATGTAGTATTAACGTTCATAGGAATCACCACCAATTTTTACTCCCAGAAACAATATGTGGAAATACAACAAATGTGTTCTGAATAAATTAATATATGAATAAAAATATGAAGTTTCCTCCCTAAGCTTGACTCCTAAGTGGAGCACTTAAATACTCTCTCTGGCTACTGTGGGCAGGAGGAAAGAAAAAAAAGTCCTCTGTGTCTTCCTTTTTAAATTTTTTCTTCTTACATCTGTTAATGAGTGACTTAAACTAGGGCTAAATGGAAACATATATAAATGTTACCTATGAGAAAATTCCGAAGTCATTAAAATAAAGCTATATTGTGGATGTTTCCTTTCCTGTCTTGATATCATAACTGCTGAGTACCATTCTGGGAACAACTAACTTTGTTGGAATATCGGATTGTGAATAATTCTGAGTATATTTAATTTTTCAGACGTGTGTGAATAATACATATGTTCCTTTGTGGGATTACATACACACTCCTCCTGCTGTAAACATATCCTAATCAAAAATAATTGTGAATTTAAACAATGGAGACCAATTAAAGTGCAGTTATGGTCTGCTATGTGAGTTCACAAGTGTGCGTGTCCCTCTGTGATGGGACTCTGTTTTAATCTAGGCAGCTGCACTATTGTATCTGCTCTGGGCACCATGAAGGTCTCAGTGTGTGAGAAAAATTGAGTCCAAAAGCCCCAAAACCCAGTGTTGCTTGGAGGTGAGCTAATTTACTCAGGAATCAGCGCTGTTCTCTGAGAATTGCTAATTAACTGGCTTTCCCTCCCCAGTGTCTATGTAATTGGCTGGAGGGCAGCTTACATTTTAGCATAAAATCTACAGAGGATGGACCTTGTCCCTTAAGTGCATTTTCACTTATTCAGAAGGGCTTCTCTTAGATGTGTATCTGAGAAGCCACTGACTGGCGTCCTGAGCTGCTCCTGAGCTGGCACTTAGCCAATGGCCGTCCTTCCTTCTTCCCTGTGAATAGCTATGAGGGAACCCTGGGTAAGCCTTGCCTCAGATCACCACGCCTCAGAGCTCAGACCCACAACCTAGCCTAAGAACCTAGTAAGAGTGGGACTGGCAAAACCTCAGTGGCTTAGTATCATGGACTAGAGAAAATCGAGTGACCACAGGCAAAGATTTTAACTCTTTGGGCTTGCTATCATGCCTCAAATGTCTCTAAAATATAGGCCCTCAAAGGGGTGGGGGAGTGGCGGGCTTTTGCCTGTTGACATCAGTATGGTAAAATTGTCTATTTGTGATTTGTGTTCTCTAGTACACACAATTTTTGTAAATGGTGAGATTGAATTAAGCAGACCACAGTATTGTCTTTAAGTGGGATCTTTGAGGATTTATAGCATTTTGTTCAACTTACACTATTGGGTTGTAAAAGTCATGACATATTTTTTTCTATGCAAAAATGCATCATGACTACTGACAACCCAATAAAAAGGCATGGCAGAAGAGACAAATACAGCACTTCTATTTCCATCGAAATTTTAATTGCATATTATATTGACATAAAATAAGTAGCCATGATCTCTATTCAGTCTGCCCTATCTCTTCTGAGAAGTAAGACTCTTCTGTCCAATAGAAGGGTCAGTTAAGATGCTTTCAAGACCCACTGTCATGGTCTCTTGGACTAAGACGTCCATATAAAGGGGGGATATCAAGACGATCTTTTAGTCCCTTGGAAAAGTACTCTGATGTGGATAGATTTAAAAGCTATTTTTCTTTTTTGGATATAAAGTTGGTATCAATAAAGTATTGGTGAGGAAAAACATCTCGGCTTATCTCTCAAATTCAGAAATGGGGCTTGAGGGCCTAAAAATTAAGCTAACAAAAGACACATTAACAGGAGAAAAGACAAATACTTTTTTCTTTCTCCCTCTTTGAAAAAAAAATATTTTTTTTGGAGAGGTTTTTGCTATAGGGCGCGTGCAATCGCCAGACAGAGAGGGACAGAGAGACAGAAAGCGAGAAATCACCCCCCAGGGGGGATGGCCACGCCACAATCCCTTCTCTTCTTGGGATCTTGGGCACACACGCACACGTGCCTGGCGTGAGTTTTTTAAGCCACTGGGTCCGGGACGCGAACCAGGGTCGACTACAGGGAAGTCCAGCGACATAGCCATTATGCTAACTGCTGGTCCTGAAAAAAAATTTTTTTGACAGAGGGGGTTGTGTGCTTGCTTGCCAGACACACACACACACACACATACACACACACAGAGAGAGAGAGAGAGAGAAAGAGAGAGAGAGAGAGAGAGAACAAGATGGAAAATGAGAACATACCACCCTCCTATGGAGTGGGGGGAATGGCCATGGTGCAATCTCTTCCTCTCCATTTCTCCTTCTTTTTGGGATTTTGTGCATGCATGCATATGTGCCTGGCATGCTTTTCAAACCACCAGGTCAGGACTTGAGCTTCCCAGTCAGACATGTGCAATCCAGCCACCTTAACTACCATGCCACTACCTGGCCTAACAGACTGTTTTTTATGAATATTTTATGTACATATGAGTTCACAGAAAAAAAAAAACTAAAACTCAAAGAAGTGGTCAGACTCAGAAGTTATACTCCCTACTTGACAAGAGATAAAGAGATAGAGAGGGTTTGAGTTTTTGAGGGACAATAAATCAAGGGGAAATATATGGAGATACTAACAGAAGATAAGGATTACTATAGTTAGGTCTCCGTGCAAACTCTTGCTGTTGAAACACTCTCCCCTTTACACTTTTTGATAGAGGATGCAAAAACTCACTGGAATCGAGAGAGAGAGAGAGAGAGAGAGAGAGAGAGAGAGAGAGAGAGAGAGAAAGAGAAAGCATTCTCAATAGGAAATGGTCACACCTCAATCCCTTCTCCTCCATTTCTTCCTCCTTTTGGGATTTTGGGCACGCACTCACATGCACCCCACGTGATTCTCAAGCTGCCTGGTCCAGAACCCCAACCTCACAGTCAGCCATGTGGGATCCAGCTGCCTCAACCACTATGGATTGTCTTGACACCCTGTTTTTGATGACAAGTCCTTTCCTGGTAAAGATTAGGAGGAGCACAATTCTCAGAGGGAAATTTAAGCCTTGGTTTTAGGGGAAAAAAAAGGAAAGGTAGAAAAAAAAAATCATCCATTTTCTGTTGATTCTCAATGGTCTTCAGTTTAAAATAGTCCTCACAACAAAGTGGTATATTTGAGGGCTGCATATTCTGATCCCTGGCAAAGGAAGGTCATGGTGCTATATCTGGAACTATAGTGACTGGTTTCCTGGTCAGTTGTTGGAATACCTTGGCTTGAATCTTCCCTGGTGGCAGCAAAATAGGAAAACAGGTAACTTAGAACACTGGGGAGCTTCCATTTTCAGACCATGGCCAGCAAAGGCAGCAGGAAGAAGCAGTGACAGACACAGGTAGGAGTAGAGCAGGCACGGACTGGTGCAAAGAGGTATCAGAGCCTGGGTCACCAGGAGCACCAGAACCTGGAGAGGGTTGGAACAGTGGTCAAAAGATGCCCTGCAGGACTAGGCCTTCAAAAATTCCCATACACAGAGGACAGGGGCAGTTGGGAAGTTTCTTTCATGAAGACATTTTCTTAGTACAAGAAGGGGAATTTAATGATATTGATGCCTCCAGAAAGCTGGGTAAGATTTAAGCCAGGTAGAGTATGAAACAGAATCCACCTTAGATTTCCACCAGCAGTGATATAACATGACATACAGTAGTTCCCATCTCTGGGTATTCAGAAAGTGAAAGTGATTTTCCCCTTAACTGGGGCAATGATGTGAAGGAAAGCTCTCTGAGCACTCCATGTAGCACGACCACACCATCCTCGTCAAGGTGCTCCTGATGAGTGGGAAACAATGGTGAAAATGTGTAGCCAATCCTCAAAGAGTACAGTGAGATGACAGACTTAGAGAATGGTCATGATTATTATTGGTTATCAGGGACTGTTGTGTGCTTCTTTAATTTTTTTTCTTACAGGGCATGTGTGCTTGCCAGAGAGAGAGAGAGAGAGAAAGAGAGAGAGAGAGAGAGAGAGAGAGAGAGAGGAGAAAAGTGAGAAATCACCCCCAAGGGAAAATGGCTATGTTGTATTCCCTTCTCTTCCATTCTCCCCTCGGGATTTTGGGCATGCACACACATGCACCTGGTCTGTTTTCTAAGCTGCCAGGTCTGGGACTAGAACCACGCAGTCATCCATGTGGGATCCGACGGCCTCAACTACCTAGCGACCAACTGGTGGAATGGATCTTTATGTGCTTTTTTCTCCTTCTCACTTCCCTAAGATCAAAGGTAACAGTCAAAGGGATCAGACTATTTGGGTAAAACAGAGGATGTGTTAAAAAACAAACAAACAAACAAACAAACAAACAAACAAAAAAACCAGAGGGTGTGTATTGGAGTTCGAATTCGAAGCTTGGGTTGAAGAGTGTTCTAGCTGTGTCATTTATTCACTACATGACCTTGGGCAACTCATTCAATTGCTTTGACTTTCAGAAGAAATAATATCTATCTCAGAAGCCTATTGAAAAAAAAAATAGTTTGTGTGAAGTTGCTGTATGCAAAAGTAAAAAATGCCTACAAATAAAAGTAAGATGTTATATGAACAATTTGAACTAAAAAAAAAACAATGATTACCACTTCATCCCTTTAAGATGGCTGTAATAAAAAACCCACGTAAGTGTTGGTGAGGATGTACAGAAATTGAAATACTTATATACTCCTGGAGGGAATGTTAATGTGATAGCTACTTTGGAAAACAGCCTGACAGCTTCTGAAAAGGTTATACATAGATTTACCACATTGCCTAGCAGTTCTACTCCTAGGTTTATGCCTGAGAGAAATAAATATATACGTTCACACAAAAGCCTGTTCACAAATGTTTGTGACAGCATTATTCTTAATAGCCAAAAGCTGGAAACAATCCCAATGTCCATCAACTGTTGAGTGGATAAACCAAATGTGATATATCTGTACAATGGGATATTGTTTGGGGATAAAAAAGAATGAAGCAGTGATACATGCTACTACATAAAAACAAAACAAAACAAAATAAAAAACCCCCTAGAAAGCATTAGACTAAGTCAAAGAAGCCAGTCACACAAGATCACATATTGTATGATTCTATTTGTATGAAATGTCTAGAACTGGAGACTCTATAGGGACAGAAACTAGGTTAGCGGTTGCCTAGGGCTGGGAGTTGGGTGGGGAGAAATGAAGAGTGACTGCTAATGGGTATGGGATTTATGTGGGGGATAATAAAAACATTCTAAAATTGATTGTGATGATGATTGCAAAATTCTGTGAATTCACTACAAAGCATTTCATTATACACTTAAAAAAAATACCCTATGAATTCTAACCTTCTCTGGGGGCAAAACCATTGCCACATGAAATTATTATAAAAAAATTAGGATAAATCATTCTTCATTATGTAATTCTTAATTATTAAGAAATTATTAAGAAATAATAATGGTATTCACCTATTGATAAGTTTTAAATATCTATAGTCACATAGACATGAGATTTGTAGGACTGAGACAGATTATTATTTCTATCTTCCTGTAATATCTCCTGCTTGTCGCAATTCTTCCATATCATTCTTGGGATGACATGAGGGAAGTGAATGTCATCCTAGGTGTACTGGAGTCTGTAAAAGTCTGGGAAGGCTTCAGAAAGTTCGTGGAAAATGTGTATTTTAAAAGTACTATGCAGAGACGTCAGTGTTTTTTGTACCAAAATAAACTCTTACTTTAATTCCATTTATCTGTGAACTTTTTAAAGTTCATACTATAGTGAAGAGCCTCCCAAAATATGAATCTGGATGCTTGTATAAAATTTTTTCTCCTGAGAATTGGAAGCAATCTTAATCTTCCTAATGCAAGCAAATTCTCTTTGGGAAGAAAAGGAGAAGGCTCCCAGGTAGCTATACTTTGAAATATAAATACATGTCTCCAGGGAAAAGTGAAGACAACCATCTCTGAATTTACAACCTCTGGGATGTCTCCAAGGCTCTTGGCCTCATCCTGTACTTGAAATGTAAACACACACCTGCTGGGAGGTAAATCTCTTACTATCTATTCAGTCATCATTTCACTTCCAAGGCCTGTCTTTCAACCAGGTTCCAGTAAAATTTGCCCAGAAATCCAGCCATGCAGAAACTTAAGGCTATTCACTTCTTGACATACATCTGAAACCCAGCTTCTGACTAAAGTAGTTGTTTCAAAGGAATAGTCACAGCGTATTCTTTCCTTTTAATCACAAATGTCATTTCAAAAAACATTTGTCTATTTTGGTCAGAGAGTACCCAAACATCTCCATATTACATTTTATAGTAAATTTGTCAATTTTCATATCCCTCTTGGGTTATTCATCTATAACCCCTGTGCCTTTCACTCTTCATAGCACTGAGCTGTGGGGAGGAGCTATAGAAGAGGGGCCATGTATTTAGTATTTGGTGCTCCTGAAAATAGGCCTTAGGCTAATAGAGTAAGACCTCAGCTTCAAAATAATGAAAAATTACAATTGCCTTTCGTGATACATTTTAGTTTCCAGGCTTGTCTACAATATTATTTCCAATCCCACATCAAGAGGCAAAGTATATGTCCCTTCCCCTTGAATCTGGGTGGGCCTTTGTGTGTGTCTTGACTGATACAATATGGTGGAAGTGATGCTATGAAGCTTATAAGGCCAAATATTGTTATATAAATGGCAAGATACTTTTGCCAAGCTTTTTTGCACGTAGGACATGAACCTTTGGAGCCCTGGATCATCCAGAAAAAGTCCAGCTACTCTGGGGACCAGCAGGTGGCATGATAGTTAAGGTGCTGGACACTCCCACATGGCCAACCACAGTTCAAGTCCTGGACCTGGTGGGTTGCTTTCTCACTTTCTTTCTCTGTCCCTCTCTGATCAAATTAAAATAAATGAAGGAATAAATAAAGTTAAATAAAAGAAAAGTCCAGCTACTCTGATATTGCTGGGCTAAAGAGACCATGTGGAGAGACTGCTTGGAGACAAGATAAAATAATAAAATAAATTAAGCTTGGGTCCCTTGGAAGTTCCACATAATAGCCATTAGAGTCTTCCCAGCCCACATACCAGACATGTGGAGAGTAAGCCCTCAGAAAACCCAGCACTAGCCATTATCTGACAGCAGCTAGTGAGATACCCTGGGCGAAAGCCACTTAACTGAGCTCAGTCAACTTCCAAGCTTGTCTAGTTAATAATAAAATGATCATTGTTGTTTTATACCACTAAGTTTGGGGGCAGTTTGTTATAGGCCTGATTACTCTTCGATTGTTAAACTAGCAGAAACACTTCACGAAGAACCAACAGAGGGCATAATGTTTATGTTGCTGGACTCCCATGTAGTTAGTTGTGGTTTGAGTCCTGGACCTGGTGGGTTAAAAATCACACTGGGCACATGTGCATGCATGCCCAAAGTCCTGAGAGGAGAATGGAAGGGAAGGGATTGTGGCGTGACCAACTCTCTGAGGGGGTAATTTCTTGCTTTCTGTCTTTCTGGCAAGCATATGAGCCTTATAGCAAAAATCTCTCTTAAAAAAATAACAAAAGCAAAACTTTATGAGACTGGTACTGTTCCTGAGAAATAAAAAATGAGTTTTCTTTTTTTAGGGTTCTAAATATAATATTTTCCAGGTAAAAAAAGAACATACCCTAGAGTTCTTCATAATTTACACTATAAAATGAGTGTTCTCTTTCCCTCCTGACTAATCAATGCTGTCTGCACACTGAACCTATGTGACCTAGTGACCACATTGTGACAGCCTTCACTCTAACCTTTGCGAGACACAGTCATAAACAGCATGTAGTTAAAGCTTGAAGACATTGAGTGTCCCCAAATTGTTTTGTCTTGAATTCTTTACCCAGAACAAATCTGATGATAATATCTTGCTCCAGAACCCCCTTGAGACTGCCTGGCACCAAGAACACAGCACAACCCATGGAAGATGACATTATAGAAACTTTCCTAGAAAGCACCTGGATTCCTAGAAAGACCCTCATGTGGTCATATTTCTGACCTGTGATTTAAAGCCCTGCTTGCCCCTTAATTGTGGAGATGCTAATGTAAACATCTTGGAATTCTCCTGGTTGATATCTTCTGCAATAAGAAAACTCTTAGTTGGTATCTTCTGCAATACAGCCCTCCTCTATGCATAGCTGTTGTCTCAGAAATTGGCTTACTGTAGGATGAGTGGTCAGGACTAGTCCAGACATTTGTCTGGTAACGAAAGAAAGAGATTAACTACCTGCAGAAGCAACTCTGGTTTAAGTGTGAGGTGGAGGTGATTGGGACTACCGAATCAGTGAAGACAAAGTCTCTGGGAGGGAAGATCAGATGTGATTGTAGTCCAGAAAGCCAATATCATTGATGGTAAAGTACCAGACCTGAAGAAAGATTGAAGTGCATGGAGCACAGAGTCGATTGAGTTGCCATCAAGATTTTGTCAGTTTTGTCCCAGTATTGTTCAATAAACAGAGAGAGATCTGGTGAATTCTCAACAGGAACAACTAACTTACAAGGCTCTAACTCCACCCTGGCTTATATGTCCTGTAGGACTAATTCCTCTCGCCTGCTCAGAGCTCCTGCCCAACCAGGTTCCCCCTTCGAATCTGCCCACAAAGAGAAATGTGATGACCAGCCCAGCACACACGGTGCTGAGCCAACTGGCATTCTGGTGAGTGATCTGTTGTGTGTCGGGTTTGTACACCAGTGTCTTCTGAGAGTAATGTAAATCTGTCCTATAACTTGTTGTCTGGGGGTGCACTGATACAAAGTGAGTTCCTGGATCTGCAAAGATGACGAGTGAAAGGACCCTCATAACTCCTGTGAGGCTTTACCGCTCCAACCTCACTGAACTTGGCAACAGACATAATTCTTAAAGTATCTAACTCAAATCAGAGCAATAGAATGGTCTTATCATTTTAAAAGATTGGTTTCTTCTATGAACCAGAATGAAAGAAAAGAGAGAGAGAGAGAGAGAGAGAGAGAGAGAGAGAGAGAGAGAGAGAGAGAGAGACTCACTCCCAATAGGACCTCCAGCCTCTGCAGCCCCATATCATGGGCATGTGTGTGCTTGGCATGTTCGGGGAGGTCTCCAGTTGTGGACCTGGAACCTTCCCATGTGAGTCAACCTCACAGAGCATTGCATTACCCCTGCACCATTACCCATCCCTTTAGAATTGTGATTTGTCATGATAATTGCTATTTAGCAACATTCCACCTAGGACCCTTTTACCTTAGTGCATTATCATACTGACTGTATAAAATAAAAAAATTCTGGGCTCTTAAATG
Source organism: Tupaia tana (assembly GCA_026018925.1). Lineage (NCBI taxonomy): Eukaryota > Metazoa > Chordata > Mammalia > Scandentia > Tupaiidae > Tupaia > Tupaia tana. Next base: position 10,437,894 of record JAKSZU010000020.1, read on the forward strand.
GACTAAATTCTTACCTACATTCTATAATAAATGATTGTCCTTAAGCTTCTAGTTTTTCCATTTTTTCGTCAACAGCAATAGCAACAACAATAATTAATTTTAAGTACTACCTTAGTGCAAAGCATATTACTTAAGGGTTAAATTTTTTTGTTTGTTTTTAATTTGCTAGAGGATTCATGTGCTCTCCAGAGACAGGCGGAGAGAGGGAAAGTGAGAAAGCACTCCCCAGGAGGTATGGCCATGCTACAATCCCTTCTCTTTCATTTTCCTCTTTGGGATTTTGGGCACACACACACACATACATGCCTCATGAGTTTTCCAAGCTGCCAGGTCCAAGACTCACACTGTGCAGTTGGCTACGTAGGATACAACGGCTTTAACCTCCATACCACTGGCTGTCCGTAAAGTATTTTACATCAATATTTAATGTCATCATTTATAATCTTTAAAAAGTTAAGCTACTGAGATACAATTTATATATAAAGATTCCACCCTTTAAGTGTGCAGTTCTTTGAGTTTTGCCAAATATATACAAGCATGTAACCAGTACCTAATTAAAATACAGAATATTTTCATAACTCAACAAAGCTTACTTGTGTTCCTCTCATAGCTAATATCCTATTTTCATCCATAGACTGACAACCAGTGACTCGTTTTTTGGTGTTTAAAGTTTTACTTTTTTTTAGAACAGTGTGTAAGTGCAATCATATGGTATACAACCTAATTTATTTATTTATTTTTTTGAGAGGTTTTTGCTATAGGGCACATGTGCTCGCCAGAAAGACAGAGAGACAGAAAGCGAGAAATCACCCCCCAGGGGAGATGGCCATGCCGCAATCCGTTCTCCTCCACTCTCTTCTCGGGATCCTGGTCATGCACGCACATGTGCCTGGTGTGAGTTTAAGCTACTGGATCCGGGACTTGAACTGCGGTCGACTACATAGAAGTCCAGTGACATAGACATTACGCCAACTGCTGGTTCTGGTATACAACCTTTTAAGTGTGGCTTTTTTCACTGAGCATAATGATTTAGAAGATTATTCATGTTGTAGGTTTCAATAGTTTATTCCTTTTTGTTGCTGAATAATATTCCTAAGTGTAGATATATCACATTTTGTTTAGCCATTCAACAGCTGATGAAATTTTTAGTTATTTTAAGTTTTGAGCAATAATGAATGAAGCTGCTAAAAAATTACATATAGGTTTTTTGGTGGGAAATGTCTCTATTTCTCTTGGGTAAATGCCTTGCAGTGGCACTGCCAGGTTGTCTAACTGAGTTTTTAATACATTATGTTACTTAATTCTCATGGGAAGTTGTTTGTGGAAAGTATTATTGTTAGTTCCCTTTTAGAGGTAAGAGCTAAGACTTACAGAAGTTATGTAATTGCCTAAAATTACATGGCCAGTGGGGATAAACCAAGCTGTTCTACTGTAGGCACTGAAGCCTTAACTATTTCTTCTTTTGCAGCTGCCACCAACTCCTCTCTACTCAGTAGCTAAACACCTTGGAAACAGTAGTAAGAGGTGTGACCTTATCATCCCCATGATCAAGTGTGATAAAGACTTTGTTTCAGATGGAGAAATTAAAGGAGTAGCGTATAACATGAGAAGTCTTTATAGAATCAATTTGGGAAAATTGGAGGGGATCACAAAGAGACAAATATGTGAAGATGGCAATGAGAGCCAATTTAAAGCTCAGTTCAAAGGCAAGTCCCAACCTTTAGCTTTCTATCTAGTTCAGCTTGTATAGGATGGTGCCAAGCTCCAGCCCTGAACGAGAGCCCTGATCAATGTTTTCTCATAAGACTCCTCTGCTTACTAAATACCGTGTTAGCACCCAAGTGAGCATAAACAATATATCCCCTCAAATATATACATACATTTGAGAATTTCTAATGTTCCTTTGTCACAATAATAATCGTAATAACTTTAATATATGAATAATTAACATCTTTAACAGTTGCATTTTCTATGCAAATATATATTGCCTTGGATATCAAAATGAGATTCATAATATGAACAAAGAAGAAATTGTTGTGAAGATTAACCTCTAAAAATGTATTGTGGAGATTTTGGAGCTCTTCTGTAGAATTGGAAATAATGGAAAATTGACAGTGAAATATAAAAGTAGATCATGAATAGTTAATATCCAATTCTTCCATGATGAAAGGATTAAAATAACAATGATGTAGTCACCACCATGACAATTTAAGACAAATTTGTCATCCCCTGGTGCCTAGCACAAGGTCTTGCATTTATTATGAACTGAATAAACATTTCCTGGGTTGAATTTAATCTTTCCAAGATGGATGTTTATAGGAATAGTGAGATAATAGTGGCAACTACTCTGTATAAAGTCTATGGGTTTAGCATTAATAAAGGCAATACATTTTTGTCTTTCTAACAAAACCAAAAAGGAATACAAATGTTGTTATTAATATGGTAACCAGCTTCCCCAAAGAAGTTCATACTGAGAGGGGGCTGCTGACAGTTGTGACCCTCTTGGCCTTGCCCAAGTCATTTGACCAGTAATGTATTCCTTTTTCGTAGAATTTAGGCTCTAAGGAAAACCTGCATAAAGTCCTTCTAAGGATTATACTCTGAAGGCCCTAGCAGAGCAAAAACAGATGCAAAATAATCCAGCATCTGGAATCTTTCACCTTGTGAGACAGAGCTCGCCTCCCACTATGGAAGCCAAAGTGGATAGAGAGAAATTCTTCCCTTCTTCCCTCCCAGACAGGATTGGCCCAAAATACTGGCTCTCGCATTTATGATGTGCTGACCTTGTTGAATTGGACCACTGTGATGTGAAGAAGGAAGAGTTCTATAGAATCTACTCTGACAAGTCTGGAGGCAGAGACCACAGGACATCCAGCTTCCGGAAACGGCAGGGGCACGGCTCCAGTGGCAGCTTCTGCTGACCGCTCGGCTGCTGCATCAGTAGCGGATGATGTGCCAGACTCCGAGCACATTGTTGGTAGCAGTGGTGTCTTCATGGGGCTGATTCTGTGGTGTGATGTTGAATGTCATTCTGGGGAGCTTACCCTTTCAGTCTGGAACTAAGAACTGTAACTGATGAAGTGACCATTTTTATAAAGTAGTTGGAAGTAGCCCAAACACAAATTATTCTTGAAATAAAGCCAATTAAACATACTTGTTTCTACAGAGGGAAACAGGGTAACTACATGGTGGATTGGAGCTAGAATCAGTGAAAACAGAATTTGCTGATAGCTCTGATGCTGTGAACTATATATATTGGTCTTTGTCCTATTTCCTGGTGTATGCTTATAAAATCCTTGATCTCCAAAGTGATGTCTTTTTTTTTTCTTTTTTTTTTGAGAGGTTTTCGCTATAGGGCGCGTCCGCTCACCAGACAGAGAGAGAGAGACATAGAGACAGAAAGCGAGAAATCACCCCCCAGGGGGGATGGTCACGCCGCAATCCCTTCTCCTCCATTCTCCTCTCGGGATCTTGGGCACGCACGCACCTGTGCCCAGCGTGAGTTTTAAGCCACCAGGCCGGGATGCGAACCATGGTTGACTACATGGGAGTTCAGCGACATAGCCATTACACTAACTTCTGGTTCCCAGTGATGTCTTTTTTTATGTTAATAACCTGACAAGAGGCTTGAAGCCTCTAGGTAACTTTAGGACAGTAAGTGGTAGCCCAAGGCAGGATTGTTAGAGGGGTGAGTCTTTTAGCCCCACAACTTCCAGGAAGGGGAAAAAAGCGGAAGGTTAAGCTGATCACCAATGGCCAATGATTTAATCAATTATCCCTGTGTAACAAAATCTTCATAAAAATCGCACAGTAGTGGGAAAGGGTTGTTAGTCTCTGATTATAAAATAGGGGGTCCTCGGGCCAGCAGGTGGCATGGTGGTCCCACATAGTCCACTATGACTCGAGTCCTAGACCTGGTGACTTGAAAATCACGCTGGACATGTATGCTTGCATGCCCAAAATCCTAGGAAGAGAATGGAGGAGAAAGGACTGATACATGGCTATCTCCACTGGAGGGTGATTTCTCACTCTCTCTCACTGTCTCTCTCTGTCTCTTTCTGGTGAGCACACACACCCTATGGCAAAAACCTTTAAAAAGGAGAGAGGGACTATGCAGGTGGTGCTTATGCAAGTATTTTGCATAGCTAGCCTTGACTGTGGTCTCCCGTTAGATCTGTTGCATGGACCAATGGAAAAACAGTTTGACTCAATTTCAGGATTTTACTGTCCTGGGTAATATGAGTTATTTCCGATTCTTATTTTTCAAATATTTAATTTTATTTATTATTATTATTTTTAAAATTTTCTATAGGGCACATGTGCTCATCAGAGAGAAACAGAGAGAGGGAGAAAGTGAGAAAGCAAGATGCCAGGTCTGAGACTTGAACTGTGGTCAGCCCTGTGGAAGACCAGTGCCCCAACCTCCACTCCATCTGCTTGCCCTTGTTTCAGATCCTTAAAAGAAACTAGACTGAAATAAGCAACACATGGAAATGTAGTGGTTGCCTTCCCAGTATTTAGTTTCTCTTTCTCTTTCCTGATGATGTCCTACAGGTAGGACATCATTGATCTCACCGCAGCTCCAGTGATGCGCCCTAGTCATGGTGGTGGGGATAGTATTATATGATCCAAACTGACAGGAAGGAAATGTCTGATGGGAAACATCTGGAGATGAAAAGTATGCCCTCTCTCATGAATGCTACAAAAGATGCTCTCTTCCTCCATTGGATGTCAATGAGTAATAACCCCAGTTAATCTGGTGACCACGTTACCATCATGAAGAGTGACAGCTTTAGGACTCATCTGCCACTCCAGAAAGCCTGACAGAGACACAGAAAGTGGGCTGAGTGACCTATTCCGCTGCTGGACCAAGCTTTGCTCAAGCGTCTATTCAGGTTCTCTGGTAAGCAGACACAGAGATGGTCTCCAGTGTTAAGGCTTTATCGAGGTTATGCAGGAAAGCCTTCAGAGCTTGATGCAGATCTGATGTCTCTGAAAACAAGGAGATGAAAGCAGGATTGGGTAGGGAGAGCCACAGATGGTGATACAGATTTTACGACATCTTGGCCAACTTGTAGGGGAGCTCCAGAGTAAGATCACTCGTGGGAGGGATCTCTCCTTGGGCAGAAATGCCCAGGCATTAGTACACCTGCTGTTTTGCTTGGCCAGGGCTTCCCAGAAGGCTCAATGCTGTGGTTCTAGCTCAGCACTGTGAAGGGGCCTGAATACGCAGTGGCTGGTGGTTGTTAGTTATCCACACTCCTCACGAGTGATCAGTCCTTTGTTCCTTTTTCTTTATAATTTAAGTTTTATGACAAAGATTTTTTTAAGCTTATTTTTTCCCCCCAAGAGCAAGAGAGACAGAGAGATAGAGTGACAGGAAGCACCTCGAACAGGGTCTTGATGCCTTGAGCTGCCCCCAGCTCGAGCCAGCCCTGATGGTGGTCACTCGCATGCCCAGCATACTCAGGGAGGTGTCTAGACACGAAATGGGACTCTCCTCATGCGGCTCAGCCTCACAGTGCTGTTCTACCACTGTGCCACTGTCTAGCCTGGACAGTTCTTTTTTGAAGGGAGATACAAATAGTATACCTTCTTTATCTCTGGACTTAGAAATGACAAGAATCAAAGAATCTTTTTATTATTCCTGCTGTTATTATTAACACAGTTTGACTTCAGTTTTCTGTTGCGACTAATCAGAATTGCAATAATATTTTTAGATTTATAAAGTTTGTCAGTTTGGTTCAACACACAAGGAACAAACAACATGTTTAAGTTATATTATCTCTTATCTTCTGAAACAAGCAAACAGAGCCTGGACAGTGGCATAGGAGTGAGACAATGCTCTGTAAGGCTGACCCTCATGGGACGGTTTTGCGTTCACATCTGGAGAACTCTTAAACAAGCTGGGTACACGTATGCCCATGGCCCAGGGTTGGCTGAAACTGGGGATGGATTGCAATATGGAGACTCTGTGGGTGTGCCTGTCTGTCTGTCTCTTTCTGTGCCTCTCTCACTCATGGAAGACAGAAATAAACTTCAAAACAGAACAAATTAACAAACCCAGCATATACCACAAAACCAACATGTAGTTGGTACATAATAAATGGTAGCTATTATAATTTATCTCCATTAAAGTTATATTGCTCTTCGGTGTTTACTAATGATAATTGAGATTTTAGTTCTGAAAGGGTACTTTGTTTGGACAGAAAATAATATTTATAGTTCCTTATGTTTGTGTTAATGTTCAACTGATGGAAGATGTAAATTTTACATCCTAGCTTATAAAGCCTTTACTTTTAACTCATAAATCTTACTACTATAATCTCAATGCAATAATTTTGTGTTAAACAATTTAACTTAGGTTATTATTAATTAATGCTCAATTAGCTTATAAGCTTGATGGATTAAATCCCTTAACTGTTAACAGTAATTTAAACTTTTTAGCTAGATTTTCTTAGACATTTCAGACTATCGTCACCAATTTGATAAACTGGTTCTCTCATATATTTCAGGCATCTAATAATCAAACTTACAAACCTCACATACAAGATATTTGCAATCTTTGTGAAACTCTTGTAAATTTAATAACTCTAACAAATTTAATAAACCAGGCTCTTTATTCATTTTGAATATCTTAAAACAGATAAAGCATGCATGAAGCAGTACAATAACTCTAAAAGTCTTACACAAAACAGGTAACTGTTTTTTTTGTTGTGTTTTTCTGTTTTTTTTTTTTTTTTTTAGAGTTTTTTGCTATAGGGCGCATGCACTCGCCAGAAAGAGAAAGAGAGAAAGTGAGAAATTACTCTCCAGGGCTTTTGGCTGCACCACAATCCCTTCTCCTCCATTCTCCTCTCGAGATCTTGGGCACACATGCACACGTGCCTGGCATGAGTTTAAGCCACCAGGTTCATGACTCGAACCGCGGTTGACTACATGAGAGTCCAACGACATAGCTGTTACACCAACTGCTGGTCCTGAAAATGGATAACTGTTAAATTTGCACCTTCCTGGAAGTACACATTGAGTGACCCAACTAGAGAAGCAGATTAGCACCAAGAGCCTGCTGTGGTTACTTGGTTAGAGTCTTGGGACAGTGAGAGGTCACTGACTCAGGTTAGGGTACAGAGCTGGCCTGGGAACAGTGCCTAGGTCTTGCTTTAAGATTGGTACTGCCTGAGTCACAGGATAACAACCTCCAAGGCCCTTCTTATAAGCTGATTTTAGCTGCTTCATCCTTGGCAGACTCTAAGCTCACAGCTTTCAGCTAGGATAAAATGTGGTTTCACAACTCAGTGTATTATGTGTCCCTTGTGTGTCTTTCAAGTTTCATCCTTACTTAAATTTTCAACTTCGTATTATTTGATTTCCATAGACAGAATTCTGAATCCCTTATCTAAATTGCAACTTATAACTTGGCTGCCTGATTTGACATAAATTCAGCATACTTTTATATTTCACCTTTTCATTTGTCTCAGTTGTATTTCAACATAATTTATTGGGAAAGAAAACATCTCTGCTTTTTAGGAGTTATTTTTCTATTAGAGGTTGCCAAGACATGTACATAAATCACCTATAATCAAAGGAAAAAAGGAAAATTACTATGAAAGTGTTACAAGCAAATTTCTATAAGATTGCTGTGTTATATAAAATTCCAGGATGGTCTCCATGAGTTTGAATTCTGGTGTTACTCCTGAAATTATGTTATTTTACAAGACAAAGAAGATTTTACAGATGTAACTAAGTTTACTAGTCTGTTGACCTTAAAATAAGGAAATTATCTAAATGGGTCTACTCTAATCTCACGAGCTCTTTAAAAACAGGTATGTTGGGGCCAGCAGATGGCATAATGGTTATGTTGCTGGACTCCCACGTAGTCAACCATGATTCGAGCCCCAGACCAGGTGGCCTTAAACTCACACCAGGTGAGTGTGTGCACATGCCCAAGAACCCGAGAGGAGAATAGAGGAGAAGGGATTGCGGTATGGTCATCACCTCCTTGGGGGTGATTTCTCTCTTTCTATCTCTCTTTCTCTCTCAGTCTGTCTGGTAAGCATACTCACCCTATAGCCAAAAAATAAAACTACAATAAAAACAAAAACAAAAACCAGAAAACAACCACCAAACAAACAAGGATGTTAGGGCCAGCAGGTGGAGTAGTGGTTAAGGTGCTGGACTCTCACATGGTCGACTGAGGTTTGAGTCCTGGACCCAGTGGCTTGAAACTCATACCAGAGCATGTGTGTGCATGCCCAAAATCTTGAGAGGAGAATGGAGGAGAAGGGTTTGCTGCGTGGCCATCCCTCTAGTGGGGGTGGTTTTCCGCTTTCTCTCTCTCTTTCTTTGTGTCTCTGGCAAGCACACATGCCTTATAGCAAAAATCTCTCTAAAAAAAAAAGAAAACAAAACAATAAGGATATTCCTTTGACTGGTAGTAGAAGAGGGAGTCAAAGACTAAAACAGAAGAAAGAATAAATGTGAAAGAGATCTCTGTTGTCGGAATCAGGGGACTATCAGGGCAGGACCTAAAAGCAGTCCCTAAGGTTTTGTCTCACCAAAGAGAGGGAGATAACAGGCCTATGACTGCAAGGACTGAGTTCTACCAACCACGTGAATGAGTTTAGAAGCAAGTCTTCCCCAGAGGTTCTAAATAAGAGCCCAGTTAAACTGATACCTTGCTTTTGGCCTTGTGAGATTTCAAGCCGAGAACTCAGTTGAGTCTGCCCAGACTTCTGACTCCTGTAGAACTATGAGCTAATAAATGGGTTCCTTTTAAAGTTGCCACACTGGTGGTAATTTGCTAAGCAGCAACAGAAAACAAATACAATCATATAAATAACATTTTTATTAAAGCCTACAGTCTCCATTTATTACACTTTTAACTAATATATATGTATGTGTGTGTGTGTGTGTGTGTATACATAATTTATGCATGAAGGCATCTTTAAGGTAGAGGATCTCAAACTTGAAGATCTAGTGTTTTCTGGTGGAATTAGTTGATGAGACTGGAAGGTCGAATATTGGCTGAGTTAGGGAGGGTTTAGGAGTCTGGGTAAGAAGGTTTAATTGGACATTTCAAAAGGGGCACAGATTTTTCTTCTATTGGCCTTGCAGAATGCTCATGTCATTTCCTTTTTTGGCATAAGATTAAAATGAAATGTCTTTAGGTTGGGCAACACACTTCTCTATTATCAGTGAGATCCAATTTTAGTTTATGTGCTTTATCTAATTAGCAAATTACTTAGCAAGCCTCTGAAAGAAGGGAGTTTAGGGCAGGTCAATGCTGGTAGGAAAAGACCGGTAAAGAGAGAGCAAAGACCCAGGGGCGTTCTCTGGGAGACAGAGGGGGTCTATAGTAAGAAGCTTTGGCTTCTCACAGAGGCAGAGAGTACGATACCGAAGGGAAGTGTAAGTGCAGAAAACATGATAAAGGAGGACGAGGGTGTGTGATTACACTGTCGTTTGTCCAGGGCTTGCCTGCACCGAAAGAAACATGAGAAACCCTGCCTGCTTTTTATTTTTCCCATGAAAGCTCCATGGACAGAAAAATAAAAAGGAAGTCCTAAAATGACCACTTTTATGTTGTGTGTACTTTCTTTCCTGATCCTTTTTGGGAAGTAGTAATGACCTACAATGTCTTTAACTCATAGAGCACTCCAACTTTTTCAAAGCACAGCCTATACAAAGATCTTTCATTTCCTGACTGGTCATGAGGATGAAGTTTATAGTCTTTTTATTGCTACTATTTTGACATTTTTATATACTTTTCCCCACACAGCATAGACTGTGTTACCCCCTATAATTGCTTTTATATACTACTTGACTTAAAGATTGTTTCAAAGCTTCTTGCTCCTAAATCATTTTTATTTTTAGGTGCTTAGAACTGGGGCTAGATGGTTTCTAAGAAGTACCAGAGTCTTCAAGTGAAGGGTATTATTTTTCACTCCTATCTTAAGTTTGTCTACCTAAAATGACACTAGTGGTTTTTTAAAAGAGTGAGATTAAAGACATGTTGGGTCTTCGCTTTATTTAAGCCCAATCGTTATTATATTTATGTATGTGTGTGTGTGGACATGTATATTAAGCCTTCTAATAGATAATACAATTTTGAGGTAATTCCTTGTGCTTTGTCAATTAGCTAATATATATACATATATAATTAGGATTTAGATCTGATAATATGTCTGAAGATCTCATCACTGGTATTTCTATGAATTATAATGTTGTAGAGTACCACTGAATGAATGACCACCAAAGCCAGATTAAATTTAAAGGGAGTCTTTATTAGCTGACCAGACTACAGTCTGAGGCTCGGGGGGGAGGGGGGCACCGAGAACCAGAACTGTAGCCCTGACTTTTTTTTTACCTATGTCATCCATGAAGGTTCTATCCATAATTTTAAAAATTAGAGGTCCCATCAATCTTTATTTTAGTATAGCTTTTAATTTTTTAAAAATAAAAACCCTAACTCAGAGTAACGGTTGTAAACTTAGACTTTTCCTCATAGGAATTTAAGTCCCTGTCAAGTGCCAGGCAGACAAGGAACTTGTTGGGACCTCAGTGTACACATATCATTGCGCAGGTCCACAGACAGCCCCTCCCCTCAAGGGCTCAAACTGTGAAAAGAAGAAATGTCAACAAAGGTAACCTGTGACCGTAAGGTGACTGAGTACAATGACTAAGAACATGGTCTCCTTATATGCACATGTTTATGTGAAAAACATTGTATAAAAGTTGAAAAGTTAATAATAAATATCCTTATCAAAAGATTCTCAGGGCCCAGCTGGGGTGGGCTCCTCTGGCTAATTGTGAGGCGAGGGCAGAAAGATCACAACATGGCTAGACTTGGTCAAAAATACCGCAGCCAGCAGGTGGCATGGTGATTAAGGCGCTGGACTCCCACCTGGCTGACCACAATCTGAGTCCTGGACCCAGAGGCTTGAAAATCACACCGAGCACATACGCATGCATGCGTGCTCAAAGTCCTGAGAAGGGAATGGAGAAGACAGGATTGCAGCATGGCCACCCCCAGGGGGGACGATTTTTCACTTTCCCTCTCTCTGTCTCTCTCTGGGGAGTGCGTGTGCCCTATGGTAAAATCAAAAAAGAAAAATCCAAAAACGTACCTCTGTCTTTCTCCCCTCCCCTGCCTTCTCTCTCTTCTCTCTCTTCCCTCTCTTCCTCTGATAAAGGAGAAAATGAAAAGATTCTTAGACCAAAAACAGGTTTTAATTTATATATCACATAAAGTGGTAATATGAATGGACAGAAAGGAACATGTAGGAAAACTATTCCAAAGGGAAAATTTGATGACTTATTAATTAGTCATGGAACACTGATTTTTAGGGTTTTTTTTTAGAGAGATTTTTGCTATAGGGTGTGTGCTCTCCAGACAGAGACAAAGAGACAGAAACTGATAAATCACCCCCAAGGGGTGATGGCCACTCTACAATCCCTTCTCCTCCATTCTCCTCTTAGGATTTTGGGCACGCATGTACACACACCCAGCATGAGTTTAAGTCGTCAGGTTTGGGACTCAAACAGCGGCTGACTACGTGGGAGTCAGCTACATTACCATTACACCTTTTGCTGATTCTGGAACACTGATTATTTTTTTTAAATAATAATTTATTTAATTATATTTATTTATTTATTTTAATTTGACCAGAGAGGGACAGAGAGAGAGAGAGGGAAAGTGAGAAAGCAAGCCTCCAGGTCTGGGATTTGAACTGCAGTCAGCTGTGTGGGAGTCCACCGTCCTCAACCACCACACCGCCTGCCAGCCTCACATTGATATTTTTTTAATCCTAAAACTATAACACAATTTCTGACCTATTGTATACATTTTAATTTTGAATGGCTTAGGCTGCAAATCATAGATGCCCATCAAGCAATATCTTAATTAATAAAGACATTTGATGATTTTACATATCCATGAGATCACAGTGGGAACTGTGACCCAGTGACTCAGTGACGTCACTAGATATTCAGGTTCTTTCCACCCATTTCCTACATTTTCTTCAACATAATCACATTTTATCCCTCAAGCTGTCCTCTTTAGGTCACATGATTGCCACCACAGTCTGAGCATAATATCCCAACACCAGTATTTCAAGGAAGAAGAAATGGGCAGAAACAAAAAGGCTTCCTTTTTATGCCACTTGGATAAAAGCTCTTACATAAGACTCCTTTTAACTCATTAGTTAGATATGTTACTAGCTACCCCTAGTTGAAAGAGAAACTGGGAAAGCTAACAAACTTGCTTTTTCAGCACATGTAGTTGAAAGCAGATAATGTGGTTTGTGTCCCTCAAAAGTCATGTGTTGAAACTTGGTTGTGATGAGATTAGAAATTAATTAATCCTAATAAATTAATCCTACTACAGTATTGAAAGGTGGGTCCTTTGGAAAGTGATTAGGATTGTATAAAGCTATCAGGGTGGGGCACCCATATTTGAATTCTAGAAGGTTAATAAGAAAAGGGGAACCAGCAGGTGGTAGTTAAGGGCACTGGACTACCATGTGGCTAACCACGGTTCAAGTCCTGGAACTGGCAGTTTGTTTTCTTACGTTCTTTCTCACTTTCTCTCTGTGTGTGTCTCTCTCTGTCCCTCTATGGTCAAATAAATAAAGTTAAATTACAAAAAATAAGAAAATGGAATAAGATAGAAACAGAGACATGGACACAGGCAAGCTCTTGCTGTGTGATGCCCTGCACCACCTCAGGACCCTGAGAGAGTCCTCACCAACAAGAAGACCCTCATCAGATGCAATCCTTTGACCTAGGAAAATTATGAGCTAACTAAAACTCTATTCTTGTTACATTATCCATGCAGTCTTCACTTGTTAGTGAAAGAAAAGTAGACTAGAACAGTCGATGAGGGGAAATGGGGCTAAGAATAACTGTTGTGTTAGTCAAATAATAGTGTTAGACACTATACGAGAACAGGACAGAAATGGAAACATTTCACAAACTATTGGACATCTGGTCTATCAGTATTGGCATGGGGGCTAAAGAAGAGAATTTGTTGCCTAGTGTTTGGGCATTATGATGCCAGCATTTACAGAAATCATAATGTAGCTGGGAGAGACATGCCAGGCGTTTTAAATACTGTTTTGTCTTCTATGCCTGGCCCAAGAATAGTGAGATGATAATATCTTTTACATGGTTGGGAACCTTTTGTGAAACAAGGGCTGGATTTTATCCCTGGGAGCTCTCTTTCCAGTCTGGCTTTCCTTACCATTTTCACACACTGATAGAGCTGCTCAACAAGTTTTTCTATATGTTTGTAACAATTACTCCTACAAGAAATTCTGGAAACTTCTCTTGGAAAAAAAATATCCAATAAAAACCACAGTGACAATGATGTATTATATTTTACAGCAGCTCAAAAGATCTTGAAATGGTATTTTTAAATTAATTTTCTATCATTTATTCATAGTCTACTACTGGCCACCATTATATAAGAAAAGTGATTGCAGAAATATCTTTCCCTAAACATTAGGAGGAAAGAAAAATCTCATCTTCAGAGTTATAATATGGTTGATTATGATTACAGAACTTGCAGGTCAGCTTCCTGGGAATAATGACACATGTGGACTAGAGCAAGCAAGTCAAAGAGAACAATGAAATATTTGATATGTGGGAGTGTTTTGCTGTTGTTGCCCTGACATTTTTGCTTCCTGTTGTTTATAATAATACTCCACATGCAGTTATTTAGCTCTTTGTATTTGTAAGTCAGAAGCACTGTACTAACATTGGCTTTATAGCTCTGAAAGCCTTAAATTGAGAAGCTATTTTATTTAAGTGAAAGCCGTGGATCCTCCTCCTCTTTAATTCTGAAGGAATCTTACATTTTCTCAGTGAGAAAGTTTGGGTGACAGGAGGGAATGATGCCGTAATACCACAGCCCTCTCACTGTCTCTGGCCTCCATCTACAGCTATTTTCTGGCTGTTAGTTAGTGTACAACAGTTTCCTATACACAGCCCTAGGTGTACTTTCATAGCCCAAACACAGTGACCGATTATCAACACACAAAGCACTGCCTGTTTGCCCCTCACCTCTAATAAATCACTCATTTAACATGAAATGCGATCAAGTAAATTCAGTTACAATGCATCTCTAGAAAGTTTAGGATTAGCAAATACAGGCTGCATGAATGTCACAGTAGCAATCAGCCTAACACGTAGCGGTAGATAATCGCTGGGATTTTAACCGGGGCTCTGAAAAAGGTTAGGTAAGACCAGAAGCTATCAATTCTCATCTGAAAATGTAGAAGTATTAATATTTTATAATCCCTGGAAACAACTAAATTTCTACCTCTACCATTCATATTATCCATTAATAGCCAACATTATGATCATGCATTCCTAATATCTCTAACGTGATGATTCTCAGATGTAAAAGGACTAGAAAAATCACCTGGAAGTCTTGTTATATTGTAGATTAATGGACTCTAGATTCAGGTGCTCTGGAGTAGGGGCCTGAGAATTTTCTTTTTTTTTCTTATTTTTAAAATTTGTTTATATATATATATATATATATATATATATATATATATATATATATATTTGGAGAGGTTTTTGCTATAGGGTGCGTGCACTCACCAGAAAGATGGAGAGAGACATAGAGACAGAAAGCAAGAAATCACCCCCCAGAGGGAATGGCCATGCCGCAATCCCTTCTTCTCCATTCTCCTCTCAGGATCTTGGGCACGCACGCACATGCGCCCAGTGTGAGTTTAAGCCATCGGGTCTGAGACTCAAACCATGGTCGACTACATGGCAGTCCAGCGACATAGCCATTTCACCAACTGCTGGTTCCCAATTTATTTATATTAACAAACAAAAATTGTATATATTGTTGCAACATGTTGTTTTACATAAAGATGACTCCCAACCTATAATGGAAGTTATGACTTTTTAGCTTCATGATGGTGCAAAAGTGACATATATTCAGTAGAAATTGTACTTCAGATTTTGAATTTTGATCTTTTCCTGGCACAATGGTGGGCAGCAGCAGCAAACCATTCTGTTTTACACTTTCAGTACAGTATTCAATCAATTACACAAGATGGTCGACACTTTGTTATAAAATAGGCTTAGCGTTAGGTGATTTTGCCCAACAGTAGGCTGACATCAGCGTTCTGAATATGTTTAAGGTAGGCTGACCTAAGCAATAATATTTGATAGCTTAGATGAGTAAATACATTTTGGACTTACAATATTTTCACCTTACGTTGGGTTTATTGGAATGTAACTCCATCCTAAATTGAGGAACATCTCTATGAATACCCAAGAATTTGTATTTCTTACAAGTCCTCAGTTAATGTTGTTGCTGCTAGCTTAGGGATCACACTTAGAGAACTACTACCCTGAAAAAAGAATATAAAATATTGGTTATACCCATATGACATTTTTTTCCTTTTTGATGATTACCACTTATTAGAGTATGATCTGGATTGCTTTTTTTTTTTTTTTTTTTTGAGAGTTTTTTTGCTATAGGGCGCGTGAGCTAGCCAGACAGACAGAGACAGAGAGATAGAAAGCAAGAAATCACCCCCCAGGGGGGATGGCCACGCCGCAATCCCTTCTCCTCCATTCTCCTCTCGGGATCCTGGGCACGCACGCACACGCGCCCGGCGTGAGTTTAAGCCACCGGGTCCAGGACTCGAAACACGGTCGACTACGTGGGAGTCCAGCGACATAGCCATTACGCTAACTGCTGGTCCCTGGATTGCTTTTTTAGATGACCGTGGGTCTCCATTATGCAAGCACCTTCATTATGAGTTACACTGGGGAAAAAGAACCAGCAAGAACAAGCTGGGCTGACACTTCAGGGTTTATTTGGGCCCTTTACAAAACCTAGCTAAGCCAACACACAAATGCTCAATTCTAGAGCAGTGCAGGTGTGCAGCATGCAGTGTATGTGGTGAGGTGACAGCAGGAGCGTCACACAAATCCCCTCCTTGGCTTAGATGAGAAAACACCTTTCCCTTGCTCAGCGGCAGGGTTCTTCTATACATCTCTGTTTGGGGTTTGTAGGAGAAGTGGCAGGCTCCCAGGGAGATGTTGCTGTCTGTGATCTCTCAATGGTGCAGCAAATTATATCTTTCCACAGGTTGGATTGACTTGACTTGAGGGGGCCTTGCATTTCTACAAGAAGTGCTGTGCCCTCCCAGGGCACAGGCTCCCCTCTGCACGCCCACCACGGTTCTTTTATGCGAGGGGATTGATTTCCCCTGAATGTATGTGTGTGTGTTTAAGAAAAACCTTCAACACCTTAATTGCAGTTCCTTAATAGCGCTGTGTGAAAACACTTGTAGCTTATAAGCATTTATATAATCTGGGTCCTTAGAGTATCTCTGACACAGCTTTTTGATCTTTGAGTTTTTTTTTTTTTCCTTCATTTACTCTGTTTAACTGAAATGGAATTTATTTTCCATCTGTGCCACAAGTTTCCTGTTACAGTGTTTAAAAATTTCTGGATGGGAAAAGCATGAGGAGACGTTAGGTTTTCAACTCTGTGATGTTCTATGATCTGCACCTTTTCTTTTTAAGTCTGGAGCACTGTGTGGAGAGGGCACAGTTATTCTGTGAAAATGAAAAGAGCTTCACATGACACTGCAGAGATAAAAAGGGATGGGTTTATTTAGAAGTCAGTGAGTGATCCACTCAACACCTTAAATACAAGGGCATAATTAATACTCTCCTAGTTCTGTATTTCATAGCCCAGTTCCTTTCCCAGAGGGGCTCCTCTGGTTTGGTTTGCAGGAGGGCATGGATGTCTGCCACTACATCAAACTCAGAGGGCTACGGTGCTGCCTGCAAGCATAAGTCATTTTTTAATGACCAATTGGGACACCGTCATCGGGCACAATGATTGACACAGAACAGGTGCTTTTAAGTGACTTCTGAATGAGTGAATAAATGAATATCATCCATAATGTAGCAAAGCCCTTCTTGAACCTAGAAATATGTCCACTCTATCACACTTTGTGGGTTAATGAGTTCCATAAATTTACCTCTTGCCTTGAGAATATTATCTCCTTTTTTTTTTTTTTTTGCCTTAATTTTCTTTTCCCAGAAGATTACAGAAAGAAGAAGGGATTATTTCTATTGTTTTGGGTGTTAGCTCAAAACAAAGAATGTCAACAGTTATATTTGGAGTGCTAGTTATATTTGGCAGCCTAACAAATTACCTCAAAGTTTAGCAGAGCACTGGACAGTCATGGGGTGACTGGGATGGCTGAATCCCATATGGCCTACTGCACAGCTTGAGTCTTGGACTTGGTGGCTAAAGAAACATGCCAGGCATATTTGCATGCTGCCAACAATCTCAGAGGGAAGGAGAGATGGAGGAGATAAATTTTGATGGGGCCATTGCCCATGGTGGGGTGATGCTTTCTTATCTCCCCCCCCCACATACCCTCTCTGGTGAGAGTAGATACCCTCAGGGAAATTAAAAAAAAAAAGTCTAGCATATTAAAACAAAATCCTTTATCTTACAGGGTTTCTGAGAGTCCAGAATCCAAGAGCTCCTTAGTTGGATGGGTTTGGCTCAGTGTGTCTCATCAAGTTTCTGTCACAATGGCCCAGGGGCTGTAGTCATCTGAAGGCTTTGAGTGGTGCTGCAAGAGTTGGAGTTGCTTCCAAGATGGCTCTCTTACATGGCCATTGGCAGAACGCCTTGGTTTCTCACCACACAGACCTTTCTGTAGGCGACCTGAATATCCTCCCAAACATGATAGCCTTCCCCAGAATAAGCAAACCGAGAAAGAGCAGGTGATCAAGGAGGAAGTCAAATGTCTTTGAGGAGATAAAAATTGTGGACACCGAAGTCTCATATGACCACCTCTACCTTATTTAATTCCTTAGCAGTGAATCACAAAGTCCAATCCACACTGAAGGAGAAAGGAATTGGGCTACACCTCTTAAAGGGAGCAGTGAATTCGTATACATACAAATGTATGTCTTCAAGAAGTTCATGCATACTATGAAAGAACCATGGATTTTTTTTTTTTAAAAGATTTTTGCCATGAGGGAGGGGGGTATTCACTGGAGAGAAGAGACAGTGAGAAGGAAAGTGAGAAATTAACTTGCGGGGAAATGGCCCTGCTGCAATTCCTTCTCTATTCTCCTCCTGGGATTTTGGGCATGCATGCACATGCACCTGGAGTGATTTTCAAGCCAGAAGGTCCAGGGCTCAAACTGTGGTTGGTTATGTGGGAGTCCAGTGTCTTAACCAACCTGTCATCTTCTGGCCCCCAGAAATATTATTTAAGTTGTAATTAATTAATTAATTTCATTTTAATTAATTAATTTTATGTATCTCATGGGAGAGAGAGAGAAAACACAGGTGCCTCCAACAGGGTCTTCCCATTGCAATCCATCTCAGCCTCAGCCAACCCAGACTGTGGGCATGAGCATGTGCCCGTGTGCACGCCAGCACAGGCAGGCCTTGGCATGCAAACCTGGAATCTTCCCATATGGGTCCAGTATTGCAGTACATTGTGTTATCACTGCACCAAAGCATGGCCCAATTTCAAAATTTTGCAGCACCAAAATAAACTCATGCTTTACTTCCATTTTTCCAGAAACGTTTTGAAACCCCCCTCACATTTGAAAACTACAATGAAAAGTAGAATTAGGGGCAGATGCATTTTTAATATCTGGTGAAATTAAGTAGCAGACTTATAGAAACTCAGTACTTTTCTATAAACACTGAAGGTATCCTACTGGGAGATGACGTGACACTGCAATGATTTTTCTATGCAAAAATGCATGACTTTCCTGAGGACCCAACAAAAGGGTCACACATATGCCATTCTCATGCATTAAAACATTTCTGTACTACACATGCAGTCAATGTTTGAATTCCTTCAAACCAGCCTCTGCTTAAACACAGGGGAAAGGAACATTGCATTTTTCTGAAGTTGCCCCTTATATTTGAAGATTCTTTAAGTATATCCATTCATTGAACCTTCATAAAGCACCTACAATGTGTCAAACACTCTTAAGACTTTGATATACAAGATGAATAAGACACGATTTTTATTTCAGAAGGAATAAGATCTAATGGTGAGGGAGGAAGGAAGTCGAATAAAAATGCAACGGACTAACATGCCCGATCTACGTCATGCAGGAGGAGCTACGGGGCCACAGGAGAGGGAGGTAGCAGCCCTTCCATGCCGGCAGCTGAGGAGGAAGAGTGTGAGAGAAAGAGTGGAGGAAACCTGACAGAGTAAGTGATCTTTGATCACTGAGACTTGAAAACTAAGGATGAGTTGGGACCAGCAGTTAGGGTAATGGCTATGTTGCTGGACTCTCATGTAGTTGACCGTGGTTCGCGTCCCAGATCCGGTGGCTTAAAACTCATGCCGGACGCGTGTGTGTGCACGCCCAAGATCCCGGGAGAAGAATGGAGGAGAAGAGATTGAGGTGTGGCAATCTCCCCTGGGGGTTGATTTCTCGCTTTCTGTCTCTCTGTCTGTCTGGCGAGCACACGCGCCCTATAGCAAAAACCTCTCTAAAAAAACAAACAAATAAACAAAAAAACTAAGGATGAGTTCAGTAGGGAAAGGAGGGGTAAAGAGATTCCAGAAAGCCACCGTATCTGCATATGTAGAGGCAGGAAGCCATGTAAATTCATTCATAGAAGAAGGAAATATGGGGCTGAAAAGGCTTTTTTTTTTTTTTTTTTCTGATTGTAAAAGGTCTTGTACATCCTGCTATGGAGTTTGGACTCTATTATCAGTAGTTTCTAATGTGACTCGACCCAAAAAAACATCATCTTCTGGGTTGAGGGAAGACATGTGAGAACTTCTATTGATACTTATTTTCTTCAACATTAAAGAAATTAAGCTTTGCTAATGTGTGCTATATGAATTGAGGGTCACTATATCAGGCAAAAGCATTCTTCTTTTTTTTAAAAAAAAAATTATATTTATTTATTTAGAGAGACAGAGTGAGGGAGAGAAAGTGAGAAAGTGAGAAAGCGAGAAAGTAATCCCAGATCACCAGATCTGGGACTCAAACCATGATTGTCCATGTGAGAGTCGAGCACCCTTAACTACCACATCACCAGTCAGCCCCAAAAGCATTATTCTTTTTTGGTTTTGGAGAGATATTTTTGCTATAGGGCACGTGCGCTCACTAAAAGACAGAGAGAGAGACAGAGAGACAGAAAGCAGGAAATCACCCCCCCGGGGGGGATGGCCATGCCACGATCCCTTCTCCTCCATTCTCCTCTTGGGATCTTGGGCATGCATACACACACCCCCGGTGTGAGTTTAAGCCACCAGGTCCGGGCCTTGAACCGTGGTCGACTACATGGGAGTCCAGCGTTGTGGCCATTATGCCATCTGCTGGTCCTCAAAGTGTTATTCTTAACAGATAATTCTGTTAGAAAATATAAGGATACTTCAAAAATTAGTGGAAAATGGAATTGAAGTATAAGTTTATGCTGGTGTAAAATTTTTTTGAAATCTATGCACAATTCTTTTATACTATGCATTTTATGAACTTTTTGAAGACCTCTCATACAGAACAGATATTTCTGTGATTAAAAATAGAACATGGTTTTGATAGCTCAGAGTTTTCAATTTAGTTCTAGTGATGAGCAGAGAACAGGCCTACCAACTGCAAACAGTTTCATCTGTACTCTCTAGAAAGACACCAGCAGAATGAATAAAAGGGTTAAGGTCTTTCCAGAGTGCCCCTGTCCACTCCAGTGCAGGGCCGAACTAGTCTAGGGCAGTAATGTCTTTCAGTAACTCACCCTAAACTTGATATATGCCAGTAGGGGTTCTAGTAGCAGGCCCATTCATTGGGAAAGGGATTGAGAAAGAGAGGGTTGGAAGTACAGGGAGTATTTGGGGTTTGGTTTTAGGCATACTATCTTTTTTATTTATGAGACAGTCAGCTGGGATGTCCAGTTGACATCTGAAAATACAAACCTAGAGGTTAGGAGAGGGATGGTAGGAAGAGAGGAGGATTGTGAGAATAATCAGAGAATGGCCAATTGACATCATTGGCATGGTTGGGCATGTAGAATGAGAGAGGCAAGGGCATTCTACTTGAAGGGAAAAGTAGAGAGGGATCAGCCCCTGTAGGAACAAGAAATAATCCAAGACAGAAAGAAAACCAAGGGGAAAGCCAACACAGAAGCTGCAGTGGGGAGAATTTCAAGAGGGGAAAGGCCAACGGAGAAAGGTCAGATAAAAAGAACAAATTCTCTATGGGATTTAGAATTGGAAAATTGTTAATTCCCTTAGAAAGAGTTATTTCAGTGGAACAATGAGGGCCAATACTTACTTAAATGATAGCAGAATAAAATGGAGGTAAGAAAAATAAAAATTGGAAATGTGAAATATATAATTTATTGAGAAGTTTGCACAAGAAGAGAAGGTTGGAAATTAAGTCCAGATGGGCCCTCCCTTTGGAATTTCCTTGAATAAGTATTGCTTTACTCTCAGCCTAATGTTCAAGATACATGCGGGGTTGTCAAAGAGTTCACAGAAAATGCATATTATGAACAATTATGCATGGATTTCAAAAAAACGTTTTAGCTCAAACTCATATTTTAATCCCACGTTTCCATGAACTTCTTGGGGGCCCCTGCTATGTCTCTTCTGTGCGAATTGGGCTTGCTGTTCTCCCAGCGTACTACTTCCATTAGTTGCTTCACTGCTTTTTCTCCCATCTGAAATGGAAGCAGTTTTCCAGATGTACTCACAACATGATTTTGTGCAAAGGTTGAAGAATATTTTCCATTTTGTTTCTAGTTCTTTCTGTAATGATAACCAGAGCTTGCTTTCCCTTTTGACTTTGGCCAGGCATTGGCCTTACAGCTTCAGGGTAAGATATATTGCAACTCTGTCTCTCCTCTAGAATCTGCATACATGGACTTGGCACATAAAAGGCTCTAAGTGTTATTATTTGGACAAATCATGTCAGAGGCTACCATTTTATAGGCAGTTTGTGTTCTTTTGTCTTAAAGGTATTTCCTCTGAGTTACTCACCCTGCAGCTAAAACGTATACCATGTGGTACAGACTCAATGATTCCCTTTGGTATACTATGAAACTACTAAAGATGTCTAATGTCTGCAACTCCGAAGGCATTTCTTCTTTTGTATTCCTTATTCCTGATCATTTAGAAAATATGTTACGTGGCACTTTTTTTTTTTTTTTTTTTTTTTTCCTGGAGATTCTGCTTTCTATGCATCTTTATCCAGAAAAGCACTTCTTAGCCCTTAAACTTTGACTTGTTTCAAAATCATTGTCTCTTCCCAAAACACTGCCCCCAAATAGGTCCCCAACTTGGGTTGACAACATTTAAAATTACCTTTGAAATAAACTCTTGAAGGCTTTCAAAAATGGAAATAAAGCAAGTTTCCTGGATTCTCATATTTTCACGCCTACCACCTCCAAGCAGTCTGGTGGCTCTATCAAAAATGATTTCCTCTTATAGAAATTATAATGTTTTATTTACCGTATGTGCTGAAATGTTTACTGATTCTACAGTTTATTGTATTATAATTTTGCTCAGTTTTCCAGGGTCCGTCTGCCAAGGCCCTCCTTGACTGTGGCAGGGTGCCCATTTTGATCAATATGTACACATTCCAGCTATAAATTCCCTCAAGATGTTTGGGTGGGTGCCCATGATTTATTTATTTCTGTTTGCCAATTAGGTCTAGAGAACCACACTAATAGGCTCACTGGAAAAAGACAGAAAGAAATCTTAAAGGAAAAGAGCTGAATCAAAAAAAAAAAAAAAAAAAAAAAAAAAAAGAAAGAAAAGAAAAGAAAAAAAAGAAAAACCTTTCAGCTCTCTAAATTTAGAATAAATAAATCCATCTACATTTTTGTTTTACTTACATTAAATTTATCCCTCTGAATTCATCTAGTCTCTGAAGAAATCATATAGCCTGGAGAAGTCCTTCAATAATCTGGGCTTAAAAAGTTCTGGAATGTATAGTCCACATGATCAGGGAGTCAGTATATTGGTAGTTCGTTATTATGATGGTGCTGGTGGGCACCAGGAACGATAATGTCTGTGTTTAATGGTATTTGTGGCTTGCCTCTGGCTTGCAATTACCTGCCAAGTATAGTGGCTGGATTGAAAGCATGATTGCAGCAGCCCATTTTAAGAAATATCCCACTGGCTCCTTGATGATAATTTAACCAGGCATAGTGTGTGTGTGTGTGTGTGTGTGTGTGTGTGTGTGTGTGTGATACACTGCCCTTTCCTCCTTCCTCTTGAGCAGGAAGAGGAAACTTCCCAGGGAATTGAACACTTCAAATAATAAATTTCTTCATTATTGGCTTTGCTTCATCAGCTGAATATGCTTGATAAAACAGCAATTGGCAGTCCGGAACCCATACCTTAGGCAAGGGACACCTGGTACGTGAGGACTTGCTGAGTTCGCGTGTGGCCATGACAACACATGGCTGTGACGGAGGTGTCTGGTCTCAGGAGAGGTTTATTGTCTACAGGACTTAGAGTCTGACAGGAGCTGTTGATGATTCAACCATTTTGCATTCATTTGTCTACGATGAGTTGGGGAGCAGCTGTTACCTTTTTATATTCTTAAAAAAAAAAAAAGCACTGCACAGCTCGGACAACTATGCAAGATTATTCACCATTGAGAGCTGAAATACTGATGCTGCATTTGCAGAGCTGATTGTGAACAAAGCCGAATACAAGGCAGGACTTCAGGGCCCCACTGCTGTGCAAATGGAGAGATAAAAATAACAGCCCAAACTCATGTAAATATAGAAACCTCAATCTTAAGAACCTTCATGTTTCTGAATGAAACAGCAGAAACTCATAGCCATTGTTCTGTCTGATGTAGTGCTTTAACAGTTTAATTATTTTATTCCCAATTTTAGAATAAAAATTCAAATGTCTACTGGTTGTTAACAGTGCATATATTACAGAGAATTTTTTTAATTTTATACATTTTTCTCATTGTAAAATCAAAGTGTAATTATTGTTGAAGAATAAGAAATCAGGAATAAGCAAAATAAAAGAATATAAACACCTAATAATAATATTGACCTTACTATATCCTAGGTACAGTCATAAATGGTTTTAAAG
Source organism: Tupaia tana (assembly GCA_026018925.1). NCBI lineage: Eukaryota > Metazoa > Chordata > Mammalia > Scandentia > Tupaiidae > Tupaia > Tupaia tana. The sequence continues at coordinate 10,461,998 of JAKSZU010000020.1, forward strand.
AAATTAGCTCATTTAATTTTCAAGGCAACTTTGTGAGGTAGGCTTTTACCTACTTCTATTTTACAGATAGGGAAACTTATCTGGCACAGAGAAGTTAAACAGCTTGCTCACAGTGCCCAGACCACCCAACTCCAAAGTCTAAACTGTTTACTATAACTATACTTTCATTAACTGTCCACAAAATTCTTCACTCAGGTGTGATTTACAGTTCATCTTAGTGGATAGCATTCTGGATGTTTCCCTATTGACATAGACAAATGAATATATGATACATATATCTATCACATATCAACATATTATCTGTATATCGTATTTACTTTCTACTGTGACTCCCCCCCGCAAAAAGAAAAGGTATTTTTGTTTCAGATTTCATGAATGAGGAAAAAAAAGCTATGAGGGGCTGTGTGATTTGCCTCAAATCTCATGGCTTTGATGCCAATGAAACCTATTTCTAGGTTTGCTACCTCCATCAAAGGGATACTTCTCTTTGCATTAAACTGCCTCATGTTCTTTTTTTGATTTTGACAAAGGGCATTTTTTTTTTTTTTTTTTTTTCTTTTTTTTTTTTTTGCTGTAGGGCACGTGCGCTCGCCAGAAAGACAGAGAGAGACAGAGAGACAGAAAGAGAGAAATCACCTCCCCCCCCAGGGTGAATGGCCATGCTACAATCCTTTCTCCTCCATTCTCCTCTCGGGATCTTGGGCACGCACGCACACGCGCCCGGCGTGAGTTTAAGCCACTGGGTCTGGGACTTGGACCACGGTCGACTACATGAGAATCCAGTGACATAGCCATTACGCCAACTGCTGGTCCCGACAAAGTGCATTCTTTCATTGCTGTATGGTATGTTTCCAGGTGGAGATAATTGGGTGGTAGAGTGGATGCTTTCAGCATCCCCCTCGGGTCTGCCTTGCCAGCTGACACACTTGATTCTCAGTGGCTACAGTGCTGGCTAAGGACCATGTCTAGCTATCATCTGCTTTCAAGAGGATAGCTTTGGTCACATCACCCATTTCGGGTACTACATCTAGAAAAAAGGATGTGGGACCAATAGGGTACTCTGCTATTGACAACATAAACAGCCTCTGAAGAACAAAATCAGCACCCATGTTGAAAAACGAGCTCCCTTTTGAAGCCCTATAGTGATTTTTTTAATTTTTAGGTATGCGGTTTGCCTTGGATCAGATATCTCCCTCCAAAAAGTCCAGTAACTATTTTCTCAAAATGTTTCATTAAAATATTTTGTTAAGGTGTCTTATATGGACCAAAGAAAGCTCTAAAAACCATTTCAAACACATTTAATTCAGGGTCATTTCTCATGTTTCCATATTTCCAGGCTTTAATGCTTTTCTATTTCAAATCAATTACTTTCTTTCATTCTTTAAGCACACATATTTCGGAGTTATAGCAGAAGAGTAGCTATGAATAACTCCCCCGCCTGCTTCTTTAATTTCACAGTAGCTCCATCTGCCTTCCTTCTCCTTTGCTGAAAACTTCCTTTGCTCCATCAACGTAATTTCACGGTTAGCTTTCTCCTACCACTTCTGGTATATCTATAACATGCAAGTGTTCTCTGTGACAGCCATCTCACTGTGTCCACTCTCCTAAAGGAACACTTCAATTCTGCACCATTGTCCTCCTCTGTCACCAATTATAGATACAAAATTCCAAAGAATCTGAACTGATGGTTGATTGTAGTTACTGTCATCATTTGAGGACCTTGAAATTCTGAGATTCGCCTGTAGAATTATTGGGTAGGGGAGGACCTGGAAACATCTAGGCAATACTATAATTTTCTAGAAGTGGAGATTATGCCAAGGTGCAATTTAGTAGTGTTTGGATTTTCCTGGATTTCTGTTTCCATCTCTATCCCATCACTTTTTATTTATATTATTGTAAGAGCTTCTGAGCTGGACTGCCTACCTCCCTTCTCTTCCAAACAAGCCATCTTCACTAGGGCTACTAACAAAGCAAAACAAAACAAAACAAATTTCCTAAACCTCACTTTCACCATGGCACTTCCAGGCTCAAAAATCCATCTCTGGTTTCCAATTGCCTGTAGGATACTGACTTGAAAATGCTTTGATCAATTAGGCCAAATCTTAACATTTATAGGACTGGAATAAAAGTATGGTTAAGGTCTCTGGCTTGCCCTTTTCCTCACTCTCAATCCCATCCCCTCAAAGAGGTCAAGTAGGCCTCCGTGTGAACACCAGCCCACAAACCATGTCTGTCTGTAATCCTCTGGCCTCAACCTGCAAACAGTGTCCTGTTGGCCACTCCTGAATTTAGGGGTATGCCTATTGGTGGTATTGTCTATCTTCAAGAGGACTAGCCAGGAAAAGAGACCTGTTCAGTCCATAGAAGTGACTCAGGGTCATTGAGGCAGCAAATTCCAGTCTCCTGAACATGTGTATGGTCTAGAAGGGAGGGGAGTGCAGAGAGAAAGTGAACATGGCCCTTTAGCCCCATAGATTGCTCCCTTAAATAGAAAGAGATGGCTGGACAAGGATCAGAGCGGAGCCAGTGGTAGGGCTCTCTCACAAGGATTTGAGAACAAATTTGAGCCTGGCATGGAAGACTTTTCATGATCTCATTCACACTTGCTCTTTCATTATCATGTATACCACTTCCAACTGTGATTACTCCACAGAGACGAACTTGGTGAACGTACATGTCTTCAGGGCACAATCTTCTTCATCTACTCACATGTGTTTCTTCATGCTATATACTAGGTCCCCAGTTCACAGGGACAGGCTAATCAATGAGTAAGACGAGCCAAGTAGGGACCCTAGTGCAATGGAGCCAGTAAGTGCTGACTGAATGGCAGAGATCAATTCCAAACCATGTCAACGGTGCCACAAAAGACTGTGCATCTAGTATAGTCAGTTCTTCATTTTATAAAGTTAAGCCAGAGGCCAATCCTTTAGTGTAGTGGTTAAGTATTATGCACAGGGAATGGGTGTCACACGGTTGACTGTGGTTCGAATCCTGGCTCCAGTGACTTAAGAAACATGCTGGACATGTGTGTATGAGTGCTCCAAATCTTAACAAGATGGAGAACTGAAGGAAAAGAAGATTGTGGCATGACCACTCCCTGGTGAGGGGTGCTTTGTCTCTCTCTGTCTCTCTGATGAGTGTATGTACCTTCTGATAAGTAAAAAAATAAGAAAAAAATTAAAGGAAAAAATAAAAGAAGATAAACCAGAAACACAAATTTTTCATATGATATCTCTTGATTTTTAAATATTGGCAACTAATGAAAATAAAAACTAGAAAAACACTCTGCTGTTCAAAACCAATTCCACTGTGTCTCCAATTTGGCTTGTGTATGCTCTCCAACCTGGACTGGTGCACATCCTGCTCTCCAACCCTCTGTGAATCTTTTTTCAAGCATGGACTCAGATTCTACCTCTCCCATGAAGACTTCCTGAATCACTCCAACCCACAGAGCTTTCTCCTTTCTCTGAACTGTTCTTGGAATTATGATTCATTCCACAAACACGCCACCATTTGAAATTCTGTCTTTATATCTGTAATTATTATCAAAAAAGAGGGACCGTCACACTTTTTCTTTATACCATCAGGCCCAACATAATGCCAGTCATATAGTATATACTCAGTAATAAATAATCCATGTTAAATCAAGAATAAATAAAAACAATGTTTTACCATGATTTAAAAATGTGCATACTATACATCAAGGAATTTAATTTCTGGAAATTTCTCTTAGGGAGAAAACATATATGTATGCAAAGATATATGTATATAACAAGGTATTTGTTATAGGATTATTTGTTAAAATAGGAAGTGAAACCAACCAAAGTATTCATCAAAGGAGCTAGAATAAATTAAAGTAGTAAAGTAAAATGTGATTGGTTAAATGTCTCTCAGGTCCCTTTTCATCTGTAATTTCCTCTCCCATTTCTTTTATTCTTTTTTCTTTTTTGCAACAAACTTGATTGTTTTTCTCATAGTTTGGATTTTGCTGAAAGAATCCCTATAATGTCATTGAACATGCTCCCCTGTCCCTTGTATTTCTTGTAATTGATGTTATGGAGAGTTTTAGATTAAGTTTGATATTTTTGGCAACACTAGCGTATTAGTGAACGCCCTAATCACAGTCAATGTTATTTCTTACTCACAAGATTGCAGCTTAACTCTGGCTCTGCTTCAGGATATGGCTTGTGTTCAGGTTGTCTCTACCTGCCTCGTCTCTCTGGGACTCAGAATGAGGAAGCAGCCACTACGTGGTCCTCTGTTTTCATGACTGAGGACAGAAGCTCAAGGAAGGCAGAGTCAAACCATGGAAATGAGTTTACAGCTTTTCTTGGGCAGTGGCATATGTCAGGTTTACTCACATCCCATTATTCAGTGGTAATCTCATGAACAAGTTCAAAGTCAGTGGTGCATGGCAAGGGTGGCGAGGAGATGAATAATTACCAACAAAAAGATGTTATGTTGTTTGTTTTGCTAGTTTTTGTTTATTTGTTTTTTGGTAAGGTTAGAGTCATTCAATTGTAAGAGCTATAAACTATTGATGTGCTAGTACTACCATTTTAAAAATATTTATGAGTTGGCATATTATACAAAGAGAAGCTTCCTTTCATTAACTATTTATTTATCTTAAGAGAACAATTTTTTTTTTTTTTTGAGAGTTTTTTGCTATAGGGCATGTGTACTCGCCAGAAAGAGAGAGAGACAGAGAGACAGAAAGCGAGAAATCACCTTGTGGGGGGGGGGGGTGGCCGCGTTGCAATCCGTTCTCCTCCATTCTCCTCTTGGGATCTTGGGCATGCCCACACACATGCCTGACATGAGTTTAAGTTACCGGGTCTAGGACTCGAATCGCGGTCAACTACGTGGGAATCCAGTGACATAGCCGCTATGCCAACTGCTAGTCTCAAGAGAACAATTTATAAAGAAAAGTTAAAATAAGTCCTTGGTGGCAGCAGTTAGCATAATGGCTATGTTGCTGGACTCCCACGTAGTCGACAGCGGTTCCAGTCCCAGACCCGGTGGCTTAAACTCACGCCAGGCGCGTGTGCGTGCGTGCCCAAGATCCCGAGAGGAGAATGGAGGAGAAGGGATTGCGGCGTGGCCATCCCCCCTGGGGGATGATTTCTTGCTTTCTATGTCTCTGTCTCTCTCTGTCTGGCGAGAACATGTGCCCTATAACAAAAACCTCTCCAAAAAAAAAAAAAAAAAAAGTCCTTGGTTTTTCTCTTTATTGGCTTGTTATAAAAATAATAATTTTGTGCTTTCAAAGTGATTCATAAATCCTTTGAAGTGTGCATTGCCGGGAGGTATATCATTTTTAACAAATGGATTTACACATGTTTGATGCATCTCAATTCATTAAAATTATCTCTTTTTTTAGTGTTCAAATGATCACATCTTTGACCAGTGGGAGCTTATTCAAGTTCTAAATCCTTTGGACGTGACCCTAGTGTTCTTTTTTTTTTTTTTTTGGAGAGGTTTTTGCTATAGGGCATGTGCGCTCGCCAGGCAGAGAGAGACAGAGAGACAGAAAGCGAGAAATCACCCCCCAGGGGGGATGGCCATGCCGCAATCCCTTCTCCTCCATTCTCCTCTCGGGATCTTGGGCACACACGCACACGTGCCCAGTGTGAGTTTTAAGCCACCGGGTCTGGGACTCGAACTGCGGTCGACTACATGGGAGTCCAGCGACATAGCCATTACGCTAACTGCTGGTTCCCCCCCCCTCCCCAAGCATTCTTGTATACTTCCTTTGTTTCCTGTTAGAAGATATTCCAGGACGTGGCCAGCAAGTGGTGTGGTGGTTGAGGTGATGGACTCCCACATGGCCAGCTGTGGTTCAAGTCCCAGACCTGATGGCTTGCTTTCTCACTTTCTTTCTCTTTCTCTCTGGTGAGTGCACATGCCCTCAAGAAAATGAAATAATAATAATAAATAAAATTAAATGTGTAATTCTTTAAAAAAGATGACAATATCTTTGACTAGACTAGACTAATATACAGTGTATTCACACTGGGAAAATTCATTTATCTGTTGTAATGATATACAGCGATTGAATGTAAAGTAATAATAACAATAAAAGATATCTTATAAAAATAAAATAGCTAAATTGTAAATAAAATAAAAAAAACTATGCCAGGCTTATCTTATTAACTTCTTGCCTAAGATAACATATCTCCAAGAAATTCTGTTTTCTTTTAGTGGAAAATGGTAATTAAAGTACATAATTTTGGCACTGAGTGTTTTTTTTTTTCCTATTGGTAAGTCATTATTTCTAGACTTTTTCAGTGTACAAAGTTTTTAAAAAAGAGTGTTTTTACTTCTTTCTTCTCCCCCTTGATTCCCTCCTTCTCACCTTTCAGGCCCCAAATGGAATGAAATATGTTAATTTTAATGTTTATGGTAATGTCGTGACTGGATCACTCTGCAGTATATTTATGATGGGAAATTCATTTGGCATGCTATAATGATACACAGTGATTTAATGTATAAAATAAAATAAAGGAAAAAGCGGAGTTTTGTTTCAGATAAATGTAAGTTCATGTTAATACTTCCAGTTTAAACTCAGAGTTATTGCCTAATCTGTTACACACCAAAAATTGGATCCTGGTTCAAACAGTTAAAAATTGTGAGAACCAGGAGGAAGTAAACAGTAAATTCCTATTTAATGATATTAAAGAATTGTGATTAATTTCTTAGGTATTATAATATTGTTATAATTATATTCTTAAGAAGGATCCCATGTCGGGACCAGCAATTGGCGTAATGGCTCTGTCGCTGGACTCCCATGTAGTCCACCACGGTTTTAGTCCTGGACCCGGTGGCTTAAATTCATGCAGGGCATGCATGCGTGTGTGTCCAAGATCCCAAGAGGAAAATGAAGGAGAAGGGATTGTGGTGTGGCCATCCTCCCTGGGGGGTGATTTCTCACTTTCTGTCTCTCTGTCTCTCTCTGTCTTTCTGGCGACCGCACTCACCCTATAGCAAAAGTCTCTTAAAAAAAAAAAAAAAGATTTCAATGTGTATATACCTCTATAAGACATGGGATCCCCCTTTTTTTTTAAAGAGGTTTTCGCTATAGGGCATGTGCGCTCACCAGAAAGACAGAGAGAGACAGAAAGCGAGAAACCACCCCCTAGGAGGGATGGCCACACTGCAATCCCTTCTCCTTCATTCTGCTCTGGGATCTTGGGCACGCACGCACACGCATCCAGCATGAGTTTAAGCCACCAGGTCCGGGACTTGAACCGCAGTCGACTACAGGGGAGTCCAGTGACATAGCCATTACACCATCTGCTGGTCCCCAAGTTAAAATCTTTATAGATAAAATTACATGATATTTGAGACTTGTTTCAAGATAATCCAGAGATGATGGGAACCAGCAGTTAGTGTAATGGCTGTGTCGCTGGACTCCCACGTAGTCGATCGTGGTTGGCATCCTGGACCCAGTGGCTTAGAACTCACACCGGCCGCGTGTGCGTGCGTGCCCAAGATCCTGAGAGGAGAATGGAGGAGAAGGGATTGTGGCGTGACCATTCCCCCGGGGGGTGACTTCTCGCTTTCTGTCTCTATGTCTCTCTCTCTGTCTGTCTGGCGAGCGCACACGCCCTATAATGAAAACCTCTCAAAAAAAAAATAATCCAGAGATGAGTAGGAATAGTAGAGTATACAGATGAAAGAACAATGGCAGCCAGGCCTCTATGGTGCAGTGAGTGGTGGAACTTGAAGCCACATGCTCTCTGCGAGTCAGCTCCTGTCCCACTTGGCCTGAAACACATTAGGAATTGTGTGCCTGCCCAGATCCCGGCAAGCTGAGGACTAGAGGAAGAGGATAGTGGCTGACGAGGCCTGTGCTGGGTGCTTTCCTCTCTCTGTCGTGCAACTCTCTAATGAGTGACAATAACAAGTGGTCATGAGTCAGTAATTGCTGAGTCTGGTTATTGGTACACACGGTCCATTATTCTAGGATCTCTATCTTTTCATATGCTTGTAATTTTCAATAACACACTTTAAAAAAAGGTACATTAAAAGAATAATGACATGGGACAATGTTCACATTATAGAATGAGTAAAAAGTTAGGCATACTCCTTTCGTAAAATAAGCCTAAACTTATAGAAGAAAAGAAAGGCAAATGTATATAGAAAAGACTAAAAACAACTTACCCAAAATAATGAATAAACTCCCTGGTACAGATTATTTTTATTTTAGTCTTTGTGCTTTTCTGTAGATTTCGATTTTTCAGTATGAACATGTACTACTTTCATAATCAGATAAAATACAAATGTTATTGACTAAGTGTCTTTGAAACAATGAACACTCCTCTACCTCCTTGTTTGTATGCTTTTATGATAATGGCATCTCCCATTTTCAGGCTATTACCGAATGCCACTGCACTGTGGCTGCTGGAGAGCCCGGGTGCTCCCTCTTCTCCTCTGCCATGTTCCTCCCCGCTGCACCTCCCCTGCCGTAGGTCTCAGGCAGCTCTTATCTTTCTCCCATTGATGGGTGCCCAGAGTCTTAAAAGTCAGGATCTTAACTCAAAGTGGGGAAGAATATAACTTCACTCTTCCCTGTTCTATGTTTTTATTCCCTGACTGACGTAATCCTCCTCCCTTCTTTAGTTTTCTCCCTTATGGCTTATAATTTTTATTAATAACATTAATAAGACTGCATGGCATTGATGCAGCTTTTGTTAAGTGCCAGGCACTTGGCTAATTACTTGACATACGTGAACTTTTCAGTCCTCAAAGCAGCCTAAGGATTTAAGTATTACTTCTAATCCTTACAACAACCCTGAAACATAGTGATTTCTAGCCAAGCTTACTGGGTGTCGCTCAGAGAGAACTTCTGCAACTTGTCTAGCCACACTAGCATGTGTAGCATGTCGTCTAACCACACTCCAATCATGAAGCAGAATTGCTTCAATTTCACATCTGCCTGGGTCCACGGCTTTCAGTTTTCCCTCTGAACCCTGCTGTCTTCTTTCTAAAAGAAAACAACAGCACAAATCTTGAATTACCCTAAAGCAGAGATCTGCAAAATATTATATACAAGATTTTAAAAGAGGACTGTTATTGTTGGTTCTGTGTCTTATGTGTAGTTCACATTAGCCCTATAAACTGGCTGTTTTGTCGGTTGCTTCATTCTAACATAAGCAGAATTCAGAATGCATGATAGTTACATGTGGGATGAGAGCTGGCTCCATCAGCAGTGGTGAAGCCCTGAGTAAAGAGCTGGATCCCACATGGCCAACTGTGCTCTGCATCCTGGCCCCAGGGGCTTGACAGACATGTCAGATGCATGTGGGTGTGTGCCTGAAACCCTGACAGGAAGGAGAAACGGAGTGAAAGAGATTATAATGCGACACACCCCATGGAGGGGGTGATTTTTTTCCCTCTCATGAGCATATACACCGTCTGGCAATAAAAATGAGTGGAGAAAAAGGATGGGGTGTGACCATGCCCCACTGGAGGTGGAGAATGCTTTCTCTCATAAGCACATACAATAAAAATGAAAATGAATGAATGAATGAATAAAATTTCAGGTTAAGTCTTATTTGAAAGGACACTGAGAACCAATCCTCTAGGGATGCTCTGTATAGAAGGGAGAAGGGCCCCAAGGCCAGGAAGAATGACAGAAGACAGAAGGAGAAAAGAAACCCCAACAAAAAGCAAACCCTAGATCCTTGGGGCTGTGGCCATACCAAAGATTCTAACAGCAAGCAGAGGAACTAAAGTACATCCATTTCAAGGCCATGTCTGCACATCAACTTCAAAATCCTGAGTAGTATTATCTTTGGCATAGTGCACTTTAATGAAAACATGTTCTTCCAAGTTGTAAAAAAGCCCAGAAAGTTCCTTAAACATAAAGCATGCTTTCTAGAAATTTAAGCCCAAATTGGGCAGTCTATCTCATAGAGGGCCCTTTGACAGTAAGTTATTTATTTATTTAGAGATTTTTGCCTTAGGGTGCATGCACTTGCTGGAGAGTGAGAGACACGGTGAGAGGGAAAGTGAGAGATCACCCTCCAGAGGGGATGGCCATGCCATGGTCTCTTCTCCTCCACTCTCCTCCTGGGATCCTGGTCACATACCCAGTGTGATTTGAAGCCACCAGGCCTGGCTCTCCAACCACGGCCGGCCATGTGGGAGTCTAGCAACATAAGCACTATGACATCTGCTGGTCCACCAACAAGCTGTCTTTACCTTTTGTGCCTCCCTCTCCATGCTTCGGGACAGTCTGCCCTTTGGTCCCCATCTGATGGCCCAGTACTGCCACGGTCCCAGCACTGTGGTCCTGCCTGTGGCCAACCCCTTCGGTGCCTCCTTCCTTAGACTTACAGAGCCAGATGAGTGGAAGGCCTTTTCTTCTGAACACATCATACCTCTTTTTCCTTTAGATCTGATTTGGTGCCCTTGAGAACTTGCTGCCTACAATCAGGTGGGAATCCAGCAAGGCATGGGGATGTCGCCAGTGAATCACTTTATTAGGGAACATGTGAGTCTTTGGGAAAAAATGCCTTACCCTTAAACCAGAGGAGAGTGTTTAATCTTATAAATTTCAGGCTTTAGGAGAAGCTAACATGGGTGTTGCGTGAGAGCAGATACAGCCTTATTCCTCCACCAGATCCCACCTCTGTAGGAGCTCAGACAAGTAGACATGAACTCTAACAGGAATAGTTTGGGCACAGACATCTGTGGACGCCTGTGTAACACTGAACAAGGCTGAGAGACGGATAGTTGGGGGGGGTAGAGTGGGAAAAGAAAGAGAGCGAGAGGATGTTGACAACAATTAGTACCTTATAGGAAGTACAGCTAGAAAATGACTTCTGAGGCGGGGAGCTTTTAGACTGAATTCATCTGGAAGTTTTATTTTTCCTACAAAAAGCTTGCAGAGTCCCATCCACCATAGCAGAGTAAGTGGGAGAAGCATTCCTGGGACGCTACAAGCAAATATTTTTAAGACCTACAGAGGAGATCCTGCCCCCTGAAGATACAAAAGTTGCCCAAATCTATTCAGTAGCACACACAGACTAAAGTAACCAAATATAAGGGAACACATGTGGGGAAAAAGACTTGACAATTTTGAACTGGGAAGAAATGCAAACATCGTCTCTGACATTTGATTTGTTCTTTGATAAGGGCTTACATAGCATGGATTGTGGTGGAACGTTCGAAAACAGAGGCAAGTACAAAATGTAGAAAGGGATCAGAAGTCAATACAGAATTGAAATCAGGGAGAAAAATAGAGAGGCAAGACATTTATGGGACACAGAAATGGTTTATTACCTGTCAACGATAATGTGTGTAATATTCTCAACTGGACTGGTCTGAGCTGTATTTTATGTTGGGTAAATTCTCTTTACAAGCCAAATGATGTTACAGTAATCAAATATTAAAAAAAATAAAAACAATAATGAAAAAAAAAGAAAAGAAATCAATGTAGAATTGAACCTGCAACTAGAACCAGAGTTAAGTCAGACCCTTAAGGCAAGTTTGACTTATGTTTCTTATAACTAATACTTCTTCCATTTCAACTATCTTCCAGGTACTATTCTGTTTTATACAGATGAATTCAATTATAAAAACCAGTTTAAGTAGGTGCTATTTTTAATCCTCATTTTATAGATCATTCCTTTGTGACTAAGGAACAGATAAGATAATTAAATTTGACCAAAGTCATGCAGCTGATCTGTGGCAGAGCCAAGATCCAGAGTGTCTGAATTCCAGTGTCGGTGCTACCCTAAGATGCGGTATTAATACTCTGCAGTTGGAGAAATCCCAGCACCACGGTCAGTTTGGAGGCAGAGACAGTCCAATGTTGGATAACTCTCCTGTTCAAGGGCAGTTCATATTCCACGTAACAGTGGTCTCTTCTGTATCCATTTATCAGCTGTGGAAAACAGAACCATAGTCCCAGCATTCTAGGCACAAGACATAGGAACATAAGCTGATTATAGGCCTCCTCCCTTGTCCCCAGAAGTCCCTTCCCTCATGGACACTGACTTCTTTGCCCCAGCCCAACCCTTCTGGTGAGTGGTGGTGGTTCTTTCTGTGTCCCACTATCTCTGTGGAGTGTCCATCCATTTACTAGGAAATGTAATATGCTTCTTCTTCCTGGGAAGGCAGATTTTATTCTGTCCTTTCATCATCTATTCCTGGGATAGTCTCTCTTCTCCACTGTGCTCAAAGCCAGTGACTCCTTTCTGGAACACAGTCCTATACATTTCTTCTCTGCCAAATAGCCACCAGTCTTCCAGAAAGCGAAGTTCTTAAGCAATATTGAAAAGGGGCGAATGAAGAGTGATCTAGGGGGACTTTCTAACAAGATACATGGGAAGTACATCGGGGGTACGCCTCTATATCATTTATAGCTTGCTGTGCATTCAGTGAATTCTGGATAACTCATTTCATTTCATTGTTTCAGTCACTACCACTGTTCTTTTCTTGTTTTCGTTGAGTTCCAGAGAAAAGAGAGGGTTCATCTATTACCAGAGAAGGGTGTCTGAGCTGGGTAGACCACTCTTTCCCACATTGCTACCCCCTCCATTCTATTTTTAAGTTTATCTATTTCTTCCATTCATGAGGGGGGCAGAGAGAAGCAGAGACAGAGACACAGCACTCCTGACAGGGTCCCGGTGACACAATGCACCACTAGCCTCAGACAGTGCTGGCCCTTGGACAGTCAGGTGCTCGATATACCCAGGGAAGTCCCTGGATTCAAACCGGGAACCTTCTCCTGACGGGCAACACCCATCCAGCAACCCCATCCAGCACCTCCATCCACCACCTCCCCCACAACTCTTGTTTGTAATAAAAATTCTGGTGCCCAGAGAGTGCAGAGGAGAGAAGCCAGCATCCCCTCCCCGGGAGTGGTGCCTAGACAAGGGTTATTCCTAGGTTGATGCCCTCTGTATTACAAGGCAGGGCCGAGCAGGCCTTATTGCTTATCTGGAACCACTTCCGCATCTCCACATCAGCAAGAAATAGTTCCGAGCTTACCTGAGTAGTGGCGTTTGGACAAAGCAGCCCAGCATGCGCCCTGCGAGGCTTAGAGGAATGGAGAGCCTGGGCCTTGGCCTGCTGACACTTGGAACTTGCCAACTGCCCCGACTTGCTAGTTGGCACAGGGATGGAGGCAACATTGCGTCCAGTTTGAAATGACCCAGCTAAAGCACACTTCTCCTGGTTTCCACATATAAAGGCTGGTACCCAGGGCTAACTGCTGGCAAACAGAGTAGTGGGAAGTTTTCTTCCTCATCCAGATCCTCGACATCTTTCTTCTAATCCCCTTTTCCTTTATCCTACCTCAAGTTGCCCACAACTTTTTTTTTTTTTTTTTTTTTTTTTTGCTTTACTTACCTGAATTTGAACTCCAAGAGGGCCTGAAATCTAGTCACCATCGAGTAAAAAGGGCTAGTAAGAAAGCGAGCCTCCCAGTTTTTGACTGAAGGCTACGATTCTCAGGCTGGCAGAAAAATGCAAAATCTGAGGTTGTAGCTCTCCTGTTCCCATGCCCACCCTTCCCGGGAATCTGCACTGTGAGCAGGATCCACAGGGGGATTGCCAAACTGGTCGTCAGACTGGGAAAAGCTCGCTGAGTTCAGAGGCACAAAGGACAAAGGACTGAGGCTATCCATGCAGGGAGGAGTGAGGGGCTGGGGAGGGTTTGTCTCAGTGTTCCCTGCCTCCCCACCCTACACTATTGCTGTGGTTTAAATTGTGTTCCTAACTTCCAGAACCTGCGAACGTGACCTTATTTGGAATCGGGTCTTTGCAGATGTAATCAGGCTGAGTGAGGTCACACTACAGTAGGGTGAGCCCTGATCCAGTACATCTGGTGTCTCTATAAGAAGAGGAGAAGAGAGGCAGAGACACATGCAGAGGGAACATAGTGTGAAGACACACAGAAGGTGCCATGCCACATCGGAGCCAGAGAACAGAGCGCTGCATTCAGACAGCAGAAGCCAGTGGAAGCAGGGAAGGGCTCTCTCCTCTGGGTTTCAGAGGGGCGTGACCCTGCCAGCACCTTGATTTTGGACTTTTCACCTCCAGAGCTGTGAGACCGGAAATTGCTGTTGTGTTAAGCCATCTGGCTCATGGTGCTTTGTTAGGCTGCCCTAGCAAACCAATGCACTCTACCTGAGTCGCTTTGCCACTCCTCCTCCCTCCAGCTCGCACCCCTCCCTACTGCCCAATGCCACCCTGGAGGGGCAGCACTGTTATGCTCTTCACTCCAGCACACCTCATCCTCTGAGCCTCCTGAGGAGGCTGGAGCCTGCCCATGACCATGGGTTGCTTCCTGATCTTTCAGAGAAGTATGAGCAGGCTAAGGACCTTTTCGGCACCTTCAAGATTAAGCCCAAGTCCATCAGCTGTAGGGAATCAGAGGCTGCATTGAGTGAAGCCCCAAGTTCAATGCTACATTGTGTGTTTCTCTGGAACTACAGAAAATGGGCTTTTTGACTAGAGACAGGGCTCACCCAAGGTGCTACATGTCTGAGATTGCCCATGATTGGTCCTCATTGTCTTGGGGCCTGCATTTTCTCCAAGGGAGCTGGTTTGTCACAGAGGTCCCTGTCTTCCTATGCAGAGGGAGAAAAAGAAGAGAAGTGAACAACAACTGAGGCTGGCTCTCTAACCATCTCAAGGGAAAGCACACTGTGAACACGAAAGGGGCTTCCTGGAGGAAAGGTGGGGACCCATCCACCATCGCAGAATGCCTGTGGTCTGTCTCATCACACTCCTCTCTTTGCCACTCTTCCTGTTGGAGTATGTCCTGGAAATAATAAAGGTCATGACAACTACCATGTATCGGATGTCACACACTGTCGTCTATTATTTTATATCTCTGCCAGTGCACTCAACCCCCATTTTTCAGGTTAGGTTCTGAGACAGAACAGAACTTGCTCTGTTTCACAAGGCTGTGGGTGACTGAGCTAGAAACCAAAGCTAGACAGGACTGTCTTTCCACCAGACTGCACCACGTTTCACAAAGACAAACACATCTTCACTAGCCTCCAGCAACAAAGTTCTCTGGTAGCCCCATAGTCCTTGAGTTAGGGTCTGTCTCTGGAGGCTTACCCCCTTCTTTATAGTTCTCATAGCCATTCTCTGTAGTCTGCGTTTTTGTTGAGAAATATGTTCACTGAAGAAACTAAAGTGAATAAACGAGAGCTCTCTCAGGTCAAGCAGAAAGAACAGAAAGCTTCCTGATCACTTCATGGTTTTACGATAGTTGCACTTCATTAAAACGCAATTTGCATTTTATTTTCAAAGCTCTTGTTATATCTGTGGTATCCTCACCACACAAATTGCTCAAAGCATTTCCAAAGATCAGCACAATGCTTGCAATTTAGGGGAGCAGAGAAGTGGAAATTATCTGAGCCCCGCAAGGTATCTAGGCATATCTTACTTCTTCAAGTGTTTAAGGGTCTCTGGTTATGAAGAAAATTTGAGACAAGTCTCTGTGGGGCTGTTGGTAATGTACCCAATTGCATGCCGGAAGCCACACGGACTGACCGCATATTCAGATCCTTGGCTTGGTCAATTGAAGCACACTGGGCGTGTGTGCCCAAGATTCTGACCAGCTAGAAAGCTGCGGAACAGAAACGTCATGATGACACCTTGTGGAGGGTGCTTCTCTCTCTCTGTCTCTCTCTCTCTCATGCATGTGCATGTATTCTCTATCATGAATAAAACAAATATATTCTTAAAAAGAAAAAGAAAATTTGTATTGCTTCTAAATTTCTGAATAATATGTGATCAGCATTTTGGGCTTTTGCATATGTATTCCTAATCTGTGAGCCTGTGTAGCAATTAAGCATGTGTGGGAATTGTAAATGTGAGTTCCAGATAAGAGAGAAAAGGTTAAACCAAGGGGATTAGATAAACAGAGTTATTTAATTTTAAGAGTGGGTATTTAAGACTTCTCATATGAGCAGGTTACTTGTAGAAGTGAGGCGCTGACAGGTGGTTCTCTGTCTCCCTTGAAGCTATAGCCAAAGACAATGACCTTACACTCTACAATTTCAGCGAGTCATGAAATAGAGCAGTGGTCAGCAAACTTTTTACAAAGAGCCAGAGAATAAATCAGCCTTTGCAACTACTCAACTCTTATTTCAGTATGAAATTAGGCACAGACAGTGCACACATTAATGAACAGTTGTGTTTCAATAAAACTTTATTTTTTTTTAATTTAAAGTTTAAATATTTCTTTCATTAGAGTCAGAGAAAGAGAGAGAAGCACCTTCAACGGGGTGTCATGGCATAATTCTCCGCTGCCAGGATCATGAGTAGAAATGTGCGTGTATGACTCGACAGACTGAACCTCAACTTCCATATAGATCCAGCTTTGCTTGAGCAGCACATTATAGCTGTGCCACGAAGCTGGCCCCCAGTAAAACTTTATTTACAAAGACAGTCTGTGGGCACAATTAGACCTGTGGGCTATGGTTTGCTGACCACTGATGCAGAGCATCCCAAGGAAAATGTTATTTAAACACTGGGACAAGTAACCAAGATGCTCCATCACTGGAGATTCTTAAAAACAGAATGGGCAGTTGCATTGGCGTCCAAATGTTAATTCCTTCGTTTTTGATACAGACAGACCTTGGCATTAGGGAGCTCTGCATATCACAAACATTACGTAGTCTTCACAGGACACACTAGTGCCCCGGCAATGCATGCCTTATACTCAGTGTTATCACAGGGCTACCAGTCAACTAAACCACCTTCCCAATGGACATCGTCTAGGCCCCAGGGAAGTACTTTTCCACAGGACAAGTACTTCTCCTCCTTTGTCCTTTAAACAAAGGATGGATTCTAAATACCATGAGGGACACGGCCACAGAGAATGGGCGAATGTGAGCTCTGCAAGCACTTGGGCAGGAAAAAGTGCAAATTAATTAGCTCATCATATCTTTTCTCTGAGACAGCAGAAATGCAATAAGTTCTAGCACAAAGAGAATCCCCTGCCAGTAGGCTGAATGTCTACTTTCCTGCTTCTCTTTATATTCTAATTCATGGTCCAGAAAGGCTCACAAATTAACGTGATATTTGCAGCATCTGCACATGGGGGCTAAGAAACACTGCAATGTTAAATAGCTCTAATTACTCTAAAATGTGCATATATGAGTAAATGTATATATGTAGGTCTAGATATAATATGCAAGAGTCATTATATTGACTTTTTTACATTGACAACTAGATAGGCATCGAATGCTATAATTGTGAATATCTTATTAAAAGTGCATTGAAGGGACCAGCATTTAGTGTAATGGCTATGTTGCTGGACTCCCATGTAGTCGACCGTAGTTTGAGTCCTGGACCCGGGGGCTTAAACTCACACTGGGCATGTGTGCATGCATGCCCAAGATCCCGAGAGAAAAATGGAGGAGAAGGGATTGTGGCATGGCCATCCCCCCCGGGGGTGATTTCTCGCTTTCTGTCTCTCTGTCTCTCTCTGTCTTTCTGGCAAGTGCACATGCCCTATAGCAAAAACCTCTCCAAAAAAAAAAAAAAAAAAAAAAAAAAAAGCATTGAATAGGGACCAGCAGATGGCGTAATGGTTACTTTACTGGACTCCCATGTAGTCGACTGCAGTTTGAGTCCCACTCAAAGAGATTTTTGCTATAGGGCACATGGGCTTGCCAGAGAAACAGAGAGAGACAGAGAGACAGAAAGTGAGAAATCATCCCCCGGGGGATGGGGCGGGGGAATGGTCACGCCGCAATCCCTTCTTCTCCATTTTCCTCTCCGGATTTTGGGCACATCCACGCATGTGCCTGGTATGAGTTTTAAGCTGCCGGGTCCGGGACTCAAACCATGGTCAACTACATGGGAGTCCAGTTACTTAACCATTATGCCATCTGCCAGTTCCATTGCCTTTTAATTTTAATATATATTAATTTTAATAGATATTTTTCAACATGTTAGAGGAAGATATATTTTCTGAAAGACATGAAAAAATTTCTGATTAGCCAACGTTTTGCATTAGCTTTTTTTTAATTTGTATTACCATACATTGGAAATTTTAACCCACTGGTTTATTACTGCCAGGTACGTGTAAATTTGGGGGTCGGACAGTGTTGTAGCAGTGCAAGGCCACATTCTGTGAGACTGACCCACATAGGAAGTTCTGGGTTTGTGTTCGGAGACCTCCCTCCTTATCCAGACACATTCTTACCCATGATTTGAGATGGCTGACCTGGGGTGGTCACAGCATCCAGACCCTGTTGGAGGTGCTGTTTCTCTCTCTCTCTATTGCTTTCTCTTTCTCTCTCTCTCTGCAGCTTTTGCTTATGGAAGAAATAAATAAACTTCTAAAAATTTATGTGTAGGGCCAGCGCTGTAGACTAGTGGTTAAAGGAGCCAGATATCACACCTCTGACCACAATTTGAACCCTGCAACTTGAAAACACACTGGATGTGTGCGCATGTGTGTCCACGCTCCTGACAGTACGGAGAAGTGGAGAAGGGACTGTGGTGGACCACACTCTACTGAGGGATGTTTCTCCTCCTTTCTCTTTGTCTTATTTCTCTTTGGTGAGTGTGTGCTCCCTCTAGCAATTAGCAAAAGAAAAAAAAAAGTATAAACTTGATTATGAAAACATCATTTGTAGTTTTTTTCTATGTTAAAGGGCAGAGAAATATTCAATTTTATGGAGCAGGTAAATAATAATTTATGAATTATATGTTTCTTTATTACTCACCCATCCAGGATACTCAGTCACATACGAAAATATCCAAATGCAGTCAACTTTTTCCAAACTTTTTATTTTGAAGGTGCACTTAAGAAGGTAGGCAGGTAGAATGTACCTACCGAGAAGGTTGCTAGTACGTGGTATGCACATTTCCATTAGCATCCTTGCTCCAGCCCCCACAAACGTTGGTGAAGGACCCTCCCAAATCACTACCTTTCATGGAAATAAGGATGTGTTGATTGATTGGTTGTTTTTATTAATTGATAGATGACTCAAAACTCTTTTTAATTTTAGGCCTTTTGTTGAAAATTATTTCGAGCATAACTCAGTTTGGCAGTCGCTTACCTGCAATTTCAAAATCCCCACATCTCTGGAAATGAAAGTTTTCTTTTTTAAAGAACACATTTTGTGCCAAACTCATTTGGTGGCAAAACTTAAAGTGTTTTGACATGAGGTTATTTATAGCCTTTCTGCATGCTATCCATATTCAAATATTCACTTGAGTTTGATTATGGGATCTGCCCCAGCCCCTACTTAGATTATGTAATATCCTATTCATGCTTTACATTACTTTTCTAAACTCTAAAAAAGTCTGAATTTGAAATAGGCCTGGTCCAAAGGTTTCACTTTAGAGAAAGAACAAACTGGAAAAGCATTACACTTCCTTTGATGACTCAGCAGATTACCTTAGAAGAGAGCCCCGCACAGTGATTCTACTGTTCAGGCCTGTTCCTTGGAGGTGCACAGGACTTTTGGCTGACAGTGTGCTGAACTTGCAAAATAAATTTGGTTGATTGACACTGATAATTAATTGACTCCAGCTCTCTCTGCTTTTCATTCGATTGAGTGTATTTTCCAGGATTAGGTCATGGTTTGTGCTGATGCTGTGGTGGTGGTTGTAATTGGCTAGTAGGCAGTTACAGGAGCTGAAAGGTGGAGACAAAGGCATATGCCTAAATTTTGGGCCATTGACTCTTTTAAAGTCCATGGAGAACAGATGGAATTTATATTTAGAAAAGACAAGAACCTAGCTCGGCAATGAAGTATTTGGGAGGTTATAACTTAAAACCGCTCCAGGACTGACAGGTTTGTTACCCCCATGAGAAAACTGCAAATTAAGAATTACCACAACTCTGGTTGTAGATTGGAGTCTCCTGGGATACACTTATTTAAAAGTTTATTTATTTTTTTCTGAGAGAGAGGCATTTTCAACAGGGTTCTCATGCTGCGATCCACCTCCAGCTTCAGCCAGCGAGGGTCCCAGGCACACATGCATGCTCCCAGCATGTACAGGGAGAACTTGGGATGCAAACCCAGGACTTTTCCATATGGCTTCAGCGTTGCGGAGCATTCATTGCTACTGTGCCACCATAGCTAGCCTCCTGGGATGCTTTTAATAAAGATGAGTTCTTGGGGTGAACGGGTTGAGGCTCTGGACTCTCACATGGCCAACTGAGATTTGAGTCCCAGCCCCGGCAGTTTGAAAATCATGTCAAGCATGTGTGCCCAGAATCCTGAAAAGAGAATAGAGGAGAAGGGATTGCAGTGTGACCATCCTCTTTGGGGGCGGGGGGTGGGGTGTGATTTCTCACTTTCCCTCTCTATTCTCCCTCTGGCAAGCACAAGCACCCTATCGCAAAAACCTTAAAAAACTAACAAATAAATACTTAAACAAACATGAGTTTTGGGCCCATCCCAGATCAACTGCACCAGACTATCCCAGGGTGTCTGCCTTAGTCTATTAGAGCTGCTCTAACAAAATACCTTATACTAGGTCATTTATAAAAAAAAAAAAAAAAAATGGATATTTATAGCTCACTATCCTGGGAACTGGCACGTTCAAGATGCAGGCACTGGCTGATTCAGTGTCTGGTAAAAGTTCTTTCTTTGCTTCCAAGATGGTGCCTTCTAGATGGGTCCTTTCAGGAGGAAGGAGGGAAACAAGCTCCCTCAGGCCTCTTTGTAAGGACCCTAATCTTGTTCATGAGTATGGAACCCTCATGATCTAAACACCCTCTAAGAGCACAAACCCTTAAGACAATTGCATTGGAACTTAGGTTTCGGCGTACAGATCTTGAGGGACACAGCACGAGGGCCTCGGCAGCATTCTAAAATGCAAGCCAGGGCTGGGACTCACTGCTCTAGGTCAGTGATTCTCCAAACATGGTGGCTTAGTCAGGACCTTGAGTGCCACTTGGATATTTGGAAGTCCTTCATTCACCCTTTAGGGCCCTTTCCTCACCCTTATTCCCACAAGGTGGCAGGAATTCTAAGTGATGAAAATGACCTGGGAAGAACTTGGAGCTCAGGGTTTTCTTAAGATTCCCGCTTGAATAGTCTGCTTTATTTATTTTTGTTTTACCATTTTATATTTTATTAAAATAATTATTTATTTAATTCCATTTGTTTTATTATTAATTTTTTGAGAGGTTTTTGCTATTGGGCACGTGCGCTCGCCAGAAAGACAGAGAGAGATAGAGAGACAGAAAGCGAGAAATCACCCCCTAGGGGGGATGCCCATGCCACAGTCCCTTCTCTTCATTCTCCTCTCGGGGTCTTGGGCACGCACGCACATGCACCCGGCGTGAGTTTAAGTCACCGGGTCCGGGACTTGAACCGCGGTCGACTACATGGAAGTCCAGCGACATAGCCCTTATGCTAACTGCTGGTCCCCGTTACTATTATTTTTAAATTTGACCAGAGAGAAACAGAGAGAGAGAAAAAGGGAAGGCCAGAAAGCAAACTGCCAGGCCCAGGACTCAAACTGTGGCTGGCCATGTGGAAATTCAGTAACTTTGACTACCATGCCACCTGCAAGCCCCTCCAATTTTTATTTTTATAAAGGAAAAACTTACAGAATTTTTTTTCAACAGATATCTTTGCATTCTTTTGTCTGTTAAATATTTCTCCCGGTTGATGCCCCCCCACTACTCATGCGCTACCACCCACTCCCCTCTCTTAAAGTCTCTAATATCTACACTTATGCTTTCTACTATCATAACAATAACAAGGTTCCTCAAAAACGCACAAGTAGATATATGTTTGTAATAAAGTTTTTTAATTTTATCTTCGTTTTCATTATTTATTTATTTATTTTTACATTTTCCCACATTTACTTTACATACCAAAAAATTTTTGCTCATACTCCATAGTTTATGACAGTTAATAAACAACTTTCAAAATTTCAAAACACTGAATTTTAAAGATAATATTTGAAATATTTGTTATAATTTTGTTTTTGTCTCTGAAACAACAGAGACAGTATGGTTTTAAATATTTTTGAGAAAATATTTACACGGAACTAGCAGTTAGTGTAATGGCTATGTCGCTGGACTCCCACGTAGTTGACCGCAGTTCGAGTCCCGGACCTGGTGGCTTAAACTCACGCCGGACGCGTTTGTGTGCATGCCCAAGATCCTGAGAGGAGAATGGAGGAGAGGGGATTGTGGCGTGGCCATCCCCCCTGGGGGGTGATTTCTCACTTTCTATCTCTCTGTTTCTCTCTGTCTGTCTGGCGAGCGCATGCGCCCTATAGCAAAAACCTCTCAAAAAATATATATATATATATATATTTACATGTCAACTACTCAAACTGTTGAAAAGCAAACAGCCAGCACACAATTCACACATGAACCTTCTCAATTTAGCCCTGCCTACCAAGTATACTGTGATACACCATCTACTAGCAAAAATCAGTCTCTTTTTCTTCCTTCAAAGTCTTCCTCCAGGTAATCTTCTGGTCGTGGCTGCTCTTTTGCAATCTCTACTGATTACGATGCTGGGCTGGAAAAGTTCACGTTATTTTCCAGTACAAATTCTTTTATTTAGTCTCTCTAATACTCTCTGCTAGGCAGAACTGCTTATGGTGCCAGGCCATCTTTTCAAGAAATTCTGTTGGCTTACTTGAGATCTACGTTAGTTCCATAGTTTTCTGGTTTAATCTTCAGATATGACATTCCCATCAAAGCCCTGTCCAATAACTAGTATTTCCAATTTCTGATTCAAGGCAACAATTATTATTGAACTTATGCAAATAACCATTCTGTCACAACATAAGAATACTCCCAAATATTTTCCAATTCCAAAGGGGTCAAGAAGGGAGAAAAGTTGGTGTTTCTATTTAAAGAAAGAAACAAACAAGAAGAAAAAACATTTTAACAAATTGCTGAAACTATCAACAGCTCAAAAGAAAGCAAAATCCTTAAACTGGGGAAACAAAGCATAGTAAAGAAAAAGACAATAATGGTTTGCTGTCATAATGCTTTTTGTTCTCCTATTTCTGTATGTGTGCTCCTTATTTTCCTGGTAAAGCACTCCTTTCAGAACTTCTTGAAGAGCTGGTCAGATGTTGGTGAATTCTTTCAGGTTTTGTTTATCTGAGAATATTTTTATCTTTTCTTCCTATATGAAGGATAATCTTTCTGAGTATAGTATTCTTGGTTGAAACTGTTTTTTACTTAACACTGAATATATTTTCCCATTCTTTCCTTGCTCACATTGTTTCTGATGAGAGGTCTGATGTTAACCTAATGGGAAAACCTTTATAAGTAATCTGACATTTCTCCCTTGCCAATTTTAGTATCTTGTCTTTGTCTGTGGATTTTGGCAATCTGGCTATGATATGCCTTGGAGATTTTCTTGGATTGATTCTATTAGGCATGCTTTGTATTTCTTGGCTCTGGATATTTGAATGCCTCTCTAGACTAGGAAAGTTTTCTTCCAGGACGTCATGGAATAGATTATCAATGACCTTATTAGTTTCTTCATCTTCTGGGATACTGATTATCTGGATGTTTGGGTGCTTAATGGTATCTAGTAATTCTCATATACATCCTCATTTTTTTGGTTATTTTCTAAGTTTTTTTGGTTGTTTTTTTCTGGGTTTTGCCTTCAACATCTGGGGTTCCATCTTCTGCATGGACTAATCTGCTTTTAATACTTTCAAGGGAGGTTTTGATTTTCTGTATTGCAGCCTTCATCTCTAACAGCTCCATTTGCTTCTTTTTTATGGTGTGTATCTTCTCTTTCAGATCGTGCAAGAACTTCCTCACCTCCTGGAAATTGTCTCTTTTCTCCTGCATCTTCTGGAGTTCATTATCTCTCAACTCTTGCATATCGTTTAGTTTCACCACTAAGAATATTCTGAATTCTCTATCAGATCTTCCCAAGAGTTCCACTGTACTGTCTGCGGATAGTGAAGGATTGTTCTTTTCACTTAGGGGAGAGATATTTTCTTGGTTTCTCATATTTGTTGTGCCTCTGCGGTGGTTTCTGCTCATTCTATGACAAAATCTCTCCTATATTGTGTTTTGCAACGTGGTATCCACAGAAAGAGATTTTGAATTCAGATTTATAAGAACTTTCTTCCTTAAAGCAGGAGGTTCAATAAGTGTTGAGGATTTCAATGTCCCTAAAAGTATTCAGATGCTTGGCTACTGTGCTCCTTGGCCTGTCTAGACATTCAGTGTGTAGAGACTAAAGAGCAGAGTGGGAAAGTAAGTTAAAAAAAAAAAAAAAAGCAAAAAGAAAAAACAAAAAACTAGACAAAAACAACCAAAAAAGAGGAAAAAAGTTGTTTTTTAAAAGTAAAAAATGAAAACTGCATGGCATGCTAGTGCGCTGCATGAACACACCAGGACACACCTCAGCTTTAAAATGGCTTCTGAAATTAGCAAGATAAAGAAAAGGCCTGAGGTGAGAAGAAGTGGTTTAAAAATTAAAAAAATAAATTTAAAGAGACAGATAAAAATTTAAAAAAAAAAAAATTTAAAGAAAGAGACAGACCGAGACAGAGAGATGACAGAAATCACCCTGCCTTGTCTGAGTGTTTTGGGCGTCTAGAAGATGAGATTTAGAGCATAACTTTAGTCATCCTGGTCCCTGAACACTCCAAGACACAGCTCAGATTTAAAATGGCTTTTTGTCTGAGTGTTTTGGGGGTCTAGAAAATGGGGTTTAGAGCATAGCTTTAGTCTCCGTGGTCCCTTGATAGTCTGCTTTATTAAAACACTGATTCTATTGTAATATTTTGACACTTTTTGCAGTACTAAACACACACACGTCCTTTTTTCCCTGTCAGTAGAGCAATAGCCCTCAAAGAGGTTGCAAACAGTCCAAGTGGTCAGCAAGATGATCCACTGGATTATAGAGAGAAGACATTAGATCTGCTATTTATATTCTTTCTTTGTCCTGCTAAAATGTTTTATTTTCAGGCCAGCAGCAGTGGTGCAGCAGTAACACAGTATTCTATGATGCTGAACGCAGACAGGAGGCCCTGGGTTCATATCCCGAGGTCTCCCTATATAGGCTGGCCATGTGCGCATGCCTGCGATCCAGGCTGGCTGAAGCTGAGAGTGGGTCACAGCATGAAGACCCTGTAGGGGAGCTTGTCATTCTTTCTCTTCTGTACTCTTGTATTCTATCTCCCTCTTTCATGGAAGAAATAAATCAATAAACTTTTAAAGTTTCTATTTTTATACATTTTATGAGAAATAAGCATAATTTATGAATGGCTAAGTGTACATAAATTGGTATGTTGATACAAAAAGAATCACTGGTCTGGATACACAATTTAAAATTTCAGAAACTCCTCTTGGCCTGTAGCCTAGTGGTTAAGGGAGCCAGATCCCAAAAGGCTGAACACACCAAATCCCAGCCCTGATGGCTTGGAAAACACCAGGTATGTGTGCATGTATGGCCAAAATCCTGAGAGGACGAAGAAATGGAGGAGAATGTATTGTGGTATGACCACATTCATTGTGGGGGGTGATTTTTCCTTATCTCTTGTCTCTGTCTCTGACTCTGTCCTTCTCTAGAGAGTGCATATGCCCTCTGGAAATTAAACAATTCAGAAATTAGGGTCACCAGGTGGTGTGGTAGTTAAGGTGTTAGACTCCCACGTGGCCAACCATGATTTGAGCCCTGTACCTGGCAGCTTGAAAATCATGCCAGGTGCATGTGCATGTGTACTCAAAATCCTAGGAAGAGAATGGAGGAGAAGGGATTGTGGCACGACCAGCCCCCCCAGGGGATGATTTCTCACTTTCCCTCTCTGTCTCTCTCTTTCTCCCTGCTGAGCACATGGGTCTATGGCAAAAACAAACAATTCAGATATTACTGCATCAAACCATAAACTTAGAAAGAAAGAAATCTTTTTTCTTTCTTCTCCATAATGCCTTGTCTACACACAGTAGTCAGTTAGTATGGAAATCAATAGTTTGGCTTACTGCTGTATTTTGAGAAAATGCCACTACAATTTCAGTTACTAGAAGAGACTTAGACAGACTGAACTTTGGTATCAACATTGTTCCTGCTCTAGACTGTGGGTAGCTGCACAACTATGTCTAATCATGTGCTTCTTTTCTGCTCTTAGCTTACAGATAGCAGCCGTATTTGACATTGAGTTTCTCAGTGTCATATAAAATAATCATGCTCCTTTCGCTTCATTATACTTGGTCAGACAATAGCGAGTTCATGCTATATCACTTCACTCTCAGGAAATGCTAGCAAATGTGCACCGTATTTCAAGTTACTGGTGCCTAGGACAGGGAGCAGGCCTTGACTTCTTTTTTTTTTTTAAGATTTATTTATTTAATTCCATTCATTATTATTATTTTTTAATTTGACCAGAGAAAGGGAGACAGCAAGGGAAAGCAAGAAGCAAGCCTCCAGGTCTGGGTCGAACCATGGTCGGCCATGTGGGAATCCAGCCCCGTTAACCACTGTGCCACCTGTTGGCCCCTAAGCATTGCCTTCTAAAGGTGAAGAGCAGACTGTTTTAGAGAGATGGAAATCCTGATCATGGTGATTGCGTGGATATATGTATTTGTTCATATTCATCAATTTGTATACGTATAGTGGTGTGTTTTACATAAATACACTTTAATACTGTTGACTTTTTATTATTTTCTTTAATAGAGGGAATCTTTGCAGGGATTCTATAGATGGCACTCTGAAGTCCTTCAGGGGAAACAAATCATGTTCCTCTGCTCCATGGCCCTCCCACCATCCCAAACAATCCCCAGTACTACCACTACCACCCTAAGGAGCAAGGGAGCTGTTTGACATGTGTCTCTTCAAGATTGAGGGTTTCTGCCCCTCAGATGATTTCAGAAAGCACAAGGGGAATAATTTATGGCAGCAGAGCTTAAAGAGATCCTAGGAAGTGTCTGGAAGAGAGAGGAAGAAGGAACAGATCTTTTCTAGTTCTCCAAGATCTGACAGGGCACAGAAGAGGACCCCGGAGTCTACCAGGAGCACAGAGACTAGCAGAGGTAGGAGGTGTACAGCATCTTGGAGAGTGGGGACCAAAGGACAGACAGTTGCTCCTCTGTAGCAAAAGAGAAGTCAGTGTGGAGCTAGTGTGAAGCTAACCATAACTTCAGGAAACCATGACCATGGCCACACTGAGATTGGAGTAGCAGGTACCGCGGAAAAAAGGTAGCACCACATCAGGACTCGGTCACCTCTTACTGCTGATGCTCCCAGGCACAAAACAGAGGATTTCTCTCTTCTCCCTGCTGTGGTTGGTGTTATTGGTGGTAAGGTCAACAGTGCTAATTCAGAGAGAACACCTGGGATTATGAACAGTGACAGCTAATAATATTGAATTTTGACAAAATATCCAACAGAGAGAGTCAAAAAACTTAATAACCAGATCAAATTACAAAAACCAGTGGACTAGACTAAGGTTTAAACAAGAATAGGAAACAAAATAAGATGTATGTTCTGAGTAGATTGGAAAGTTCCAAAAAGTACTGAGAATATAGTAAGCTTCACTTAAAAATTTGCATTTATATACCTCAATTCAACTGTTACATTTATATATGAGCAACATTTTTATGATACATTGTTTTGTAGCCTGTTATTTTCACTGGTATATATTGTGAATATATATCCATGTCATAATATAACTTCCTACAACTTGGTATTTAATGTCTGTGGCTCATTCCCAGCACATTAATGTACATACTTTACTTAACTAGTAGCTTATTATTGGATATTAAGACTTCCAGGGTTTTGGTATTGTTCAAATAAGTTTGAAGGATATATATATATATATATATATATATGTGTCTTTTCACACATCTCTGATCTCATAAGGTAAAAACCCAATTGAGGAATGGCTGGGGCAAAAGGTATTTGTGTTTTAAGGTTTTTAGTGCCCTTTAGGAAGTTTGTATCAATTTACACCTTTCCTAAACATCCATTTTAAAGGCTAACTTTCTGTTTATCTATACCCCATTCTGGTTCAATAACAAATTGAACTGGCTGCAAGGAAAGTCATAAATCCATCTTCTTTTCATTATTATGTTATAGTTAGGGGGAATTTAGAGCTAGTAAAATTCGCAACACTAGCAGCACTGGTGTTTATCTTCAGTTCAACCACCAAATGGCATGTCCATGTAATCACAGTTACAATAAAAGTCTTAAACTGAATAGGAAGCTTATTATGTGACTACCAGTACTCACGGTGCTTTCCAGATTTTAACCATTCTCTGAGGTAAAGACTGTTCTCTACACATTGAAGAAGAGGAAACTGAGTTAACAGAAGGCTAAGTGCCTTAAGCCATGCAGTTTTTCCATATTAATATATATCATCATAACCTGGATTGTTTCCAATTTTCTGCACATTATATGTGCTTTAAATTCTCACAGGATCATCAAGAGTCCATTTTCCTTTATATGGATTAAACACTGAGTCGTGGAGAATCTTCTGTTCCAAATATAAACTATTGCCCGTGGTGGATCTTGGGGCCCATGGCAGCAAAATCTTCCAAACTCTGTCCCTCACATCATCTTGAAAATGGGAATATATTACTGTTCTAATTCCCTAGTACAGTATTGTGACATACCATCCTAGTTGGTTGTAGAGTTTGCCACAAGTAATTTGTTATAAGTAATAAAATTCTGAAGCTTGCAAATGGGGCACTTTTTGTGTAAATTGGCGTGGACACAGGACTATCCTTGGGTGAAGGTCCCTTCACTCCCCACACATTCCACCATGGTTCTGATGAGCTTCCGGAGGGGGGCAGAATTGGGTGAAGCATTCCTGAGGCTATGGAGGAAGACGACCAACCTCTAGGCCATCTTGCCTCTGTCCCCATGGAGTAGAAGGTGCATGCCTATGTGTGGGTCTCTGCAGGAATAGCATGGGCCACTGTAAGTCCAAACAGAAGGAACAAAAGAGAAAGAAACCATTAAAATGGTGAAAGAATAGGAGAGGGTATTTTTGTTTAGACACAACAGAAAAAATTTAGATATTTTCATTCCCAGCCTTTTTTCCTTTAATTAGCATCAAGAAGCCAAATTCAGTTCTTTGTGGGAGGAGAAAAAAAGCCACATGTGCCTATTAGGGAGAGCTGGTGGCGGCACCCTGTTTATGCTTCAGCATGTCAAAGGCTATCATGATGGCCAGAAAAAGAATGGGACTGCTTAGACTCTTTGATGTTAAAGAAACATTTTCTCATCAGTGAACAGCTTGCCAAGGCCAGATAAGCAACATGAAAACAGAAAAAAAAATGCTCCTATTTGTTTATTCAGAGACTTGTCTTAATAATTCATTTGCTTACCACTTCCAGAAGGAAATTGTCATTGCCCATTGGTTGGAAAAGGTCTACTGTCTCTTGCAGCATTAAATGATCCTTTTATCTTCATTAATCTTTGGACCCTTAGGTTATGAATAGTCTTGCTAGTGAGCAGTGAGGGTCACTGTCAGCTAATGAGGTCAAGGTCGCTAAAACCTAATTAGGATGATTAACTCATTGTATTTTATAGTTACAAGCTATGTTACAAAATGAAGTTAGAAATCCCAGCTAGACCTCCTCTAACTTGAAGCCTGTGTTCAAGGCCAGCACCAGTCTGGCCTCTCCTGGAGAAGCAGCTGAGACCCGTGTCATTTCAGTCTACATCGTGGGGTCTGAAGGGAAAATCATCGTTATTCTGTAGTATCAAAGAATAATTATGATTCTACTTAAGGCCAGTGTGAGCAACAGTGTTCTCAGTCCTTAAACTCTTTCTGTTGTTTATACAGTGGGTCCTCTTCAGGTATCCTGCTTAAATGACTTTTGTTAGAGATTAGGATCAATGGAGTATTCTTCCTTTACTCAATAATCCTCTGAATTTTGAGGTAGTTCTTTCAATGTGAGATGGATTTTTTAAAATGTTTTTTTTTTTTTTTTTCTCTTGGTAAAGGTCACATATTTGCATTGTACTACCCATTGAAAATATACAAAAATATAAATTAAAAATTAACCTCCCTTAGTCAATGTGGAAAAAAGGTTTTTAAAGGAACTATGGCTGAAAGATAAGGCAGCTTTTAGCATGTAAGTAATTGGATTAAATTATGGACAATTCCCAGTGATTAAATTCCACCCTAGAAGAATGATTCATAACTCTCTCTCATTTCATTGTTTTTACCTAGTAGTTTTTTTTTTTAAGTATTCTGATTGTATTGTGTTGTATAAACCAATCTCTGCTGAGAAATGCCGTCAGATGCTTTTCTATAAATCATAGTGTAGACATGCATTCTTCTTTAGAAAATCACTGCCATTAAACATTACTGTCCTTGAAATAGAAAAAAGAGATAGTGATAATGAAATGAAATATTTCAGAGGCACCATGGGAGAATAAAGATAGTAATATTTAATACTTGAAGTGATAAAAAGAAATTAATGAATTTGAGCAGATAGAACTGTTTATACCTAACACCCAAGACCCATAGCCTCCACAAATCACAGCTGTAGAAAACAACTGGGGCCTGTCAGGTTAAGGCTGTTGGTTAAGGCTGTCTATGTGGTTTGAATCCTGGACCCAGTGGTTTGAAAAACACACTGGGTATGGGTTCGCATGTGCCCAAAATCCTAAAAGGAGGGAAAAATGGAGGAGAAGGGACTGCTGAGTGACTGGCCCCCATGGGGATTGTTTTCTCGCTTTCTCTTTCCCTTAACATCTCTCTCTCTCTCTCTCTCTTTCTCTCCCCCCCCCCCCTCAGGAAAGCACAGGTACCCTCTGGCAAATATGTTTTTTAAAAGGAAAAGAAATAAAAAGAATATCTTATTTCAAAATAGCGTGATAGATAGATAGTCTTACATTGATAGTGGCAAAAATAGAATCATGTCTCTACTCTGAATGAGTCAAAGTGGTAGGGTAATTGATTTCATCTAATGTTTCTATGTACATTAGTAAGATGAAACAGATATTTCCATGACTCTAAAGTAGAAGTACTTATTTAGCATATGTTGATAATTTCCAGTTTCAGTCCAATTCTAAAATTTTCAAAAAAAAAAGGAAGGCAAGGAAATAGAATGAGGGGGAGGAAAAGGAGCTGCTAGTCTTTATTGCTTCATTACCTTAGGTAAAGTCATTTGGGCAAGATGCCCGAGGAAGCTGGGAGGGCGAGCTGCACCAGCTTTCATTACCTGTAGGTAGAAGCTTGCAGGAGGGCAAGAGTGCATCCTAATGCAGGTAGGAAATAATCTCTTTACCCACCCTGCCTTCAGGACAACGATCTGTAGCCCCAAGCTGGATGACCTGAGGCAGCACCACCTGGCCAAATGCCAACCTAGGCTAAGGGAAGTTGTGGTTCTTGTCCTGAGAACTGCAGAATGGGGGGGAGAATGGAATGTCTAGAAGCTGCATTTCTGGAAGAGTTGGGACGAAACAGTTTTCCCGGTAGCCTGGCAACCTCTCCATATGACAAAGTCTTACGTGTCTTAGGGAGAAAGTCTCAACCCTTGAGAGGCAGAGTGGCATAGGAAGAACCAGAAACCTGTGTTTTTTTTCCTGTTCACTTACAAACTTGTTGTGTGGCCTTGAACAAATCACTTTATTGCTGGCTCTTTGTTTTTCTCAGGGGTATAACTAAATCCTTTCTGACTCTAATACTCAGTGAATCTCTTCAGATACGAGATTGTCAACCACAGGGCCATGTACTGGGTCTTACAAGCCCTACACATATGTTTTTCTGCTTACTAGGTAGTTACATGCTGAAAAACTCATTATAAATTGAAAATATCAAAGGTTGAAAATATATTTAATACTTTGAAACTACAGAACAGCATAGCCTAACCTCACTTACCTGAAAGGTGGTCAGAACACTTAATCCTACAATTGGACAAAATCATCTAATACAAAGATTATTTTTTAATAATAGAGTGTCAGATATCTTAAGTACTTCATTAAATACTGTACTGAAAGTGAAAAACCTTTATTATTTTAATCCAAAATCATTGCCAGTTTAAAAAGAAAAACAAAATAAATGATAGGCTAGACCACAATTAAGTGAAAAAAATCATAAATTGAAGTATTGTAAATTGAGACTATATAAGTGAAAAGTTGCTGCATGGTAGTTTCTGCAAATTCCTTTGGAGCCCACAGATTCCAAGATTTTTTGGAGAGGTTTTTGCTATAGGGCACGTGCACTTGCCAGAAAGACAGAGAGATACAGAGAGACAGAAAGCAAGAAATCACCCCCCAGGGGGGATGGCCATGCCGCAATCCCTTCTCCTCCATTCTCCTCTCGGGATCCTGGGCATGCACGCACACGTGCCCAGTGTGAGTTTAAGCCATTGGGTCCAGGACTCAAATCATGGTCGGCTACATGGGAGTCCAGTGACATAGTCATTACGCTAACTGCTGGTCCTGATTCCAAGTTTTATACCAAAAGCAGGTACATATACTACTGCCTCACTATTTTCTTAACTCCATTTAATTCACGACAGCCTCAATGCTTACCTTTTCAACTGTGGAGTTAACAACAACAAAAAGGTCATTTCAGTTAAGAAGTGACAAGTCCCTCAAAGCTTACTTTTGATGTCTCCTTTTTGTTGAGGCAGTTAGCAGCTGTCGGCTTCAAATTAGAAAGGCACAGACTAAGGTTGCCCAACTTGTTCCTTTTTTATGACATCTTGATTGGTGAATGATGCCTCATGCAAACCAGAGTCTCAAGCCAGAAATGGGGAGAGAACCAACCCTTAGCCATCCTGTCTAATTCATTACCAGACTCTACACATAGTTCGTCCACTTCTATCTCCTACAAGGCCAGCCTTCGTTAAGCCCCATCAACTCTTTCTGAGCTACTGTGTTAACTGCCCAACAATCCATCCATGCCTTCTCCTTTGTCCCACCTCTCATCCCTTCCTCCCACCACAAAGTAATTTTTCTAAAATAAAAACTGTATCAGTTTATTATCATGCTTAAATCTCTTAAAGGGGTAGGTGAATTTCCCATTGCACTTAGGTTGCTGTCCACAATCTTTACTCTGGTTTACAAGATCCCCACGACCTCTCCAGACCCCTCTTCTGTCCATTCATGTTTTCCCCACACCACTCGATAAAAAGTTCACTCCCATCCATGACTGCGAACTCCTACACAAGCTCCAGCTCTGCTTAAATATCGTTTCCTCCCTTGACTCCTGCCTCTTATATAATAGATCCATTTACAAAATCACAAATTATGATTATGTATTTGATTGGTCTCCTCTTCATAATCCCTTTTTCTTATGAAGTTTTATGAGGGGGTGGGCTACTTCTGTCTTCTTCATGACAGTATTCCAGTGCCCAGCACAAGGACCAGTTTACTATGAGCAAATATTTGTTGACTGAATGGACAAGCAAGGTCTTCTAGTGAAAAGTCATCTTCTTCTGGTTACTCTATTCCAATTCTATAAGTCACCAGTCCCTAAACTTCCCAGAACCATAAACTGGCCTCATGGAAGACAATTCCTTCATAAATAGAGGTGGAGGGGTTTGGGGAAGGTTGGTCCTAAATGATTCAAGGGCACCACATCCATCATGGACCCCATTTCCACACTACCACAGTGCAGTGAAACTATTACATAGCGATGGTGTTTGTGTGCCCATGAGAATCCAATACCCCACTGATTTGACAGGAAGTAGAGCCCAGGCAACAATGTGAGCAATGGGGACTGGCTGCAAACACAGAGAAAGCCTCACTTGCTGATCCACTGCCCACGCCCTGCTGCACAGCCTGGCAGACTGACATCAACACCAGTCTGCAGCCTGGACCCCAACAGGTAGCTGACCAGCATTGGTCCAGCCCAGGGCTGGGTGATCCCTGCTACAGGCTATTACCAGAAGCAATGTGGCAGGTGATCATGTCTCTGTAAGTTGTTCACTTTAGTGAGAGTGTTCCCTATGAAGAACTTTTCTGATTTGGCCTAGGCAGGTCTCAAAAGTAGCCATTTTCTCATCATCTGCACCCTCTTTTGGTTAGAGATGCAGATAATTTAAGAACTTGCCAAGGATAGGCAGTCAGCAGACTTGACATGGTGAGCTAGAACAAGGGCTCTGAGGTACTCACTATTGAAGTTTGAATCTTGGCTCTGTTCTTTTCTAGCTACTTGACTTTGGGCAAGTAACTTAGCTGCAGTTTCTTTAACTCTAGAATGGGAATAATAATAGAATCTAGCTGATAGGTTGTCTTGTAGATTTAATGGGATAATAAACAAAACGTTATCACAATGTCTGACACATAGCAAGTGCTTGGCAAACATTAGCTCCTAGTAATATGTTTTATTCAACCCCAGAGAAGAGTCCGGATGCTGAATTCTAGGGCTTGGGAGCTTTTACAAAGACGTCGCTCTTTTTCTTTGGTCTCCCTCTCACTCTTAGGTACTTTACAACCTATACCGTGTGGTCCCAAAAGGTGGCAAGCAAAAATGCGACAAAGTTGAGTTCCTAATCTTCATACCAAGCCATAAGGAAATCTGAAATTTACAAGCCAGCAGTATATAATTACTGATGACCATTATGTAAACTTTGGAAAGATGAAATTATCTTTAGGAATACCTAATATTTTAAAATTGAGGGACTCATTCCTAGAGACTGTTGACGTACTGGCATTTGGTGACAGCTCAGTAGAGAGCCCTCTTAGGCAAAGAGTATGTGGTATTAACCTTCTGAACAGAAGCCACCGTACACCGAGCGCCAGGGGACCAAGAAGAATTTAACATTCCACTCCTACCGCCCTCCCCCACTTTCCAGGCTTGAGCAAAGTAGTTTTTAAATGAGAAACACATCCCGCGTGCTCTGTGTAGGTGGTGGAGTGGGAGGAGGTGAAATGCAAGCTTTATTTTCCCCGACTGCCTGTCATCCAATTCCCCGCTTTCTTCTGACTTTCATGAGTGATGAGGTCATCCCGGCGCAGGAAAATCAAACTCCTATTTTCAAACCTAATAAAGGCCAGCATTGTGTGTCTGCGTAAACAGAGGCCAGACGGGTAGGGTGGCGGGAAAACGAGTGGCCCGCCCTCTGGCGGTCGCAAGAGACAGTCTGCCCCGCGCTCCACCGAGCAGCGACAGGAAGGCTGGGAGGGTGCGTGCTAAAATGTAAGTTAAAATTAGATCAATACTCAGCTTAGCTGTCTCAATCAATGCTTCGCAGGGAGAGCATACGACCATCTATTTATAAGCTAAACCCTGCATTATCTTCCTCTTTTAGGACGCAGAGATCCATTACTGCGCGCGGCAGGGGAGAGGATGCTGCAAGGGGCTGGCGCGAGCCACTTACAGCCGAGCTGGCTCGCCACGTTTGGCGCGGAACTCGCAGCGAGAGATCCACACCAGCGGGCGGCGGCCCCTCTGCTCACGGAAGAACTTTGTCCCGGGCGTGCGCCCTCAGGACTCACTCGCACCCATTCCTTACCTCGATGGAATCCTTAGCCTTCAAGCTAAGAGGACCCCCAAAAGCAAACCCACCCGGAGCTCTCCCGCAGGTACAGGGCGCGCACCGGCAGGTTCGAGCCACACAGTGGACTGCCTGTTGACAAAGGTTTCCAACCTAGCTTCTGCAAGGCACTGCGTTTCTCAGACCTTGCTCAGACCATTGTTGCTGCAAATAGCTGTAATTCCCCTCCGCCGCTGCCCAAGCACGGATGGGAATGGATTAGCAGCACCGACTCCGCATTACACGCAAGGTCTTGGAGAGATGGGCACGTTCCCCGCAGTCCCTGAGACACATCCGGACACCCCCAGGCCCGCTTGCTCCAGGGGTAGAAACCCCCCATGATTCAGGAAAAAATGTCCACAGTTTGTGGTGTTAAGTTGATTTCAGTATTTGAAAGAAGCTATGGAAAAAAAAAAGACAAGATCTGATGTTGCACACTTCCATCAGAAGCACAAGACCAAGTCATATTCTTAGGGGAAATTTTTTTTTAATCTTACATGAGATGCATATATAACGTATATTATATGTATTCATATTTTTCTTTATTTTTGCTTTTTTGTATCTTATCATTTTATTTAATAAGCATATGCTATGTTTATAAAAGAAAACTCTGAAGACCCAAAGCATTTTAATATTAGCTTAAATGTACATTAGACATATTTATGGAATCAACTTATTAGCTGCTATATTGTTTGACACAAAAGGCTTTTGAACTAAAGATAGAAACTGAAGCATTCTTTATTTAGAAACCTTTTCTTCCTCTTCCAATCTTGCTGGCTTGCCTCCAAAATATACCCCATCTCTGTCCCTTTCTCACCATCTCCATAGCTAGAGGCTTAGTTACAAGTCACCGTTCATTATCCTTCACCTGGACTACAAAAATAGCATTTTGTCTGGTTTTCCTGGATCCACGGAAATCCTCACTTTCCACATAGCAACCAGGTTGTGTGTTTAAAATGTAAATCAGACCCTATCACTTCTCCTTTTAAAACCTTCCTGGCTTCCCATGGCACATCCATCACACCCCAAATTCTTTCCTATACCCAAATGTGGTGTGTGGTGTGGTCCCTAGCCAACCTTGCTCACCTGCCTTATCTCACATCACGTTCTTGCCCTTCGTCATCGCCCGCTTTCACACATCCCCTTCTGTGTGACCCTCAACCCATTCAACCCATGGACTCATTTCCATTTCTTTTTTTTTTTTTTTTTTTGGAGAGGTTTTTTTCGCTATAGGGCGCGTGCCAGACAGACAGAGAGAGACATAGAGACAGAAAGCGAGAAATCACCCCCCAGGGGGGATGGTCACGCCGCAATCCCTTCTCCTCCATTCTCCTCTTGGGATCTTGGGCACGCATGCACACGCGCCCGGCGTGAGTTGTAAGCCACCGGGTCCGAGACGCGAACCGCGGTCGACGACGTGGGAGTCCAGCGACATAGCCATTACGCTAACTGCTGGTTCCCTCATTTCCATTTCTTAATCCTAGCACGTCCTGCCATGTGATGCAGAAGACCTTTTCTGGAAGATCTTCTCTGTCCTGTCTCTCCAGAAGTCATTATTACATTACCTTTTATTTTATTTCAACATAGCAACTGATGAAAATTGCTTTATTTATTCATTGAATTACAAGTTGTATCATTCTCCACACATTTGAATGTAAGCCCCATTAAAAACAAACAAAAAAAGCTCCTTGTCTTTCGTTAATGTCTTTTTGTGTTCTACTTCTATGTTCTTGTTCACTACTATCTTTTTGGATTCTATTTCTTGTTTACTGCTATCTTTTTGGGTTTTATGCCTCGCCCATAGTTGGTAGTCAATAAATATTTACTGAATAAATTATTGAGTGTGGTTTCCTAGTATTTCGTTTCTAAAATGTCACTAATAGCATTTGGCTTACTCTGCTGTGAATTTTATAGTTATTTTTATACCCATATGTTTCCTCCTCTCAAGTGTGAACTCTATGAGGCAGGATCATATTTCGTTCGTTTTATTTTCTGTAGCCTTATGGAGTCTGACACATTACAGGTGTTTAATATATTTGTTGGATTGAATGGCGACAAGTGAATGGGTAATAAAAAGGTAATACAATTTACTCCAGGTCTAAACTTTCACCTGGGAAAAGTGCAAAAATATTTCAAAATCCAAAGGGATAGATCATTGCTTTGATCCTGGTAAAGACACACACACACAATTTGTTATCAATATTTTCAAGGACTGTTCATACTCATTATTTTATCTGTTCCTCATATTAGCTAGGATGTAGGAACAGAAGCTCAGGGGTATTAATTGACCTGCCCAAGCTTGCATAGATAAGAAGCTGAGACCGAGCTAAAACCTGTTAATTTAATTTTTATTTTTTTTTTAGAGAGAGATTTTTCCTATAGGATGCACAAACTCACCAGAGAGACAGAGAGACAGAAAGTGAGAAATCACTCCCCAGGTGGGATGGCCATACTGCAATCTCTTTTCCATTCTCCTCTCAGGATTTTTGGCATGCACACACACATATTCCATGTGAGTTTTAAGCCACCGGGTCCAGTGCTCAAATCGTGGTGGACTATGTGAGAACCCAGTGATGTAACCATTATTCTGTTTGCTGGTTCCTACAACCTGCTAACGTTAAACACTCACAAATATGCACACATAAAAGTAGGCACACATATATTTCCACATTTTCCAATATCCTCCCTCCTTAAACACATTTGTGGTTTGGTTCAAATGGGATCGTAAATGTAAAATACTTGATTGAAGTCAGGCATATGATAGACTCCCCATAAATGACCATTCTTTTCTCTTGGCCATGCTATGGTTGCCATACTCTGCCTATCCCTATAAAGAAGAATGCTCCTATCTTCACTTTGTTCTTTTTCTTTACTAGACTCATCTCCAGTATCCTTCTTATTGTGAAATTTTAATGCATACTATTAATTGGATACATTCACAGATTTGAGAAAATTGAATTTTTGCTGGCAACCTGTTGTTCATTTAGTTTTTACTCTGAATATAAACCAATAAGAAATACTGGTGAATATGGACCAGGACACAGCTCAGGTTAAGTCATATAGTGCAATGTTGGTGAGAAAATGGCACATAAAATACCAAAGCTTCTTGATCATACACAAACTCTAAATAGAGCACAGCCAAAGGGGACATGCAATGTGCAAAGTTAGTTTTACTATAGACATAACAAATTGAGAACCCATTTTGATCACTCATTCATTCAATCTTTTTAGTATATTTTGTATGCCAACATTGTTCTGTTGGGTCATTGGAAAAGTCATGATGAATTTTTTTCTATGTTTTTCTGTGCAAAAATGCATCATGACTTTTCCAATTACCTAATCAGTTTGGGAGCAACAGAAGCAAACACGAATAGAGGAAGTTACTACTGATGTGCATCTAGTGGAAAAGATAGACTTAAACCAAAGAATCAGATAATAGAGATCAATAAGAATTCACTTATAGTTCAATAGCTCTAATATTATTAATTAAGGAATAGAGGAAAAAATGCTCAAAAAACTAAGTAATAATTGTGATTATATTTTAAATCATTTAATTTAATAAATATTTCTTGAGTGCCTACTATGTGCCAACTAGTTATCTATATGATGGAGGTTACAGTGTGATCTAAACCCCAAATTCCTGCTTTTATGGACTCACATTGTAATGGGAGAAATCATACAATATCCTAATACATAGTCACAATTAAAAAAAGTGGTGATTTCCTCTGAGGGAAAATATACCAAATAAGTAAGATAGGGAATTTGGGTTAAGTGAAGTATTTCCTGTAGAGTAGTCCTATATATCCCCACTAAACAGTGCATTTGAGCAAGAATCGAAATGGTAAAGGGTCAGATTGTGCTGATCTGAGGCATAGACATGGGTGATTACAAAAGAGAAATCTCTCCAGGAGGGTAGTAGCCCTGTGCCTGACTTTCCATGCACCTGAAAAAGTGCAACAGGGCCAGAGGGTCGAATGTAATGGAGTAAACAAGGATATGACTCATGGATGAGCTCAGAGAGGCAACTAAGGCATGACTTCAAAGAGGTCATAGATCTTGAGGGACCTTATAGGTGATTATTAAGATTTTGGCTTTCCCTCTGAAAAGAACGGGAAGGCATTGGAAGCTTTTGAGCAAATGATTGACATGACCTGACATGTTTCAATAGTCACTCTGTCTGCTGTGTAAAGAGTACACGTCCTAGGCAATGTGCTAAGTGTCTTGACAGACGACTTCCTTTTATGTTCACAACTCTGAGGAAACCAACATGTAAAGAGTTTAAGTACCTTACTCAGAGTTGCATGGCTACTACCTGACAGAGCAGGAATTAAAAGCCAAGTAATGCAATTCTACTACCTAAGCTATTAATCACAATACTCGGAAAAGAGTGTCTCCCTAAGAAAGAGCAGGATGATGGGTGATGAGAATGACAATAACACAGGCATATCTCACTTTACTTCACTTGGCAGCAGATACTGTGTTTTTGACAAATTGAAAGTGGGTGGTCACCCTATGTCAAGTGTCTATTGGTGCCATTTTTTCAATAGCATGTACTCACTTCATGTCTCTGTGTCACAATTTGGTAATTCTCACAATACTTCATTTTTTTTTCATTTTTAAATATCTATTATGATGTTTTTGATCAGTAAAATTTTTTGTTTTAAGTTAATTTATTTTTAATTTATTTTTTCAGATTAATCCACATTTTACATTAGGTCCCTGTCATGATAAATCCCCCAACATATATGTGTATTTATTTCAACAGAGAACGTTACACTTTCCCATCTGTCAAATGTTTCCTCTCCTTGCACTTCACAGTCACACTCCACTATCCACTCTTTACCATTTACTCTCTCCCTTTACTGTCTCTAGCATCCACACACATCCTCTCCACCATCACGTCTCCAGATCTCTCAACCTCTGCTATAGAGTGAAGGCACTCGGTACAAATTAAGTGGGGATATGCAATGTATCTTGCATATCTTTCAAATTCTGGCTCGTTTCACTCAACAGTAAGTCTAATATATTCCTCTACTATGAGTCAAATGATAGGATCTCATGGTTTCTTATTGCTGAGCAATATTCCCTAGTATATATGTGCCACAGCTTCACAGCACGGTCATTAGTTTATGGACACTTAGGTTGGTTCCATGTTTTAGTAATTGTGAACAATATTGCAATAAACATAGATGTACAGGTGTCTTTTTAAGTGATTTCCTATCCTTTGGGTAAATACCCAGAAGTAAGACTACTAGGTTATATGATAATTCTATTTATAGGGTTTTGAGGAACTTTTATATTGTTTTCCACAGAGATTGTACTCATTTACATTTCCACCAACAATGTAAGAAGGTTCTCTTTTCACTACAGCCTTGCTAACATTTGTTCTTTATTTTATTGATCCTAGCCTTTAAAAAAAACCCAGTTATTGGGAACCAGCAGTTAGCGTAATGGCTATGTCTCTGGACTCCCACGTAGTCAACCGCGGTTCGTGCCCCAGACCCGGTGGCTTAAAACTCACGCCGGGCGCGTGTGCGTGTGTGCCCAAGATCCTGAGAGGAGAATGGAGAAGAAGGGATTGCGGTGTGACCATCCCCCCGAGGGGTGATTTCTCGCTTTCTGTCTCTATGTCTCTCTCTGTCTGTCTGGCGAGCGCACGCGCCCTATAGCGAAAACCTCTCAAAAAAAAAAGAAAAAAAAAACAGTTATTTATTGAATTTTGTTTATTATTATTATTGTTATTTAAAAATTTGCTACAGGGCATGTATACTCTCCAAAGAGAGGTAGAAAGATAAAGAGAGAGGTGGAAAGTGAGAAAGCAAGCTGCCAGGTCTGGGACTTGAACTGTGGTTGCCCCTTGGGAGTCCAGTGTCCTAATTGCCATGCCACCTGCTGGCCTCAATCTTAGTCATTTTAAATGGCTAGCATTAAATGGTATTTCATTGTAGTTTTAATTTGAACTTCCTTTATGACAAGAGACTTTGGACATTTTTTCATATGCCTTTTGGCCATTTGTAAGTCTTTTATTGAAAGTTGTCTATTCAATTCATTTGCCTGTTTTTAATTGGATTACTATTATTTTCTTCAATGGTAAGCTGCTTGAATTCTTATATATTCTGGATATCAACCTCTTGTCTGAGGAATAATTTGCTAATATTTTCCCCCATTCTGAGGGTTGTCTTTTTATTCTAATTATTGTTTCCTTTGCTGTGAGGAAGCTTTTTAGCTTGATATAATCCCACTTGTCTATTTTGGGGATTATTGCCTGTACTTTTGGTAAACTAGCAGAAGTTGATTCATGAGGCTTAAGGAAAGAAGTTGTTTTCATTACATCAAGTGCAGGATGAAGCAGTAAGTGCTGATGCAAAAACTGTAGCAATGTATCTAGAATATCTTTAGCTAAATCCATTGATGAAGGTGGCTACACTAAACAACAGATTTTCAATGTAGACACAACAGCCTTATGTTGGAAGAAGATGCCATCTAGGACTACTATAGCTAGAAAGGAGAATTCAATGCCTGGATTCAAAAGATAGGCTGGATTTTTTTCTTAGGAGCTAATGCAGCTAGTGTTGCGACTGGTTTGATCTTCAACTTTAAGTTGAAACCAGGGTTCATTTTACTATTCCAAAAATCCTAGGGCCCTTAAGAATTATGCCGTCTACTCTGTCTGTGCTCTACAAATGAAACAACAAAGCCTGGATAAGAGCACATCTGTTTACAGCATCGTTTACAGACTACTTTAATCCTACTGTTGAGATCTACTGCTCAGAAAAAGAGATTCTTTTTAAAATGTAACTGTTCATTGACTCAAGAGCTCTAATGGAAATGTACAAAGTGATTAAGGTTGTTTTCATGCCTTCTAACACAACTTTCATTATGTAGCCCGTGGAGCAAGGAGTAAATTTGATTTTCAAGACTTATTATTTAAGACATACATTTTGTAAAGATACAGCTTCCATAGAAATTGATTCCTCTTATGGATCTGGGCAAAATAAATTGGAACTCTTCTGGAAAAGGATTCACCTTTCTGAATGCTATTAAGAACATTTATGAATCATTTTGAAGGTCAAAATATCAACATTAACAGGAGTTTGGAAGAAGGTGATTCTAACCATTATGGCTGACTTTGAGGGGTTCAAGATTTAAATGAAGGAAGTAATCACAGATGTGGTGGAAATAGAAAGAGAAATAGAATTAGAAGTGGAGCCTTGGGACCAGCAGTTGGTGCAATGGTTATGTCGCTGGACTCCCATACAGTCGACAGCGGTTCAAGTCCTGGACCCGGTGGCTTAAATTCACAATGGGTGCATGTGCTTACATGCCCAAGATCCCGAGAGGAGAATGGAGGAGAATGGATTATGGCATGCCCATCTCCCCTGGGGGGTGATTTCTTGCTTTCTATCTCTCCATCTCTCTCTGTCTTTCTGGCGAGCGCACGTGGCCTATAGCAAAAACATCTCAAAAAAAAAAATAGAGCCTTAAATTGTGATTGAATTGCTATAATGTCATGATAAATCTTTAATGTATGAGGTGTTGTTTCTTAGACATAAACAAAGAAAGTGGTTTCTCAGGATGGAATCTACTCCTGATGAAGATGCTATGAACGTTGCTGAAGTGACAACAAAGGATTTAGAATACTCCATAAACCTAGTGGATAAAGCAATGGCAGCTTTTGAGAGTGTTGACTAGAATTTTGGAAAAAGTCCTACTACAGGTAAAATGCTACTAAACAACATTGCATGCTACAAAGAAATCTTCAGTGAAAGAAAGAATCGGTCAGTGTGGCAAATCGTATTGTTCTCTTACTTTAAGAAATTGCCGGGGTCAGCAGGTGGTGTGGTGATTGAGATGGCTGGACTCTCGCTGGTTGACTGCTGTTTGAGTCCTGGACCTGGCATTGCTTTCCCACTTTCCCTCTCTCTCTGTCTTTCTTTGGTCAACTTTCAAAAAGTAAAATAAAAATAATGATGATGAATAAAATTAAATAATTTTTAAAAGAAATTGCCATAGCCACTCCAACCTTCACCATCTGCCACCCTGATCAGTCAGCAGCCATCAACACTAGGACAAGGCCCTTTGCCGGCACAAAGATTATTGGAGGCTTAGATGGCCATTAGCATTTTTTTAGAAATAGTGTTTTTTAATCGTGGTATGTACTTTTAGATATAATGCTACTGAACACTCACTAGACTCTACAATAATGTAAATATCACTTTTTAAAAAGATTTAATTAATTATTATTTTATGATTGTTTTAATTTTCTGTAGAGTATGGGCACTCACCAGAGAGAGAAGGAGGGTAGAGAGTGAGAAATTAAGTCGCTAGGTCTGGGCCTCAAACCATGGTCGGCCATGTGGGAGTCCAGTATTGTAACCACCATGCCACCTGCTGGGCCATAAATATAACTTTTATCTACTCGAGAAAACCAAAATATTTGAGTGGCTCACTTTATTGCAATATTTGCTTAATTGTAGTGGCTGAAACTAAGCCCACAATATCTCTGAGATATGTCTCTCTCTCTCTCTCTCTCTCTCTCTATATATATATATATATATATATATTTGATACTCTATCATAGATAGTCTTATTAATTTTATTTCATTTTCATAACACCTTTATCAGGTAAATATTATTGTCCCTTTGTAATAAATGAAGAAAGTAAGATTCAGAGAAGTTATAAAACTAACCTAAGTTCAAACAGTTAATAAGAAATTAAAAATCAAACCCAGGGTCTTTCATCCCTGAAGTTGATGCTCCCAGGTAAGTATAGCAAACTTCAAAATATATTTCTTCTAAGGGACCTATAAATGAGTCTTGTTTTTTAAAAATACATTCTCTTTCTTTTTAGATTGAAGTGCTTAGTGTACTTACTTATATAATTACGGAATTAGATGGTTTTATTCTCTCTACTTGCTATTTTTTTCTGTTTATCCCATCTGTTCTTTGCTCCTTTATTTCTCCTTTCCTACATGCATTTAAATTAAGCATAATCTTCATTCCTTTTTTCTCCTCTATTAGCTTTCCGTTACACATTCTTGACATTTTTAGTTGTAACCCAGCTAAGAGGATCAATAGGCCTTCCTAGTTTCTCAGTATGCATTTTAAGTTAGTATTTTTGTCATTTTGCAAGTGATGCAAGGAACTCGTAACTGTTTAACCTCATTGAGGTCTTCCAATTCTTTGAGATATGATTATAGTATTACTTATTCTATTTCTCCAAGTCTTTGCTTATTTTTGTTTTAAAAACTCAATATTTTTTTAATAATTTCACACATATTTACCCTTTATTGTGCTCTTTGTTCCTCCTCCAAGTTTAATATTTTCATCTGGGATTGTTTTCTTTCAGTATGAAAAATTTTTGTTAATAAATTTTATAGTGGTGTTCTCTAGAGACAAACTGTCTCAGGGCTTATTTGTCAGAAAATTCTATTTATTTTGACTTAACTTTTCAACATATTTTCACTTGCCATAAAATTCTAGCTTGTGACTAAGCATTGTCTTCTGGGTCCCACAACGTCAATTGAAAAGTCAGCTCTTAGTCCTGTTCTTGGTATTCCAGGTATCCCCTATC
The DNA here is from genome assembly GCA_026018925.1 of Tupaia tana. Lineage (NCBI taxonomy): Eukaryota > Metazoa > Chordata > Mammalia > Scandentia > Tupaiidae > Tupaia > Tupaia tana. The sequence goes on from JAKSZU010000020.1 coordinate 10,506,961, forward strand.
TGCCATGAGTCTTTTCATATTTTTTCCATGCTTAATCTTAGCCTAAAGGCCAAAAAGTGAGCTTTCACATTTTTCTTTGTTTTTAATTTATAGTACCTTGAATCTGATGTACCTAACTGTGGTCTTCATTGTTTTTACTCTTCTAGTTTCTCTCTAACCTTGGATCTGTGGGTTGATAGCTTTTATCACTTTTGGGGAATACTCAGTTGTTATCTCTACAATTCCTTCTTTTCCAGTTTTTTCTATCCTCTTTTTTGGGAGAGCTTCAATTATAAATGTATAAGATATTTGACTATGAACCCCTGCTCCTTACATTTTATTTTGTTCTTTTCATCTTTTATTTCCAATTTTTGTTTGAGTTTGAGCATTTTTTTTTTTTAATCTTGTCTTTGAGTTAAATATGCTGTGGTCTACATACTATTAAGTCATCTAATGAGTTCCAAGGTTTAGGTATTATATTTTCTGATTCTATAATTCCCTTTTGGTTTTGTTCACCATTTTGTTTCTATTGAAACTTTTAATCTTTTAATCCATGCATAGTTTCTCTACTTTTTAATATATTAATATTAATTATTTTAAAGGCATTTTATGCTATTCCAATAGTCGGATTATCTTTAGATCTTCTTCTATTTGATTTTTTTCTCTTGATTACAAATCATATCTTCAATTCTCTCCTCATGTTAGTAATTTTGAGTTGTATTATAGACACTGGACATTAAAAACACCCCAAGACAAAACAAAATAATAGTAATTAAAAAAAAAAAAACAGAGTTGTTCAGATGAAGTCTTTACTAGAACAGCCTCCTCCTTTCCTCTGATGAGTGAACGGGTAGAGATTGTACTGAGTATGAGGATGAGTTGCAGTTTTTAGCAAGTCTCAGTTCACCTCTGTATTGTCCCTGTAGCACAGGTTGCTTTGGACTTTTTGATGAGGATACTAGCAGCTTTCTCTCTTCTCAACTCTAAAAATTCTGCTCTTTAGAGATTTTGAGCTTATACATTAGTCATCTACTCCACACAGATTCAAGATCTGGCAAGAGGTTGAGAGGAAGAATTATTGTGTGTTTATTCCAAGACCACATTTCTATAATAGCAGGATGTTGTCTCTTAAACATATAGACTACAGGAGATTTTATTCTCTCTTTATAATTCAGGTCCCTCAAGACTTCCTCATCACAAAATGTGGGAATAAACTTTGCATTTTACACTCTTCTGTTTGCCAATCCATTATGCCATACATTCACCAAAAGTTCTGCTGGGTTCTTGTTCACCCAGTAGAGTCCTGCTTGACCCAAAGCTAGTAATCTTTAACCTGTATCTATAATGAGCAACTGCTCCTTGGGGAGCAAACTGTTGGTGATTAAAAGCTCACCTAGGAATTTGAGTGTATCCAATTCTTTGTTTCCATATCTTCAATGTCTTCAATTATATTTGCAAATGATGTGTTTGATTTTTGTTCTTGTTATTACAATGTGAGGGTTAGCCTGCTGTGATCATCTACATTCTATCTAGAAGCGAAAGTGCCTTCAAATGTATAAAGGGTCAGAAATTTTGAAGCTGGAAAAGACTAGCATTTGTTAATACAGCTACTTCACCGGACAAATAGAAAAACATGTGCTATCCTAATAAGGGACCTACATTAGAGACCCACCTAAGGCAAACCTTGAGGTAGGTCTCTTGACCCCGAAGGGTACTATTTAAGAGGATAAAAAAGGAGAAAAAGAGGCAGAAAGAGAATGTCCCATGAGAAGGATAGTACCTGAAAGAAAGCAATTCTGGAGTCCTTTAGCAGTCCAAGTGGCCTGTCCTCAGAAACTCATGTTGGAAAACCAAAGCTGAGGTCTACTGAGTCAATAATTAAATCTAACACTTGGTTATTTCTTGTTTTTCTGCCTGTCTTGAAAACAGGGTTTAACATTGATTGTCAATGAAAATAACTACTCTGGGGACAGCTACAGATGAGGCAAGTAGGAAAGGCTGCTATCAGAAATCTGAGAATATTACTCATGGCAAGGCAATCATGGTAGTGATTGGAATTTCAAAAACTAGGTGTTGTAGGCTTATGAATTACTCCACTCAACAGAACAACTGGACAGACAGGGCTCATGTCCTTTGGAAACATAAAAAGCAATTGCTTTTACATTAAAAGGAGAGTTTGTCACTGTCACTTTTCTCCACTCTGTGACTGTTGAGCTAGTTTAGACTGTAAAGAGAAAGGAAGAGAAAGTGCATGATCAATGATGAGATAGGACTCTGGAACGGAGAGCAGAGACCCATCTTCTCTAAGGATCTCCCTCACCCTTCCACCAATACACCACCTACTACAGTCAACTTTCACCTCTTACATGGAGCAGGGAAAAACATTTAAATGTGCGGAAAGTCAAAATCATAACAAGATACTTCAAAATAAATGTAATTTTATTTACTCTGTAATATGGTACTAGTGTATTTATTTAAAATTTGTGATAGTTCAGCCTGCTCTTAATTGAGATTTGGTCTCTACTCAAGCCTAGAAGAGAGGTTGCTAAGCAATTTAACAATGTAAACAAGGAGGGTGTTTAGGATCAATGAAAAGGAGTATGTTCTTATGTTGTTAGAAGAATAAACAGTATTTAAAAATGTTACACATTATTGTCTACATGCAAATATATGCTTCTATTTGTGAATGAATCACAGCTTTTTATTAAGGAAGAGTGTCTATTTATCATCCTTGTAGCAACTCCAGTGATTGTTAAAAAATCCTCATTTCTTTAAAATTATTCACTATTGATGATAGTTAACATTTCTGGATTACCTCTTGTGAGACAGGCATTTTCCTAAGCAAGCGAAGCTTTGGGAAAGCCGTTGATTTTAATTTTAATAACTTTATCAGATGTACTGATACGAACGAGTCTTCACAAAGTTCATGGATAATGTGTATTATGAAAACACTACAATGGATTAAAATATTTTTGCACTAAAATTAACTTGTACTGAATCAGCCTGTGGCATGGCAGTTATGGAGGCCAGATTCTACTTGGCCGACTTTGCAGTTCTAGTCCTGGATCTGGAGACTTGAAAAACATGCCAGGCACATGTGCATACATGCCCAAAACTCCTGAGAGGGGACTGTAGGAGAAGGAATTGAGGTGTGGCCACCCTCCCCCCAGAGGCTGATTTCTCATTCCCCCCCCCCCCTCTTTTTTGTCTTGCTCTCTCTCTCTGGTAAGTGCACTTACCTTATAGCAAAAACTTAAAAAAAAAATTACCTTGGACTTTAATTCCATTTTCCACATACTTTTTGAAGTACCCTCATATTATCCTCCTTTTTAATGAATGAAGAAATCAAGGCTTAGCAAGTTAAGTAACTTGCCTGAGATCGTATAATGAAGAATAGAGCCCAGTTCAATCTGATACAAAAGCCCACATGCTAATGATTTTGCATTTATCAGAATGACCTTTCTATGGCTCCTAACTACTAGTGTAAATCTTTCTGTTGGAATGAAGGTCAACCAAGTGGCTCAGTTTCTGAATAGTTCAATTTCTTCTTTGTGCCCTACTTAGCCAGTCAACTTGATGAACAGTCTTCTCTTTTAGACTGTGGTGGTCAAGCTATATTGCTTCAAGTATGAAAAACAGAAATAATGTTTTTGGAAGCAGACTGACTTGGTTGTTGTTTTATGTTTTGTTTTGTTTTGTGTTTTTACAGCAGCCTCTTGTTGGGCTCTAGCAAATCACCCTACTAGTTGCATAGTTGAAGGGAATGAACTTTGATAATTCTCATCTGTAAAACTGGAATAATATTACCAACCTTTCAAGGTTGCTGGGAAAATGAAATACTGTATATAAAGTACCGAGTTCAATGTAGTCACGTGTTAAAATTGGTCAATTATGAGTTCCCTTCCCCTTTCTGGTCCTATCATTAATGTATCCATATAGTACATCTCTGCAAAGCTATACCTTTCCTAAGAGATTTTTGATCATCTCACTGATATCTAGCCTTCGCATATAATGTAGGGAGGATCATAAGAAGACTAACGTGAGGACATCTTTAGACAATCAATAGTCCACTCCCTACTTGGAATGTCCTCATAATTGTAAAACTTCCTTTGGAAGCAGCAGTCTTGATAAAACACTACTCGGTTTTCCCATTTGGCATAGATACTTCCTGCTCTCCATTTCTTCTCTCTACCCCTACTCCCCAACACAGAAATCTCATGATAACATAGCCAAAAGGCAGAATTCAGGAGTCCTCCTCTTCATTTGGAGTCATCTGGAGTCGATCAGCTCTTCTTGAATGAGGGGGACTTTCTTGTGTGCGATAAATTTGTCTTTATGATAAACTCAAGCTACTGGCCTCCAGGTGGAGCTGCATGAAAGAAAGAAAAGAAAAGAGGAAAAAATAGGTTGGTGTCCCCAGAGAAGCAGACAGCCTGAGAGAGACAAAATGAAATACAAAGATGGTGTGTGGTCCACTGGGAATTTGCTGGGAGAAGTGATATCAGAACTTATTCAACCAGTGTAATTCTATAAAAGTTTGGAGAGTCTGCCAATGTGTTCAGCCAGCCTTGGATGTCCCCAATGGTAGCAGTCTTTGGGAGTGGCAGCACATAGACATATAGGAAGAACAGTAAAGACCATGTACAACTCACTGGTAAATCTATGATGTAGCCTAGGACGTGGTTTCAGAGAGAGAAGATTCTTATTTGTGTGTGTGTGTGTGCGTGCACATACACACGTGTGCGCAAATGTGCTGCTATATTCCAGGTGTTACATTAGCTGAGATAAATAAATCATCTCAATTAATTCAATCCTAAAAACAAACCTTTGACATGAGCCTATTTTGATGGTGAGGAAATTAGACTAGAGATTAAATAAACTGCCCATGATCCAACTGCAAGAAAGCTCTAGGATTTAAACTTGAATTTTTCTAAACACAACACCCATGTTCTCAGAGGCCTAGAGACACTTGCTAGCTTTGTGACTAAATCCTCCTATTTTGTGCCTCATGTGACAAATGGACATCATAATGCCATACTGGAATTGTTTGGGGATCATGTTTTGCTTGTACCCTCTTTTCTAGCAATCTATCTGTCACTGTTGACCCTCATAATTTGGTAACTCTGTGCTCTGATCCTGCCACCAAATGGAGGTGTCTCAGACCAAGGTAGGCACTTGAGTCAGGTGGAGATGGGCGGACAGAGTGACAGGTCCCAGAGCTATGTCAATCTGGTCTGTCCAAAGTCTTATTGTTTAACTTTTCCTAGATTTCACTGAGACGGTACTAGAGCATTACAGTAATCTTCTAACCCCCAATCCTCCCTGTTTTCTTCGAGTTGAGCTTGTTACCTAGTTACCTGCAACCCACAAATCCTTGACTAGAACCAATACTTTCCTCATAGAATTATTGTGAGGAATCCATGCGATAAGGTAAATTACAAAGAGCAAGATCAATGAGGCCATAGCTATTTATCTTCATGAGTAAAATAGCAATTTGGCCTCTATAATTGGATCCTAAGATTTTCAGGTTATAGAATGCTTCATTATCTCAAAAGGATATGCACAAATTTCACTTTATTTTTGCTGCTAGGAGGAATCAAAGTGGCTGATAGTCATGTCAAACTAAAGGAACACAGCCGCCAGGTTCACTATATTTGGAGCAGAGTGGCTCAAGGCTGGTCATCTGGTAACCACTTTAGATTAGGGTTCCTGGAGCTAGACTGTACCCTGAAGACTTTTCTATAGGGATTTGTAGGTAGCCTGACTGAAAGATGGACTGCCTGACTGGCTGGCTGGACATTCTGTTCTCTGCACACGTGTGATGGTTCCAGGAGAAGAGAACAATTCAAATTTAACAAGTTGTTTGACCAAGAACACTCTGTATTTGTTTTGACTCAGTTACATTGACTGGTCGTGTCACTCAAAATGGCCAAAGCAATTGCAGAGGCACAGAAACAGTCTGCGAACGCAATGCTGCTTCCTTAAAACAAACAAGCAAACAAACTTCGCACTGGATATTTAGTCGGTTATTTAGTATCATGAATGCTCTGCCTCTGGGCTGATGATTCAGGACATTTGAAGAGACAGTGGAAACAGCATCCGTTCCGCTGGCATCTTATTTGTCCCTGGGGTGCTTACTGCTTTATTTATCCAGACCTCAGAGTATCAAGGCTTCCTTTGTTTCTTGAAAATCTCAATACCTCTAGGATGAAGGTGGAGCCACTATGACCTGCTTCTCTCCCACCCCCTTCACAGGCACCCCACCATCCTCTGCTTTCTCTGGGAGTCACACTGTGTCTCCTCATCTCTACCTCTAGTCAGCCAGTGGAGGAGGCAATGTTTTTGTTAGTGAGTTTTTCCCCATGGCTGCTTTATTACTTAACTGAGACCATGTAAATCACCAGTTGGAGGGTGGCCTTTTGGTGAACCTAATTCTTAAGCTCAATTGACTAGTGTAAAGACGGCTGGTATATTTCTCTCCTATGTTGTGCTACTCTCACATTTTTTGACTTTGACATATGAGGATCACTTGATTCTTTAAAATAAAAATGTCTTCTGTTGACATCGTGGATTCCCCACTCCAAGAAGCTACGAGCTAGTGTTGCCTCTCGATGGGATAATTTTGGAAGAGATTCAGAAGAAAGTGCTGAACCCTGATTTGTGTTTGGTGTCCTTTAATTACTAATATAATCAGAAAAAGAAACAGTACCATAATCTCATATGAGATTGGGGAATTGCATGTGGACACCTGACAGAAATTATCTTTTAGAACAGCTTTCTCCATAGCAGGTAGAGGTGAGGGCGGCACTTCCCTGGTTGCTTATTCTGTGTGCTAGAATCTTTTTTCTTTTTACTTTTTTTAAAAATTTTTTTAAGAGTTTTTTAAAATTTTTTTTGCTATAGGGCGTGTGTGCTTGCCAGACAGAGAGAGATGGAGAGACAGAAAGCAAGAAATCGCCCCTCAGTGGTGATGGCCACGCCACAATCCCTTCTCCATTCTCCTCTCGGGATCTTGGGCACGCACGCACACGCACCTGGCGTGAGTTTTAAGCCACTGGGTCCGGGATGCGAACTGCGGTCGATTACATGGGAGTCCAGCGACATAGCCATTACGCTAACTGCTAGTCCCACTGGTGTGCTAGAATCTTGGTGGCAAAGGTCAGGCAGGATATGTATCTACAACTACACCTGGAAAACATAACCTATGACCTTACGGACTTGACAATAAATGTCCACCAGGCCTGTGAGTGATAAGAACATCAAATATGAAATAATAGGAAAGCGTTATCAAGGGCTTACCATGTGACAGGCATGAATCCTATATCACCTTATTGTCTAAGCAACCCTATGAGGTCATAATAACAGCTAAGACTTATTCTGCTCCTGCTATGTGCTATGAACTATTCCAGCTATCATTCACGCACTAACCTACTATTAAATTCTCCCAGAACCCTGGGTAAAATGATTTGATCTGTTTTATAAATGAAGAAAATGAGTTATACAGAGAGGTTAGGTTAGCTTACCCAGAGTCAAGGCAATTGGTAAGGCTGGAATTCAAATTCTGAGATCTGATTTCAAATCCCATGTGATAAACTACAACCATCTCCTCAAAGAATACATGGTGGATGTGGACCATCGAAAAATTCCTGTTTTTTTTTTTTTTTTTTTTTTTTTTTTTTCCGTGGCTAACAGAATAGTGCTCTCATTTGGGCAGGGATTCTCTGCTGTCAGATTCTTCTGATCCTCACTGTAAACCCTACTCTGTTTTTGCCATTGTCACTCTATGCTGGAATGGCAGTAGCTCCTTGGGGAGGGAGGGCTGTTACTCTCTGAAGAATATTCTCCATCTCTACTAATTTCCCAGGTTTCCCTTACACACAGTCTTTGTCTGCTGGTTTCTATTGAGTCTGATTCCCCCAATATTTTCTGCAAAATACCTGCCTCTAATTGCCAAGAAATTCCTCTCTCTGGGTTTGTTTACATGGCTCTGTGACTCTTGTCTGCTCAGAACTGTGCCCTCCATGCCCTGTCTGTGTTTCTCTCCCTATTAGCATTCTCTGCCACATTAAGGCCATGAAGAGAGCTACACTTCCTTGCCTTTGTTAGAAAAGACCATTTTAATATTGGGATTTCAGCTGAAAAGTAGATGTCCCATCGGGTACCTCTATGGTACAATTAAATCTCCCCCAGTAATAATGGCTCAGGAGCGTTCTGATTTTTTTAAAGCCTTTCATATCCAATGTCAAGTAGGTTACACAGAAACAGAAGCCCTGCCTCCTGCATTGAGACAGGGCGGTAGAGAGGAAAAGAATACGGGCCTAGGAACCAAGCAAACCCAGGTTTGTATCCTAGTTTCAGCCAGGAGCTGTGTGGCCTTAGCTACTTAATGACCCGCTTTTTTTAATCAAATTTTCTGTTTTTCCAATCTTGTTTTGTTTTGAGTTTTAGAGAGATTTTTGCTATAGAGTGCATGCACTTGTCAGAGAGACAGACAGAAAGCAAGAAATCACTCCCCAGGGGTGATGGCCATGCCACAATCCCTTCCACCAGGATCCAGCCACACCACAATCCTTCCTCCAGCCCTCCCTCCAGCCAGAGTGATGGACATGCCAGGTGTGTTTGGGCTGACCCAGGATCTGGACCCAGGACCTTCCCACATGGCTCCAGTATTATTCAGCAGCGTCCTACACCCTGTGCCACTGTGGCCATGCCCAATGTCCTGTTTTTTGTTTTTGTTTTTACTATATGGCACATGTGCTCATGAGAGAGAGAGGGAGAGGGAGAGGGAGAGGGAGAGGGAGAGGGAGAGGGAGAGGGAGAGAGAGAGAGAGAGAGAGAGAGAATAGGATATCACCCCCTGGGGTAATGGCCACACTGCAATCCCTTCTCCTCCAATCTGCTGTCAGGATTTTGGGCACACACACACACACACACACACACACACACACACACGTGCCCTGGTGTTATTTTCAAGCTGCCAAGTCTGGGACTTGAATTGTGCAGTCGTTTATGTGGGATCTGGTGTCTTAACTTTCATGTCACCTATTGCCCTGAGATGTCATTTTTTTTAAAATGAGGCACAGTATAATTGACTACCAAAACATCTAGTTCTGAGTGTCCCTTATGGCAATCTTTCCCAATGTGCCAAGTGCTTTCTTTATGTTATTTCACATGATCCTCTTAACAACCATTTGAGTTAGGTCCTGTCATAATTCACATTTTACAGATGAGAAAACAGACTCAGAAAGAGAGAGTAACTGGCACGGGGTACTTAACTAGCCAGGGCCTCGGACTGGCAAGTGAGGATTTGAACTCAGGGTCTATATATCAGATCAGTGCTGAACTTCAAGACTCAAAGTCATGCCTGAAAGGTCCTGGAAAAATGCTCAAGAACTGCTGTCAATGCTCTTGAGCATTCATAACATGCACCCTTTAGGTGACGATGCGGAAGGATGTGTCCTGGCTCAGTAGGCTCACACATCCTCAGAAGGATGTGTCCTGGCTCAGTAGGCTCACACATCCTCAGAAGGATGTGTCCTGGCTCAGTAGGCTCACACATCCTCAGAAGGATGTGTACTGCTCAGGGCACAAATCCAGGATAGGGACTTTAACAGCACACAAGCAGATGGCAAGGACTTACTGACTTGCTGACAATTGGCTAGATGGCTCACCAGCCACCTGACTAACCTGGACAGAGGTTGTAAATGGGTGAATATCACACCCGAATTGATGACTGAACAAAATATCTGGCAAATGTGTCTGTGTCACTCTTTGCTCTGTAGCAGCTCAACTACCTTATCTAATTTTTTACCTCAAACATGCCAGGAGTTTAGAAACCAGCTAGCTGTATTTGTTAGAATTACTCCTCAAATAAGCATATGCACTGGAGAAGTGCTCAAGCAGCTCTTGGGGAAGCATTAGGGCTTGGGACTTGTGACATTTCAGTGTCACCAGAAAGAAGGAAAAGCTATGCAAAATAATTTGAAGCCTATCAAATGTTTATACTATTTGCATATGTAACTACAGAGATGTTTGTATCTGCTACACCCACATTTGGCTCTGCTTAAATGTTCTGTTCCTTAGATTTCTTGATCTCAAATGCAAATTCAAGTAGTAGTTATCTTAAATTTGCACACACAAATTCCTAAAACACCAGGTACCAATTCCTGATCATCTTATTGGCATATCTCTCAGGAACTCACAATTGGCATTATAATTATCTGCTTTAGGGAAGCCGATATCCGTTTTTTGTTTGTTTGTTTGTTTGTTTTTGATTTTGTAACCTCTTTTTTTTTTCCTTCTGTAGATCAGTTGGGTTACAGTTTAGCAATTTAAGTGACTCTAATGTGCTATTTTCTTTAACTTAGTAAATGAAAACTCACCCATCAACACTCTAATATGCTATTTTCTTTAACTTAGTAAATGAAAACTCACCCATCAACAGTATTTCAATCCAATTGTATTTTATTTCATTTTAAAACCTTAATAAACATGGGGCCAACAGGTGGCATGGTGGTTAAGGTGCTGGACTCACACATGGCCAACAACATTTCAAGTCTCAGACCTGGTGGCTTGCTCTCTCTCTCTCTCTTTCTCTCTCTCTCTCTCTCTTTCTCTCTCTCTCTCTCTTTGTGTGTATGTGTGTGTGTGTGTGTGTGTGCCTGTCTGTCTGTCTGTCTGTCTGTCTCCGGTGAATGCATGTACCCTACAGCAAATTAAAAAATAATAATCAATAAAATCAAAGGAATAAGTATTTTTAAAAAACTTTTACTAAACATTAGGAAAATCGTGCTGTAAGACTCTTAAGTGACAACTAACCCTTTTCTTCAAACAAATTCAAACTACTTTCTAAGCATTAATTAAACTCCGTAACATCATAGCCTTGTCATATGCTGAATTTCTTCCTTTAAAAAAATAAAGCCAGTGTAAGCAAGCAAATGACAGATGTACAAGACAGGGGAAAATGAAAACTTCTTAAGGATACAGAGTTCGCAAGTACCAAGGGCATCTACTCCCTCTTAATGAAATGATATTGCCAGTTCCTGGTCATTTGGCTGCTCATGCTCTTACATATAGAACTGTTGATCAAATCTTCTTTTTACAAGCTGAATTCTCTCAGCACAGGCAGAAACATTTGCTTCTTGCGTTATTGTGATTAGATTAGGTAGGTCTGTGGCCTACAGGGAAGCTTTAACAGTTTCTAATATGCCAAAAAGCTGGAAACTCCTAGACTCTTACCTTGTGTACCTGGTCCACTGGGAATAGAAGGACTCTAAGCCAGGTTGAGCAGGATCTGAAGAACAAAAGTGACAGAGTCTTGGCCTAGCATGGAGTGTTGAACAACATTTTGAGGTCATGTAAGGAATCAAGATGTGGGCAAACCTATATTCTTCATGCCCTTCCTCATTCACCCATTTTCCAAAAAGAAAAGATGAATGGCTGAGCTTGAAACTGGAGAGTTGTTTCTCCCCAAGTCCTCTGACTCACCATGCAGCAGCACTACCCTTAAAGCAGAAACTGGCTGCCACTTTGCTAAAATTTTTGGATGGTCTTTAGTCTGCTTGTTTAGCTCTAATCCTTATTTCTCTAGATACATCAAATCATGCCTTCTGATGTCCAATTTCTATGAATACCAGAGTCAATATTTTAGGTATGTCTTCTTTATCATTCATAATTTTTTTGCCTCTAGTCTAGTAGTAGCTTCATACAAGAGCTAGTTGTTGCTGTCATTGTTGTGTTATGTTTATGTATTTATTTCTAAATGAGAGAGAGAGAAAGGCACTCTCAACAGTGACTTCATACACCTAGAGCTACCTCCGTTTCAGCTGTCCTAGATCACAAGCATGTGACTGCAGCCCTGGCATGCTCAGGGCAGCCCCAAGACTTAAACCCGGACCTTTCTCATGTAGCTATAGTTGCATTTTTTCTTTTATTTTTTTCTTAATTATTTACTTCTTTTTTATTTTAAATTTATTTATTTTACATTCATTCACAGAACATCATTACAGGATGCAAAATGTGATTTCCCATTCAGAATACACTGTATAGTGGTTTAATCATACATTTTTTTTTTTTGAGAGATTTTTGCTATAGGGCGCGTGCGCTCGCCAGACAGAGAGAGACATTAGAGACAGAAAGCGAGAAATCACCCCCAGGGAGGTGGTCACGCCGCAATCCCTTCTCCTCCATTCTCCTCTCGGGATCTTGGGCACACACGCACATGCGCCCGGTGTGAGTTTTAAGCCACCGGGTCTGGGACACGAACCGCGGTTGACTACGTGGGAGTCCAGCGACATAGCCATTACGCTAACTGCTAGTTCCCTAATCATACATATTATCATCAACAAATAATCCTCCCCCCTAGCATTTCTCACCCTCTGCCATTTCCCACCTCCTACCCTGTCTCTGGTAGCTACAGTGGCTTCCTATTCATTTTTTTCTTTCCTACATTTTATTGATTCTCAAAATATCTTAATTAATCTAACTACTTTCAATAGGAAGTTCAGCTGATATATAGCTATCTGTGAACACAAGTCTGACTTTAGTCACGAAACTCTGTGTGTAGAATAGATATACATAGCACCTTCTGCACCACCTCCTGGCACTATCTTTATTATTATTATTGGTGTTGGTGTCCCTGAAACTATAGCAGTTTATTAGCAATCCAGAAAAAACTAGGTACCATACCCAACAATTAAAAAATACTTTTCATTTTAAAGATGCTGTCCCAGCCATTATCTCGTTTCTTGGATTCATTTCTTTATTTGCTCATTTATTCACTTATTCAACCAAGAGATTTTTATGGTCTCTTAATTATCGTTAAGATAATTAAAATATGGTTCCTGGTTTCAAGGAGCTGACAGTGCAGAAGGCAGAGTAGACGTGTAAACAGATGCCAGAAAGACAGATCTGGGCTTGACTTGGTCTTCACATTGTCTGGTTTACTCGTAGAAAAAAGAGGCAGGGAGAGGAAGAAAGACCTTCTTAAGGTCACACAGCTTGAAGAATGAAAGCTAAAATCCAGACTTTTGGTTATTAAGATACTGAATTGTTGCTATGATGTTCCTTTTAGAGCAGAGTTTCTCAAAAGTATGATCCAAAGACCAACAGCATTGGCATCACTCAGGAGCTTGTTGGAAATGCAAGTTGTCAGGCCTGCCCTCGATCTATGGAGTCAGAAACTCTAGGGGTGGGCCTGGAGGGCTGTGTCTTAAACCCTCCAGGAGATTCTGACGCACACTGAAGTTTGGAAACTGCTGCTCCAGATCAGTGCTTCTCAAGCTCCAGTGTGCATGGGAATAGCACTTGGGGATTTGTTGAAATGCAGATTTTGATTCACTAGATCTGAGAGGGCCTTTCAATTCTTCAATTCTAATAAGCTCCCTGGTTATGCCTTGGGTCCTTGCTTGAATAGTAAGAACACATATGGAATTAACCACAACAGAGAGCTCTGGCTAAGCCCAGCCTATGAGGAATGCAGGGGTGTCAGGTGAATTCAGTAAAATTGTTTCCTGTCATCTAGGATCTTAAGCACAAGCACAAATAATGCTCAGATAGATAACTTTTTAAAGACATCAAATTAATCAAATAATGGCTAAGTGTGCATGTGTGTGTGCATATGCATGAGTGTGTGTGTATATAGGTGTGAATGCAGGGATGCACACACATTCATACACACAAACAGAATGGGCAAATAGTTAAACAGACAACATAATAACAGTGTGTCTCTTTGTGTGAGACCACAGGAATGAACAGGCATTACAACCAAACATAATCAAGAACCAGAATGCCAGAAACACCTTTCCAAGCAGTCAACATAAAATCACAAACCCCATTATTTCTACTGATGGATGAACACTTCAAATCATTATTTAAGGTTATCTACTTTTATCTTAGACAAAATTCTTGCATAGTCTCACTAAAATCAGATTAGATGTCTAGCAGGTGGCATGGAGGTTAAGGTGCTGGAGTCCCCATGGCCGGCTGTGCAGCTGGAGTCCTTGACCTAGCAGCTTGAAAAATCATGCCAGGCACATGTGCATGCGTGCCCCAAATCCTGTGAGACTGGCAGAAAAGGGATTGCAGTGTGGTCATCTCTCCTGGAAGGGGAGTGATTTCTCACTTTCTCTCTCTCTGTCTCTCTGGTGAACACACACACCCTATAGCAAAACCATAAATAAACAAAACAAACTAATAACAACAAAAACAAAAAAATAGATTAGAAAGAATAAATTGGACGAGGACCAATGATTAATAGCAGAAAGGACAGTTAGCACCAGAAACATCTCAACTGGTTGAGCTTACACAATTCTGACTACAAAATCTAAGTTGGACAAACTTTCTGCTCAATGGGTGCCCAAACTGTTGAGCCCAATTCAGTTGCAAAGAGCACAGCTTTCTATCAAGATCCTGAAGTATATCTTCAAAGAATTATAAGAAGAAATGATACCTGGCTTTACTAGCACAATCCTGAAGACAAAGCTCAATCAAAGCAGGGGCTACCAAGAGCTGCACGGGGTCCAGTCATAGCAAAAGCATACTGATCAAGAGCAAAGGCCAAGGCAACGATTGTTTTTTTTTTTTTTTTGGATACTCTAAGCATTTTGCTTGTTGACCTTCTGGCAGGCCAAAAAATTGAACATCTGCTTATTATGATGGTGTTTTGAGAAAATTAGTGAAAGGTTTAGCAGAAAAATGCCCTGGGAAATTTAACCAGAGTACTTCTTCACAATGCTCCTGCTCATTCCTCTCATGAAACAAGAGCATTCTGAGAGAGTGTCAATGGGAAGTCATTAAGCATCCACCTTACCATCCTGATTTGCTCCTCTGCCTTTTGTTTTTGTTTCCTAATCTTAAAAAAATTTTAATGGGCATCTTTTTAGTTGCTGTTAATAATGTAAAAAAGATTGTATTGACATGGTTTAATTCCCAGAAGCCTCCGTTTTAACAATGGATTAATAGTTTCATCATGTCTAAAAGAGTCTTGAGCTTAATGGAGCTTATGTTGAGAAATACAGTTTATATTTTTCTTTTAATTCTATTTTCTCATGAACATTTTGAGGTCCCCTCATGTACACACACATGTAAATGTATATATATATATATATACACACACACATATATATATATATATATATATATATATATATTCCAAAAATTTAGCAGATTGAACCAGTTAATATAGGGGAAATGCATCAGTAAGCATCAATAAAGAGCACTGTACAAGAATCACAATGTAGTCATCACAGAAACATGCAGAAAATGTTAAATTACAAAATGTTCAGGATATCTAGAAAGCATGAAAATATTTTAGACAGTTTCCAAACAAAATGGCAGGGTAGCTAGATTTAGCAAATTTTATCTGGCAACCCAAAAATTACATAAAAATAAATCCTTAATAATCTCTGGGAATTTCATTTATGTAGATTGCCATTTTCTCTGACAAGGTCTGTCAAGCATTAATATAAGAGATGGTGGTAAGGTGGTTGTGACGGTTTATTTTATGTTAACTTGGGCCATGGGGTGTCCAGATGTTTGGTCAGATATTATTCTAGGTATGTCTATGAGAGTGTTTCTGGATGAGATTAACATTTGAATTGGTACACTGGATAAAGAAGATGGCCCTCCATAATGTAAGTGGGCTTCATTCAATTGAAGACCTAAGTACAATAAAAGGCTGAGAAGTAGGGAACTCTTTCTGCCTGACTCTCTGAGCTAGAACATCATCTTTTTCTGGTTGGGGTCTGGAACTTGTGGCATCAAATTCTTCTGGTTCTCAGGCTGTAGGACTCATGCTGGAAATACACTTTTGGCTCTATTGGACCCACAACCCTTTTTTTTCTTTTGGAGAGGTTTTTGCTATAGGGTGCATGCGCTCGCCAGACAGACAGAGAGAGACAGAGAGACAGAAAGCGAGAAATCACCCCCCAGGGGGGATGGCCACACCGCAATCCCTTCTCCTCCGTTCTCCTCTCGGAATCTTGGGCATGCACGCACATGCGCCTGGCGTGAGTATTAAGCCACCGGGTCCAGAACACAAACCGCAGTCGACTACATGGGAGTCCAGCGACATAACCATTATGCTAACTGCTGGTCCCAACCCACAACCTTTTGACTGAAGATCTTGGGACTTCTCAGCCTTCATGAGCCAATTCCTTTACGTGTATAAATATTCTGTTTCTCTGGAGATTCCTGACTAATATAGGTGGTGAGTGAAGTAGGAATTGTTGCAGTAGTATTTCTGGACAGGAAAGATCCCAGGCAAATCTATTATGAGTCTCTCAATTGGTTAAAAAAGCAGTGTTGGTGGACTAGCAGATGGAGTAATGGTTATATTGCTGGACTCCCACGTAGTCGATCAGGGTTCAAGTCCTGAACCCAGTGGCTTAAAACTCATGCCAGGCACATGTGTGTGTGTGTGCCCAAAAGTCCTGAGAGGAGAATGGAGGAGAAGGGATTGTGGTGTGGCCATCCCTGGGGGGGGCGGTGATTTCTTGCTTTCTGCCTCTCTGCCTCTCTCTGTCTCTCTGGTGAGCCCATGCACCATACAGCAAAAATCTCTCTCTCTAAAATAAAAAAAAAAAAGGCAGTATTGGTCAGGATTGCAAAGCTTTAAGCAATACACTCAAACAATGTATGGCTTAATGAGGAAAAGCATATACTAGTCTCATGCCACAGAAGATCAGGGTTAAGCAGTCCAAGACGAGTGGGGTGAGTTGCCAATGTCATCAAGATATTTGGGCCCTTTGATCTTATTATTTCAACATCCTTCATTTATAGCCCTTAACACTTCAAAGTGGCTGTTTCACTTTCAAGTGCTAAGTGCAGGTCCTACACAAGAAGAAGGGAATGGCAAAGACCATTAAAGGACCAAAGAGCACACCAGATCAATTGTCTCTTTTTTTTATTTTATTATTTTTATTTTTACATTTAATCATTGCACCTCTTTACCATGTACAACATGGTTTTTCCCAGCATGAATACAGTGCACATTAGTCAAAACAATGATATTACCATATACATTATCATCAACAGACAACTTTTCATTTTTGTGTCTATTAAGTGTGTTGTTTGTTCCCTGAATCCCTCCCTTCCGCCCTCAATTACTCATTCCCATTACCTCTCCCATATTGTCTCTAGTGTCTGCAGTTGCCTTCCCTGCTATTATACCTTCCAGTTCTTTCAGTTTTTTTTTTTTTTTTTCAATTATCAACTCATGAAGTTTTTAACAATAGGGAGCATAGCTTCTATTCAAGGTTGGATTAAGGGTGGGTCTCGTGCAGTTCCGCAATTGTAGGTGAATCTCCATGGAATACAGTTTCAGGAAAGCAGTTCTGGAAAGCAGAGATGATTATCAGTTGATGCGGCACAGCATCCATCTTGTGATTACTGGGAATGGTGTTGTGGGGATCTGCCGCGTGCGTCATCCTCGGGTATCTGGCTTCCTTAAGAATGGTAGAGTAGTTCTTGTTTTTCCCTGAGGTAATGCAGGGCTGGTAACCATCATCTTCTCACTGTCCATAGGCAGAGAAAATCCTCCTATACAATATATTTCTCAATTGGTTTAAGACAGCTAAAGTTTCTTTCTGTTGCTTGTAGTTGCAAGTTCTTAGTCCTAGTTTTCAGCTTCAGTTTGCCGCCTGCGGCCGACGGCCACGTGCAGGCGCAGGCCTGGCGACCATGCGCAGGCCCAGGGGTCACGCGCAGGCCCGGCGGCCATGTGCAGGCCCGGGGGCCACGCGCAGGCCCGGCAGCCACGCACAGGCGCAGGCCCGGCGGCCACGCTCCGGCCCGGAGGCCATGTGCAGGCCCGGCGGTCACGCTCCGGCCTGGTGGCCACGCACGGGCTCGGGGGCCACGCGCAGGCCTGGTGGCCACGTGCTGGGCCGGCGGCCACGTGCAGGACCGGCGGCCACATGCAGGCGCAGGCCTGGCGGTCACACTCAGGCCCGGCGGCACGTGCAGGCCCGGGGGCCACGCGCAGGCCCGGCAGTCACACACTGGCCCGGCGACCACGCACAGGCCCAGCGGCCACGCGCAGGCCCGGCAGCCACGTGCAGGCCCGGCGGCCATGCACTGGTGCGGTGACCACGCTCGGGCCCTGCGGCGACGCACAGGCGCAGGCCCAGTGGCCACGTGCAGGCCCGGCGGCCACATGCCAGCCCCCAGCGCATGAATGTGCGCGGGATCCAGTGCCACCTCCCGTTTGCCTGCCCAGCCCGAGAAAGGAAGGACGGCGAGCTCTGCCGGCCCGTGCCGCTGGCCCGCGTTGGCACCGAGCGCGGGACACACCCAGCGCGGGAGAGGCAGCGGGGGCCATGCAGTCCGGGCCGCAGCACACAAAGCAGAGCCCCGGCCGCAGCACGCGGGGCAGAGCCCCAGCCGCGGCACGCGAAGCAGAGCCCCGGCCGTGCAGGTCCGGCCACGAGGTAGAGCCCCGGCCGGGGCACGCGAGCCTTAAAATGGTTCCTATAAGTTCTGTTCCGTAAATTACTTTTTTATCTTATTGACCCAAACTGGGTCATATGGCCATTTTTGATTGCTGGAAGTCTGGAAAGTTATTTTTAAATTATTGGATTGTCGGAAAAGTCATGACGCATTTTTGCAACAGATGGCGCTAGTTCATTTTTGGAAGTACTAGAGTCATTCGCATCTATGTTATTCCTATGTCATTTGACAGCTGACAGTTCTAGCTTCATTCTAAAAAAAATTAAGTGATTGGGTTAAGTTTTGGAGATTTTACAAGACCAAACTGTCTTTTCTCCATATTTTAATGTTTTACTTTTGGACAGGGAAGAATTTGCATCAGGCTTGTGAAAAGCTGTGTTAGGACCAGGAGATGGTGTAATGATTATGTTGCTGGACTCCCATATAACGACCACAGTTCGAGTCCCTCCCCCAGCGGCTTGAAACTCATGCCAGACACATGTATGTGTGTGCATGCCCAAAAATCAGGAGAGGAGACTGGAGGAGAAGGGATTGTGGCATGGCCTTCCTCCCTGGGGTGATTTCTCACTTTCTGTCTCTCTGTCTCTCCAGTGAATGCATGTGCCCTATAGCAAAAATCTCTCTCAAAAAAATTGTGTGAAGTTTATGGTGACAATTCTCCATGCCAATGATGGTTCGCAAAATACTGGGCTGGTGATTTTGATCTCAACAATGTTCCTCAGTCAAGGAGGCCCACTGAGGCTGATGAAATAAAGGCATTGATTGAATCAAACCCATATTACAAATGTGAGAGATTGTAGAAACATTGAATATCCATCATTCAAGCATTCACAACCACGTGGGATACTTCTGCAAGTTCAATATTTGAGTTCCTCATAAACTCAAAGAAGTTCATTTGACAGTGTGTATAAACATCTGCGATATGCTCATTAAATGTGTGGAAAATGTCCCTTTTTTGAAAAGATTGATAACTCGTGATGAGAAGTGGATTGTTTACAACAATGTGGTGTACGGCCGCTCTTGCTCACAATGTGATGATTTGCCTCAGACATCATCAAATGCAGACATTTATCAGAGGAAGGTTATGCTCTCTGTGGTGGGATTTCAAAGGTGCTGTGTTTTTTCGAGCTCCTTCCCAGGAACCAAAATAATCAAGTCGAATGTGTACTGTTGGTAACTGGGTAGTTTGAATGAATCCATCATCCAGAAATGTCCATCCAGAGCTCGTTGATTGTAAAGGAGTTGTGTTTCATCAGAATAACAGAAAACCACACCAAAGTTTGATCACCCATCAAAAACTATTGGAGTTTGGATGAGATGTGTTGCCACATCCACCACACTTGCCTGACCTTGCATCATCAGACTTCCACTCGTTTTGTTCTCTTCAAAACGCCTTGTATGGTATAACGTTCAGTTCAGATGAGGCTGTAAATCAGCACCTTGTTCAGGTTTTTGCTGAGAAAGACAGGTCCTTCTATGAACAAGCAATTATGAAGCTCACTGAAAAATGGCAAAAGGTTATCAAACAAAATGGACAATATATCATTGATTGATCTTTGTTTGTTATATAAATAAATGACCTTTGAAAAACAGAAAAATACGTCATTTCCAACAGCCCAATAGACATATATGTCTTGAATAAATTGGTAAGGGGAAAAGGGGGGTGAAAGAATGAATGATGGGTAGGCAATTAGGCAAAAGAGAGAAGGTGGCATTTCAACAGAGGATGAAAGAAAAGGGAAAGGGTAGGTAATCCCAAAGAGAAGCATGTGTAAAAATCTTGATCAGATGTTTATGTAAATCATTATATGACCCAAAGGAGGGGCAGAATTACCCAATTCAAATTAAATCTCCATTTTTTAGACCTGAAACATGTCATTTTGTCTGATTCTTGGTAACCTACATTTTTGGGGGGGAGGAAAACCTTAGTACTGAATGACAAGTATTAATGTGTTTATTTGACCCTTACTTATTAATGAACTACGTTACTTCTCAACCTAGTTTAATTTGAATGAGGTGGTAGGCAGTGTCTCTGGGCAATTGAAGATTTATTGTAGGCTGATTGTTGAGATATGGTATTAGCCAACATTGAGGGAGCATCTTTCCAGTTTTCCTAGTATCCTCGCTTGGACTAGTGAAATCTATAATATATGAGACAAATGTTATATCAGGAAAATAGTAAGACATTTGGAAAACCTTCATAAAATATCATTTGAACCAGGCTTTAAAGGATGAGTAAGACTTTACCAACTGATGTAGACACTGAGATATTTCAAGACTCTGCATCGTTAGAGAATTTTAAAATTATCTTGAAAAGATGGATCTTGCTATGTCAGAAAGATTGACTCACCTGCCTTTTAAAGAAAAATTTATAAGCAGAAGTAGATAAAATAAGAAGTTTTCTTAAATACTGCCTTGACGTTCTATTTTAATTCCGATTCAATCACCCAGAAAACAACATTCCTCCACCTCCTTTGACATAATCAAACTTTTACCAGAATCCTAAAGCGTCTTTCTCGTTGTGATGTGATTTGTGCACATTTCCTTTCTTTTTCTCCTGCAGATATCATGAGTAGCCCAATTTTGTTCATTTTCTGACAGATGAAGAGGTGGCAGTCTCTTATTTCACCTCCATCACAGCAACAATGTCAGAAATTGCTCCTCTCTGGCTTGATATTTGTATGTTGGGGATGGAGGGGTAACAAAAGAAAAGAAGAACAAAATCAGAAAGGAGGTTAAGAACATGTTGCTCCAGACCCTGGGAGCAGTCAAATCAGGTTGCCAGCTGCAAACAAGAATCTCTCTAATAAGGAAATTAGAACATGATCATTTCTGGCTATGTGACTCTGATTCTAAATAGGTTTTACAAATAGATAGTGATTGAACTTGGAAACATAAACAAATTGGCTTTGCAGAATAAAGGCTGAACTACATTTTGGTGAGAGAATTAAAATGCTTTTATGGGAGGCACTCTGGGAGAACGGACAGCTATTTTAATGACAACATATGCATTTCTGAAACATGCCAGCTTTGTTGGCTTCCCCTTGGAGAGTTGGGTCTGATAAACTCAAAGGAAAGTTTCCCAGCAGGGTCCCTAAGAGGACACCTGATAAAGGCAGGGGATGGAGCGGTGTGTATCTGAAATTCCCCATTCAGATGCTGGGAGGAGAGGTGCCATTTAAAAATAATAGATTTTAAAATATCAGAGGCTCAAAAAATTCTAGTCAGCTTACTCCCTTGGACATTTCTTTTGTCTCTTGGCGTTAGTGATAGAGGTTCTTTAAGCTCTTCTAATACATTTTCACTTATAAATATTCATGCAGCATTCCTGAAGCCTCCCCCACTGAGTACAGACTCCCTTCCCTGGCAAGACAGTCAGTGCTGGAGAAGCTGCTAAATTTCTCCTAAGGCCCTGGTTCAGCCTCAGACAACCCTGAGCCATTTGAAATCACCAAAGACTTTTCAGTCAAGATAAAGGGTTGTAAACGTCTGTGTGCCCAAGCTTATATTCCACATGAGAGGATTAGCTTTCACTCTCTGTGCACTCTCCCAGTCGTAACAAGTAGGCATGGTTTTATGTGTTTTGTGCTTCACACAGTAAGAAAACGAATCTGCCAATTGGAAAGGTGCTCTTTTTTATTTTCCTTTTTCTAAATCCACTGGTTACTCACTAAGGCCTGATCCATTACTGAATCCAAGTCAGCAAAATCTCTCTGATAGTAATAGATTTGTACATTTAGAAACACAAAGCATTAGTCCTAGTAGGCACCATAAAGGTAGTTGACTTATTGGGTCGGAATTTATACCCAGGTCATACAGACTATATCCTGCTATCTCAAAATATTTAATGACGGAAATTTTCTCTATGTTCTAGCCCTAGAGCCTCTTGTGCTAACTGTTCTCCCCATATCTTGGGTCTAGTGTTGGGGAGTGTGTGAAGTCTAGAGCTACATATACTCATTCTCCCTTCTTAGTGGCATGTGGGCGTGATGGTTAATTTTACATATTGATTCAACTGGGTTAAGAGATGTCCAGAAAGCTGGTAAAATATTATTTCTGGATGTGCCTGTGAGAATGTTTTCAGAAGAGATTAGCATTTGAATCAGTAGACTGAGTAAAGACAACTCACTCTCAACATTGTGAGAGAGCATTAACCAGTGATATGCTGAGTCCCCTCTAGAACAAAAAGGTGGAGGAAGGGTGGATTCTCTTTCTCTCTCTCTCTCTTCTTGAGCTTGATCGTTCATCCTCTCCTGGCCTGGGACATTGGAGCTTCAGACTCCAGGACTTACGCCAGCAGCCATTGTATTTCCAGCCCTGTGAACTGAAATCATACCACTGACTTGATGCTCCTGGTCCCCCAGCTTGCTGATGGCATAGCATGGATTTCTTTGCCTCCATAATTGCATAAACCAGTTCCCATTGTAAATCTCTTCTCTATCCATCTATCTGTCTGTCTAGCCATTCATCCATCCTATTGGTTCTATTTCTCTGGAGATTCCTGACTAATAAATTCAGTGAGATTTTTTGACATCTGTAGGGCCAAAATTTTTCCACAAAATACATTTTTGGGCCCAGGTGAATGAGGATATAGAACTAGTATTTAAACTGATAGCCATGGTCTCGCTTTACCAGAAAACAAAAAACAAAAAACAAAACTATAATTCTTAAATTGTATGGGGAAATAAAATATTTTGCTAAAAGAAGCTTATATTATCTCACATTTTTATTTAGGAGGTACTTTACTTTCATTTATGATTCAGCTTTATGTGGGTATTTAACTCTAATGTTTTAATCCCTTGCTGACACTTTTTCTGTCAAGGATATAGAAATTTATAAATGAATTACCAGGTGAACTCCTTATTTAAAAGGAACACTTAAATGAATTTATTGTGAAAATTGAATTTCTACTCTCTTTAACTCATCCACTCAACACAAACAGTTTGTTTTCTTTATAGTGTGTTTTCCTACACAAGAAACTGGCATTCTGTGAACTAGATTCTAGATATAGCTCTTCCATAAGTGAGCGAATTTGGACAAGTCATACATGAAAGAATGGAATTAAGCCAGGTACATTGGAAGGTGAGAGTCTCAAACTTTAACATGTGTACTAGTCAGGGTTCTTCAGAGAATCTTTACCAATAAGGTGTGTGTGTGCGTGTGTGTGTAGAGAGAGATTTATTCTAAGGAATTGGAATTAGTTTGTGTTATTGTGAAAACTAGTAAATTCAAAATCTGCAAGGTAGGCTGGAGACCCAAAAAAGAGTCATAGTTTAGGTCCAAAGGCAGTCTGCTGGCAGAATTCCCTCTTCCTTAGGAGGAAGTCTGACTTTTCTACTGAGATATTTAACTGATTAGATGAAAGAAGCCCACCCAAATTATGGAGAGTAATATGCTTTGCTCAAAAATGATTGATTTAAGTGTTAATCTCAACTAAAAAGTTCCTTTAGGGAAACATATAATAATTGACCAAATATCTGGGTACTGTGGCCTAGCCATAAAATTAGACATCACATCATGCATAAGGATCATCTGATGAGCTTGTTAAACATAAATTCCTGGGCTCCATCCTCAGAGATTCAGATTCTAATTTTCAATTCTAACATACTTCCAGGTGTTTCATGACAGACTTTCCAGGGATTATGCTTTCAGATGTGTTGTTGTAAGTATGTTCTTGCAAAATTATGGTCCAGCCTCTTCTATAGATGAGGAAATGGAAGTCCAAAGTTACAAGTGGAGTTGTCCAAGGGAGTTCATAGAGTTAGATACCATAACTCAAATCTTCCAATTCTTCCACATAACATACAGCCTGACATTGGTACACATGAACTTCCTCAGGATAAAACTCCAGCCTTGTTACTGAGCTGTCCTCAAATCCAAAGTCAGGAAGTAGGATTTTTCAAAGAAGTGGAAGACCTGGCCCTAAAATTCATGTGTAAAATCAAAAGGCCAGAAAAGACAAGGCAATTTGGAAGAACAAGAGGAGGCCCCATAGTACTATATTTGTAGATACAGTACAAAGCTGTAGTATTTAAATCAGTATGGTATTGGCAAATAGACTACTGGAGCAGATTTAAGAACCCATTGTCAGAACATAAATATTTGAAGAATTTGTGAAAGTGGGTAGCATTATGAGGAAAAGATAAGTTATCGAGAAACACTACTAAAAAAATGGTAGCCCTGGGCCAGCAGATGGTGTGGTCGTTAAGGCACTGAACTCCCACATGGCTGATCATGTTTGAGTTTTGGATCTGGTGGCTTGCTTTCTTACTTTCCCTCTCTCTCTGGCCAAATTAAAAAAAAAAATAATAATAATACCAGTAAATAATTAAATTAAATTAAAAACTTAGAAAAACAGTTGTCCCTGTGGCCAAAAGTAGACTTTCTACTCAAATCATACTTAAAAATAAATTCCAGATGGATTTACATAGAAGGAACATTTAAAAACTTTTAATGAAAACCTTAAAAGCATGCTTTTATGTTACAGTAGATAAATACTTCTTAAATGACACTCAGAAGTACAAATCATAAAATAATAGGCCAATATATAGAGAGCTATTTTACATACTACAAAATATCCTGGGTATATAGTACATATTTACTCATGAAATTCTCGTGAAAACCCCATGAAGTAGTTCTTAAAATCTTCATACAAGACGGAGGCACGGAGACACCATCAACTTTCCTGATCTGTGTGCTAAGTGGTGGAAGTGATAGTGGAACCCAGACATTCTACCTCTAGAGTGACTGCCTTATATTACATCTCAAGAGAGGAAAATTTACTACATTCAAGTTAAAAGAGTACATATTACATAAACGAATTATAAATTCAACCCAATTCCTAGGAGAAAATATTTTCAATGCACATAACCATCAAAGGAATATGTATATATTTGCAAATCAGTATGAAAATAAATGTAACAGCCCAACAGGAAAATGGGCACAGATTATGAACAGCCAATTCATCAAAAAGGCAAGTCACGTGGCCATAATCATGTGAAAATATGCATGCTAATAGGTACATAAATCAGTATAATCACTTTGGAGAACAATTTGGCAATGTCTACTAGAGTAGAAGGTGTACATTTTCTATAATCCAGAAAATCCTTTGTGTACATAAAGATAGTTTTTGCAGACTTGTTATAGCAAAACATTGGAGATAATAAAGAAATGGTTCAGTAAATTGTGGGATAATTACATTTTGAAATATAAGATAAAATAGATCTAAATGTACGTACACAGATAAAGTTCAAAAACCAAACACTGAGTGCAAAAAAGGTAAGTTGAATAGGATATATACCATGTGATATCACATGGGTAAAGTCTAAAATCTCACAAAATCATGCTGTGCATTTTTATGGGCATATAATATTGCCATGAAACTGTAGATCAGCTTCAGAATAATGGTTACCCTTAGTGGGGAGCTGAGCAGAGAGTGAAGAATAGGAGGAGAGATTTAGCTCCATCTAATTTTCTTTATTCTAAAAAAATTGCAGGAAGACATGACAAAAAGTTTTCAGATATAGCCCAGCCTCCATGATATAGTTGATATCATACTGAGTAGCAGTGCTGGAAGCCACATGGTTGACCACTGGTTCAGATCACTAGCCCAGTGGATCTGAGAGCCTGCCATGACCATGGCTGTGTGCCCAAGACCCTGAGGAGCTGGAGGGCTGGGGGAAGGGCATCCAATACAATGAGACCTATAGAGAGTGCTTTATTCATTCTCTCTCTTGTGCGTAGACACACACTTTCTATCATGAATGAAATACATGAACTTCCAAATATTTAGATGTGTTTAATCTGGTTGGTGAGTACCTGAAGGTCTTGTTATTTTCCATATATTTGAAATGAATCATAATCACATATTTTAAACAAATAAAAATACAATCACCACAGTTATTATTTTAATATGAAATTTTGATTCTTTTTCAGAGTACTAAAATGCATGGGCTTTCTACTATTTCTATTATTTTTTTCAGGTATCCACTTTTACTTATTTATTATAAAACCTTAGAATAGGAAGAAAATTTAGAGGGCATTTGTTCAAATCTACCACTTAACACAGACCTTGCTGAATTCAAGTTGGTATTCTAGGTAAAACCTTTGTTAGAATTTTCTTTTATGCTTTAAAACCTGAAAAATGTTCTTGAACTGGATATTTTGTTTTAAACTGAGTCAAGTTTCATGAATAATAAAATATTTAAAAAATTTTAAATGGAATATAATAAATTAAACTTAACATGAGTAATATGCTGAACACAGTTTTAGCTGTAATGACATAGAAGTCTGTGTAGAATCTCAAGATTATGACAACCATAGGTTATCATTATTTTGGTATTATGTGGAAGCACCAATTGAAAGCGATCTGATTGGCAAAATGTCAGATAATATGGCATAAAGCGAATATAAAGAAAGAAGAGAATTCCCATTTATTGAAGTATTATGGGAGATGTTTTAGATATAGAACTTCAAATAAATCTTATAGTCACCTATAAGGTAGATATAACTGTTCTCATTTTTTTAGATAAAGAATTGAGGTTCAGAGAGAGAAAAAGACTTGCCCAAAGCCTTGTTAAGAAAAATTACTATAAACCTGAAAATAAGGCAAACAGATGCCTATGTGGCCTTTCAATATCATATTGGTGGTCACAGGTTATTAATTCTCTAGAAGAATATATCTCATTTGAACTTACTGTTTACAATTAGTTAGGGCCAGATCTGTGAATTTATGCTATTTATGTTATTTTAATGTGTAAAGTTTTGTCTGATAAAAGAGCAAATGATTTCTTTCCAGTAGAAAATATAATTTCAAAGGACATACCTATCTATCATTCTATCTACCTACCTGTCTATCTATGGGTAAATATTTAGTTTCTCCAATACTGGAACCAGCTTTATAATCTCAATGCTTCCCTTATTAGTAGATTAAATAAACTTTAACATGTGTTCCTTATATATTTGTATGACAATCAAGTTTTTAGCTTATTAAAAATCGTACCTTGGCAGTCCCTTAGCTATTAAATGGTAAAGCCAGCATTCAAGTATGAAATGATGAAGATACAGTCAAGCTCTAGGCTTTAACTCTAGAGTTCGTGCTCGATCCCACATCCACTCTTTCTGACCACATGCAGTGTACTTCATTACTGAAAATCTATGCTCAACTAAGGAACTAGTTCTTCACAGTGGGGGCAGAGGAAAAATCTCATTATTGGCTAAACACTCCAGGTTTTTATTTATCTGAGAGGTGGAAACAATAAGAAGAAATCCCAGTTCTGGATATTCATCTCATAATATAATACATGAAGCCTTATCACTGGGACCCATATAATTATTGCTTCCTACATCTCTTCCTTTCTTCTGCCTAATAGAAGGATAGAATCCATGATCCAAAATTGTGTGCTGTGAGGACTTCTTCATAGTCTGGGTTATATTGAATGTATATTGTAAATTGGGGTCTCCAGCTCCTGGGCCATGGGTTGGTGTCAGTCCACTGACCATGCAACTGGGGGTAGGTGGCAGGTCAGTGAGTAAAGCTTCCTCTGTGTTTGCAGCCGCTCCTCATCACTCACATTGCTGCCTGGGTTCCACCTCCTGTCAGATCAGCAGGGTGTTAGATTCTCATGGGTGTGCAGACCCTATTATTGTGAGATTATCTTATTGTATTAATACATTACAATGTGGTGTGGTGATGTAGAAATAGGGTACAGAGCAGCTGTGGTGTGCTTGGGTCATCTCAGGACCAACCCCTCACCCCTAGTCCATGGAAGGATGGTCATCCATGAGGCCGGTTCCTGGTGCTGTGAAGGTTGCTGCTGTAAATGAGGTGTCAGTGTTCCTATCCATAGATTCTTGCACCCTCTTTCTCAACCAACTTCTAGCTCTATACTATAACCATATCATCATTTTACAAAGATAATTATGTTCTATGGACTCCAAGAACATATACTCACAAACCTAGACAATGAAACTCTATTCACTCAGTGTAATAAGAGAAGGTGGTGCTACATCAGTGGAAATATGGAACTGTGAACTATTTCTGAAAAACTGAGTGGTATTATTTCTGAGTATCTGTGTTATGGTATTTCAGTCATCAAACTACACCCAGTATTTGTCCTTGAGGACTTCATTTTTGGGGAAAATAGGGGTTAGGCAAGTGACATATTCATAGAAGAAAGAAGTAGACATTTTTTAAGTATTATAACTGCAAGGTTTGTTCTCTTAAGCAGGTTAAACAGCTTCTTTTTCCTTATAATCCTTTCCACAGTCTCAATTAACACAGAATACCCTTTTCACACATACACACACACACACACACACACACACGTAATCAATCGAGTTTTTTTTTTTTTTTAATTGAAAGCAGGGATATGTAAATGTTTGAGGTTTCATTGACTCTGCATTTTTTTTCCCTATAGGCTCCTTCAATTAAACAAGCTGATTGACTTAGTCCACATCCTTGGTAACTGCATCTTGAAGCAAAATGTTGGCCAAGGTCTCCTGGACACTAGTGGCTCTTTCTTTCTGAGAAAAAGGGCGACTGCTGTCTAGCCAGAGCCCACTGGACACAGGCAGGCAGCCTGGCGGTGCTGCCTGCTCATGCTAATTATCCTCATCCAGCGTTTCCCTTCTAGGGACTAGGAGCAGAAAAACTGATGCCAAGTTCTTGTGCAAGGTCAAACGTTTTTAGAGGAAGAGAGCCAGGGTTAAATTAGCAGTCAGAATGAGGTAGGACGCTGGGTGGAGAAATGCAGGATGGGGGGCGGTAGGGAGAGTCTGGAAACTCAAATGGAGACAGCAGTAAAAAGTAATTACTAACACATTTCCCAACTTGGAAAGCCAACCACATCCCACACCAGGGCCAGACTCGGAGCTCTTCTGCTCTTAGGAGGTTGGAGCAGGCTCAGAGACAGGGAAAAATTGTGCAAGCTGGTGAAAGAGACAGTGAAGGACATTTCTGCCTAAATTCTCCATTAAGCTAAACATTTTCCATAAAAACAATGCATCCATCCTTTTAGAACTCAAGAGCAAAAAATAACATCAAAACAAAAGAAAAGGAAACCTTTTAGGAAAATATAAGCCTTTAAAACCTAAAATACCTCCCTTCTCTGCTGTTCATCAGCATCTCTGGAAGAGAGTAACTGTGGGAGGAACAGATTCAAGGAGAGGAGGAGGAGGAAGAGGAGGAATTAGGGGGCTGGGGGTGAGGAAGAAACGTATTGCTCTCTGGTGTCAGGGAGAAATTCGTGATTGGATTGACTGTTTTGGATTGACTGTTTTGACAGTTGATTTTTATTTTTTCTCTCTTTAACTTCAGAACCATGACAGACAATTGCTGAACATCAAATTGATGAGTGAACACATCATCAGATCCGGTTGCCTTAACAACTAAAATAGCCAAAATGTTAAGACAGTCAAATAAGATTGATTATTTTTGATACAATCCGTGGGTGGTTGACCTAAGAATTCTCAGCCTAGTCACAAAGACAAATACAGAGGCTATATCAACAGATGCAAAGGCAGTCAGAGGACGAGTGAGAAATTCGTCAATCACCTGGAAGCCTATCTCTGCAGTGCCACTGAACAGCATGTGGTGACACACCTGCAAGTCTCTGGATTGCTTCTGGGTGCTGGGTGTCACAGGAGACAGCCTGCCTTAAACACTGGGAATCTGAACCCTTTACGTTTCTAGCAAGAAGACAGTCTGGCATGTAATGGAAAAACAGATTCCCCTGAATCGTTGTCTAGAAGTGCTGAATCATGCATGAATGTCGGCAGATAATGCCAACGACAGTAACCTTTCCTGGGGACTTCGTCTGGTGTAAACCTCATTTTATAAAGTTTTTAAAACATCCACAGATAGTTGTTGTGCTGTGTTATAGGCCAAAAGGGAAATTAAATCTTTCTCATAATTAGATTTGGTATTGGCCAACTTTCCTGAAGACAAGAGAAAGAAAATCATTTTAGATTCTTGAAAAATCTTGAATTAAAACATTTTAGTGAACATATTTGAAAATTTAGCCACCACTGTGGCAAAGACGTGGATGTCTCAGTATACTGGTACAGGCACAAAGGTTCTTGAAGCTTTATTCATATTTATTTGGTTGGTTGGATGGGCTTTTTCTTTTCACTTTGAGGCCTAAAAAAATTATTATTTGCAGGTAAGTGGCAATGCAGTCTGTGTTGAGAAAATAGGAATTGATTAAGAAGTGAGAGACTGTGAGAGACATAAAATGAGTGGGGAAAAAAAAAGCCTACAAAGCATTTACAGAGTAATTTTCCAATACAGATTTGAGTAGATACCACATGCAGTTAGAAACAGATGCATTTTCAGACCTTTATTATTGAACGAAGAATAATTTCTGAGTTCCCCTCTTTTAAAAAAGAATCCAAGAAAATACAATGCTAAAATCTATATATTAGCCCAGAATTCACTTGAGAGACTAATTGCTTGAAACTTGAAAGCTTCATTCTCAGCTTTTGGAGGTCCTGACATAGCTAATGTGTGGCTGGATATTAAGGAAATATAGTTGCAGTAATAATTTATGGAAATAAAACATTAATCTGTAAATACCAGTTTGCTAGATTAATTACCAATGATTTAACTTGATGTACTGACTCTTTTTTTAAAAGAGAGATTTTTGCTATAGAGGTGTATGCTTGCTAGAGAGAGAGAGAGAGAGAGTGAGAGAGAGAGAGAGAGAGAGAGAGACAGAGACAGACAGAAAGCAAGAAATCATCCCTGAGGGGACACCACAATCCCTTCTCCTCCATTCTCCTCTCGGGATTTTGGGCACACACACATACGTGCCTGACCTGAGTTTTAAGCCACTGAATCTGAGACTCAAAATGTGGTCGACTAAGTGGGAGTCCAGCCATATAACCATTATACCATCTGTTGGGCTTGATATACTGATTCTTGAAAAAGGAATCTGTGGTTATATGTGATTATATGTTTAAAACATAGCATCACATTTTCTTAAAAGACTACACTTTACAAAACCTTTCATTTGCCTTATTCTAATTGACCACACCACAGTTTTTGGGGAGTGGACATTTGCCTGGCCCATGTTAATGAGTATCTGGCCGCTCTGGTCTGCCTGCCCTCTCCTTCCAGCTCGAACTGCTAAGAGTGAGCTTTTCTTCACACAAGAGTGGTTGCTAAATGGACAAGAAAATGATGCGACCCAAACACAGACAATCCACTTCAAGGACTGCAAATTATTCCTTTCCTGGGAATTTGAACCAGGAAATTCCTAAAGAGGAAGAGAAAGGTGAGAGCTGATGTTGAAATGACTTGATGTAGAAAGACTCTGGGGAGGCCATGGTGCTAGTTCAAGCTCTAAGAGAGCAAAAATGGAGTCAGCAGAAGGGATAAGGAAAGGGCATAGAGATAGCTGAGAGCAGGAGGGAGACTGACAGGGAGAGAGTTGCCAAGTCAGATTCAAGAGCAGTAGCCTGAGACTCCATGATCTCCTGCTACAGTCACCAGCATCCACTTCTAGTTCTGGCAGCTGCAGCCCCTGCTTTTTGTTTAGTCTTTTTCTGGCAGCTCTCAGTAATGTAAGGGAGTCTCGATTCCTTGAATCCAGAAGAGTTTGACTAAAAAACATGTTAGCATATGTTACCATTGAGGAAATTAAAGCAAAAAGAGATTAAAGGGGCCAGGAGGTGGTGTGTGGTTAAGGTGTGGGACTTCCATGTGACCAACCGCTGTTGAGTCCTGGACCTGGCAGCTTGCTTTCTCACTTCCCCTTTCTCTTTCTCTGACCCTCTCTGGTGAGTGCACCTGCCCTTTAGCAAACTGAAAAAAAAATTAATAAGCAATTCTAAAAAAAAGATTATAGATGATGGCCACACAAGCAGAAAATGGTAGAGCCAAGACACAGGCCTAGATTTTTTAAGAATTGGTGCAGATTCATCTTATCACACTATGGCAGTTTTAAAACATGGCCTTCAAATGTTATGACACTCCTGTTAAGAGGTGCTGTTCATGTGCCCTGTTTTTGACTTTGAGTAAGGCCTTGAAAACCCCAACCAGTAGAGAGTGACAAAGGAAATGCTGCATAAATTTTGAGATTAGGCTGTAAAAGATCACACAACTTATACGTGGCCTTCTGGGGAGTGTTTGCTTTGGGAACCTAGCCACCATGTTGTAAGAAAGCCCATTGTAGTTTATGGGGAAATGCTGTCTGGAAAGGTCTTGAGACTACAGCAGGGAGAGAAAAACAGAGAGAAAAAGATGTCTGGTAAATTCTCCCCATTTTTCTCCTCCGCTATTCTAAGTCTAATCACTGATTACAAGTACATGAGAGGACCTAAACCAGATGCACCCAGATGAGATCCTTTTGATTTTCTACTAGGCAAAATAAAATGATTATTGTTTCAAGCTAAATTCTGAACATAACAACAAACATTGGCCAGAGTACTACTCATATCATCAAATGTGTAATATGCTTCACCCAGACTAAAAGTTCTACCAGGCATTGTGCTTCCTCCTTAGTGCTGGGGGAGGCAATGTACAATACTTTGCTCTCTGCCTTGAAGGGGTTGTCCTGACATACCCAAACCACTGGTCCCTAGAAAGTTTCCTTCTTGTGATAGGTCCCTGAGTCTTCATTAGTTATATCTTCTGTCTTCTGAAGTTCATGTACCTTACCAAGGCCTCCAAAATGCTAACCACTTTTTTGTCTCAAAATGACACATATACGGTTCTTATAAATGCCCAGGTTGAGGACCAGCAGATAGTGTAATGGTTATGTCACTGGACTCCCACATGGCTAACCACAGTTCGAGTTCCATACCCGGTGGCTTGAAACTCATGCCCAGTGTGTGTGTGTGTGTGTGTGTGTGTGTGTGTGTGTAGAATGGAGAAGGGACTGTGGCATGGCCATCCCCCTTGGGGAATGATTTTTCACTTTCTTTATCTCTTTTTCTGTCTCTCCAGAGAGTGCATGTGCCCTATAGCAAAAGTCTCTCTTAAAAACAAACAAACAAACAAACAAAAACAGAAGAGAAATGCCCAGTCTGGTCACTCTATTATAACAGACAGAGTAAGTTAGCACATCCCTGGGAGCAAGATCATATGTAAATACTAATTCATTATAATGCGGATTAACAACTGTAAGCTATGTGTGGTGTAAGTAAAAAAAAAAAAAAAAAAAAAAAAAAAAAAAAAAAAAAAAAAAGAAAAGAAGAAGGAAGAAACAGAAAAAGAAACAAACAAACCAGTCCAAACTGTTTTCCTGTTCCTACACTCAACAATTAACACAGATCTTACAGGTTGAGGACCCAATCTGCAAGACTGTCCTCACTTCGGATGCCAATCCCAACACCTGGATTGCTTTATCTGTGCTTCAGACTGACTGTGTTTAAATCAGGTTCCCACCACATCTTTCTTGCCTTCAATTAATTTGCTAAAGTGGCCCACAGGACTCAGGAAACACTATGCTTACTGGTTTATTGTAAAGGATGCAAATGAACAGCCGAAGGAGAAATACCTAGGGTGAGGTATAGGAAAAGGTGTACAGAACTTCCACATCTTCTCCTGTCATGCCAACCTCCAGGAACTTCCACTTGTTCAGCCATCTGGATACCCATCCAAATGCTGTCCATTTGGGATTTTATAGAGACTTCCTTACATAAGCATGACTGATTCTATTGTTGGTCATTGGTGATGACTCAACCTTCAGTCCCTCTCCCCTTCCCAAAGGTCAGGGGGTGAAGCTGAAAGTTTCAATCCTCTAATTCATTGTTTGGTTTTCCTGGCACCCCAGCCCCATCATAGAGCTATCCAGGAGCTCACCAAGAGTCACCATTTGAGCAGAAGACGCTCCCATCACTCAGAAAATTCCAAGGGATTTAAGAACTCTGTATCATGCACTGGAGTTTAAGACCAAATATTAGAAGTAAAGATTTTCCCACAACCCCTATTGCTAAGGAATTGGGTCTTAGGAGCATTGTGCTGGGGAAGAGATCAATCAATATGTGTGTTACTATTTTACACCTTGTATTAGATATCTTGCTAATCTGCTCTAACCTTTTGTACAACAGCTACAATAAGGGCTACTGCTTAGTTGAGTTTTTAGTAGTTCATTATCATACCACAGGATCCATCTGGACTTTGTAGGTACCAGATTAGGCAGTTAAGTGGGCTAGGGTGGGGGTAAACAATCCTCTAGGTTTAAGATTGACTAATATTTGTCACCTCAACTTGGCCATTTATTTTTCTTGTACTGGGTCATCAGGAAAGTCATGATGCATTTTTGTATAGAAAATACACTTATAGTCCCAGAGAATCCAACAGAATCTGATTTATGTTTCTAATTCTAAATTAGGGTCCCGCACCTTCCAAAACAGGGCCATGTATAGCCAATCTGTCACAAGATTTCAATCTCCATAGAGCCCTATTAATTTTATACTGAAATCCTGGTGGTGATCCTCAGTTTTCTTCTGCCTTTCTCCTTCAGGAGATGAGAGTCTTTTTAACCCCAAATCTGAGAGGGCTTGCACATAATGTTTACCTATTCCAAAGAAGTCACCCAGAGGGTTTATCAAGTGAAGATATTGGTTTATTTGACTTACAGGAGGCGCTGATGGCACTCAGTCAGCAAAGAGTTCATTCCTCAGTGTGGTGCAGTGAGTAGTTCTATAGTCATCAAAGCAAACCTGGGCAGGTGTACACATTTAGTCTCCTCAGACCCTTACAGCATCTTATAATTAGCTTGTGATGTGTAATTGCTCAGCTCCCTATATTCTGTGCCTCATTTCTGGGAGCATGCACATTCTTCAGAGAAGAGCCTAGGCTAGGGGCTACTCCCTGAGGGAGAGGGTAGAGAGAGGCCAGAAATGGGGGGTGGTAGACATTTTGCTTTCATTGATGGTAGTTGCCTTCAGCCTTTCATTTACTTTTACTAATGCATAGATAATCCCAGAAACAGTCATCTACTTCCAAAATCTTTATAAGTCCACTTGCCACAAAAGTCTGAGGTCCCAGAAATATTGTGCTTCCTGGTGCTTTTTCTCCCACTGGAATCCCATTCTAGTTCACTACTAGTATTCTAAGATTATATTGCAGGTACAGGCCAAGGGCTATTAACGGTTCCTTTCCCACTAGTGAAGGAGTCATCATTTTCAGCTGAATGATGTTTGCTTTCTTAACTCACTTCTGCTACCTATGGTAGCAGGTCAGGATGCCTAGGAAAAAGACTGATATTCTTGGGAACAATGACCATAAGAGGTGCGGAAAAAGA
The DNA here is from genome assembly GCA_026018925.1 of Tupaia tana. NCBI lineage: Eukaryota > Metazoa > Chordata > Mammalia > Scandentia > Tupaiidae > Tupaia > Tupaia tana. The sequence continues at coordinate 10,542,639 of JAKSZU010000020.1, forward strand.
GTTAGGCCTAGCAAGAGATTGAACTGTAATGCAATTCAAGGATCTCAAGCAAGCGTATGAGGAGTTTGAGAGATCAGATCATTCTGGAGATCAGACTGCACTTCAGAGTTGTCTTGCCTTAAGGTAGAGGTGTTGGACTTATAAACTACTTCTCCAGTTGACATCCTGCTACCAGAGAGGGAGTGTGGCCTTGCTGGAGGCAACTGTCCAGCTGTTTCTGGAGAGTATCAGTTTTTCAGAATCTGGGGGGATGAGCGCTTTGGTCCTGAAAGAGAGATCGGGCCGGCATACCACTAACATCCATTATATCCCATCAGATGAAAGCCATTTTCTACTTCTGTATTTGGGACTACCAAATATGCAGACAGACTGTTCACCCCCTTTTAGACATAGCAGAGCAGCACTACGGGTAGGGTTAGAGAGTGGCAAGACTGAGAAACAAATACTGTTCCAGTAAGAAATCCCAGCTTTCCTTAAACAATGGAGCGCATTTGGCGTTATGTGATCCCACAGCACACAGGAAGTGATCCCACAGATCCCACAGGCCACTCTGTTCTAAGCTTTCCACAAGTTTCTCACATCAGCTTAAGTACATTGCATAAGTTTGAGCAGCCTACAAAGTAAAGAGAAGGCCACCAAATCAATAATATTTGGACTTTTAACATATATTGGGCCACAGTCATAGGATAACAGCATGATGTAATCCACTCCCCTTAGAACCAGAAGATAAATTTAGAGTCAGCCTTGACTTTGCTACTCATTAGCTAAATTATGTTAAGCAAATCACTTAACCTCTCAGCATCTCAATTTTCTCAACTGCAAAATAAGTATAATACAATGAGGTCGAATTACACTTGTTTTACAGGTGGTTATAACAACCAAAGGGGTAATGTTTATAAAATGTAAAGTATTATTCTTGTTTTGGTTAAAAGGTAAAATTCTTTAAGATTTTTAACAAGGGCTCTATATTTACTTTTTTTTTTTTCCACTTCACTAGCTTTAAATCCCTAATTGGCAAATATTTCCAAATTATATTTTACGTTAAAATGGTTATTTTCTCCTCTCTACAGGATGCTGGAGGTAAACCCAAAGGAAACCTTGCCAGGTGTGCCTCACTGACAATTAGTCTAGCTTGCTTGGGTCTGGAAACCTCCCCCTGATGATATGGAAAGGGTAATTCCAAACAAATCATTCAATAATAGGCGATGGAGTGGGCCCATAGTCTAGTGATTAAGGGAGCCAGATCCTACATGGTTGACCATAGTTAAAATCCCAACAAAGGCTTAAAAACAATGTCCAGTGAGTGTGCATGCATGTCTCAAATCACAAAAGGATGGCAGGATGGAGCAGTGATTGCAGCATAACACTGCCCCACTGGGGGTGCTTTCTCCCTTTCTCTCTGTCTCTTGCAAGCACATTCGCCCTCTAGCGATTAAAAAAATAATAATAATAGGAGATGACATTTTCTATAATAGCAACCAAAAGTAGAACCACAAGTAATTCTCATTATATCTCCCAAGACAGCAATCCTAAGAAAGGAACAATGGAAACCGAGGGTAAGGGAGAGAGAGGAGGCAGACAAAAGGGAATGATGCTAATACTTTATATTCATATAGATTTTTCCCTCCATTGGTTTCCAAGCATTTGGCAAACTTTAATTGGCTAATCCTCACATATCCCTTTGAGGTTAAGTAGGCAGCAAGTATTATCCTTGATTCTTAAACAGAAGAATAAAGGTACAATATAGTTTAAAGTTTAAGTGACTTGCCTGAGGTCACAAACATGGGCTAGTAATAAAACCAAGACCCATTGTGACACAAGACACCTGACTGCCAGTCCACTGCCCAAATCCCAAGATCTGTGCTTAGTTATTTGGGATTTTTTTTGTTGAGTTTTCTGAAGCAAAATCCTTGATAATTCATTTTACTACAGACAGAAGAAATGACATCTTTATTCCTATAAAGCATTTGCTTTGGATCAAAAGCAAGACATATTTTCAGGCATGATGAACTTTTTTACCATTAAGTAAAGCTCAACGCAGGCCGAAAAGACTGCATGTGTGTTTAATTTTCAAGGAAGCCATTGATGTTCTTTTCTGGGGCTGAACACTCTTTGAATCCAACAGCAAGGCAGAGCCTGTGAACAAAACCCTTCCTATTCACTTCGAACTGTAGTATCTTTGCTAAACATTCTTTGGAGAATTCTCAGCTTTGTTCAACAGATTACCCAGGCGTCTCTTCAATCTACTCAGCTGACCCCTGTTCATCTAGTATCCCCGATGTTGCCAGGAGAAGCAGATTTTCCTCACAGGATTAAAGCCTGCTGTGGGACGTAAGACAATTTTGCTTCTAAAAAAATAAAATAAATAAATAAAAACCACAACCCTGATGAAAATTGCAGAAAGCCTTTAGGCATCTATGTAGGCAAAAAAAATCTATGAGTCAGTAAGAACAAAATTATTTTACCTTAATGAGAGTTGAAGAACATTGAATATTTTAGAGACCAGTCATTATGTGGCGAAAATGAAATTTTCATTCGGGTTCTACTAATTGCTGCAGGGTGTTCTGGGCTTCACCACAGAGTCCTGAGGTTCTGGCCCACGGCTCCCACAATGCTAACACGTCTTCCCAGGAAATAAAACCCCGTTTCTTCGAGTTAGAAGTGCAAAAGAAGGAGTGAAGGGAATTGGTGGCGGGGATAGGAGAGTAGAAAAAGCAAATTTAATAAGGACAATTCGTGACACAACAAAATGCTACTAATTTCCAAACCTTATATTTAAGTATTTAAGTTAAACCACATCCAGTTTGAGATGTGAGAGTGAGCACATGCTCCACCCAAAGCTCGCTGACATGGCCCTGGAGGTTCTGGGTTGAGGTCAACTGAAGTCATTCACTATGTCTGGGACCTTAAGTAGGGTTTTTGAAATTTATGGACCTCAGTTTCTTCATAAATAAAGCAAGACAGCAAGGGAGTGTTTAAGGTCCTTTCTCACAGAGCATGAAGGACTAGTGGCCAAACAACTACTTAGCCCTCTCTCCTCTTTTACTTCATCCCTCTTGCCAGCTCATAGGCTGTGGTAGGACCTGCATTCTGTTCTATTATATAGCCTGGTCATTTTGTTCTTTGCATTTTTAGGGGTTACTCTGTTTTTCACAGTGGACTTCCCAGAACTGTTAAGGTTCACCTCCTAGGAAGGAGGGAACAGGGGGTAAGACAACTTTTTCTTTTTCTTAGTTTCTTTCTTCCATGAGGAAAAGAAAGATAAAAGAGACATTGCCCTCAAAAGGGTCTTCATCCTTGGTCTACCCCAACCTTAGCCACCTTTGGATCACAGGCACTTGCGTGCACAGAGTGTTCAGTGAGGTCCCCAGATGTGAACCTTGAACCTTCCCATGTAGAGCAGCCTCACAGAGTGTTTGGTTAGCACTGTGCTACCACCTGGCCCCATGGATTCTGTCTTTGTCGATGTCTCACTTCTATAGTGTGGACCTTTTACATCTAATCTCATTTGCTCTTCAACCCTGAGAGGAAAGTATTAAGTTCATTTTACAAGTAAAGAAACTAAAAGTCAGAAGAAATAAAATTACTTGTTGAGATCAGGCAGGTATAAGACTAGTCAGACTATGTACATAAACTTGGGGTCAAGTGCACAAGAAAAATGAGAGGCTCCTTGTTCAAATGGTAAAAATTTCTAGATGGTGACAGCAGAGCATTAAACCAAGGTGGGGTCTTCTAAGTCCTGGCTATCTGTGGCTGCATAGTTGTCGGCCCATGAAGCTGGCCCTGAGTAGAGTCAGGATGTAAGCCGTGCTCTGTCTGTGGCCTTTGTGGCTGGATTTTCTCCACTGGCAGCTCTGCACACTCCACCTGCTCTGTGCCTGGAGGCTGACCTCTCACCCTTACCCTCTGTCTTCTGGTTGGGTTTGGGCCATGGGAGGCAGGCCAGCAGGAGGCTAACAGATGGCGAGAATGCAGGCCCCACCAGAATGCAGGCTGCAGTGTGGAGGTTGCTGTGTTCTGTCCTCCCTCTTACACTCAGTGGCCAAGCTCACGGCCAGGCTCTACAGCCCCTGCAGATTTGGTTAACAGTCCCCTCTACTACCCCTTCAGGCCTAAAGTCCCCTGTTCCCAGTCCTAGTGTTCTACATCCTTCAGCTCTGCCTTTAGAACACCTTTGGAAATGGTCTTCTTTCAAGAGTGACATCTATTTCTTACAGGGTATCTCCTGGATTTGCCCAGAAATGCTTCCTTTTTCCTTTGATAATGGCAACCTGCTTTGTCTGGGAAGAGCCTCTGTCCTGCCCCCAGGTACTCAGGGGTCACAGTCCCCACTGTCAGATATGTTCATGTTTCCCTGAGACATTTCTGCTAGATGGTGGAAGTGGTGAGGGACTGTGTCTCATCTCTCAGGAACCAGTGAGTTTTTTCTCGTTAGGGCAGATAATAAAGATTTTAAGATTTGCAGACTGCGTGCAGCCCTGTCCCATACTGGTTTTTTTTTTGTTGTTGTTGTTGTTTGTTTGTTTGTTTTTAATCTATTTGCATTTTAAAAACCCCTTCAAAATGTAAAACCATTTTTAACTTGCTAGGTGTAGGGTTGGGAGTTTATAAAAGCAGGATACTAGGCTGGGAGCTTGGTGACCTTTTGAGTTACAGTATGGGGAAAATGAGGGAAAGAGCTACTTGTAGCCATCATCTCTGGTCCATAAAGGAAGCCTGCCGTTAATAAGATTTCAGCATAAGGAAGTACATGCAGACGTGCTGCTGTGTGTGCAGTGTGGTATAGATGTATAGCTACATACACATACACAGAGAAAAATAAGAAATCCTTGGAAGTATTAAGACCCTATTATATAGTCCCTAAAGTTCTGGTTCCACCATTTTCTCTTCTACCTGTGAGCCACTCAACCTTCTCCCCAGTTACTGAGTTAACCTGAGCTGGTTTGAGTTGACTTTCCATTACTTGGAAATAACCAAATCCCACACATGTATTATGTTACTTCTAAAACCCATGGCCAGCCCCTCCCTGTATTCCAGTGGTTTCCAGAACAATTCCCTTGAGGCACATGGACTGCATAGCTCTTGGTCAAGGGTACTTGATGATGACTATCCTTGTTGAGAGTTTTACCCAGTGGACATGTATATTTTTTAGAACGAGAAATTGGAAAAATAGAAAGCCATTGTGAAAAATAAATGTGAGCTGGGACCAGCAGTTAGCGTAATGGCTATGTCGCTGGACTCCCACATAGTCGACCGCGGTTCGAGTCTCGGACCCGGTGGCTTAAACTCACGCCGGGCGTGTGTGCGTGCGTGCCCAAGATCCCGAGAGGAGAATGGAGGAGAAGGGATTGCGGCGTGGCCATCCCCCCTGGGGGGTGATTTCTCGCTTTCTATCTCTCTGTCTCTCTCTGTCTGTCTGGCGAGCGCACACGCCCTATAGCAAAAACCTCTCAAAAAAAATAAATAAATAAATGTGAGCTGAGCTTTCTTTGCACAAACATCTAGCATTGTGGTTCACAGTTCAGGAGGTGTGCCTGTTACTACGCATGGTCTCCTGGGAGTCACCAGAGGCCTAGAAACAGGCTTCAGCAACAGCAGCTGTCTCTGCTTCTGTCAGTCAGTCTTGATGAAGTTTATTTTCTCTGGCAAGTCTGCATTGCAGGTCTTGCCCAGAGTTGCTGTTGAAAACGTCCTGGTGTGCTGCATGTGCAGTTTTGAAAGGCAGGCTGCAGAGCCACTGAACCGGTGAGGCGTGGATGCTACCTGGACTAGCTCTGCTAGTGTGAGCACTATTCTTCAGAAGCAAGGTGGGAAAGGGCCATATCCCATAGAGTGATGACTCCAGGGAAACTTTTTCCCTTACAAGGAATGTTTTGGCAGAGAAGTTTATAGAAAGTCACCCTGTAGCCTCCCCTATGCCTAGAATAAAAGTGGCTGAGAGGTTAACTATTTTAAAGTAGTTCTCCACCTCTTCCAGAAATAGGAAAGCAGGGTGATTATGAAATGGGAGTTAAACATAGTGATGGTAAAACTCAATGTTAAATCTTCTGTCCCCTTGTTCCCACTAAACAAGTTCATATTGGACTTGGCCATGGGCCTAGAGGTGGGTTGTAGGGAAAAGAAGGAGAACAATAGGACTGTCCTTCTGAATAAATCATAGTGGGTACAATGGAGTCAGCAAGTATTGACTGACTTCAGAGCCTCTTAAGTGTTAATGTGTGCAGAATGACCTGGGATCGTGCTAGAATGCAGATTCTGATTCAGTGTTTCTGGAGGAGGACTTGAGATTCCACATTTCTAAAAGGCTCTTGGATGATGCACAAGCAACTTATCTGTGGGTACATCATGAGTAGCGAGGGGCTAGAGGACAATAGTGCCTTCATGCCAGAGGACTGGCTACTGACTAATGGTGACAATAATGGCTGACATGTCCTAAGTGCCAAGTCTGAATAATCAAGCCACAGAGGTAGTAAGGAATGTTGCTGGTGTCAATGTATTCAAGAAGAAGGCTGAGCAAAACCAGTGAAGCCAGGACTTTATTTGGACTGAATCGTAACAATCGCCTGGACATCACAGAATTCAAGTTACCCTAGTGCCAGGGTGTTACGGTCTTCAGGATGATTTTAAAGGCAAAAGTCACAATGGAGGAGTAGAAAGTGTCTTGTATAGTAGGAATGGACTAAATTCTATGATAAGGGCAGCAGGACGACCTCTTCATCACCTAGAGTCACTTTGCTTAGTCTCAAACCCGTAAGAAATAGACGTCACTCTTTGTTTAGTCTCAAGCAAAGACATTGAGTCTGGAAAGTAAAGGAGGAATGTATTTGGGCAATAAGGCTACTCATAGAGGGACCAGCAGATGGCATAATGGTTACATCACTGGACTCCCACGTAGTCAACAGCTGTTCGAGTCCAAGACCCAGCATCTTAAATTCATGGCAGGCATGTATGCATGTGTGTTCAAATCCTGAGAGGAGAATGAAGGAGAAGGGATTACGGCATGGCCAACATGGCCAAGCCTCCTGGGGGGGGGGGGGTGATTTCTCGCTGTCCATCTGTCTCTGTCTCTGTCTCTCCAGCAAGGTCTCATGCCCTATAGCAAAAATCTCTAAAAAAAAAATAATAATAAAATAAATAAAAAATAAAATAAAAGAAAGAAGGATGTTCATAAAACTTCAAAAGGCCTCATGAGCTATTTCAGGTGCAAATTCCTAAGAAAGACACAGATGTGCATACTTTTTATTTCCTTATAGCACTGCCTTAGGTAGAATGGAATCTCCAATTCTCAAGAAAAATTTATTTGAAGGATCTGTTGGCTTCCTTAAAGTTTCGGTTTGGTGAAGTGACATTGTACATAAGTAACTCCATTTTGATCTGGTCTGTTGGGGCCTAGAGTAGGAGCTTAGGCTGAAACAGTGACCTCTTACATTTTTTTACTTAAGGCTAGAAACAGTCTCTAAACTCCATGTTCTTTCCACTTTTCCATGCTGAGTCACTGCAGGGTAGAGGGGAGAGGGAAGAGCTCCAGCCTGCCTCACAACCCAGCATGAGGTCCAGACCACTAGCAGACTGAGGAGGAGCCGCTGGCAGCCCAGGTGCAGCACCTGGCGTGCTCCCCCAGTGACCATCTGGATGGAGGCTTGGTTGGGCTCAGTGGGAACCATTCCAGGTTTTCAAAAAAGTCGGTCTGGTGTTTCCAGGCACTAGCAAACAGGCTAGCTTTTCTGCTCAGCCCATCTGACTATTGTGCAGAAGTGCAGTATTAGGATGAATGAACATAGGAAAACCTCTGTCTTATTGATTCGTGGATGGCTGTATACGAAATATAGAAGAAGGAGGAATAACTGTTCAGGGCAAATGCAGGATGTCTTTGTGGAATTCCCATTCTGTAGGCCCTAAGACCTTGGTGTTCACTTGTGCTTTTGTTTCTGCAATTGACAGTGAAATATAGGGCCATGACGAGCAAATTATTAAGAGGGAAATTGTATTATTCATCTCTAAAAAGAAGCACGGTCCCAGAAATTTGTGTGATGTCGCTTTATCATTTCAGTGTTTGTGCCAATTGGACTATGGACCTGCTAGATTGGGAAGAAACACAATCAGCTTTTCAGAACTGTCTACTCCTGGAAAACTCCACAGAGGATTTCATTTCCTCCTTGGCCTCTTTTCTGAACAGTTTCTCTTGTAGAGCTTTAGGCAGAGCGGCTCCAGGCAAATTGGGGCACAAGGGAAATTTCTCTCTGGTATTTTCCCACCTCTTCTTTCTGGATCTTTCCTTCCTACTTGCCACCTCCTCAAGCCTCCTCCACTTCCAATGTTGTATTTCATCCATGGGCACAAATGTGGGTGGTATTTTTGGGGGGCAGGGGGAGAAAGTAGAAACAACCACTTGGGTATTGTAGTGATTTATATTTATTTGCTATATCGATGAAAAATAACCCATTTGTAAGTTGTCACAGAACAAATAGAATTATGACTTATGTTTTATAATTTATATAACTGATTTCATGTACTTGTAAATTTTTTATCAGATTTCTGACAGTTACAAATCATTTTCCCCTCCTGGAAAAATGAAGGTGCTTGCTTCCCCCCTACCTGCCTGCAGTCACCCTACTCTGGGCTTACAGCTCCATGTTGTTCCTCCTTGGTAATAACAGGTACCTGAAGTGTTTCTTGGTAAGAGTTCAGGCCCTAAGACTGTGAGCCCTGTGGGGGCAGGAGAACTGTCCTGGTGGAAAGGCCTTGCAAGAGATTCAAGGTAGAGACCACATGGTCCCAGGTCATCGGCATCACTACTCCCTAGCATAGGGCAGTGCAGATCACTGAGGAACCTGGAAACGAAAAGCTTGAGGTTTTGGAGAGTAAATTGGGGCTCCCTTCTACTAAGGAGGAGAGAAATATCTATGATTAGTGCACTTATTCAACAACAAATTTTTATTGCAATGACAACTAGAAATAATTATCAATGGTGGAGGCAGAGTTGGCCAAAAAAGAAAAAAACCCATGAAACTAATAAATAAATCATGGTACTGTTATTACAATAAAGCCATTAAAGTAATGAGGCAGAGCTTACTATGCTCTTAGGCAAAGGACTCTAAGCATGTTATTAAATTAGAAAAAGTCAGATATGCATAAATTGCTTCCATTCATTCCTCAAAAACTATTAATACAAAGGGTTTTCAAAAAGTTCCTGGAAAGGGGCCAGCAGTTAGCGTAATGGCTATGTCACTGGACTCCCATGTAGTCAACCGCGGTTCGCGCCCTGGACCTGATGGTTTAAAACTCACACAAGGTGCGTGTGCGCACGTGCCCAAAATCCCGAGAGGAGAATGGAGGAGAAGGGATTGCAGCGTGGCCATCCCTCCTGGGGGGTGATTTCTTGCTTTCTGTCTCTCTGTCTGTCTGGAGAGCGCACGCGCCCTGTAGCAAAAATAACCTCTCAAAAAAAAAAAGTTTCTGGAAAATGCATATTATAAAAACACTGTGCTTGGATTTCAATTTTTTATTTGCATCAAATAAACTCATATTTAATTCCACTTGTCCATGAACTTTTTGGAGTACCCTTGTTTACCACATCATTAGGCATGTATATAACATTTCTGGAGTAATGCATAAAAAAAAATTGAGAGAGATTTTTGCTATAGGGCACATGCGCTCGCAGAGAGAGAGAGAGAGAGAGAGAGAGAGAGAGAGAGAGAGAGAGAGAAGGTGAGAGAGAAATCACCCCCAGGAGAGATGGCCACATTGCAATCCCTTCTCCATTCTCCTCTTGGAATATTGGGCATGCATACACATGTACCTGGCGTGAGTTTGAAGCAGTTGGGTCTGGGACTCAAACCAAGGTCTGCCATGTGGGAGTCCAGTGACATAATCCTTATGCCGTTTGCTAATCCCAACATAAGAAAATATTAATAATAGTTGCTTTTGTAAGGGAAGTTGGTATATTTAAACATACTCTTTTATAACGTGCTCACTATTATTAATGATAATATTAGTTATTATGTATTGCCCTGTAGCAGGCAGTTTTCTAAGTGTTTCTTATGAATCATCTCATTTAATTATCTAAAACCCCACAGTACATATTCTAATTTACCTTTCCATAAAAATTAGTTTAGCTTAATTTTGCCTAGATCACGGCACAGAGATATCAAGTGACTTGCCTTAAACCACACAGGTGGTAAAGTGGCAAAGCTGGGACTTGAGCCCAGCCTCTGGAGGACTTGGCATCACTATGCAGTAGTGCCTCTGTTATCACCTCTCTTTTGCAGATGTAGAAAGGAAGGCACATCATGAAATTAAGCAGTAAAGCCTCCTGGTCAAACTCAGGTAACCAAATCCAGTATGCTACATGGTCTTTCTCCTTGTACTATTTGAATTTTTATCAGGCGAATATATTACATTTTTGATTTAAAAAATCCTGACGAAAAGATCGAAGATATTCTATAGTTGTAAAAAATGTTTGAGGGCCAGCTCCATGGTACAGCAGTAATGCATTGCTCAAAATAGCTAAATCCTATGTGGCCACCATGGTTTGAATTCCCAGCTCTGTCTACCTCAAACACGTTGGACATACATCCTAATACCCAGGATCCAATGGGCTGGAAGACTAGAGAACGGGGATTGCAACATGACTAGACTCTCAGGAGGGTGCTTCTTTCTCTCTTCTTCTCTTTCTTTCTTTCTCGGGTGTGTGCATATGTGCTCTATCATGGATGAAGAAAAAAAAATCTTTGACAAACAACTGAGCATTAGTTCCGTGATAGGAATAGAGAAACTGACCACCTTGTCTTGGTCTTTGGGGTTCACAGTGGGATGGGATGTACTCACAAATGAAGAGACACTTTAAATACAGTGGTAGAGAGGTAAGTGCTAGAGAGGTAAGTGCAGGATGCTTGGGGAGCCCAAGTTTAAGTCCCACACGAGGAAGCAGGAATAAGCAGTAACCCCAGACTTACATATCTGCCGTGAGTCTAGAAGACAGAATAGGAAGAAGTTAGCCAATCAAGAAGCTGGTGAGTGGGCCTGGTTGGGGAGTGGCATGAGGAGGAGAGGGAAAGACAGAGGCATAGATAATAGGTACCTCCAGAAACCGCAAAACTCAACATGGCTCTAGTACAAGGTAAAGATATTTGAGTAGCTAGAAATCAGAAATCAGGAGCTGGCCAGTATATTTCAACTTGACATCTGTTGGTGTTTAAGATGAGACCATTTTTTACTGGGCAGAACTGGATCTTCTATTTAGAATGTTTAGTGTCCCTGACCCTTGCCCAAAAATGTCAGTTAATATCCTGGTTGCTAAAAGCCCAATAACTATTAAAGAGATGATACTGCTAGCTCTCATCCTCCTTTGAGAACTGTGAAATACAAAATGTGGTGGGTTTTAAAAGGCGAGGACTTTATCTAAAAGGCAATAAGAGATGTGGAAGAAGAACATACTTTGATTTATGTTTCACAAATATGTTCCTAATTGAAAGATTCTATATGATTTGGAGATGTGAGACCACTGGGGTCAGGGAAAACAACTAGGAAGTTGCTAAAATTCAAGTAGGAACTGCTGAGGGCCTAGAAGAAGGCAGAGGGGAAGTTCTGATGAGGGCAGAGGAAAATAGATGAACACTATTAAAGAGATAATATCGACATAAGTCTCTACCAATTGGAGATGAGGCTTAAGGAAAGAACAGCCAAGAAAATTTCCTGGGTAGAATCTTTGTCTTTGGGTATTCAGTGGAGACATTTGCCGTAATGAGTATAGAATGAGAAGGCCTGAAACGGGAAAGGGTGATTTCACTTAGGACATATGAGATTTGAGAGGTACACTTGTCATATCCAAACAAGAATGCCCAGCAGATCAGAAGGGATGTCGGAGTTAGAGAAACTCAATTGAGAATCATCCATGTGTGTACAGTTTTGAAGTCATGGGCCTCAAATGAGCGTAGTTGACTTGGGCAATTGATTTGTACCTTACATTATCTTCTCAAACAGGAAGAGTCATGAAGGGAACCCTATGGAATTGATAATATTTAACTGTGTTTTGACAAGTTAGAATTTTATATGGTTCAAACTAAAAGTAGGCCATCATCATATCTCATGATATTACTGTCACTCTAACCACCTGGAGTAGAGATAGAGATCATTGATTTCCTGCTTGGTTAAGAGGAGGCATGGAAGAGGTACATGGTCTGTGGGGTGACTATTGGAAAGGAGGAGGACAACAGCTTGAAACAATGAGAGTCTTGGCAGGGTCAGCCAGATGGTCAGCCACAGTGAAAATGGTGAGCACTGGCAAACTTCTCTGCTGCCTCACTAGAAGGGATTGTTTTTAAGGGTGGAGTTTCTATACACCTTAAAGAGAAACAGGTCCTCCCATCATCCTTTCAAGAAAGCACAGGGAGATAGCTGCTAGCAGAAGAGTAGAATGTAGGCAAGTCCAAAACATTTTGGTCCAAAAAGGTGTATGAAGAGCCAAGATTTTCAAGGCCTGAGTTTTCTCTTATTGGAAATTGTCCAGCTTCTTCTTCTAGGCCAAGGGGCAGAATTCAGCCAGTCAGCTTCTCTTTGGGGCAAACAAGTACACCCTTGAACTCCAAGTAGAAGACTTCTGTGCTTCAAGAAGTTTTTCTGGAATATTTTGAGACAGAGGGAGTCTAGCTCATTTTTTTCCACGGACTTATCCACTGGGCAAATGTTCTTTCACATTCTATGTTCTTTAGTGACATTCCTCAGACCACCATTAATGTTATCAGTGGGAAGAGGCTTGAAGAGCTGTGTCCCTTAATAGAATGCCACTTCCCACTTGTGGCTAATGATGGAAAAGTAAATGCAAAAATGAGGTATACTTCTCTTTGCTGTCTTCACTTCTAGTCTCCAAAATGCTATTATATTAGTATAATTATATACTAATTGTATAAAATATGTCTGAAGGGTTGTGTATAACTGAAGGGATTTATACTGAGGAAGGAAGATTTTTATTTTATCTTTTTTGTTGGGAGGGAATTCTCCACAAGTATTTTGCTTCATGTGAGGGTCCTCTGAGCACAGACATTTACAGCCAAATTAAGAGTGTTTGTATGAGGAGATGTTCTAGGATAGTAAAAGTTAGGAACATCTCCCTCCCTGAAGATTTTCCAAGGTTGTAAAGATAAAAACTGCCCTTTCCTCTAGCCAAAGAACATTGGCTTAAATTTTAGAGTAAAGATAATGTTTTTCTCTCTCCGGAGGGGAGGATGTGCAGGTCACTAGCAAACCTATATAAGACCAGATTCCTAATTGTAGGTTTCTCTCCAAATGCACACCCTGTTTATGTAGGTGCCATTTGACTCTCACTGTGCAGTCCCATGGGAGATACGTTTTGATTGAGAGTCATAGATGGTCTTTGCCTCTGTCTTAGTTGTGTTGCTAATAACAGAAATATTATTGAGTCTGGATAATCTATAAAGAGTAGGGAACCAGCAGTTAGCGTAATGGCTATGTCGCTGGACTCTCACGTCGTCGACCGCGGTTCGCATCCTGGAACCGGTGGCTTAAAACTCATGCTGGAACAACTTTTTTCAGTTCTATCTCAGTCTGCCTGTTGTTCGTATACAGAAATGCTATAGATTTCTGGATATTAATTTTGTAACCTGCAACGTTACTGTATTCATGTATTACTTCCAGAAATTTTTTTATGGAAACCATTGGGTCTTTTATGTATACAATCATGTCATCTGCAAATAGAGAGAGTTTCACCTCTTCTTTTCCTATTTGAATGCCTTTTATTTTTTCCTCTTTTCTGATTGCAATGGCCAAGACTTCTAGTACTATATTGAAGAGGAGTGGAGAAAGTGGACATCCTTGTCTTGTACCTGTTTTTAGTGGAAAAGCTTTCAGCTTTTCTCCATTGAGGATGATGTTCGCTATGGGTTTTTCATAGATAGCTTTTATCGTGTTGAGAAAAGACCCTTCTATGCCGATTTTGCCGAGAGTCTTGATCATGAAGGGATGTTGTATCTTATCAAATGCTTTTTCTGCATCAATTGATATGACCATATGGTTTTTATCTTTCTTCCTATTAATATGGTGTATTACATTTATGGTTTTGCGTATGTTGAACCAACCTTGCATTCCTGGGATAAAGCCTACCTGACCGAGATAGAACTGAAAAAAGTTGTTCCATTTACCATAGCCACAAAAAGTATAAGATACTTAGGGATAAGTCTAACTAAAGAAGTTAAAGACCTCCACAAGGAAAACTATGAGAAGATAAAAAAAGAAATTGAAAATGACACAAAAAAGTGGAAGGACATCCCATGTTCCTGGATTGGAAGAATTAATATAATCAAAATGGCAATTTTACCCAAATTAATCTACCTATTTAATGCAATGCCAATCAAAGTACCAGACACATTCTTCACAGATCTAGGAAAGACAATCATAAAGTTTGTCTGGAATCACAGAAGACCCCGTATTGCCAAAGCAGTTCTGCACAAGAAGAGTGGAGTGGGCGGCATCTCACTCCCTGACCCAAAAATATACTACAAAGCTGTGGTAATCAAAACAGTATCGTACTGGCACAGGAACAGACAGGTGGACCAATGGAACAGAATAGAGTCCCCAGAAATGAATGCTCAAACATACAGCCAACTGATTTTTGACAAGGGGTACCAGTCAATTCAGTGGGAAATGGAAAACCTCTTCAGCAAATGGTGCTGGCAAAACTGGATCTCCACTTGCAGAAAGATGAATCTGAACCCCTACCTCTCACCTCTGACAAAAATAAAGTCAAGGTGGATCAAAGAACTAAATCTAAGACCTCAAACTATAAAACTGCTCCTGGAAAACACCGGGGAAAATCTGGGAGACATTGGGGTAGGGAAAAACTTCTTAAATAAGACTTCCAACGCACAGTCTATGATCCCTAAAATAGACAAGTGGGATTACATCAGACGAAGAAGTTTCTGCATGGCAAAAGACACAGTGATTAGTGTGAACAGACAGCCCTCAGAATGGGAAAATATTTTTGTAAACTATGCATCAGACAAGGGACTGATAACCAGAATTCACAAGGAACTCAAGCAGCTGTTCCGGAAAAAGACAATCAATCTTATTAAAAGATGGGAGAATGAGTTGAAAAAACCACTCTCTAAAGATGACATATGAATAGCTAAAAGGCATATGAAAAAATGCTCAACATCCCTCATTGTAAGAGAAATGCAGATCAAAACCACAATGAGATATCACCTAACCCAAGTCAGAATGTCTAAGATTAAAAAAGCAAAAAATGATAAGTGCTGGAGGGGGTGTGGTGAAAAGGGAACTCTCTTACACTGCTGGTGGGATTGTAAATTGGTCCAACCACTGTGGAGAACAATTTGGAGATTCCTCCAAAATCTACAAATAGAATTACCATATGATCCAGCAATCCTATTCCTTGGTATGTACCCGAAGGACAGAAGAATACTTAATCGAAAAAGTGCTTGCACATCGATGTTTATTGCGGCACTTTTCACGATTGCTAAGTCATGGAAACAACCTAAATGCCCACGAACTGATGAATGGTTAGGAAAACTGTGGCACATATACTCAATGGAATACTATTCATCCATAAAAAAACAACAAAACCCTGGCTTTTGAAAGGAAGTGGAATATGGAAGACTTACTGCTGAGTGAAGCAAGCCATGCTATGAAGGAGAGGCATTGTATGTCCCCACTTAATATATACCGACTGTCTGCACTCTAAAATATATATATATATATTTGAAACCATGCTGCTTCTGTTGTTATAGAGTTATAAAATTATACAAAATTATAAGACATATTTTGAACATTATCTTTAAAATTTAGTATTTTGAAATTTTGAAAGTTGTTTGTAAACTGTCAAGAATTATGGAGTATGAACTAAAATTTTTTGCTATGTAAAGTAAATGTTTGTGGAAAAATGTAAAAATAAATAAATGAAAGAGAAAAAAACCAAAAAACAAAAAACTCATGCTGGGCATGTGTGTGTGCGTGCCCAAGATCCCGAGAGGAGAATGGAGGAGAAGGCATTGCGGTGGACCATCCCCCCTGGGGGGTGATTTCTCGCTTTCTGTCTCTATGTCCCTCTCTGTCTGTCTGGCGAGCGCACGCACCCTATAGCGAAAAACCTCTCCCCCCCCCAAAAAAAAAAAGTAGATGTTTACGGGCTAGTAGACGGCATGGTGATTAAGGTGCTGGACTCGCACATGGCCAATTGCAGTTCAAGTCCTGGACCTGGTGGTTTGAAAAATCACGCCAGGTGTGTGATGTGTGCCTGCCTAAAATCCCAGGAGGAGGATGGAGGAGAAAGGATTGCAGTGTGGCCATCTCCCCAAAGGGTGATTTCTCACATTCCTTCTCACTGTCTCTCTCTGGCCAGTGCATGCACCCAATAGCAAAAACGTAAAAAAAGGGAAAAAAAAGAGCAGAGGTTTATTTAGCTTATGGTTTTGAAGGCCCAAGGTCAAGGGGACACATTTAGCGAGCGTCTTCTCAAGGATAACATGGCAGAGGGCATCACATGGCAAGATGGAGCAAGCATAAAGAGCAGAGAATGTGTGTCCATGTCTCCCCATAAACTCATGAGTATCCAACCATCCTAATCTTTTCTTTTTTTTTTTTTTTTTTCTTTTTTTGGAGAGGTTTTTACTATAGGGCGCGTGCGCTCGCCAGACAGAGAGAGACAGAGAGATAGAAAGCGAGAAATCACCCCCCAGGGGGGATGGCCACGCCACAATCCCTTCTCCTCCATTCTCCTCCTGGGATCTTGGGCACGCACGCACACGCGCCCGGTGTGAGTTTACGCCACCGGGTCCGGGACTCGAACCGCGGTCGACTACGTGTGAGTCCAGCGACATAGCCATTACGCTAACTGCTGGTCCCCCTAATCTTTTCTTAAACGTCCCACAGCTCAACACCAGAGTAGGATTAAGTTTCCATCCTCTTAATCCTGTTACAATGACTGTTAAATAACCAATACATGAACTTTTGCAGGATGCATTTAAACCATAGTAATCTCTGACCCAGAAGTCTATATAGACATGTGTGTGTGTGTGTGTGTGTGTGTACATACATAAAACAAAGAGTGTGCAATATACATACACATATATAAATAAAATTGTAGTCAGCTCACTGCTAGTTTGAAGTAAGAGGAAATCTCAGACCTTGACAAAGTCTGATATAAGTTTTATGTGTATATCTTCCCTAAGGAAATTTTCTCCCCATCTAGAAGGATTATCCTGGCCTGCGAGTCATTCTTTTCTTCCCCTAGGAAATAGAGGGAACAGACTTTCAGGATACTTCAGGGTGCATTTTGACATTCCAAGCTAGGCCTTTGGAGTACCCTCCACCCAGCACGGTGAGGTACAGATTGTCTCCTCACGGTTCACGCTTGTTCAGTAGATCATTGAATTTTATTTTATTTATTTATTTATTTATTTATTTATTTTTTCATTTCATTTTCTTCCATACATTCAATCACATTATTATTTGTCTTACAAATTGGATATTTCAACAGGTGAACATTTCTCCCTAGTATTGTTGATAAAACTACGAAATATCTTCAACAGATAATACCACACCTCTTTGTGCCATTAATGCTTTTCCTCCCTGTCCCTCCCCCAAATGTCCTTCCTCAGACCCTCCTCTTTCACACACACTATATCTGGTATTTACATCTATATACTGCGTTTCTATATCCTTTAGTCAATTAGTCATCACTGAATTTAATGCACCATATTCTTATGAGCAGGTGAGGCCCTAGGACAATCACTGATTATCAGAGACAGAAAGTTCTGAATCTTGCTGAAGAGGAGACACCCTTACTCATGGCAACACTGACGGCACAACTCACACTCCCCCTAGGGACCTCAGCACTTGGCATCTACTGCAGAGCTGCTTTCAGCCACCTCTTGTTCCTCTCCCAGTTCCAGACTGTGGTTGGGGCCGTCAGATGCTAAAATACTGGGACCATTGGTCAGGTACTGCCGCTTCCTGGCTGCCTCCTAGGTACTCGGAGGCCTGGCAGCTATGTGTGTGCCTACAGAGAAAAATCTGTAGCTCTGAAATTAGTATGTGTTTGTACAGAAATACCTTCTAATTGCAACCTGGCTTCGCCTTCCCACCTAAAACATTTTTATTTAAATTCCATTTAATATTTTTCTGGTTCTTGTTTGTGAATGATTTTTTTTTAATTGAGAGATTTGGACATATAGGATATTATAAGACTCTAGTTTTTTTTTTTTTTTTTTAAATCTTCAGAGGGCACATACCCTTACCAGAGAGAATCAGAGAGACAGAGGAAGACCTCAATGGGGTGTGGTGATGCTGCAATCCTTTCTCCTTCATTTCTTCACCTTGTCATGTTTCGGGCATGTCCACACATGTGTCCAGTGTGTTATTCAAGCTGCCAGGGCTGGGATTCAAACCACAGTTGGTAATGTGGGCTCTGGCTCCCTTAACCACTAGGCTATGTGTCTGGCTCCCCAACTGAAACATTTTACAACTTGCAGCAATTCTCTGTGCTCACCAAAGTCCGAGCAACAGAAGAAATTTAAGCTTTATTAACTTTACTTGTTTAGAAAAGTCTACATTTTTATTCACTTATTTTAATAATTATTTCTTGCTCCTTGCCACATCTACTGCAAGGTTGAAGACCATTCTCAGCAATCAAACCATTGACATTCCAGAGAATGCTGACATCATTCTGAAGGGATGCACAGTTATTGTGAAGGGCCCCAGAGGAACCCTGCAGAGGGACTTTAATCACATCAATGCAGAGCTCGGTCTCCTTGGGAAGAAAAAGAAGAGGCTGCTGGCTGACAAATGGTGGGGAAACAGAAAGGAGCTGGTGACCGTTCGCATAATCTGTAAACAAAGCTAACAGCAAGTGATACTTTGCAGTAGGTTCTCATATTTCTGGTAAGGGGCCCACTTTCCACACACCCACATTGTTACTCCTTTAACCTCCCACCCTCAGGCCCACCTGTGCTCATCTTCATCTCACAAAGCCAGCCTGGACCACACATGAAAGGATGGTCAATATGGAAAAGTCCAGACCTGCCTTATGGAGACAGCAAGACGGTTCTAATAATGGACACCTCCATCCTTTTCTTTAGGATGAAAGTCACATTAACTTCCCAGTTGTCTGCTCTGTCATTCTCGAATAGAAAAGATTCTGTGTTAATCCTACTTCTTCCGTCCAGGAAGGAAAAGGAGCTCATCCAAGCCCTGTCGTGCAGCACCACCTGCCCGTTTGTCCAGAGCCAAGTCATGATGGAGTCGGAGCTGGGGGGATGAATGGGGATTGTGTTTATTTTATGAGCTGTGGAAAGTTGGCTGGGGAGCCCAGCAGGAAGCTTAGCTGGAAAAAAAGGAGTCTATCTTATGCTGTGTATCTGCCCTTTAGAAAAATATATGTTGTTATCATTTCTTGAAATTGGGAGAGAAAAAAGAAAGACATTTTCTCCAATACCAGGTTTGAAGGCCCTTGGTTTGAGCAGACCTAAGGGTCTTCCACTCAGACTGCATGGTAGCAGGAATGAAGCAAGAGTCACACAGGGACAGGTCCCTGGGCCAGTGCTTGGTGACCCACAGCGTCTGACAGTACTGGCAACTTCTTGGATCAGAGGAGGAAGCAATTGTCTTCAAAAACGGAGAGCTTTCCTCGTGGCAATATTCTGACTTGCTTTCTCCTGGAAGTCATGAGAATTTAGCTAGACAATTTAACATGCTTTAGAGAATGTTATTAAAGAAAAAAAAAATAACTCCTTGGTGAAATCTGCATTTTGTTTTGATTGATTGATCATTGGTGAGACGCAATGTCCAAGTAGCTTGCTTTCTTCACACATTTTTATAAGTTTATTTACTTCTTCTTCTGAGAGAGAGAGGCACTCTGACAGGGTCCTCACACCATGATCCGCCCCAGGCTCCTCTGGCCCAGATCATAGGATGTGTGTGCCCACGGTCCCAGGATGGGAAGCCAGGACCTTCCCCATGTGGGCCCAGTTATGTTATCACTGTGCCAAGATCTGGCCCCTGAATCGTTTTCTTGCCAAAGTAGTTTCATAAGTTTCTCTTTGCAAAAGGTCCAGATTGACTTAGGCTGTGAAAATAGGATTTGAGTATGGACACTTTAAAAAAAATTGTCTTCTTTGCAATTCTTGGCTGGAAAACTACTGGGGAGAGGAGGGATAGTAAAGGGAGGGGAAAACAGTGAGGAAAATATCTTACTGACGAAAATAAACAGCAACAGCATCCAGGCCAGACAGCATTTTGTTCTTAGTGTATCTGTAACATATATCTTCGTTCGCGCTCTCTTACGTCGTATGAGCGGAGGCAGAGCATGATCGGGAAGGAGAATGTGGAGGGTTAATGGTAGCAGCTTGGGAGCACTAGCAACACTAATGGAAGCTGTCCCTTTGAGTTGCTCCACCGACCTGGACAGTGGGCCCTTGACCATGACAAACGAGCTGAGGGCCACGGCTAACCTACACAGTGCCTTTGTGCAAAGTGAAATGCCCCCTTTCCTCCAGGTGACCAGGCTGAGGGACCTCAGTGCTCCCTTAGAATGATGCACTTGTGCAGTGAACATCCTGCTGTACGGGAGCCAAGCGCCCTGTGGCTGGGGAAAGGCCTGTGCACTGGAATGTCTGCCCTGGGTTAGTCTTCAGTCCCAGCCCTCCAGACTGGAATATGGCTCCAGGACTTTAGGACAGCCCAATTAGGTGATGGCAAATGAAACAGCCACACTGGATCTTCTTCTTCTTCTTCAGTAAGAAGCTCTCTCCCTTCACAGGCCACCGTAATTAACCAAGAGAGAATAAGCCATCCTTCTAGCCAAATGAGAAGCTGTCATCATGGTTTGACATATTCAAACTGAAAACGTGCTTTCGGGCTCACCTAATGTATATTTCCTTCTGCATGAATACCCTTAGAGTCCGGGTTGAAGAAAGAAAAGAGAGGGAAAGCCATATTAGTAGTCCATTCTGCCGTTTCCTCTTCCTCCTGTATCCACACCAATAATAACTGAATGATAATCTATATGAAGGCGATGCTGCTCTCATTAGGGAATCAGACAGTGACAATCACATTGCCTGTGCCAGGGTGGGCACAGGCTGGGAGCTTCTTTGTCTAAATGCCACCAATTGTTACAGTTTTGCTCTGTACTTTGGTGTTGGCGTCATCACCCTTTAATTGGCCAGAAGACTCTGCTGTAACATTCAAAAGGAATAACAACATTCTCAATCCCTGTTCGGTTTTCAGTATAATTATTTGTCAGTATCATATTAACCTGATGTATGACAAACCCATAAAATGGATTCATTTAGGTCTCCAGGAGTCCTCCCTCATTAACTCTGATATTTATAGCGATGGCTTCAATGCTGCAGTCCCTCCTCCTGTGAAACACAGAGCAGGATGTCAGATTGCTCTGACGCTATTAGAGGAGTTGTTTGTTTTCCAGCGTTGCAAAGAAGGCCAGAAGGAGTCTGGCCACGGGTATCCAGGCCCCTGTGAACCCTGTCTGACTCTTCAACTTGTTCCTCTCTTTTTAAGGAAGGAAAAGAAAACCAAAACCGGACAATTGGACACAAGTTCTACACATTTTATAACTTGCCCAAGGTAATGAGGCAGAACCAATTAGCCTGAGCTATTCAGCGGACTGGTTTTAAAATCTGACTTCTCAGTATCAAAGTCTGGCTTCACCATTTATTAGCTTGGGAAAGATGTTAAATTTCCTTGGTCCTCTGTTTTCTCATCTATAAAATGGGGGTAATAATAACTCCTAGCATCATGGGGTTGTTGTGAGGATTCAATGAATTAATAATACATGTGAAGTGCTGAGGATAACATTTGGCACATAATAAGTGCAAAATAACTGTTATTTTAAGATGTGATTGCAATAAATAACATTATAGCTAAACCAAGTTTTTAGTCTGTTGGTTTTGTGCAGCATCCTGGGGGGCCCTGGGGTGGTGCAGAGGTGCTTGGTTTCCCCAGAGGTGGAGGTATGTTAGCTGTGGAGAGTGTGGGGCCAGAGGCACATCAGAAAGGGCTCTAGGGCCAGTTGGTTGCAAGGTGGTTAAGGTGGCTGGATTCCACATGGCAACCGCACAGTTTGAGTCCTGAACCTGACAGCTTAGAAAATATGCCAGGTGCATGTACATGCCCAAAATTCTAAGAGGAGAACACAGGAAAAGATATTGTGGAATGGTTACCTTCCCTGGGGAGTGCTTTCTCACTTTCCCTCTCTCTAGAAAGTACATATATCCCATAGCAAAAGTTTAAAGAGAGAGAAAAAGGACTCCGTACTCTCTTTGGCCAGAGTCTTTATACCTGTTCATTTCATACATTGGAATTCTAAATGAATTTTCATTTAAACAATGGGTTCTGGGCTCAAAACAGATTGAAACCTGCAGTTCCAGTTGTCTAGGACTGGATAGGTTCTTCAGTAAGTTTGAGTGACTCTGTGAGTGCCTGTCCATCTGCTCACCCAGAAATCTTCAAAAAGCAGTGACTGTGAGGCTCTTGGAAGTTTTCTTTTACTTTAATAGTTTTAGGAATCTCAAGGCTGCAACTTTAACTTCCTGGCATTGCCAAAGATGAAGGGAGTCTCCACCAGCTTGCACGTTGCTGTGTTGGAGATGTTATCTATGACGACAACAAACCTTAAGCTTCTGTTCTATCAGGACCAACGGAGCAGGCTATTTATAATTATGGGCTCTGATTTCACCAAGATATTTCTCGTGTTGCTTTCTTCATGCCTGAGCTTGTTCCAAGAATCCAGGGCCCATTGTGCTCTGGATTGTCCTGGAGATCACACATAAGGCATTTGCAATCAGCTCACATCCTTGGGGAGGGCCCTGCTGACTCTCACAAAACCCTCAGGATTGATTTGTTATGCTGAACAGTAATGAGAATGCAATGAAGCCCTTCTTGCTCATACCAAATGATCTACACGAATCACCTCTATCATCCTGGCATTTGTACTTCAGAGGTTTAGTATCCCCCATGTATTTGTTGAATAAAGGCCAAACCTTACAGCCTGGCTTTCAGGCTGACTTAACCAACTTTCTCTCCCACTCCCTAAGCAAACTTCCTTATAGAGCATGTTGGTTTTATCAACACTTCCCATATGATCTTTGCCCTGTCTTCCCCTTTCCAAAGCTGACTCACTTTTTAAATACTCATCCTGGGAAGCCCCTTGTTCCTGAGTCTCCCTTGGCTACTTAAAACAAAATGAGTATACCCCTCTTTGCTCTGTCACTGAGCATTCTGTCTGTTTTGCTCTTGTACACCCTTACTCTGTGCTGCCATTCGCAAGGATAAAGAAAGGGATGAAGAGTTAGAGCACCTTCAATGAAGGTCAGTTGCAGTTACCAAGACAGGATTCCAAAGAGTGGCATCTGACCCAGGGAGCCAGAGGGCCCCTAACAAAACGTACAAACACTATGTATAAATCAGCTTGCTCATTGTAGAGACATGGGCCACTCACATGAGCAGAGCATATGGTTCCCCTACTGAAGGCTCCTTTCTCCCAGCCCCAAAATGTCAGAGAAGCTTAATTGGTCATTAGGAAGTTGACCAGATATGTGAGCAAAGAGGGCAAATAGCCTTGTGACCCATAATATAGGGTTACAGGGAGAACAGGTTACACACCCCTGCCCCCTAGCAGAAATGGGGACACTAGTAACCAAATGCTGTCTCTCCAGGATTGTCTCAACAATGAAAATACCTACCTCTTTGTATCCTCATTTTTATAAGCTCACAAGTCTGACTTTTTCCCTTCTATGACTCATTAATTTTATCCTTTTATTTAAGAAATATTTGTTGAACATCAGCTACTATGTGCCAAATGCTGGCATATAAAGGTGAACAATGCCCTAGATACTTTCACACCATTGGTTTTACTACTGTCACATTTTGCCGCGGATCTAAAAGCCATTCTTTCTTTTTAAGGTGACTTTGGTAAAAGGATCTGATCTGATCGTTTTAGGCCTTGGGGTGTGTGTGTGTGTGTGTGTGTGTGTGTATACACATATATATGTATATGTATATATACACAAAATAGTTCTTTTTTTAAAGCTTTTATCATAGGGCAAATGCACTTGCCAGAGAGAGACAGGGAAAGTGAGAAATCAACACCCAGGAGGGTTAGCCACACCATAACCCCTTCTTCATTCTCCTCCTGGGATTCTGGGCATGCACATGCATGTACCCAACATAATTTTCAAGCTACCAGGTCTGGGCCTTGATTTATAGTTGGTCATGTAGGAGTTTAGTGCCTTAACCATCATGGTATTTGCTGGCCACACTTCAGTCGTACTTGTAAAGTGTATTTATTTCTTCCATGAACACATGTGAGAGAGACAGAGCACAGCACCCCCCACAGGGTCCTCATGCCATGATCCTCCCTCACCTTCAGTCAGCCCCAGATCAGAGGCATGCTTGTGCCAGGCATGCTCAGGTAGGTCTCTAGACACAAATCCAGAAAATTCCAATGAAGATCAGCTGTGAAGAGTGTCATGTTTTGTGACTATTTCACTGTCTGACCTCCTGTTTCAACTATTTTAAGCCCCTAAAAGACCAAGAACAATTTAAGTTTCTCACAGATTCTTTGTGGAATCTGGGGAAATGTTTATAGAATAGGAACCAAATATGAGAGATCTTCCAAAGTTCATGGAAATGCATATTATGAAAAAACTATGCAGGGATTTCAACATTTTTTGCACCAAGATAAACTGGTACTTTAATTTTATTTTTTCATGTGCTTTTGGAAGTCTCTTCAAATGTGTCTTTTTATTAGAGACATTATGGAAGTGAAGGGAAGACAGTCTTACAGGGTTTTATTTTAGAATCCAAACCATAATTGGTCTACACAGTGTGTATGTGTGTGTGTGTGTGTGTGTGTGTGTGTGTGTGTGTGCATTTTTAATCAAGTCCGCATTTAAAAAATTGAGGTCTCTTATACACAAACACACAATTTCAAGCTTCTCTGGATCTTGAACTTCCCTTGAAAAATTGGAAGACCCACAATCCTTGGTCTCATACCTGCTGAACAAAAATGCTGGCACGAACACACGCAGGACCACTGCGAAGAGCAAACATTCCCAGGTATGCCGCAGTCCCTGTCACTCTGTATCTCGTCACACGTAGCTTGCCTCACTTATGTAACAGCCCAATCCTGAAGCATTTATTTGAGTTTGTGACCTCTGTTTTACCCAAAGCCAGGGTACAGGGGCAAGGGAGAGGAATGAGTCCCTCAACCACAAATGCAGAACAACTCTGCTGCCCCTGTGTTTCCTGACACCTGGAGAGGAGGCCAGGCTCACAGGCTGTGCCTTGCACCTTGGCTCTGGGCCTGCCTTACAGTTAGCCTTCTCTGGAATGTTGGTTCTCCCTGCTGGGGAGCTTACTGGGGCTCCAAATGGCCTGCCTCAGCTAAGCCAAACTGTTTCAGCCTGCTCCCAGGCCCCTCTCCAGCTACCCTGAACCCCATCCCAGCAGCTTTTGGCTCATTGCTTGCTGACATGAGTACCCTCTGCTCCTGCCAAGGAGATCTGTTTGCTTCATTGCCCCCTCCCCCACCTCCATCTTGCTCATTCTCTCCTCATGCCACAGGCATCCTGGAGTGGAAAAATGGAAGGAGGAAGAAGGCAAAACAAGAGGAAGAAAGAATGGAAGGGAGAAAGAGAAAACAGAGATGGAATTGTGTTTATGTTATCCAATTTGATACCAGCTTCCTGTGCATGAAAGTCTTAATTATTTGTGTGTGTGTGTGTGTGTGTGTGTGTGTGTTTGTTATATACATATGGTGCATGTGTTTTTTTTTTTTTTTTTTTTTTTTTTGAGAGAGAGGTTTTTGCTATAGGGTGAGTGAGCTCTCCAGAAAGACACAGAGAGACAGAGAGACGGAAAGCGAGAAATCATCCCCCAGGGGGTTGGTCATGCCGCAATCCCTTCTCCTCCTTTCTCCTCTCGGGATCTTGGGCATGCATGCCCAGCGTGAGTTTAAGGTGAGTTTAAGTCACCGGGTCCGGGACTCGAATGGCGATTAGTTACATGGGAGTTCAATGACATAGCCATTATGCTAACTGCTGGTCCCACGTGTGGTTTTCATAAGAAGAGAGAGAATAAAAGGAATAGAACAAATAATAGCTACAACTATTAGACAAGTTAGAAAAGAAAAGCAGTTAGGAAACTGAGCTTGAACACAGGAGACAGCCATTGTGTAAGAAAGAGCTACTTCCCTGTCAAAGCCCCCAATACGCATGTGTGTGCATCAGTGTGTGTAAGAACATACATGCCCCTCTTCCTTTCTTCGCCATCATGGTATATGTAGGCCACTTGGTTCTTTGTTATGTCTTCTCACAAGACTTTCGAATCAAGTGGTTTCTGGCCAAAAGACAGAAGCACAATCGTCCCATTCCCCAATGGATTCTAATGAAAACTGGTAGTAAAATCAAGTACAACGCCAAGAGGAGACACTGGAGAAGAACCAAGCAGGGTCTGTGAGGGAGCCGACAGGAGATGGTACACAAATTTATGCTGTATCAAGGTCACTATCGCCTTACTGCATCAAGCCGAAAATGGTCACCACTGTCTGGACAGTTGGGATGTTTTATCGGAAAAAATGATGTTTCACTTTGTTTCCATGTTCTGCATTAGTAGGTAGGTGCAGTAATAAATATGTGAGACCTTTTGTTTGAAAAAGAAAAGCAAACCCATTCAGGGTGTGGGGTGAAGACATGCTGATGTGGTGTTGAGGAAGTAGACATCGACCTCCCCAGAGGGTAGGAGCGCTCACCCAGGATGAGGTAGAATATGTGGTCACTGTTATGCAGACTCGTGCTAGTACAAGATCCCAGACTTGTTCTAGAAAAGGCAGAAAGATGTAAAGGATGGAAAATACAGCCAGGTCCTGGCCAACAGTCTGGACAACAAGCTGCTTGAAGTCCTAGAGAGACTGAAGGAGATTTGGGTCCATATAGAGGTTGTGCCACTTCTGGAGCCTTCAGGTCTGAGGCCGGCACATCAAGATAACTGGCCATAATGTACCATGGGTGTGTCCAAGAAAAAATGTCTGTAGACCTTATCTGTTTATAAATAGTTGCTATATCTAAAAAAAAAAAAAAGAATAAAAAAGAACATACACACACACACACACTCTTCTGTTACAAATTAGTTAACTTCCTTATTTCCATGTAGAAAGATGGAAAATAAAATGTAAAAAAAGTAAAGGAAATATAATAAAAATCAAACAATCTTTCACGTAGAGATAATTTTTTTAAAAGTTTGTTTCTTTATTTTTTCTATGGCAGGGATGAGCATCCCTAAAAGAGTTCTCACTCCACAATCCATTCCCAGACTCTGCCAGCCTGGACCATGGACACAAGTCCCAGGACACAAACCCAGGACCTTTTCCATGTGGGACCACCTGGCCCCTTTATTTCCCATTTCTATGTAAAGTACATATTTCATACAGTGGAGTTCATATTGAATATTAAATTTTACTAGCTTGATTTTTTTCTTCTTAAAAACATACCAAAGATACATCCCAATTATATATTTACAAAAAACTCCTTACAACTAAAATGTTAATAGTCCCATTGTATCCACAATAGATTTTTGTAATGAATTAATCTCTAATTTTTGAGCTTTTAGATTGATAGCTATTTTTTACGTTCATAAGTAACATGCTAATGAGCATCTTTGTGCATAGATCTTTGCATTTAGTATTACTTTTTTGTTTTGGAGGCTTTTGCCTTAGGATACATGCATTCCCAGGGAGAGAGAGAGAAACAGAGACAGTGAGAGGGAAAGTGAGAAGTGAAGCCTACAGGGAGGATGACCACACCACAATCCCTTGTTCTCCATTCTCCTCTCTTGGGCATGCATGCTCATGTGGATTTGGGACTCAAACCACAGTTGCCCATGTGAGTCCAGTCATAACTGCTACGCCATCTGCTGGCCCAGTATTACTTCTGTAGGATAAGTTTCTAAAAATGGAATTACTGGAGCAAGAGTAAAAATGCCTTTAAAATCTGTGAGTTGTGTATTTGTAAATTGCTCTCCTAAAGGTGTTATATTCCCTCTTCGTAACATCCTTATATAAAAGCAGACACTAGAAAACTCACAGAAATTTTCAATTGGACACACCTAGCTAAGATGTCTAACCATACATGAAGGACTTATTTTATTATATAATTTATGAGTGATAGCAGAATATATCATCTGAAAATAATAATAATCAGAGCCACTAGCTGACAAGGTGTTGGCCTAGGCCACAAACTACAGTCATTCTTTCTAAGAGAATTAAGAATGCTTCTTGATTGCTCTCCAGATAGAGCTCTGGGATCTCCACCCCTCCCTAATCCCATCTTTGATTCCAGGGCAAACCCATAGCATGTCACATGAAGGCTGTGGATTAAGTGGCCCGCTCTGTTACTGTGAAGATGGCTACCTAACCACCACACTTGGCAGAGGGGAAGGCCTTCATGCCACAAAAGTCCCCTACAAAGCCTGTGGGTCTCCATTCTCTTCTACTGCCCATTTCATGACAAATTCTCTCTCCATCTTCTTCTAATGTGTAATCATCTCTCCCTTCCTTCCCACACCAAATGTCTCTTTTTGAAATGAAAGGGAAGAAATACCCCTCCAAGGTATACTGTAACTTTTCAGAGCAGTGCTGTCTTGTGTCTCTGGATTTTTGTTTGTTTGTTTACCACTGTTGTTATTACCCTTTGCCCTGTGTTATACAACCTCCTTCTCTCTGTAACTTATGGAGCTGGTTCTGATGGGACTGGCTTGGAAACCCTCTGGCATCAACCACTGCATTTCCATATCTGAAGAAGTTACCTGCTCCTGCTTGAAGAGAGCCTTGCTCCATCCTGTGCACTGCCAGGGTATGGGTAATGGCAAGGTGTTAAGAAATGAACTTTGTGGGACCTGCCGATGGCGCAATGGTTATGTCTAAGGACTCCCACATGGCCAACCGTGATTTGAGTCCTGGACCCAGTGGCTTGAAACTCATGCCAGACGTGTGTGTGTGTGTGTGTGTGTGTGTGTATGTGTATGTGTGTGCATGTCCAAAATCCCAACAGGAGAATGGAGGAGAAGGGATTGTAGCGTGGCCACTCCCCTTGGGGAGATTTCTCACTTTCTGTCTCTATCTCTTTCTGTCTTTTCCGTGAGTGCGAGCGCCATATAGCAAAAACCTCTTTCTCAAAAAAGAAAAAAAAAGTAAATTTTGTTTTCTTCTGGCTTAGAAATGTTTATATTCAGGGCTCAGTGGCCCACCTTAAAATGCCCTATTTTGTATGCCATGAGACTCCTTGGTTTCCCACAACAATGACTGCTTCAAGTTTGTCCATGGAACTAGACATCCTTGAGATTTCAGTGTATAAGAGAACATTAAGCCTTTACTGGGCACTCAGTCATGGATCATTCAATGTAAAACATATGATAGGGTTATGCTGTTAAAATTCAATCTCTTCGGGACCAGCAGTTAGCCTAATAGCTATATCGCTGACTCCCATGTAGTCGACTAAAGTTCGAGTCCTGGACCTGGTGGCTTAAACTCACGCCAGGTGCATGTGTGTGCGTGACCAAGATCCCGAGAGGAGAATGGAGGAGAAGGGATTGCGGCATGGCCATCCCCCCTGGGGGGTGATTTCTCGCTTTCTGTCTCTGTCTCTCTCTATCTTTCTGGTGAGCACACGTGCCCTATAGCAAAAACCTCTCAAAAATATATATATATATATCAATCTCTTCCTCCTAAGAAAGAGTAAAATATCCCTGTCCTATTCTTTCTTAGGGATTATCATTCAGACTTTCTACCTTTTGCTAATCCCCATATATTTTCATTTGGATAAGGGTCTGTTTAGAACTGAGCATCTCCTTAATTCCAATAATTTTTATATTAATTGTGAAAGACAATCTTTCTGTATCTGAGTCTTTCTTTCTCTGAATTTGGTAGTATGTGAAAGATTTTGATACCTCCTCCTTCATTGGTCAGAAGAGAGCAATTTACAGGCTGAATACCATCTGAAAAGAATTTCCCTACTATTCAAAAATTGTGGTTCTATGATAAAGTCTGAGTCATAACATCAATCATTTCCCTGGGATGTAGTTTCCCAAGGTTTTTACTGTTGAACTAAATTAATCCTGGGAAAGACAGGCCCTATACTCCCATCTTAGAAACTCTGGGTGCAGAGTGAAGATGGTCCAGCCGGCTGATGAGACAACTTACTGTGATGTCCCTCTTTCTGTATAAAAAAGTAGAACCCGCAGATGGTGGAACGGTTACACTCCTGGAGTCCCACATAGTTGATTGCAGTTTGAGTCTCAGACCCGGAAGCTTAAAACTCATGCTGGGCATGTGTGTGTGCATGTCCAAAAAGTCCTGAGAGGAGAATGGAGGAGAAGGGATTGTGGCGTGCCATCCCCCCAGGGAGTGATTTCTCGTGTCTCTGTCTCTCCATGGAGCATGCATGCCCAATAGCAAAAATCTCTCTCTAAAAAAAAAAAAAAACAAAACAAAGGAAGTCATCACTGAAGATAATCCACCAAAGTCTCTCTTTCTTGCTAACTTTAATGAGCCTGCTAATATACTTATGAATTTCATT
The DNA here is from genome assembly GCA_026018925.1 of Tupaia tana. NCBI lineage: Eukaryota > Metazoa > Chordata > Mammalia > Scandentia > Tupaiidae > Tupaia > Tupaia tana. The sequence continues at coordinate 10,573,256 of JAKSZU010000020.1, forward strand.
CATTTGATCTGTTTTTAATTATTTTTCTCATGTTGCAAATGTAATGCAGGTTTATTGCAGGAAAACCAGTTAGCAAAAAATAAAATTGATTAAAAATCCTACAATTCACTAGAGATTTTTATTTTTGCATGTATCCTTCCAGACATTTAAAATGTATATACTTAAATGAAAATAAGATGCTTTTACTTGAGAATCCCTTTTCTTTTGTGTAATGACTTATGTCTGCCTTGGATTAACTTCGAACCTAAACATCAGGTGAAAACAAACAAGACAATGTGGAAGCTTGCAGCTTCTCCAAGCTATGTGCTTGCTGCTCTCCTGCTGCTCCTCATTTTTCTAGTATTGGTGAACAAAAGAAAAGATGAAACGACAAAGAAGAAAGGAACCTATGTCTGGGCAGGTCGTTATGCTACTCCCTCTACATTGGTTTTGGCTGATTTATTTTTAATCAAGGAAGGAGCCTCTTTCAGGTGCATGACAAGTCTTAGCAGCTTTGGACTCCTGGGCAGGCAACAGTTAATTGTCATGTAATTCTGAGATGGGAAGCGGTGTATATGGTTGCACCACATCACATCCTGTGTCTGGTTTTCACTTGTAAATACTTAACTGGGTGCATTCATGACATGTGGTGATTACCAGAACCCCCCACCAGCGTGGAGGCTCCATCTTCTGACCCCCTGACACAGCTACTTCACTCATCTTCTCTAGGTTAGAATCCAAGACTTGTCAGATCCTTCTTAGTGAGTATTCCAATATTTGAACTAATGTTCTACTCTGCCATCATTTTAGGCAGTTTATAGCAGCGAGCTTGTTATAATGTCTTCCTTTATAATCCTCATCATCCATATTAAGAAATAGTTCCATAGCTGTATTGTATGAGACATAGCTTACATTTATTTTAGAAGTGAATATTTTTAGGTAGTTTAAATCATGACACTCAGACAAATAGAAAATGAATAAATGTCAAAAAATTGTATTTGGCTCATTAATTAATAAGAAAGCCAGTAAGATGGTACAACTGATTCAAAGGAGAATCCAGAGCAGACACAGAGAGAAGCCATCAGGACTGCTAAAGCGGGTAGATAAGAAACGAGAATAGCCACAGGGAACGCTTGCTTGCCTCCGGTAGACAGGATTTGATCCTTTTCTGTACAAAGGAATACTTTGCATTATTGTCAGTTTTCTACAACTTACAGAAGGGTTCCGTAACTCAGAGATATGAATGATGGAGAAGGATCTCCAGTTCGGACACTCAGTGATTCTTTTTGCCCTATTTAAAAACCGTTCACATTTCTAATTAGAGTTGGTGTACCTCTGCCTTAGCTGCAAGATTCTTATCAGTGTAGCCTTGTGCCATTAAGCAATGCTGGTGTAGGCAAGGGTGCAGAGGACCCGAAGGGGAAGCTGTGCTTTTGCAAATGTTGATTGCCACATCCTCCAGATCATCAACCAATCCAAGACTGACTGGGGAGAACTAGGATCAGGCTGGCTTCTTGGGTGCATTCCTATGTGGTAGTAAACTATCTGAGCAGTCAGTGGGACTTCAGATAGCACCGGGGATAGAAACCTGCTCTTTCAGATCCTTTTGTTACAAATCATGTTCCCATCATAAAATCTTCACCGTTGGAGAAAAACTGTGAGGTCAGTTTGCCTGAGCAGAAAGAATGAGTCAAAGGATGACATCAAGGTCACATCATCGAAATTCACACATTTTTTTTTTTTTTTTTTGGAGAGGTTTTTGCTATAGGGCGTGTGCTCTCGCCAGACAGACAGAGAGAGACAGAGACAGAAAGCGAGAAATCACCCCCCAGGGGGGATGGCCATGCCGCAATCCCTTCTCCTCCATTCTCCTCTCGGGATCTTGGGCACGCACGCATACGCACCCTGCGTGAGTTTTAAGCCACCGGGTCCAGGACGCGAACTGTGGTCGACTATGTGGGAGTCCAACGACATAGCCATTACGCTAACTGCTGGTCCCCAAATTCACACATTTTTAATACACAAATTTTCCAGCCTAAATGATGTAAATTATTCCTGCCAGTAACAGCTTCACTGGGATTGTTACATCATCCAGTTTTGTTTTGTTTTGTTTTGTTTTGTTATAGAGAGCTATTTGGTATAGGGCACTGGTACTTGCATGAGACAGACACAGACAGAGACACAGAAAGTGAGAAGTCACCCCCCAGGGTTAACTCTGCAATCCCTTCTCCTCCAGTCTCCTCTCCGGATTTTGGGCACACATGCACATGCATCCAGCGTGAGTTTCAAGCTCCTGAGTCTGGGACTCGAACCGCGGTCGGCTGTATGGGAGTCCAGCAGTGTGTAACCATTACTCCATCTGCTCATCCCACATCATTCGGTTTTAATTACTATATTACAGGAATCTTCAAACAGGCCTGTCCATGTTCAATTTAAGTAATCTCTCGGCAACACTGTGTTTACAGAACTACCCAGTGTCGTGAGTGTCTGTGGAAACCATCCAGGGCAGCGTTATGAAGTTTCCTGTCAGAAGCAGGAAACCAGCTGCCAGGGGATTCCCCAGACTGTCCCAGAACATTAGACCTCTTGGATGGGAGGTGAGACCTCATAAAGCACTGTAGGTATTTTGTTTCGGTGACACCTTGGAAATAGTTTTCTCTAAATCAATTTGAGTGTGGCCTGACTGAAATAAAACACCCCGTCTATTTTGCCTGAATGGAAGTTCTGTGTCTCTGAGAAAGAGGGAGCACAAAGAAGAGGTCCTCTATCATTCTGAGACCTAGAAATCTACTTCTCAGCCTTCACAAAGGAGTTGAACAAGGGCCAGGGTGGAAATATTGGACAGCTTCCCAGTGACTCTTGAGTCAGGTCATTATTGTGCAATTTCATCTTTTTTTTTTTTGTACGGAATTTCCCAGGACTCCAGCTGTACTTAGGTTCAGATGTTATACAGAAATGAATTCTTAAATCAAAAACACAGTCGCCATAATTTGGGACTTTCTAACCTCTACTTTCTACTCTCCACTAATATAACTATGCATGTTATATAATTAGAATACTTTTGGACACATATTTGCATCCTATCAGTGGCTTGGTATACACCCTCAAATCTATCTGTGGCCCCCATAAACCCTAAGACCATGGGCACATTTCCTTGTGTATGTCAATGCACTTGTCTGCAAGCTAGGAGCAGAGGGACCAGATGTCTTCCAACTCCTCTGCCTCTACTCATACATTTCCATCTTCAAACTAAGTCTGAGTTCCTTTAAAAGATTGTCATGATCCCTGTGCCCTTAGTCTAGCTACTAAATCAAAATTAACTTTTCTTTATTTTTTTTTGGAGAGGTTTTCACTATAGGGTGTGTGCGCTCGCCAGATAGACAGAGAGAGACATAGAGACAGAAAGCGAGAAATCACCCCCCAGGGGGATGGTCACGCCGCAATCCCTTCTCCTCCTTTCTCCTCTCGGGATCTTGGGCACGCACGCACACGCGCCTGGCATGAGTTTTAAGCCACCGGGTCCGGGATGCGAACCATGGTCGACTACGTGGGAGTCCAGCGACATAGCCATTACGCTAACTGCTGGTTCCCAAAATTAACTTTTCTTTATATGATTATTATTTATTTATTTAATTTTTTTTTTTGGAGAGGTTTTTGCTATAGGTCGCGTGCGCTCGCCAGACAGACAGAGAGAGACAGAGAGATAGAAAGCGAGAAATCACCCCCCAGGGGGGATGGCCACGCCGCAATCCCTTCTCCTCCATTCTCCTCTCGGGATCTTGGGCACGCACGCACACGCGCCCGGCGTGAGTTTAAGCCACCGGGTCCGGGACTCGAACCATGGTCGACTACGTGGGAGTCCAGCGACATAGTCATTACGCTAACTGCTGGTCCCTATATGATTATTTTTTAAAGTTTATTTACTTATTTCTTCCATGAGTGAGAGAGACAGACCTGCTGCAATCCACCCCCAGTCTCAGTCACCCCAGAGCATGGGCTAATTGTGTGCCCAAAGTGTTCAGGAAGGTCTCTGACATGAATCCAAAACCTGCACGTGAGGGTCAGCCTCACAGGGTGTTGTGTTACTGCTGAGCCACTGTCTAGTCCCTCTATAATTATTTATTTTAGAGTATGTCTCCTTGCTGTCTATTAAACAGGGCTGATTTCTTTCTCACTCAGCACCTAACTCAGTTCCTGACACATACAAAGCCCTCAGTAAATAGATCTTGAAGAAATATGTTGAGGTCACCAGGGGCTTGGGTTCTGCTCTGCTCAATAATAGCAATGAGAAGCCTGGCCAGGGTGGGATTGAAAAGCCCCTGAGCTGCTCTGATCTTAAAGGCCGGAGAAGTTGTCAGACAACTGTGAAGGCTGTCCAGGGTCTCTTCTTGCAGCTGAGGCTGCAGGATATGCAATACTCAGTCTCTAAACCCTTCCTGGCTGTGACCTGACACTCTGGGACTGTACAGAGCCTGGGCTCTGCCTGAAGAAATCCTGGGTGGGTTCAGGTATGGCAAGGCTTAGGGAGTTCAGTGCATGATTGAAATGCTGCCTCTTACCTCTCCACCCTGACCCAGGCCTCCTGCACCACCCTGACTCTACCACAGTGCTTCCACTAATCACCCTAGTGCTGGCTGATCTCTTGCCAATCCTGATGCAACTCAGGCAAGTCCAAGCCACCTCAAGGACACCCTTAAGGATGAAGGCACAAGACAACCCTGGAAGTCCACCCACATTCCCCTTCCCAGCAGTGAGCCCTGCCGAGGGTGGAGTTTGCCTAGCAGAAGGAAAGGAAAACTGAAGGTATAATCTAAGCCATGACCTGGAGGAGTCATTTTTAATACTTTGTATTGGGCTGTCTCCATAGTGTAGCAGTTAAGTGCTGTGCACTGGGAGCTGGATTCTCCCACACGGTCAACTGGGGTTTAAATCCCAGGCCCAGTGGCTTGAAAAACACTTGGTGAATGTGCATGTCCAAAGTGCTGATGGGAAGGAAAAATGAAGGGAACAGGATTGTGGTATGACCATATCCCACTGGCGGATGTTTTCTTTCTATATGGTGAGTGCACATACCCTCTGGCAATGAAAAAAAAAAGAATAATAAATAATAAAAATAAAAACACATTTCAGCCCTGGCAGAAGCATCCTTTTTGGTCTTTCTTTCCTCCCCTCCCCTTCTCTCTCCTCTCCTCCCCTCTTCTTCTTCTTCTTTCTTTCTCTTTAATTCTGAAAAGCTAAATGTCCTGTACACACTGGTCAGTCCGTACATTTTATATACAAATGCAGGACTGAGCACTTATGCAAAGTACAGGACGTGCTGTTTCCCTTGGCCATTGTCTAAGCAGAGCTGGCCCACCCCAGTAGGCATGCTTACACTTTCTTCTTCCAGGCTCACACTGAGGAGAGGGAGAAGCCGGGCGAATGCCTGAGTAGGCTCAACTCCTCTCAGCACTGGGACAACACTGTTTGCCTGGCAGGCAGGGGAGAAGTGGATTTCACAGAAGCATACTAGTGTCCTCTCACTAGCGCATAAAGCAAGATATTTTCACCTAACATAAAGTTAAATTTTAATAACTGTTTTAAGCTTTAAAACGTTCCTATCCACAAGCATTTTGCTTCACTCTTTTAAAATTTGTGATCACCACTAGGGAGCTCTAAATATAATATCCAGAATTTGAAAAAACAATCATTGAAGGGCACAACAGCATTGCGATTGAGTGTGTGGGGGGTGCAATATTCAGCTGTACTTGGGTCAGCTCTCTTTTTGTCGCTAGAGCTTAAATATTTCCCTAGACTAAACTGTCTGGTTAATATGTGACTTTTCTATAAACACGACCCATAAATTATGATCAAAGGTGGTGTGCACTTAAATAAAGAAGTGTAAGGAAGAATGGATTTTCTTTCTCCCCTTTTCTGAGTCTTTTGTTCTGCTCACAATGCTAAGTCTTGGGAGATATTTGACAATGTCAGTGTATATTTTCAAATATCCAGCAATGTATACACATCACCCAGAATGGTTGAAAATTAACAAAGTGTATTTGCTTTGCAAACTGCTGAATAGGAAACCAGTAATTTTAACAGGTATTTGAAGTTCACATGTTTTTATTTATTTGTATTACCCAGAATCTCCAGGAATGGCCCCACTATGTGGTGCAGGCAGTAGAGTGCTGCTCCATGATATGGGAGCCACATGGCAGACCAGGGTTCGGATCTGGGTCAGCCTGATACACAAGGCCCATTCATACCAGCCCGTGGTTCTGGGTGCCTCAGAGGCTAAGGAGAGGACTACAGTATGGCGAGATCCTGTCAGAGGGTACATGTCTCTTCCTCTCTCAAGAAACAAACAAACACAAATAAATCTACAGGGAACAGAAAAGATTATAAGTGCCTGCGTGTGTGTGTGTGTGTGTGTGTGTGTGCATGTGTATGCAAATTTTGCAAAGGATGGGGAGGACAAAAGGACAAGTGATGGCAGAAAGTGCTCTTTCACTAATAGGAGATGGAGTAGAGATGATGTGGTCTGGGAAGCCTTACCGTACTTCTGCGAAGTCATTTGTATATTGCTAAGTGATTTGCATACTGCTGGGCTATCAGGTCCCTGAACTGCATTCCCCTAGGTCTCTCTTCTCACTATGCCTACTTCTTCCCATTACGAATATGGTAATAATTAAGCTAGCAGGGAAGCTGAGAACAAAAGGCAAGTGGCAGGCGCTCAAAGTCACCTCTTACTTTTAACTCTGTAAAGATCTGGGGACAGATCTGCCCTGTCAGCTTCTCAGGAGAAGAGTCAGACATTATTTTCTCTCTTCTAGAAAGGAAACCCATTTGAGGGATTATGAATGTTACTCTGTGTCTCAGTCTGAAGTTTAAATCTTTTCAAGCATGCAGTTATTAAGATGCCAAGTTGCCTCACTTAATTACAACCTTTATTATAGTATTGAATACTTTAAATGCACTATTTATCACACCTGAAGAGAAGAGCTGTTCTGCTTTAATGGACCACTCTCAGTGGGCCATCTATTGATTATCTTCTCTACTGAATTAATTCCTAGTAATCGCCTGGTGAACAGTCATTAAAGGAAGCTCTTCCTGTACATACAGGGATGGGGTTGATGGTGGCTTTTTCAGATAGTAGCGGCTTTGGGCCCCCTGGCTGCAGTTGAAGTACACATTTTAAATGAAGTATGGCCTTAAGACCAACGTGGTGTTTTCACCAGAGAAAGGCTTTATTTTGAAAGTGCCGCCAGACAGAGCAAAGACATAAGGAGGTAGGAGACAGAGGCCCTAAAAATATAGTTAGGGTATAGACCCAAAATGGAGGGAACCAGCAGTTAGGGTAATGGCTATGTCGCTGGACTCCCACGTAGTCGACCGCGGTTCGTGTCCTGGAACCGGTGGCTTAAAACACGCCAGGTGCGTGTGCGTGCGTGCCCAAGATCCGGAGAGGAGAATGGAGGAGAAGGGATTGTGGCGTGACCATCCCCCCTGGGGGGTGATTTCTCACATTTCTCGATGTCTCTCTCTGTCTGGCGAGCGCACGCGCCCTAAAGCGAAAAAACCTCTCCAAGAAAAAAAAAAGGAATCACAAAATGAGTAAGTTGTGAGATGGAGGCAGTGGTGGCCCAGTGGTGGACCAAGGAAGAAAGACCTAGACCTAAAATGAAGGCTTTTTCCATGCCCTACCACATTGTAAGAAGAAGATAAAAGAATGGTTTTCATGGCCCAAAGCTTCTAAACAAAGTATCTCCTGACCTTGGCATCCACTCCAAAATTAGGAACCTAATTGGACCCATCTAGCATATGCCCCTCCCCAGCAGAAGTGGAATGCATGCACAAGTCCCACCTAGAGCAAGTCTAGAAAAATCCCTTCCTGACACAAATAAAAATCCCTCGCCACAGTTCTTCCTTGGCAACCCATTTTATGGGACCCCCTCCTTTGTTGGAAGCTCTCTTTTTTCTCCCCTCTCTTTTAATAAATTCCCTGCCTTCCTAAGCCTACTCTGTATCCACGATTCTAATTCTTCCTGCATGTGGGACAAGAACCAGTGTCTCACTGTGAGTGTGGGCCCAATCACCCCTGCCCCCCACCCCTGCATTCCTGTGTCAATATCAGTTCCTTCTTTAAGAATTTCTTTCAACCAAGCCAACTGCACTTTTGTTCTCCTAACTAAAGATTCCTCTGGCATTGAAATGAGACTGATGTGTTGAACAAAGTCCAGTCCCAGCAGGGGGTTAGTGTTTTGGGGATTTCTACCATGTGATGTGTTACATGACATAACTGGTCTCAATTCAATGAGTTCTTCATTCAGGAAGCAGACTTCAAAGTATTATCAGTCCAGTTTCACCCAAGCCCCAGAGAGGTTATATGTGTTGCTCAAACAAATAATAGCTGGTAGATGGTAGCTCTGTCTGATTTCAAGGAGGAGACAGATTTAGAAAGACAGCATGTTGGCAAGAGGAACAGGCCAGTGAAATCCAGAATTGTAACTTTAGCTTTTCTAGGTGGAGAAAAGAAGTCTCTGTAGACCCAGCATCTCCCAGGTGACCCTTGTTTCTCCTGTCCTTTTATAAATCCCATTCAGGACCCACTTTTCAGCTCTCAGCAGAGCCTGCTCATCACAGACACCTCAGCCTCTTACAAATGAACTGTCTACTTTAATTCAATCCCATGGCAGTGCCCAGCGGCCAATGTAGAGGTATATTTGCAACTCAGGATAATGAATGGTCTAGGAGGCTGTCTCTTTTCAAACTTCCCTCTCCTGTTCTGGACTGCACCCAGGCAGTTTACTCCCTTACCTGCCCTCCTCTTTCTGGATCAGGCCAGAGAGAGGCAGAATGGGGGAAGAGGAGCTATGGTCTAAGGTCAGGTATTTGCCCTAGAGATAGAGTTGTTTATAGGCAACTCACCAAGTTGAATTTGGAGGTCCCACCCTGAGCCAGGTCAAGTCGAACGAGAATTTGGTGGAATTGGACTTGGCCACTCTGGAATGCCTCCAAGTTTGTATTTATGACCTCTGATCTCTCTCCTGGCATCCTTGTCTCTCTTTGTTATATCTTATAATAACAGCAACAATAATGGTAACTTAAAAGGATAATACCTATCATTTATTAAACACTTTTTGCAAACCAAGAACTATGCCTTATGCATTACATGTGTAACATTAAATTCTGACAATAGCCGAATGAGTTAAACATGACCTGTGGTTGCCAGCTCTAGCTGCCCATTACAGTGACCCAAGGAATTTTAAATTAATTAATTTAGGTAGTTTTTTGTTTGTTTTTTGTTTTGTTTTGTTTTAGTTTTTTTCATAGGGCACGTGCACTCACTGGAGAGAGAGATACAGAGGGAAAGTGAGGAAACACTCCCCCCCTCCCCCCCCCGGGGGAATGGCTATGCTGCAATCCCTTCTCCTCAATTCTCCTCTTGGGATTTTAGGCATGTGCACACCTGAACCCAGCATGATTCTCAAGAATCTGGGTCCAGGACTAGAACTGCACAGCCAGCCATGTGGGATGAAGGAAGCACCTTAACCTCTATGCTGCCTGTTGGTCCACCCAAGGTGTTTTTTTTTTTTTTTTTTTTTTTTTTTTACGTGGGGATTCCCAGGCCTGTCACGAGACTGTTTCAGTTGCTTAGGGGTGGAGACTGGGAACTAATGCACATTGAAACCACCTGGAGAGACTTAAAAACATACTGATTTCTGGTCTTACTCCCACATATTCTCATTTGGTTCGTTTGGAATGAAGCCACTCAGACATTGTGATTTTTAAAGTTTCCCAGGTGGGTTTAACGTACAGTCAAGGTTGAGCTCTACTGCACTGTGTTGAATAATATGTCTGAGATCTACATAATTTGGCAAGTGAAGCTGGAATTTGAACTGGCTGACTCCAATTTGTGTGCATTCCTGCTTGTTAGACCTACCCCTTTCACTCATCACCTCAATACCCAGTAGGGAATCACTCATTATTTATACCTCCATATGAAGGACTTCTAGTAGCATTTTAAATTCCCTTTTCCTGTTTGCAGAGGAAAAGCCACGCTACTCCATGGGAAGCACTTAGAAAATCCTGGAAGCATTTTTGGGGTCAGAGGGGGCAGTGAGTGCACATGCACTAAATCTCCACACCTGCATTTATATTTGACACCAAGCCTATGAATCCTCAAGGTGCTTCACGGCAGCTAGGACTGTGCAGAGCTACATGTGCTTGAAGCTCATGGCAAACACTCTCCTGGGCCTCTTTTTCATGCTCACCTCATCTCAACATCATAGTTGCTCTCATTTTGCAACTTAATTCTCACTCAAGTGAGAAAAAGAAATTAATAGAGTTGAACTTGAAAAGAAAAAAAGAATAAAATATTTTCCCTTTTGGGGCTGGTGAGTGGTGTGGTGGTTAAAGGTGTTGGACTCCCACGTGGCCGACCACGGTTTGAGTCGTGGACCTGGTGGCTTGCTTTCTCTCTCTCTCTCTCTCTCTCTCTCTCTCTCTCTCTCTCTCTCTCTCTCTCTCTCTCACACACACACACACACACACACACACACATTCTGTCCCTCTCTGATCAAATGAAAAAAATATAAATAAATACATTTTTTAAAAAAGTTAAATAAAATAATTGTTAAAAAAAGATAAAAAGATTTCCCCTGTCAGTGTTTTTACTTTTCGAAGTCTCCTGCCATTGGTGTGGATCTCCACTGTCCCTTTTGTTCCAAATTTAGCCCTGGCACGTCAGCCTAGTCATACCTGTGGCTATCCCATCTGGGGCCAGACACTACACATGCTGATTTTGCAAGTTCCCCATCCCTTCTGTAGCAATGACTAATACTATTGATCTGATGACTCTCACTCTCTTCCCTTGGAGAAAGTTTTTTTCTGGGAAATGCCTCAGTTCCTCAGATAATAGCCCCATAGCCTCACCCCTTCCCCTGGCTGCTCCTATACAGCAATGTCCCAAGGTGAGTATTGATTGCAATTTAGGTGTGTCCAGGGCCAGCCAACAGACACAACCTTGAGATTGCCCTGTAGCTAAAAAAGACTCTGCCAACCTATTTGTTCACTAAGGCTGTACTTTTATAACTCCAAGAAAAATGATAGCTGAAAAGTTTAGCAAAATAAAAAAGACTTAGTATGCCATTTGCATTCTTCCAGTTGCTTATAACCTTGGCTTCTTGCCCTGGACTTCTTCTCTTCTATCCCACTTTCCTATGATCAGAATCCTGAGGGCTATACCTGCAAAACATCCAGGGCCTATACCAACCACAGTGGAATAGGCAGTAGAGTACAGGTGCGTGGTACTGGAGCCACATGGGAGGCCCAGGCCTGGATCCCAGGTTGACATGGGTGTGCCAGTGATCATGACTGGACAGTGGAGTGGAAGATCGTGGCATGGTGAGGGTAACTGTCTCTCTCTACTTGAAAGAAAAAAAGGAAGAAACTCAAATGAAACAAAGAAACAAAAAAAATAGGGTTTTATCATGTTTTACTTCCTCCACTGTTTCCACCCTGGTCCAAAACAACACCCTTTCTTTGAATAGCCCCTAATATGTCACATCTTTCTCCATTTTTGCTGCTCTGTGGGCTAATCAAGGCAGTAAAGTAATGTTGTCAAAGATAAGTCAGATATTGTCCTTCTTCTGCTTAAAACTCTCCCATTAATGGTTTCCCAACTCCAATGGAATAAAGCAGTTTCCAACAGCTTCAAGGTTCTATAAGACCTGCCCTCTGAGATCTCTCTCAACTCCTCCCCACTACTCTCCCTAGCTCAACCACAGGACCTTTGTACTTACTTACTCTGCCTGTGATGCTCTTCCCCAAAGGACAGCCATGACTAGCTGGCTGCCTAGCCTTATCCAAGTAATTGCCCAATAGCTTTGCATTAAATCCTAAATTCAGATACTTGACTTTAAGACTAATTCTCATAAGCCAGTTAAACTTGTATAAAAGGCAGGGGAAAACTGGCCCAAATCTGCACAGGTGACTTCCCTCCACAGCCCCACGGGAGAATCTGTATTTGACTACATGTGGGTTATACAGTATGGCACGTGGAAGAAATATATCCAATCACGCAGAAGAATATTTCGAGGGAATATTCACATGAACCTGGGCAAGTCTGACAACCATTTTTGACTACTGAGTACCAACTGAAGTGTGAATTGACTTTGAAGAAATGGCCATCAGTAAAGAAAATGTCAAGTGAACTCTGACTTTCTATAACCAGAGTAGATGGATTCACCATTTTGCAAAGCTTCAGCATGTAAAGCAGATTCTGATCTTTTATCAGGATAAACTGGTTCAAGGCTATGGCTGGAAGCCCATGGTAGAAGTAGCGCAGAAAATAGCTAATGGTTTTTAAATTATGGTTTTTGATGCCTCTAAATTATTCTCAGAACCTGGGTAGGGCCAGCTTAACTGTCAAACAGACTCATTTTCAAGTAGGATTATTTTACAGACTACTGCAAAATGGAGATACAAAATCACACATCTGGAACAAGCATTTCTGTGCAATCTCAATTTGTATCTGTTTGTGTAATATATGGTTTGTATATGATTAAGCAAGAAGCAATTTTGAAAATGCTGGCTTAGTACCAGCATGAATTGTAGGCCCTGAGTTTAGACAGAGTTTAAATTTGTCTCAGGCCAGTCAATGGCGTGATGATTGAGGTGACTGGATCCCACATGGCTGCCCATGTGGTTCAAGTGCTGAACCTGGTGGCTTGAAAATTGCACCAGGCCTGTGTGTACGCATGCCCCAAATCCTGAGATGATAATGGAGGAGAAGGGACCGCAGCATAGCCATCCTGCTGGGGGTGGGGGTGGGTATTTCTCACTTTCTATTTCTCTCCAGCAAGCACACACACATGATAGCAAAACAAACAAAACAACGACAACAACAAAAAAATCAACAAGTCGAAGTATCTTAGATGCAACTCACATTAAGTAGTGTAAGTAGTATTCTTGCATATTTTCTTAATTACTTCTATTTCCTCAAAATACATACTCTGACAAGTCATCACAATTTAGCACTAGAATTTGAATCTATGATGGTTTACTTTTACACATCAGCTGAAATTTAAGATGAACAAACAGATGGAAAAAAACAAGCCCACAATACCAATGGTTCTGTATTAGTATAGCCCGAGGCCAAAAATAAACATCGGATCTGGCTTATCTTCACATAATGGTACCCTAGAGCTAACTAGGTATTCAGTCAGTCTTAGAAAACTGCACATTCAAAATTAAAAAAAAATAATTTCAAGTTTCCACATGTTTCATACCTTACCTACCACATATACAGCAGTCATACTGCCAACAGAGATTTCTTTGAGAAGGAAGACATATCACCCTTTTTAGGATAAATGATGTCAAATGAAAAGGCCATCTGCCTGCCTCTGGCTGAACTGAGGAAACAGGAAATTTAAATTGTAGTTAGTTTTCTATCCTCTTGTCTCTCACCTTTTCTTTTTGTTCTTTCTTTTTGCTGTTTCCCTATTTCTTCCACACGGAGGTGAAAATTGGAAAGGCTTGAAGTAAGCTGGGAAATCAAAGGTTCTGAAAATATTATACAAAACTTGAAAGGAGAGGAGATTCTGTATGTAAATACTACCTTTTAGGTTATTAAAATCAGTTCTATGTCCACCAACTTGCTCTTCTTTTGAATTACATTAGCATCATCATCTCTGTCACCTAGCATATGCTAGCTGCAGTGCCAGTCACTGGAGATGTTCCACAAAGTGAAACAGGACCCCTCCCCCAAGGGACTCATCATGATCTGGGGACATACATGTAGATGTTCCACAAAGTGAAACAGGACCCCACCCCCAAGGGACTCATCATGATCTGGGGACATACATGTAGATAGTTATTACATCACGGTAGGTCACACATCACTGAAGACACATAGAATTCGAAGTCAGTCATATTCCCACAGCTTTAAAAATATGTAGTAAGAAGTAAAGTGACAATTTCAACCCACTCCTAAGAACTTAAAATCCTGAATGCTTCTGGACGTTTCCCCATGCACATATAGTCAAGTATTCATGTGTTTGGGGTCCTCAAGACCACCCCTCGGTTCTACGATTTGTTAGAAAGACTCAAGAACTCAGCAAATTATATACATGACTCAGATTTATTATAGCAAAAATACACAGAGCAAATTCAACAAGGGAAGAGGTGCATGAGGCAAAGTCTGGTAAAACCAGATGTACGCTTCCAAGGCTTCTCTCTCAGTAGAATCGCACAGGACAGGCTTAATTCCATATGCAATGAATCGTCACTCATGTGAAATGTCTACCAGAGAAACTCTCTAGCCTATCCGGGTCCAGTGTTTTTACTGGGGGCTGGTCATGGCAGCCTCTGACTGGTACATATCAACATTTCAGTCTCCAAAGGCAAAAGAGATATTTAGCATAAACCACATCATTTATACAGTTTAGGCACAGTGAACCACACTTAGTTGAAAATGGTGGGGACTCTCCTGAACTCCGGTTTCCCCACTGTCAGCTAGAAGTCAACTTTGTAAGCAGGCCTCTCAAAAGTTAGTAATCAGGCCTTCTGTGTTAATTTTTCTCCTACATAATTTATCTATACATTTTATAGAAAACATTTCTTTGCTTTGTGTATTTATATATTTTTTCATTTTAGTTTGCTATAGGGCACATGCACTCACCAGAGAGACAGAGAAAGGGAGAGAGAGAGAGAGAGAGAGAGAGAGAGAGAGAGAGAGAGAGAGAAAAGGAAAGGGAAAGCGAAAGAGGGAAAAAATATCCCCCAGGAGAGATGGCTACACCATAATCCCTTCTCCTTCATTTTCCCTCAAGATTTTGGGCATGCATGCACCTGCACCTGGCATGGTTCTCAAGCTGGTGGGTAAAAACATAATTCATGCAGTCAGCTCTGCACCACCTGCTAGTCCTTCACAACTTTCTTTTAAAGATAACAGTGATCAGGACAAGCCTGTGGTGTGGTGGTTAAGGCTCTGAACACTCCCACATGGCTGACCACGGTACGAGTCCCTGACCTGGTGGCTTGCTTTCTCACTTTTCCTCTCTCTATCTCTCTCTACCTCTCTCTCATCAAATTAAAATACATTAACGAATAAATAATTTTTTAAAAAATAAAGATAACACTGATTATAAATATCTTTTTCTGTTAATTCATGTAAGTCTATCTAATCCTGTCTCATAGTTACATAATATTACAATTTTATAGACAGATAATTTATTTAACCATTCTTGTATAAGTAGCTATTTGGTTTATTTACAATTTTTGTACTGCAAATTATGATACAATGAGCATCATTGTACATATATTCTTCATGCATTTATGCCTATCGTTTCTGTTACATAGACTTCTAGAAATGATATTCCTGATGTTATTTGATTTGAAAAGGAAGGTTGCTGTGTTGCAATTGTAGTAGATATATTGGAGTATGGAGAGATCCTCCAGAAGAGGACAGTTAAGAGGTGCTATGGTTCAGATATAGCTTATGTCCCCCAAAGGTTGGTGCGCTGGAAGCTTGTTGCCCAACGCAATGGTGTTGAGAGGAGATGGAACCTAGAGGGCAATGTCTGGATCATGGAGGCACCTCCCCCATGAGTAGATTAATGCCAACTTGTAGGAGGGAAAGAGTTCTTGCTTTTGTGGGAATAGGTTAGTTTCCACTAGAGCTGGTTGTTATAAAAGTAAGATGGTTGTCCATGGGTCACTCTCCTTCTTTCTTCGCCTGTGTCCACTTACCTTCCTGTTTTTGTCAGCTATATTGTGTGACATAGGACCAGAGGTCAGCCAGATGTCAGCCCCATGCTCTTGAACTTTCCAGCTACCGAAATTGTGAACCAAAGAAAACTATTCTCATCAATCACTTCCAGATACTTCTGTTTAGCAACAGAATGATGGACTAAAACAGGCAGCCATTTAAGTAACCCAGGTAACAGTTGATCAGGACCCAACTAAGCTATGGCAAGGAGCAGAAATGAGGAAACTAAGAAGTCAAACAACAGCCCCTAATGATGGACCGAAAGTGAAGTTCAGAGTGAGCAAGCTAAAGGCTACTCCTAATTATATGGTCTGGTGGGCAGCAACTAAGAGTAATATGAGGAGAGCAATTAGGATGTAATTGCAATAATTTAGGGAAGATAAGCTGGTGGCTCAGATTTTCAGTTGTTCATTCATTTATCCATTTATTCATACACAGTGAGCTAGTGTCAGCTACTCACTGCATTAGTGGTTATCGTTGGCACAGTATTTTTTCTTTTTCTTTTTTTCTTTTTTATTTTTTTGGTCAAAAACATTGAGATAGAAATTTGATGGAATATATATTCCAAGTAACTTGGCCATTAATTAACTTCATTGCTATTCTTTTGTAGATAGTACAAAGCTTAATAAAAGCTGCAGAGAATGACAGTGAATCAGGGTTCAAATGCTGGAATAATTTGCACACACTTTGGAGTAAAAATACAAGAGGGGAGAGGTAAAGGAATTTTGAAAGCAAATGAGATCTCTTCTGTGTCTAGGTTTCAAGACAGACTCCCTCCCACACACCCATTTCAGACAAATGCCCTCAGCAAATGTAGGCAAGCGATCCTCCTCCTCACTCTCCTCAGAGAGCCTTCCTTCCTGCAGTTCCAAGTATCACTTGTGTGGGTATCAGCTGTGATGTGAAAGAAAGATGCCAGTAAGCTTATCTCTGTATTCCTTTCACTGATTTGCTGTTCTCTTCACATTTAGCCCCTCTTCCTACCCCATGAGCTTAAAATGCGACTTCCTGCCATGTGAACCCCAGACAAATATAAATTGCAATTTGAATAAATGGAATTTTACCTTTATAGGGTTTTATGTATCTTTCAATAGAAATTGGTGTGCTTTTATGCATTTTATCTCCCAACTTGTTTGAATTTATATTGGAATCTACTTTCTGATTAAGTTTGTTTGACTAGGCAGAAAAGTCCCATTCTGCAATCATTTGCACCCAATAATATGCATGGAATATTATCTCACACATTCTTTTCAAAAATTTTTTTTCATAAGTTTTGAAGCCCATGGGAGGGGTCACATTTTTTCCCCTACAGACTTAAGTCTCTTCATTTACCTTTTGATTCATGTAAAAAGTCAAGTTATATCTTCCAAAGAAGATACATAACTGGTCAATAAGCACATGAAAAGGTGTTCAATATCACTAATCACTAGGGAAATGCAAGTCAAATCTATAGTGAGGTACCATTTCATACCATTAAGATGCCTATTACCAAGCAGAAAGTAACACATGTTTGTAAGGGTGTGGAGAAATTGGAACCCTTGTGCATCACTGGTGACAATGCAAATTAGTGCAGGCTCTGTAGCAAACAGGAAAATACTTGGACAGTGTCTCAAAAACCAGATCTAAAATTACCATGTGATTTAGCAATTCTATTTTTACATAGAATTTTTATACCCCAAAGAGTTTAAAACGGGGACTTAAACAGATATCTGCACCCTAATGTTCATAGCGGCCTTATTTGCAATAGCCAAAAGGTGGAAGCAACCCAAGTGTCCATCACTGATTGAACAGATAAACAAAATGTAGTATATACATATGGGGAATATAATGCAGCCTGGAAAGAAATGAAGTTCTGACTCATGCTACAACATGGATGAACCTTGAAGACATTATGATAAGTGAAATAAGCCATACACAAAGGGACAAATATTACATTATTCCATTTATACTAGGTGCCTAGACTAACCAAAGTCATAGACACAGAAAGTAAAATGGTGGTTTTCGGGGACAGGAGGATGGAGGGATAGGTACAGTCTCAGTTTGGGAAAATGCAAAAGGTTTAGAAATGAATGGTGGTGATGGTGGGACAACAACCTGAGTACTTAATGTTACTGACCTGCACATTTCCAAAGGGTTAAAATGGTGAATTATGTGTTATGCATATTTCCCACAATGTATAAAATAATAGAGCTGCCTAGAAAAACCAGGCGTTAATTTTTTCCCTCACTTTGAGGACCTCTCTCTTTTCCCTGTCTCTCATCCCAGCTTCCTCTTTCTGCCCTAGTGCTATCTGCATCTCCCCCTTCTTCCCCATTTACAGAACTATCTTGAAAGACAGACTCTGATGTCCCTCGTGCTCTGCAGGTATTTGATCCAGCATGATAGTTTTCCTGGCATATTTTCATTTTAAAGCTCATCTCTAATTGAAGATGTGAGTAGGCTTTCCTGGTGAAGATGGCCTTTGGGGCCTCTAAAATCTCTATGTTATGGCCCCTACACCTCAGCAAAGGACTGATATACTGGTTATGGATGCAGTCAGAAAACAAAAGTGACTGTAGAAATTTCAAGCAAAAAGCAGTTTCCCAGTCACTGGAAGGGAAGGAGAAACACAACTGGGAGTGGAGCCAGTGTGGTCACCCAGGGACTAAGCATTGCACTCTATAGGCCCCTGTAGGAACCCACTAGCCCCTGAGCCCACAGGACCCTGCACCTCTGCTGCCTGAGCAGCTGTTTCAGACACCAGTGTCCATCAGCCACTGCTCTAAAGGACCCCACTGCTGCCATAGCCACCTAGCAGAAGGTGGCATTGAGCTGCTGCTCTGGAGGCTACAGTCAGAAAGGATCCCTTCGCCTGTCTTGTGCTCTCATGCAAGTACTTCCTAGGGGCAGAATCTAAACTGAAACTCCCTGCAGAGGAGTCTGAGAAATGTAGTTTACATGTCTCTAGCCCTTGTATAGGAAGGTACAGGACAGCAGGCAATTTCCTGCACAAATCCAGTGATGTGGGCAATGCCTTTACAAAGCCTGTCTACTCCCACATCATGAAACAACCTCCATCCACCTCTAGGAGGATCGTGGCCCCTAAGTCAGACAGGCCTGTCTTACTAACCCTGTGATCTTGGGTAATAATATCTACAGCCATTTACCAGATCCCTCAGGAAGCTAGGTGCTGTATGAAGTGCTTTGAACTTCACACTAACAAGCTTGGGAGGTAGGTTTTATCACTTCCATTTTATAAGCAAGGAAACTGAAGTTGAGAAGTATAGGTCACAGGGATCCAGCAGTTAGCGTAATGGCTATGTCGCTGGACTCCCACGTAGTCGACCGCAGTTCGCGTCCCGGACCCGGTGGCTTAAAACTCACGCCAGGCGCGTGTGCGTGCGTGCCCAAGATCCCGAGAGGAGAATGGAGGAGAAGGGATTGCGGCGTGACCATCCCCCCTGGGGGGTGATTTCTCGCTTTCTGTCTCTATGTCTCTCTCTGTCTGTCTGGCGAGCGCACGCGCCCTATAGTGAAATCCTCTCCAAAAAAAAAAAAAAAAAAAGAGAGAAGTATAGGTCACACAACAACTAAATGACAGAGTTGGGATTTGAACCCAAGTCTGAGCGATTCCTGTCATGTTTAACTTTCTGAGCTTCAATTCCCACTTTCAGGGCTGCTAGGGTTCAATGTGATCTGGATTTACATCTATGGTTTTATGTTTCTATTTCCTTATCCCCTCTCTCTACTGGCTCCCATGTCCATGGAGCACCTCTGTCAAGAGCAAGCACTGTGTAGGCTCTCTCCCCCGAAACTTCATTCTCTGCACAGAGTAGATGCCTGTTCATACCATGGCCTGCTTTGTTCTGATAAGTAGACCAGCCCTGGACCTAGGAGAGAAGTCAGAAGGCTTGGAGAACTTCTCATTACCACCTATTCTAGATTCCAATGGCTGCTACAATAGACTGCCATAAATAAGAGGGTTACGGCAGTAGAAATCTATTGTCTCCCAGTTCTGGAGGCCACAGACCTGGTGAGAGCCAGTCTGTCTTCCCTCCAGAGATTGCAGAGGGAGAATCTTTCCTTATCTCTTCCAGTTCCTGGTGGCTCCAGGCCTATCTTGAAGGCTCTGCCTTAATGACCACATCATCTACATCATCTTCTCCCTTTCTGTGTGTCTGTCAAATATATATCCCTCCACTTCCAGTTCTTCTTCTTCTTCATTTTTTTTTTTTTTAGGGAGATTTTTGCTAGTGGGCATGTGTGCTTGCTGGAGAGACAGAGACAGAGCAAGAAATTATCCCCCAGGGGGGATGGCCACGCCACAATCCTTTCTCCTTTATTCTCCTCTAGGGATCTTGGGCACGCACACATATGCACCTGACATGAGTTTTAAGTCACTGGTCTGGGACTTGAACCATGGTCAATTACATGGGAGTCCAATGATGTCACCATTTCAATATCTGTTGGTCACTTGCCTCATTTTCTTAAAGGTTATTTGTGATGGAATTTAGGGATCGCCAAGATAAATCTTCTCCAGGTCTTTAACTTATCACATCAAGAATGACCCTTAGTAAGCTAACATGCCCAGGCTCCAACAATTAGGATGTGGCCATCCATGTCTTTGGAAATACCATTTGACCCACTGTTACCATCCTCAGGAATCAGAAAGAGAGAAAGGCTTTCTGTTTCCTACTGCAGGAGCACATCTTTGTTTCTAGGCCTTTCTCCTTCATTTTGTAGCATCTTTCCTCTAGTATCTCCTGGGAAGTGCCCCTGGAAAAATCAGAAATCATGAGGCACACATAAAAAGATGTGTATTTACGAATAGAGCTTTGTTGTCCTGTTTAGTTGGGCAAGGTTAATAAATTCAACCCAGTATTATTTCCAATTCAGGCTGGACAATATTCCTTGATCTCCAGTGTCATCAATTTCTTCATGACCCTCATGCCTAAAAAAAAAAAAAAAAAAAAAAAAAAAAAAAAACCTACCCAAATTAGTCTTTTTCCTCCTTCACACTCTGTTCTCGTGAGTATTGCAGGAGGAGAGGATAGACAGTGGTACAGAGGTGAAACATGATGCTCTGAGAGGACGACCCACATGAAAAGGTTCTGGATTCACATCCAAAGTACACTGGGAACATGCATGCCCATGGTCCTGGCTAAGACTCAGAGTGGGCTATGGCATTGAGATCCTATTAAGGATACTCTCTGTCTCTTACACTCATAGAAGAAAGAAATCATTTTTTTAAAAGCAGACTTATCCTACACACACACACACACACACACACACACACACAAGAAACTTCTTCAACTAACATTCCCCTCTGGTTTTCAATAAATAAGGACCTCCTTGTTGGACCTTTTTTTACTAAAACCCTTCCTCAGTTTCCCTCTCCTCCGTTTCTGAATTATGTCACATTAATCCCTTGCCTAGATCTCCACATTGAAACTTCCTGTTTTCTTCCTCCCGGATCTCTCTAAAAGTATAAAATACATGCTTTGGACAACTCAATGAAATTCTCCTGGCCCAGAAAGAATCAGAATGACTGCTCTTGCTTACGAGGCAGAATTTGGGAGAAGGGTTTCCATTCTCTGAAACTCAGTAGGAAAAAGAGAGCAGGCTCCGCTTTCTTTGCTGTCTCTGCCTGGAGCAACTGACTTCAATCAGTAGGGTCCATTCCATGCGAGGCCGGCCTTGCAGGCTCCCACCCAATTTGGCTTCCAATCTGAAGCAGGGGTTCCTCCAGGCTCCCTTCACCACTTGGTAGACGTCCTCATTCATTTTGTTCTGGGGGCTTGGCCTGTTTGGATTCTCATCTGTCCACTTGACTGATGTGGGTGCAGCTCCTCTCAACACCACTGAACAGCTCCCACTTGTACAGCACTTCCCACTTGGCAGAACTTTCCACACAGAGTTTTATTTGATCTTGAAAACAAATGAGGGAGGCAGTTGGCTGGATATGACTAACCTCATTTTACAGATTAAAACTGCGGTTGTATGCTTTGCATCAAGTTGCCAACCTGTACGTGGCAGAGCTGCCAGGGTGCAAATTCCCCAGTGTAGGAATTCTGGTTGGGAAGGCAGCTCACTTTCTGCTCCTGGACTTTGCCTCGTATTCTCTTTTTTCCCCTCCCTGCTTTTTCTTCTTTCTCTCTTTGCCTTCTCCCCTGACTTAGTTCCTTACTATGTGTCTTCCTCTCTTTTCTAACTCTTTGTCTTTTTATCCTCGACCTGAGATTCTATCCTGGCTTCCCTACTTACTATGTGACCTTGGGCACTTTTCCTAACCTCTCTGAGCTTCAGTGACCTCATTTAAAAACAGGGATTCTGCTAACTTTCACAAGGTGCTACCCTGGAGGTTTAGTAAGACTATATGTAGAGACGACAGAGAGAGAGAGAAAGAGTAATTAATAGTCCTTGGCAGTAGATTGGCAATCACCTTTTCCTTCCTCCACTTTTTAATAGGTAGACTTGTGGCTACAGTCGTACACTTTTGTCCGTCATTCACCTGTGTCATCCTTATCATAGAACTGTAGGATTTGATTTATCAGGAGACCCCGGCTGTGCCTCTGTGACTATGAGCCGTGGCCAAATGAGAGAAGCCTGATAGATGTGGTCAGAGTGATTAATAGCAGCCTGTCTCCACAGCTCTGAGAGTGGCAAGTGAGACACATTGCCCTGACTCCGCTTCTAATTCTGTATTGTCACACACAGCTGTTTGGCCAAGCGGAGGCCCCACAACCACAGTACAGTGTCTGGCTGTGAGCCCTGGATTTCCTGGGTCACCAAGACACATTCTCCAAGTAGAAAAGAAAATGATCCGGGGCAATGGTATTTACCCAGAGCACAGAGTACGTACATGGGCAGTGGCGCTTCTGTCCTTGACTGAATTCATCCCTGGACAAAGTGAGAGCCAGGGAACCGCAGCAACGGCACGCCCGTGCGGGCTTTGCCCCTGTTCCCGCAGTACCTTCATCTGCTGCTTTCCTGGGGAGAAGTTCATGAGCAGGACAGCCTGCCCAGGAGTGCAGAGCTGAACCCAGAGATGAGGTCTGTTTTCAGACATTGTAGTTGCTGACCTTTATCCATCTTCTGCAAATGAAATAGCATATTTTGCAAAGCCAGGTACTTACCTACTTCTATTCTGCAAATACCTAACTGCCTTAGCACAGGACGATTCAACAGAAATAAATTCTGGATGTATCACTGTGCCCTACTAAAGTTAGGATTTTCTTTCTCCACCTACACGGTTTCAACGTTGTGGTCATAACGTTTGCTAATTCCGTTCAAGGGAAAGGCAACAGTGAAGATGACTCACTCTTTCTTATTCCAGTTACCAAATTCTTCAACAATGTTTCTGAGACTATATCTGTCAGAAATGGGGAAGTGGAGGTTCTGGCCTGCTGGGCTAGCTTCCCTGCTCCCAGTCTACTGGTAGATTTGGAGGAGATACCTCAGATCCTAGCTGAAATTATTCAGTTGGATGATATTTCTCTTGGCTTCCACTGTAAAGGCTGGTGCCCAGAGCCAATTTTTGGCAAAACTGTAAAGTCTGAAATTTTTTTTCCCTCTAACATTCCCAGAATCCCTCTTAATGACTTTTCCTCTTGATCCTTTTCCAGATTCCCCAAGACTTCTTTCTTTTCTTTCTTTCTTTCTTTTTTAACCTCATCCACATGTGTCCTCTGAAGGATCTGAGGGATATTTTCTGTATCTGCTAAGTGTTGGTAAAGTCGACAGCAGTATTTCATAACTCTATTGTGTATACAAATCTCCTACATGGTTAAAGTGCAGACTTGGATCCTCTCGAACTGGAGTGGGTCTGAGACCTTGCATTGGTCATAGACTCCCAAATGATGTTGTACTTGGTCTGTGGACCACACTCAGTATAGAAAAACCTTCAACTATTCCTAAGGGGAGAGAACGTGAATGGGGGAAGGTCCCTTCTTGCCCTCTCTGTTTTAGTGTGTGTGTGTGTGTGTGTGTGTGTGTTTCTCTTACTTCTGAGTGATTAATTATGTCTTTGTGCTCTCTCCAGATCATGCAGTGTGGTTGGTTTGCTTGATCACAATTTTAATTGCTCAGGTTTCAGTCCTCATTGCCTGATGCATAGCCATGATAAATGTAATTTTCACTTTGAGACATGTGACTTCTCTCAGATACCCCGATCTCTCATTGTGGCAAAGATCAATCAGATTTAAATTAAGTTTCTTAAAAATTTTTGTTTTTCTATTCTGTGATGGACAGCAGAGATGATGAGAGAGGAGTCCCTGGAGAGGGGCCAGAGGAGATGTTCCCACTTCTGCCTAAGTATTCTTCACCTCTGAGATCCAGGCACCTAGTGAACTGCTGGAAGGAACAATTTGCCTGAGAGACTGTAGAGCTGGCAGATAGAACTTGTTTTAGAAGACAGAATCTGGCCCACAAGCCAGACCCAGGACCAAAGCCTTAGTCTTCAGTGACCCAGATTGTTTCTCATCCTAGCTCTCTGCTGGCTCAATTATGAAGCCTTAGAGAGAGGGGAAATAGGAAAAGACAGCTTGCATGAATGATAATTGCTTTGGTACCTTTTTTTTTTTTTTTTTTTAACAGAATGGAATGCATAAAAGAAAAGGTCAAGGTCAGGGTCAATCTCCACTTTCCCAACAGGGGTACTTGCCAAAGCCCAGCAGGGCCTGCGGAGGCCGATAGCAGCTATGCCCACAGAAGCAGTAGCAATGGCTATTGTATTTAGGAGAATTCTGAGTGAACTTGGGAGGGTAACAGGGTCACATAGATAGAGGAACTAAGTAGAGATAGCATCATGATGCCATGTAGGGAGCTGATTGACTTCTTTCATGATCATAGCCGAGAATTCTCCAGAGCCTTCCAAGAAAATTATGGGAGAAGTGGCAACCAAGGGGGATTTTGCAGGGAACTGAGGCTCTGCATTAACCAATAGGAAATAAGTCCCTGTGGTGATGAACCTAATCTATTTGAAATCTCACGTGTTTAGGTCTCTAAAACCAGAACATAAGCTAAGATCAGTGGTTTGGAGTCTATACACCTGCTTCAGTAAGAGCAGTTCTTATTCTTTCTTTGGGATTTCCAAGTGTGGTTCCATTTCATAGGCTAAATACCCTGAGCAGGGTGCTCTTAAACTCTGGAGAGCACTAGGACCCTGTGCCACAAACCTCGATAAGGAAGCAGTGAGTTTGTTAGGGCCAAGGACCAGGCCCAGGGAGGTTGTGGTTAAACAAGGGATTCCCAGGGTCTATCTTCAAAGAGGGGTTGTGGTCGAAGAAGGGATTGGAGTCTGAGCTCTTCATAGGTCAATGGCTCTGAGTGCTGGTGGAGTCCAGTTCCCAGTAGACACTGAAGCCATCCAGGACTGTTGCAGCAGTGTTGAGGGCAGGGAGTAGACTTTGGGGACAGGTGCTAAAGTCCCTGGAGAAAATAATGGTGGCCAAGGCCCCAGACCTCTCTGGCTATTTTAAACCAGGAATTAAGAAGCTATTGCTTTGCAGTGTTCATGTCCAGGCCCTATCACCAGCTGGTTTCAGTAGGTCTGAATGTTCCCAGGGAAGAAATTTATTTCTAAATTAACCAGGACCCAAATCAGAGAACTCATTCTACCATGATTGGAATGTCCCAAGTAATGGAATTTTGAATAAATTAGTTATTCATCATGGAAGAGGTATCACAGATAAATACCATACCTCATTGCTATTCTAAGCTGTCCATCAGTCATCTCTTTTAAGGAGAAAAATAGAAGAATTAATGTGGTTCTGAACAGTGATCTACTTAATGATTTCAAGGTTTTCATCTGAAGAGGATTTCAATGAACTACTTTAAAGAAGTGGAATGCAAAAAAAAAATGTGTGAAGGGCTTGTATAATTGCTGAAGGTTGGTTCTCTAGGGCTAAAAATCAACAAAAAGGGTGAATGTTATGGAAAGATTTTTAAGTACTTATTCAGGAGAAACTAAATAGAAAAATCAATCAGGAAAATAAAAAATTCATAAATCCAATTGCTTCTAATTGGCTCAGAACATAGCACAGAATTCAAAATGTTTGCTTATGAACAGCTCAGTAGCTCGAAATTATAACTCCTATCACAGGAGAGAGCATTTGGGCTACATTTTTCTTCCTATCAAAGAAAACTCATCAAGACCAAAGCAATCCTACAAATGGCTCAAGCTGAAAAACACTTCGACTCAAACCATTTATGGAGAAATTTCTACTAGAGATTTACTCAAACCAGGGACAAATGTCTTTTCATTTCAAGTCTTTAAACATTTATTAAGCCCCTACTATGTACATAGCATCACGCTGGGCCCTGTGGAAGAGACACAAATTAGTGAGCTATGCTTCCTGAGAATTCACAATTTGGAAGGGGAAATGGCTGAATGGCTAATTAACTTTAGGACAAGGACTAATATATTGAGTGCTTAATAATAGAGATATTACCACACAGCCTGAGAAGAGAGATGGGGCCTGGATGATTTCTGGATAAGGGGATCTGCAGTTTTCTTAGAGCAGGTGAAAGCAGGGGATAAAAAGAAATGCCACATAGAGGAACACTTTGAGCAAATGTCCGATGGAAATATGAGGTAGGCTTGGGGAATGCAGATTATATTGTAACTTTGAAGAGTTGGTCGAAGCTGAAATCCTGAAGAACGTGACCCTTATATTTGACACCATAACCTCTGCTTCTCAGTCTCAAGCTTTTATGAGTATTGATAATTTGTATGTTATTGTCATTTCTCTTGTTAGGATGAAAAGTATCTCAGGGAACATAAAAACCCTTAAATGTCACTGATTTAATCAGTTCCTTCTCCCAAGGAGTATTTACTTTTTAAAAAATTTTAAACTTTTTATTATGTTTGTTTAAGGTATAAAAGAATTCAAGATATGAAAGTATTCATAATTTAAACAGTAAAGACAATGTTAAGAAGCTGCTAGAAATCAACAAAAAGGGTGCATGTTATATTTCTTTATCATGGCAGTTTCAACATTCTAACACTTGCTTGGTGGTGTTTTTATAACCAGGGCATGGAATGTCTGGCTATTTCCTATGCTAGAACGTTTCTGTGGTGGAGGGATTTCAGGCCCTGTGTGAAGATGGTATTTTCAGGCAGCAAGATTTACCTAGGCAGGTGCTCTAGGAGTTACCTCAATATTGTGGGAAGAGCACTCCCTGTAGGGACGGAAAGTCCTGGGTTCTGATTCCAGCCCTGCGTTTTGGAGGTTGAGTATGTGGCAAGCTGCTCCACTTTTCAGAGACTAGACATTCCTTTGTGTAAACTGGGGGTGAACACTGCTCAATACCAAGCCCAGAGTGTTGATATAAAATCCTCTCAGATCACAGCAGGAGATTACAGTAGCTTACCTCACCTGCTGGTAAGCAAAATTGTCTCTGGGACAGATGCTGGAGATTTGCCAGAATTTTCCACAGCCCACTGTGGGAGTTCCCCAGAGCAACTGTAGATTTAGGCTAGGAGCTCAGACCTTCTTCTCTCAAGCTCAGAAAGGTTCCCTAATTCCTCTCTTCCTAGCCTGTTTCCCCTAGCTGACCAGGAAAGCTCAGAGAAAAATTATTTCTTCTAGGAGACCTTCTCTCATCTTTCAGACTAGGTTGGGTCCAATCTTTTCTCACTCCCAACGCAACTTCTAATTTACTGATATTCAATGTCTATATTCCTTGCTAGACTATAAGATTCACTAGAGTGAGTACCAAATCAGTATGGTTTACTACTGTAGCCCCAGGTAGATGGCCTTAAATATTTTTGAGTGAATTATCAACAGAAGAGGAAATGGAAGAAAGGGAAAGAGAGAGGGAAGGGAAGGAAAGAACCTGCTAGAATTCAATCCATTATAACAAGATAGAACATCCAGAGAACTGAAGGCTGGTGTGATTAGAATGATGCGGCAACCACGGAGTAAGAATCAGAGGCAGCTCCCATGAATATGCTATGATCTTTCTGAAAGAACAAAAAGGCAGCACTGGGGCCTACTCATTCTTACACATGTCAACTTTGCTTTCAGCGCTATTCTTGCTAATGCATAAATGCCAACATCACGACCCTAGGGCCCCATGAACTACACACGATAAATCTCCACAAACTGACACTCTCCCTACTGCTCAGGAGAGACCCTCATAATAGCTTTCACCTGCTCTGCAAACCAAACCTCTTTTGCTAAGTAAGGTAGATAAATATTTTAAAATAGTCTTTGAAGAAAATAGAGTAGAATATTCCATCGGAAAACATTTCACTTGTTTGCAATTCAAAATATTTAATGGATCTGGGAATAGGGAAATTGGAATGTTCTTATTTTTAGCTTCATTTCAGATAGAAACCCTGGCATGGGGCAAAGTGAGGTTAAAGAAAGGTGAGGATGCAATGATAGGAGCTTAGCATTGGGATTTAACATTCAACTCAATGCAAGAAACACCAATTAAGCATTTATTGGGTTGAGTAGTTCAACACAATACTAGATGTCAGACACTGTGTTAATAATTAAAGTGTTTTATGCAAGTATGGTGTCATATAATGAATTACCTAACTTGATCCTATCAACTGTATTGGATAGCTGATGTGTTATTGTAATACTGTTGCCCCAATTTCCAGATGAGGAATCAAGCACAGAGATTGATTTAAAAGTAAAAAACTGAGAAGACTCCTCCATGGCTGATGAGAACTAGTAATTTCAGGGGAAAAAAAAAAGAGAAATGACGATTTTCTACTGATAATTCAGCCTCCAGCCCCCAAACTCGAGTGGAGAGGCAAGGAGCAGGCCTTCAGAAGAAGACTCTTCCATGGCTGCTGAGAACTAGTGATTTCAGGGAAAAAGAGAAATGAAGATTTCCCACTGATAATTCAGCCTCCAGTCCCCAAACTTGAGTGGTAGGGAGCCCCTCTAGCCTTCTCTCTGTCTCTGTCTCTTTCTGCTTCTCTGTCTTCTCATTTTTTGGTAATTGTTCCTTTTTAAAATTTTTTAAGGTAAAGTATTCTCTTGGCTTTCAGACCCTACCCTCCTTTATCTTGCTAATAATCCCCTTTCCCCCTCCCCTCCAGGAGAGGCAAGGGGCAGGACTTCAGAAGAAGACTCCTTCATGGCTGCTGAGAACTAGTGATTTCTCGCGGCATGCAAGTGCGCCGTGTGTTTTTATTTTTTGCTTTTTGTTTAAATAAATTTTTTAGTTGTTTTTTCTTCTCTCTCTCTCTCTCTCTCTCTGTTTCCTTTTATTTTTCTTTTATCTCGTCACTCTGCTCCTCAATCTCCATTCACTGTGTTTCTAGATGAACTTAAGGGAATGATAGCCAAACATCCAAATACTATTAGGGTTAACATATTCCTCAATACCCACTGACTCTTCTGCACAAAGGGATAAAAACGGAATGGCAAAGAGATTCCAGATCACCTCCTCTGCATGCTCCTGAATGCTCAGATTGAACTTCATGAATTAGGAAGAAACATATGAATCTATCAGATGACTAGAAATCACTGCAGGGTCACAAGAAATGTGGGAAAGCAAGAAAATACCTCTCCTCCAAGGGAAAAGAACAACTCCTCTTCATCCACAGACAGTTCAATGAAAATTGTGGAAATGTCTGATAAAGAATTTAGAATATTCATAATGACAAAGCTAACAGAGATGGAAGAGAAGAGATATAATGAACTGCGGAAGAGGCAGGAGAAAGGAGCTGATGAGTTCTAGGAGGTGAGAAAATTCTTGCAAGATCTAAAAAAGGAAATACACAATTTAAAAAATAATCAAATGGGCCTGTTAGAGATGAAGGCTATAATACAGGAAGTCAAAATCTCCCTTGAAAGTATTAAAAGCAGACTAGATCATACAGAAAAATGGATCTCAGATGTAGAAGATAAAATCGCTTGCCTAGAAAAATCCACCACAAAGACTGAGAAAATTGCCCCCCAAAATTAGAATAATATATGAGAAATACTAGATACTATCAAATGTCCAAACATCCAGATAATTGGTATCCCAGAAGGCAAAGAGACTCATAAGGGCATTGATAATCTATTCCATGAAATCCTGCAAGAAAACTTTCCAAACCTAGAGAGGCACTCAAAGATCCAATCCCAAGAAAAAGAAAGGACTCCAAATAGAATCAACCCAACAAAATCTTCTCCAAGACACATTATAGCCAGATTGACCAAAACCACAAAGACAAGATACTAAGATTAGCAAGAGATAAACAGTAAGTTACCTACAAAATATATCCCATCAGGCTAACAGCAGACCTCACATTGAAAACAATGCGAGCAAGGAAAGAATGGGAAAATATATTCAAAATGTTAAGGGAAAAGTATTTTCAACCAAGAATACTGTACCTGGAAAGATTATCCTTCATATGGGAAGAAAAGACAAGAACATTCTCAGATAAAAAAAACCTGAAAGAATTTACCAACACCAGACCAGATCTTCAAGAAGTTCTCAAGGGAGTGCTATATCAGGAAAATAAAACACAGATACACGGAAATAAAAATTCAAAAACTAAGGAAATGGCCAACTTAATCATAGGGACAAGTCTGGAGCTGAATATTATGTCCCAGAATTTAATCAGGAAGATCGAACCACAACAGAAGATAAAGTACATGAGACTGAACTCATGAAATAGCATTTAATGACTTTTGACTAAAACATTGTTGATTTTCATCTGGGCTTTGTTGTCTGATTTTAAGGATTTTTTTCCTGTATTGAGCTGTCGATAGGTTCATGTACTTACTATTTGAACAGAATCCTAACCTGTCTCCTGGTTTTAAGTTTTAAGCGAAGTTCTTTAGCATTGCTATGATTTATTAAAGTTAAAACTGCTTTTCTTGAAATTAAAAAATACATTTTTAAAAAGTCAGAAACAAACAAACAAAAATTAACTCCATGGTTTGAATTTGTCTGTTCCTACAAAATTTGTACGTTGGAATCTAAGATCCAATGTGATAGTATTAAGAGGTGGGTCTTTTGGAAAGTGATTAAGTTATGAGTGGTGTGCCCTCATGGATGGACTAATGCCCTTGTGAAAGGACTGTAGGGAAGTGAGCATTCCTTTTTGCCCTTCTGCCCTCTGCCATGTGAAGGCTTAGCAACTCGGTGCTATCTTAGAAGCAGAGACCACACCTTCACCAGATACCAAACCTGTCAGTGCCTTGTTCTTCAACCTCTAGCCAGAACTGTGAGAAGTAAATTTTTGATATTTATAAATTATCTAGTCTCAGTATTTTTATTATAGCAGCAGAAACAGAATAAGACAAATACACATAATCATTCAGTGATCATAATCATTAAGAGGTAAAGCCAACAGGATATCTGACTCCCAGACCCGTGCTTGTAGTCTATGCTAGGAGGGGCAGGGTGTGGTGGGAATGGGAAGGTAGAGGTATATTAGGGAAACACAATCAGTCCTTCAGATGCTCAGTCCATCAAGTTCCTCATAGCAAGAACCCAGACTGCCAAATTTCTTTTTATTCTACTTAAAATTTTTTTTTTACCATTTTAATTTCTTTTTTTTCCTTCAAATTTCTTATACTTTGTAATCTTAGAGTCTTTCTTTTGAAATGTGAGAGAAATCTATTTTGCCTTGAACCTACTTTTCTTATAGCTTTCTCCTGTCCATTGGATCCTGCCATTGAGACCACAACTGACTGAAAGGAAAACATTTCCTGAGTACTTAGGATATAGCTTCTGACAAACATCTGAGGTCATATCTTCCAGGAACTGATAAAATGGTGTTGTGAGAGGAAAGAGTAACAGAGAGAGAAGGAAGGAGAGGGAGTTAGCAAGTCTAGACTGAAACATATTGTCTAGCCCTGCAGTCCAATAGTTTGGCACCTTTTACAACTTTGCTCTTTAAATATTTATTCAACATTTGTTTAAAGGAAAGTCTGAGCTCTGCTTGGGAAAAGAGCAGAAGAAAAGCTGTGCTCATTCATCATGTACCACTTTGCAAAGCAGAAAGTCTATAGTGAGTAAGATCTACCTACTCCATATTGTCTGTCAACCTATCACAGATTTCATCCTAACCATCATCTATCATTGCCCCAAGCATACCCCTCAGAGATCACATTCCTTTATTGCTTTAGGTCTTAAGATTTCCAGAATCATGCAGTGATCTCTGAAGGAGATGCTTCTCTGGTAACAATTTGGTGCCAGATTACATCGATATTTCACACAGAAGGCACTCAATGGACTTGTTCTAGGTATGTCCTTAACCTGTCTCTGAGATAAAAAGGGGTGTATTGGAGAACGTCAGATTTATGATCATACAGGGCATTGACCTAAGGGCACTGGGAGTTGTTGAAGGTTTTTAATATTTTTTTTAGAGTTTTTTGGCTTAGGGCATGTGCACTTGCCAGAGAGAAAGAGAAAGAGAGAGAGACAGTGGGAGGGAAAGTGTGAGAAATCACTATTCAGGGGATGGCCACACCACAATCCCTTCTCCTCCATTCCACTTCTGGGATCTTGGGCACACATGCCTAAGTGCACATCAAGCCAGTCAGTCTGGGACTTGAACCATGGTTGGCCATGTGGGATTCCAGAGATGCCATCTTCTAATCCCTCCATTGGAGGTTTTAAATGGAAGAGATGTAGTTTGCATTCTAGACAGACTACCCTGGAGAGTGCTCGAGTGGAAAGAAGCTTCCACAGGCCATGATTGGCTAATATTGTCCTTTCTACCCCAAGGGCAAGAGAGATGGAAAGGATAGCATTAGCACCTTTCAATCTCACATCTACCCAAGTGCCTGACTCTATTTCTTTTTTTAAAAAAAAATAGTGATTATTGTTGTCATTGTGGTCATTTTCATTATCATAATTTGCAGAGTTCAGTAGAAAACGAAAAATAAAATGAAAAGGCCTCTTAAGAATTTCAATGACAAATGGAAGCACTTTCTAAATCTGGTCTTGTGTGACACCACAGGTCACATGATCATAAACTCATACCTTCTCTGCTCATGCTCTGCTGGGAATCATATCTTCTCTGTCCTAGAATCTTCTATGGTAATTAAGTCACTCTGTTTCAATTTCTTTTTCACTCTTCATTGATTTTATTTGGATTTTTTCTGCTTTCTGGTTTTTGCTTATTGCCTTCTTTCTGTACCTCATTTGGTCTCTGTTTTTGCTACTGATTGATGATTGTCTCTGAATATCCCATTTTTAGATCCCAACTAACATAGGGCCTGTTGCCTAGTAGAGACCGCTTTTGGGAGGAAGTGCCCTGGCAATGGTTAACATCAAGATCATAGGCTGACCTTGACTCAAGTGCCCACTCTTGGCAAGGGTGGCAGGAGCGCATGGACAGAAAGGGGTCCTGAGTAGAGCTGGCACAACTGTATGATTTACTGCTCCTTAGTACAAGATTTAGGGCCCAGGCATGGCGGTGCAGGTGATGGGGCACCTCTGAATAATGATGGAGCCTTATGGGAAGTCCTGGGCTCAGATGCTGAGTTGACCTGAGTACAAGAGGTATGCCCATGATCTGACTGACTAGAAGTATGGAGGGAGAAATCATGAGGTGCTGAAATGCTAAGAGGGGTACCTGTCTCTCTCTTTTTTCTTGAAAGAAAAAAAGAAAAAAAATTATTTAAAACACAAGGTTGAGTCTTTATCCAGGCTCTAAAACTATAGAAAAATATACCAAACATGCTAGTCTTTCTCCGTGCAGTCCCAGAGCTTATAAACTTATCAGGGGAAAAGGATATAAACCTAAATCATGCTATAAGGCCCCTGGCAGGACTGTGATAAGAAAGGCATATCTCGCTGGTTATCTGCCCTCAAGCCCACCTCTTCTCCTGGGAAATCGGATTGCCCTTGTGGCATCCTTGGCCCACATTAATTCCTCTTTGTCTTGGGCATGTTCTCTTACTTCTCTGTGTCTCAGTGTGCTCATTAATAAAATTAGGACCATAAGAGTATAGTTCCAATCTCATAGTTTAGTTAGATTAAGTGTGATCATCTATTCCTGGCTCAGTAATCAATTTCACCTAATTTTTCCTATCATAAACCATTCTCTCTTCCTTTATTGTTAAATTTCTCCTCTCTCTCCTGGATAGGCAAACTTTATCTCTCTCCATCCATAAGGTCTGTGCTCCTTCTTGCTCCTGTAATGGTGCTCAGAATACTCCCACCACTTATGTGTCCTCCCTTCTCTAACCCCTGTTGAAGCACAGTCTAGCTTCATAGCCCAATTTCAGTCCCAAGACCTTCATGAAACTTTCCTTGATTATTTCAACCCATATCCAGAGACTCACAGAGGAGTAGTAAGTGTTGAAAGTACTTAGACCTCAGAGTGCAGCCCCCTTTACAGCTCAGGAAATTGAGCCTGACAGGGCCTTCCATATCACCCAAGATGGCCCTTAATCATCCATTGCCTCTGTTCCTCTGCTTCCGGTCTTAAAAGCTACTCATCTTAGCCTTTAGTTCTCAGTTCAAGTGACTCTTTCTCAACTAAGTCATCCTCTCCCCAAAATGGATCAATCCTGTCAGTTATCCTTTCTCCTAGCTGCCTGTTCTTCTCTGCAGTTTTCATCAAGAAGCAGTTCAGGAATTTTTCTGTAGATAGCTGCCCATCTCCCTCAAGCACTAGAATGAATGCTCTTGATATTTAAAAATAAAATATTTTCTGGGTGCTCAAGGTGCCTACTCTCTATATGATAGTGTGCCGACCACTGGGAATTCAATGGTGCAATAGATTTGATTCCTGTATTCACAGATTTTAATAAAGCTATGAAATTCAGAAGTGAGAATGAGCTCTAGAAATTTTGGGAACTCTCCTGGGCTGAAAGTAACTTTTAAATATATGAACAGTGTTGGAAGTCCTCTTTCTCCAATGGAAGTGGAGAAGTGATCCTTAGAGTCAAACATAAGCAGATAGAATTCTCAAGCCTTCCATTCTGTATAGCATAACAAAGAAAGACATTTTTGAAAGTAAAATACCACTTTCCTTAGGCTAAGTTCCTCATTTAAAAGACAAGAGTCAACATTTGCTTTAGTCTTAATTGCCATAACTGATCCAATGTTTTATTTTATTGTATTATTTGTTTCCCAGCGAACAACCTGCCTTTTTGTTAAAAAGGAGGAATGACCCCTGAACACCAGAACAATAATCTGAATGCGAACATACCTGTTCATTTGATAGTCAAGAGTCTCTTTAATTCTTTATATGAAGGAAAAAAATTCTTGTGAAATGGTAGTAAATGTAAGCACCCAATCCTTTGAAGTGACGCTAATCATTTTCTAGACTTCAAATTGTTCACTTACGAAAACTTCACCCTCTGCTAGTTTGTTCAAAAATATAGGAGTGTTCAAAAAAGTTAATGGAAAATTTGTATCATGAAAAAACTATACATGGATTTCAAAAAAAAAAATTTGTGCCAAAATAAACTCACACTTCATTTTTCCACAAACTTTTTGAAGTCCTCTCACATGCTCCTTAGGGATCATAATATGTGCAGCAGTCTTTGAACGTTCTAGATTCCAGTTGCCTAATGGACGTGTTTGATGAGTTATCTCTGTAGCAACTGAAAATCAACAAGTCCCAAATTAAATTAGAATCTAGTTGTTCTCTTTTTGTTCTTAATAGCTATTAATGATATCTCAAACTGGGAATCTGAGATGTGCTCTTGCTTCTTACTCTAATAAAGAAATCTGCAATCTGCTGGTTTTTTTTTGTTTGTTTGTTTTTACCTAAATATCTCTTGCATTTGCCTTCTCCCTACACTAACTCTTTCCCCTCCTCTATTTCTTCTTCCCTCACCCCAGCTCAGACCTTCATACCTACATTACCCCTGAAGTTAATGAACTGCTTTTCTCCTTGCATCTGTCTCTCTGAACTGCACAATTCTATTGCACCACAAATATCTGTTTGCAATTCCTGTCTTGTCAATTCACTGTTCAAACCTGGTCAGGTTTCCAATGATCATTCAGCAATTTTTCTCCAGGGGATGGGCAATTTTGACATTTTGAGGAGGGACAAGAACTTCATTGTGTTGGACTGTCCATCACACTGCAGAACATTAACATCTCTGACTGCAGGCTACTGCTTGTTAATGCAACCCCCCAGTCATTATGATAACCAAGAAATGTACACACACTCTACTAAACAAGCCCAGGTTCTGCCCCAGATGATACTCACCTCTAGGAGAAAGTTCTGTGCTTCTTAGTATGCCCACACAGTGCCCCCCGCCCCCGACATCTGGTCCCCACCTGGACTTCTGCCTTCTACATCCTCCATCACCTTGGACTCTCTGTTAACTGCGAACTGCTTGCTGCCCCACCTGTCTGAGGTCTCCTTCAACACATTCCCCCAGAGAATCTCATCTCATTCTTCAAGACTCAGTGCAGGGACTCCACTCAGAAACTTTCTTGAAGATCCTCCCTTACCTTTGTCCCTTATAGCCCTTCCTCTTGCCCCCACTCCCTACCCTGACCCCAGCACTTACTGGACAAGGCTTCTCCTCTGGGGGGGGGGGGGCATTTAGCACCAGGGATCACTATCCAAATGCTGATTTATCAAGTTAGTATACGAGGACCTGTCATGCTCGATGGCTCCACTAGCATTTCTGAGAATCATGTGGTAGATAGACGTACCTTTCAGGTGCTCTGTTAAGGAGGGACTTGCCTTCTGTATTATTAATAGCTTTCTAGGGTTGTTGCAACACACTGAAATCATAGAAATGTTTTCTCTCACAATTCTGGAGGCTGGAAGTCCAAAATTATGGTTACAGCTAATAGCTCTAAGGAAGAAAACT
The DNA here is from genome assembly GCA_026018925.1 of Tupaia tana. Classification (NCBI taxonomy): domain Eukaryota; kingdom Metazoa; phylum Chordata; class Mammalia; order Scandentia; family Tupaiidae; genus Tupaia; species Tupaia tana. Next base: position 10,609,718 of record JAKSZU010000020.1, read on the forward strand.
TCCTTGCCTCTTCCAGCTTCTAGGGCTCCAGATATTCCTTGGCTTGTGGTTGCATGACTCCAAACTCTATCTTTGTTTTCACATGGTATTCTTGTCTTCTCTGTGTGTTCTCCTCTTCTGTCCCTTAAAAGGATACTTGTTGATATGATTTGAGTGTTGCCTCCCAATTCTGCACTGTAAATGGATGCCCAGTGGGGCCATGTTAGGAGACCAGGCCTAGTGAGAATTATTGGGACATGGGGGTGTATTCTTAGTGGATAATTAATGCTGTCTTGTCTCCAGGGAGGGAGAAAGTTCTCACTAATTAGCCCTCCAAAAGAGCAGGATTGATATAAAAGCAAGCTGAGTGTTCATGGGACTCTCTTCGCATGCTCTTGCTTTCCTTTCTGCTGCTCTCAGCCATGTTGTAACGAAGCAGCAGAGGCTGGACAAATGCTGACCTCATGTCTTTGGACTTTTCAGCCACCAGAATCATGAGCCAAGTAAACCTCATTTCTTCATAAATCGCATAGTCTCGGATATTTCTGCTATAGCAACATAGCAGACTAAGACACTTGTCATTGGATTACCCGTGCAGGTAATCCAGGATGATCTCATCTCAAGATTATTCACTTAATTGTATCTGCAAAGACCCTTTCCCAAATAAGATCACAGCCATATGTTCTGGGGGTTAGAAGGTGAATATAACTTCCGGGGTAAGGACACTATTCGACTCATAAACTTTTCAGCTGCAGGGACATTTGAGGGATCTGTTCCATGGAGGAGCTGAGTTAGACCTGGTGACCTGATAGTTGAATATTGGGATGGATCACTGAGGATTAGGCCAACTGTCACCTGACAATGATTGGAGAGACTCATGGCCAAATCCTTTCTCTTTACTTTGATTTCTCTGTACTCCCATGGTTCACTTTCTCAGAGTTTCTTTCAATGTAAGTTTTCCTAAAGTCTTTCAAACCTACAACTGAGATGTTGAGGTTGCTACAGAAGAAGCCTAATGGATCCCCTTGTCCTCTTGGGCCAAGCTTCCTGATAGAGAAGACAATGTTTACTTGTCTTGATGAAAGAGAAGCGATGACTTCTGAAAAGGCAAGTTTGTTGGACTGCTGGGCTCAACTTCCAAAGCTATAAAGGGAGCTACATTTTGAGGTCTAAGCGTTTTCAACACTAGCTGCTTCTCTGTATGCCTCTGTAGGTAGGCTGAAATAATCAAGGAATGTTTCTTGTAGGTTTCAGGTCTTAAGTTGGGTATGAAGCTAGATCAGTATTCAATAGAGGGAAAGAGAAGGAAGGACAGCCCATCCAATCTGAAGAAAAGCATGAAGGCCAAAGTGCAGAAGAGATTTAGAAGAAGAGAGATAGAATTTGCCTGCCCTAGTGGAGAAGGAGAGAATTGGCTTGGGAATAGAAGAGCAGGGTTTAGAGTATGCAACACTAGGAAATAAATAACACTATAAATGTGCATGGCCTCAGAGACCAGTGGGCTGCCAGTGTCGTGTCTTAGAATCCCTGAAAACATTTCAAAATGGGGGGAGAAAATGGAGTTAAAGTTATAAAATTGTATTTTCTTTTTAAGCAAAGTTTTCAAGACACAAGGAGAAAGCAAGAGAACAGAACCTAGAAGCCAACTGCTATTGCTACACCCAGGTGTATAACAGAAGGGGAGTTGGAATTATGGCAAGCAGTATGCACATTTATGAGTTGTTGATTTATTAATTGATATGAACTTTTATACAGGAAAATCCCAGATAATTCCAAGTTAGGGATCTGGGATACACCTAGACATAGGGACCCTTGGGAGTCAAGACTAAAAATAATAGTAAAAAAAATTAACTTGCTTTGGGACATATTGAGTTGCAGTAGTGTCAGGACATTCAAATAGAAATGTCCAGCTGTTTGTTAGAGATGCCTCATTGCCGCCCTGTCCCTGCCACAGCATTGCCCTGTCACAGTCTGTTCTCATGGGCTGTCTATCTATTGCTCCTGGGAAGACAGCCTCCTGTTAACTTCACAAAGCATCCTTTGTCTTATCTTGAATGTGACCTTTCCCTTAATTTATAATATCTACTCTTGAATCTTCTGTTGTGTTACCATCCATTTTCTACTCTCTAGTGGTTGAAAAAGGGGCATGAAGGAAGGTCGAGACAGTGTCCATTTATTTACTTGCTCAACAGATATGTACTGAGCACTGACTTTGAGTCAAGCCTTGTTCAAAATAAACCCAGTTCTCTTCTTAGTGGGTTACAAGTGCAAGAAAGGTAAGTGCAGTATTCTTAGGGCATAAACCAGGGAAGCCCAGAGGACCCGAGGGGTGATGTGGGAGGTTTTCTAAGAAGAAATATATAAGTGGAGCCCCAGAAAATACTCAGGAGTTATATGGAGCAGGGCTGCAGCACTGCAGGGTGGCATAACTTGAGGAGAGGCCTCTTATGTTGTACTCAGTGTGAATGGACCCCTGCAGATAGGCAAGGAATGAGGGTTGGACTTTTTTGGTTAGAAAGAATCTAAGGGAATCCATACAACACAGGTCTTGCAGGGACCTGTGAGCTTATTGGAGTTGATACTGACTCATGCTAACTAAACTCATAAAGCATTAAAAAACAAGCCCACTTAGCCGTTGGTTAATTTTCATGAGAAATTAGAGTATGTATCTGTCACACAGACCAGAGATTGACAGCTTTGAGGTGCTGACTCATGCTAAACTCCCAAGGCATGAATATATGCAAGCCAGCATGCCTGCGTGTTAATTTCTATAAGAAACAGACAATCTGTCAAGTAGACCAGAGATTGACAGCCCATCCTCTCCCAGTATGGGGCGGGGGAGCTCCCTGGGAAACCCAATTATCCCGGGATTTCATGGTGAACCTGGAGTCAAAGGAAAGAGTAGTTAGTTACATGACCTGAAGATTTACAGACCGCAGGTGTATGTGTGATGCATCCATCTCTTGCTACAGAGAGGCTCAGTGGGCTTGTTAGCAGAAAGGGACAATGTGGGGGGCTCTGCCCACTAAGACCTCTGAACTCTTCTGTTCCAAAGCTCAGTAACCCTCCAAAGCTCATTAATCCTCCTGATTCTCATCTTTTAAATGCATTGAGTACTAACTGCAGCCTGGGATTATCCTGTTTACTGAATAACTTTATGAAACTGACTATTGACTTTAATCATTTGATTCTAGGAACTCCTCCACTGTTCAGCTTCTTGGTGGCAATTTTTTGCTGTCCCCAGTCCTCCCACATCTACAAGCAATTTTGGTATCTTGGGTTGTCAGTAACAGCTCTATGGTCTTAGGGAAAGTTGAATGCAAAACAGCTTATAACTAGGTAAAAAAACAGGAAGCTTTGGGGCCTCATTCAAGTCATCTTGTCAAGAAAGAAATCACACCTACAGTCTTCCTGCCACCTTATGCTGATGCAGGCCTGTGCAGGCCTGACTAAACACTACTCTGCCCTTGGGTGGCAGCATCCCCAGGCTCTGGCTTGATCCACACTGGTCCTAGGTACTCAGTGTGGTGGGCAGAATAACTACTCCTCTAAAGACGTCCACATCCTAATTTTTAGAACCTGTGACCATGTTACTTTACTTAGCAAAAGAGATGTTGCTGATGTGACTAAGATAAGGATCTTGACGTGGGGACATGATGGTGGATTATCTGGGCCTAACATAATCACAAGGGCCCTTATGAGGGACACAGGGAGGCACAAGAATGAGAAAAGATGTGAAGATGGAAGAAGAAGTTGGAGATTGGAAGATACTCTTCCACTGGTTTTGAGGACTGAGGATGGAACCATGAGCCAGGGATTGTGATGGCCTCTATGAGCTGGAAAGGGCAGGGGAACAGATTCTGTCCCAGAACCTGTCAGCCCTGCTGACATTTGGATTTTAGGACTTCTGACATACAGAACTGTAAGATAATAAATGGTGCTATTTTACACCTCTAAATTCAGGGATAATCAGTTACAATAAGAACCTGATACGCACGGCCTCTCTGTCTTAGGATCTACGCAGCGACATTCACTCTACTCTCCAAGAGTCCTAATCAGCCTACACTCATCAGAGAGCCTTTTGGTGTAAGACAAGGCACCAGTGTTCTTGCAGGGCTGGGAGTTCTATTTCTCATAAATAGAGCAGCTCATTGCAGCCTATGCGTAAATGGTGACTCCATGCCCTGGGCCAAAAATACAGTTCCACTGTCACTGTCTGTGTCTGACACAGCCCACCTGGGGCATTGATGAAGATGCTGGCTTCTTTTGAAGCTGGTTGTTCAGATGAGCTCTACAGGGGCCCTGAGCAAAAAGGAGAAATAGGTCCAAGATTCTCATCATGATGCAGGTTTCATATCAAAATGCACAATCAACCGACTGGAACAGGAAATAATTAATCAGGACATTACAGAGCAGTTAAGTATAATTAATTCATACAAAAGAATGTGAGTGTGCAGTTTTAGCTGCCAGAGTGATTTTATTTCCCTGCAAATTTAGTTCAAAGATAAACAAACATCAGAATAATCTTTTCAGGTTTTTCATGACTCATGGGTTATTTCCTCTTTTCTAGTTATCCAAAATATTATTAAACTTACACTCTAACACTTCTAAGTTGATAACATTCTGAGAGAAAAGTTCCCTACTCCTAGTAAATGAGAAATTAACTCTGTCATAGAAATCACTTTCCACATGCCAGGGATCTTTAAAAGTTCATAGAAAATGGGTATTATCAAAAATTAGGCATGAATTTAAAGCAGTTTTTGCACCCAAATAAACTTGTACTTTTAAAAAATGATTTATTGAAAAAGCTGAGGTGTGTCCTGGCCTGTTCAGGGAAGCTATGCTCTAATCTCCATCTTCTAGACTCCTGAAGTATTCAGACAAGAAGCCATTTTAAAGCTGAGGTGTGTCTTGACCTGTTCAAGGAAGCTATGCTCTAATCTCCATCTTCACAATCCCGAAATATTCAGACAAGGTGGGATGACTTCTGTTCTCTCACAGTCTCTGACTAACTATCTTTGTCTGTCTTGCGCACTCTCTCTCTTTTAAATTTTTAATTTTTAAAAAAATTTTCAACCACTTCTCCTCACCTTGGGCCTTTTTTTTTTTGGGGGGGGAGAGATTTTTGCTATAGGGCACGTGAGCTCGCCAGACAGACAGAGAGAGACATAGAGACAGAAAGCGAGAAATCACCCCCCAGGGATGGTCACGCCGCAATCCCTTCTCCTCCATTCTCCTCTCGGGATCTTGGGCACGCACACACACACGCCCGGCGTGAGTTTTAAGTCACCGGGTCCGGGACACGAACTGTGGTCGGCTACGTGGGAATCCAGCGACATAGCCATTACGCTAACTGCTGGTTCCCACCTTGGGCCTTTTTCAGAAGCCATTTTACAGCTGAGGTGTGTCATGGCCTGTTCAGGGAAGCTATGTTCTAAACTTCATCTTCTAGACTCCTGAAATATTCAGACAAAGTACGGTGACTTCTGTCCTCTCTCTGTCTCTGGCTGTCTGTCTCACACTCTCTCTTTAAATTTTTTTTTTTAATTTTTCAACCACTTCTCCTCAACTTGGGCCTTTTCTTTTCACTTGTTAATTTCAGAAGCCATTTTAAAGTTGAGGTGTGTCATGGCCTGTTTATGCAGCGTGCTAGTGCGCCATGTGGTTTTCATTTTTACATGTGAAAATTTTTTTTCCCTCTTTTTTGGTAGTATTTTTCTAGTTTTTTTTTTTCTTTTTTCTTTTTGCTTTATATTTTTTTAACCTTTTATTCCCACTCTAAGCTTCACTCTCCACACACTGAATGTTTAGATAGGCCTTTGTGCATAGTAGCCAAGCATCTGAATACTTTTAGACTCATTGAAATCCTCAATGCTTATTAAACCTCCTGCTTTAAGGAAGATATTTCTTTTTATAGATCTGAACTAGAAATCTCTTTCTGTGAATACCACATTGTGAAGCACAGTGGAGGAGAGATTTTGTTACAGAATGACCAGAAACCACCACAGAGGCACAAAAACATGAGAAACCAAGAAAATATCTCTCCCCTAAAGGAAAAGAACAATTCTTCATCATCCACAGACAGTACAGTAGCATTTGTGGAAATGTCTGATAGAGAATTCAGAATGTTCATAGTGACAAAACTAAATGAGATGCAAGAGTTGAGAGACAATAAACTCCAGAAGATGCAGGAGAAAAGAGACAAGTTTCAGGAGGTGTTGAAGTTCTTCCATGACCTGAAAGAGGAAATACACACCATAAAAAAGAATCAAATACAGTTATTAGAGATGAAGGCTGTCATTCAGGAAATCAAAACTGCCCTCGAAAGTATTAAAAGCAGATTAGTCCATGCAGAAGATCAAATCTCAGATATTGAAGGGAAAACCTCTGATCTAGGGGAAAAAAAAAAACTAAGTAAAAAAAAAAAAAAAAAAAAAAACCCAAATGAGAATACTATATGAGAAATACTAGATAGCATTAAGCACTCAAACATCCAGATAAATAGTATCCCAGAAGGTGAAGAAACTATTAAGGGCATTGATAATCTATTCCATGAAATCTTGGAAGAAAACTCCAAATCCAGAGAGGCATTCAAATATCCAGACCCAAGAAGTACAAAGTACCCCTAATAGAATCAACCCAAGAAGATCTTCTCCAAGGCACATCATAGCCAGACTGGCCAAATCTACAGACAAAGACAAGATACTAAAATTGTCAAGAGAGAAATATCAGGTTCCTGACTACAGGATATCCCATCAGGCTAACCTAAGACCTCTCATCAGAAACAATGCAAGCAAGGAAAGAATGGGAAAATATATTCAAAGTGCTATGTGAAAAACAGTTTCAACCAAGAATACTATACCCAGCAAGATTATCTTTCATATGGAAAAAAAAGGATAAAAACATTCTCAGATGAACAAGACCTGTAAGAATTTGCCAATAGCAGACCCACTCTTCAAGAAGTTCTGAAAGGAGTGCTCTATTAAGAAAACTAAAGACAGACTCAGAAATAAGAGAATAAAAGGCAACTAAGAAAATGACCAATTTAATGCTAGGGACAAAAATTATCAATAATGAGGTTAAATGTTAACTTCCAGGATTTAAATGGAAAGATTAGACCACAGTGATACTACTTATTCAACAGAAGAGAGCTTGAACATAAGACTGAGCTGGCAAAATAGAATTCTATGACTTTTAAGTGACACGTTACTTTTTTTTTTTTTTTTACTATACTTTGTTTTCCCAATTTAAGCATTTTACTTTCTTTTGAGTTGTTAATAGGTTCAGCAATTTGTTAAAATATTTTTCTTGTTTGTTTCTTTAAATGGAAACATAAAATTTTTTCTTCCTTCTTGACTCCTCTGTAATTGGAAAATATTTGGGAGCATTCTTATTTTGTGGTAGAAAGGTTATTTGCATAAGTTCAAAAATGCTTGTTGCATGAAATCAGAAATTGGAAATATTCATTATTGGGTGGGGCTTTGACTGGAATGTCATATATGAAGATTAATCAGGAAACTATGGAACTAAGATGGATCTCAAGTAAGCCAACAGAAGCTCTTAGAAAGATGGCCTGGCACCATAAATAGTTCTTCCTGGCAGAGAGGATTAGAGAAAATATATCAAAGAATTTATAACATAAAATAACCTGCCCTTTTCCAGCTCAGCATTGTAATCAGTAGAGATTGCAAAAGAGTAAACACACCAGAGGATTATCTTGAGAAAGACTTTGAAGGAAGAAAAAGAGACTGATCATTGCTAGCAGATTGTATATCTCAGAATACTTGGTAGGCAGGGCTGAATTGAGAAGGTTTATGTGTGAATTGTGTGCTGGGCATTTGCTTTTCAACAATTTGAGTAGTTGACATGTAAATATTTTCTCAAAAATATTTAAAACCATACTGTTTCTGTTGTTATAGAGTCACAAAATTATACAGAATTTTAAGAAATATTTTGAACATTATCTTTAAAATTCAGTATTTTGAAATCTTGAAAGGTGTTTATTAACTGTCAAGAACTATGGAGTATTTTTTACATATCAAAAATTTTTTGATATGTAAAGTAAATGTTTATGGAAAAACATTTCCACATTTTTTACATAAATAAATAAATGAAATAATTATAAATTATAAATGAATAAATAAATAAATAAATGAAAATAAATAAATAAATGAAACAAATTAAGAGAAATAATTTGGGAGGGGTAGATGTGTACACAATAGGATTAACTATTATATCTGATAACACAAAATGTACTGACTTTTCACATTCTCCCAATATATATATCTATATGTAAACAAAAAAATTAAAAAATAATCTCATGACCTAAAAAAGGTTTATTTTATTTATGAAAAATATTCCATGTATGTGCATGCAAGAGAGAGAGAGTGAGAGAGAGACAAGTGCTGTGTACAGTGACTTTAAAGTTGCAGCCCTCTTCCCCCAAGTCTTCATAGCGTGTGGTGATCTAGGGTATGCTGCATCCAGGATGTTATCAGAGACACTCATATTCAAACCCATGGTCAGCCATGTTGCTTCCAGCACTGCAGTTCAGGACACTATCACCTACATTACTGAAGCTAGGCCAACTTGTACTTTAATTCCATTTTCCACAAACTTTTTTGAAGTACCCTTATATGTTAAGTTCTTGTGCGAGTATGTGTGTATATATGTGTCAGGAAGAAGCTGAGTACTTGGTACTGATTAAAACCTGGCGGGGGGGGGGGGGGGGGGGATTTTGATTTCTGCCCAAACATCTTAAAACCTAAGTAGAATGTATAAAAAGATTGTTATGAAAACACCATCTGAGAAAGTGACTTAATTTCGAGTGTAAATGTTTTGATATTGTGTAGGTTTTCCTTTCTCATATATTTTTTCTCCCTAGACTGGAAATTTTTTATAAGGAAAAGGGTGAAAAATGTAAGGTAATATGAGTTCGCTATAGCAGAAGCATTATTGGTCTTCAACCCAGTTCTTCTGTCATAGTTGGGACACACAAAAAAGGCAGAAAGACATGCCCTGTGAGCAGAGTTTTATGTAGAGGTGGAAAAATTCATCATGTGGCAGTGTTGGAGGGAATATTTTCTTCTGTTGTGGCTCCAGAGAGCACAGTGCATCCAGTCGAGCTAGAAAAATAGAATTGGCTTGGTATGATGGATGAGTATTGTTTAGAAGTGCAGATTCATCAAGGCTAAACTCCAGCACAGCCTTCGGTGGGCCAGTGGGCTTCTCTCTCCTCGACAAATCACCGTAGGGTTTTGACTTACTTCTCAGTTTGACCTGGTCACAAATTACAACCAAAAGGCTGTCTGATCACCTAGGTCACATAATGTCCTATTATGTGATAAAGATAGATATGCTCCCATTTCTGAACTAATTCACGGCAATGCTGTTCCAGTTTCTTAAGGGTCTTAATTCTTACATTTGGAATCAGTATGGTTTCCAAGAACTTCACTTTGATGCTCTTCAAATTCAACCTTCACTGTAGGATATAGTTTTCAAGATGAAAGTTATGACCCACCAATGGGTTTTGAAATAGATTTAGTGGGTCACAACCAGTATTTTTTTTTTTTTTTACAAAGGAATAAAATAGAAAAGAACGTATCAGATCATATCACAGATAGCAAGAATAACAGTGTGTTAAACTTTAATTTCAAAGGCAGTATATACGTGTATCTATATATCATGCCATACACATTCATCTACACACCTATATATAAGGGATATTAAAAATATTCATGAAAATGATATATTATGAAAAAGCTAAGCATGCATTAAAAATAATTTTTTTTTTGCACTAAAATAAGTCCATATTGGGCTAGCCCTGTACCCTGGTGGTTAAGGGAACCAATACTGATATAGTCAACCATTGTTTGAATCCTGGCCTGGCAGACTGAAAAACACTCCAGGCACACGTGTGTGTGTGTGTATGAGAGAGAGAGAGAGAGAGAGAGAGAGAGAGAGAGAGAGAGAGAGAGAGAGCAAATCCTGACAGAATAGAGAAATTGAGGAGAAGGAATTATGACATGATCATGTCCCACTGGGGAGTTCTCTTCCATCTTCTCTCCCTTTCTCTCTGTGTCTCTCTGTAAGCACATGTACCCTCTAGGAACTAAAAAATATTTTAAAAAAACCTCTTACTTTACTTCCATTTTTCACAAATTTTATGAAGTACTCTTATATTTGTGTATACTTAGTTATGAAAATGTATTAAGTGATGATCAAAAAAGTCTGAAAGTGTCTGCTGTATATATTGGTCCTGTCTAATGCCTGTCTCATCCTCCAAAGATAGGCAGAATAAAGCATGATAAAGTTGGTCTGTACTGAGAAAAACAATAGTGAGAGCAGAAAAGAAAGGGACATATGAAGACACACGAATAGCAGCTACTCTGCTCTCTCTAGCTGCCTCGGACCCAGCTAAGGTCTCAAGGGACCCAGCTGAGTTCCCACATAACATCCCTGCCTGAGTGCTTGTGAGATATTCTTTCCCTTTTAGCTTTGTGTGTACACAGCGTGAGTTTCCATATGCTAAATGGGATGTAG